>CAKXYN010000282.1:0-685350 GCA_935064755.1 Tragelaphus eurycerus | reverse complement strand
ATCAATTCTTCGTCGCTCAGCCTTCTTCACAGTCCAGCTCTCACATCCATACATGACCACAGGAAAGACCATAGCCTTGACTAGGCGAACCTTTGTTGGCAAAGTGATGTCTCTGCTTTTGAATATGCTATCTAGGTTGGTCATAACTTTCCTTCCAAGGAGTAAGCGTCTTTTAATTTCATGGCTGCAGTCACCATCTGCAGTGATTTTGGAGCCCAGAAAAACAAAGTCTGACACTGTTTCCACTGTTTCCCATCTATTTCCCATGCAGTGATGGGACCAGATGCCATGATCTTCGTTTTCTGAATGTTGAGCTTTAAGCCAACCTTTTCACTCTCCACTTTCACTTTCATCAAGAGGCTTTTTAGCCCCTCTTCACTTTCTGCCATAAGAGTCGTGTCATCTGCATATCTGAGGTTATTGATATTTCTCCCAGCAATCTTGATTCCAACTTCTGTTTCTTCCAGTCCAGCATTTCTCATGATGTACTCTGCATATAAGTTAAATAAACATGGTGACAATATGCAGCCTTGACGTACTCCTTTTCCTATTTGGAACCAGTCTGTTGTTCCATGACCAGTTCTAACTGTTGCTTCCTGACCTGCATACAGATTTCTCAAGAGGCAGATCAGGTGGTCTGGTATTCCCATCTCTTTCAGAATTTTCCATAGTTTATTGTGATCCACACAGTCAAAGGCTTTGGCATAGTCAATAAAGCAGAAATAGATGTTTTTCTGGAACTGTCTTGCTTTTTCCATGATCACTTCACTTCACTTCACTTCAAACCTAGGTACAACAGAAGTATTATACTTGTTGATGGTTTGAAAAACCAGATATTAACTTAATACTGAATATTTCCCAGTTCACATGAATCCAGAATTCATTTAGCTTAATTTAGAATTGTTTGCTTTGTTAGCACTTATGTTTTTTAAGCCAATTAAATAATTAGATATTATCCAGAGACAAAGACATACCAAGACAGACACATATTCAGACAGATACAACGTGATATCTCGCTTCATTTTTAAACTTAGTCATGAATTAGATATTACAGTATAAAATTTACTAGTTTATAAATAATAATTGGAGTAAATAAAATTTTTAAAATCTTCTTCCCATTTTTCCTCAGTCTCAGGAGTTAGCGATGGCCTACATAAGTGTTCCTGAGAGCCCAGGTCTCAAGGCACAGGGAAAGAAAATCAAGTTCTAACAAAATGGCGGCAGGTCTAAACCAAATGGTGGCCACACAAAGCCAAATGGCCATCACAAATTACAACACAGAACACAGAATATAAAACACATACATAGACCTGGCAGTCCTAATCAGACACTCCCTTAAAAACAAGATTACAGTCTCTCAGAAAACATCCTATAGAGACAGAACTTCAGATCCAAGTACTAACGGAGTACATGAAAATATCTCAGGTCTTCAAAGATTTCAAAGGGAGAAAAGAAAGACCAGTTGAAAGAAGAGGGGAGGAGGTGGGAGAGGGAGCAAAATAGGTGGCCTTTCTGATATCTCTTGCAGATACCCAGGCATTAAGGGACTTTACCCTGAGTCTCCAGAGAAGGGAAGACTGGAATTCGGCCCTACCAGAAACCAGACCAGAACAGAACCAGAATTCGAGTTCTCTGCCAAGAGGAGGTGATGAGCCTCCAATCCTCAGCTCAGGCTGAGGCTCTTCAATCAGATTCCTGCGTCCAACACCAGGGGACTAGAAAAAAAGGATAGGATAGGAAGGGTTAAAGAGAGGAAAGAGAGAAGGGAGGTGAGAGAGATCAATAAAGTCTCTTGTTCCTTACCCAGTCTGGGCACTCGGCTAGTTGTCTGCATCAGGAGGAGACCAGGGACAAAAGGGTCCAGTTGAGGTCACTGGTCTGGTCCATCAGCAGGCAAGCTAGTCCCCAAGTACTCCAAGTGGTCAGGATGTCAGTCACAACAAAGAAGAGAATCACCATTTGTTGCAGGAAGGGAGACACCCACCCACACCCTCAATCAGGGCCCAAGACTGGGCTCTTAGTCTAACACTCAGAAATGAACTGTCCAAGGAGACACATGTGCTGACAAACCAAGAGATTTTCTTGGGATAGGAAGCCCGGGCAGAGAGCAGTAGGGTAAGGGAAACCAGGAGAGATGCTCTGCTTGCAATCTCGTGTTTTATGGTGATGGGATTAGTTTCTAGGTTGTCTTTGCCCAATCATTCGGACTGAGAGTCCTTCCTGGTGGTACGTGCATTGTTCAGCCAAGATAGATGTCAGCAAGAAGGATTCTGGGAGGTGGTCAGACACGTGGTGCCTCCTTTTGGGAAATTCATCAGGAGGGGACCAGGGACAAAAAGGTCAAGACAAGAGGTTTCTTAAACTCTTCTGGTTGGTGGTGGCTTATTAGTTCCTTACTTACCAGGACCTCCCGTCGTAAAACAACTCATGCACATGGTCACTATGGTGTCTGGCCAGGGTGGGCAGTTTCAGTCAGTGTTTTTCCCCTAACACACCCACACACCCCCCCATTCTCTTCCCTGCAACAGAAGGAGAACCTCAAAGGGGGAAAATGAGGGAAAGTGGGCAATCATTTCTCTAACTTCCCTCAGCTACAGTGCCCACACACTCAAGTGAAGCGCCTCAAATGAGATCACTATGAGGCCTGTTGCAGACTCCCAGCAGCACCGAAGATTTCTGTGGCCCAGGAATAGCAGAGCCAAGGAGCTGGGAACAGAAGGGTGTCTCTTGAGAATACACTCCGTGCCAAAGAAAAGACGCCTCTTCTGCTCTTGAAGCAGCACTAGATTGACCCTAGGCTTTGTTGTTACAGGATGCGCTAAACCATACCCCCTCCAAGTGTTAGTTGCACAGCCACATCCGAGTCTTTGCAACCCCATGAACTGGGGTCCCATCAGGCTCCTCTGGACATGGAATTCTCCAGATAAGAGCACTAGAGTGCATTGCCATTCCGTTTTCCAGGGGAATCTTCCTGACCTAGGGATCAAACCCTGGTCTCCTGCACTGCAGGCAGATTCTTTACCGGCTGAGCCACCAGGGAAGTCAAACCCCTCAAAGGTAAGTTTTTGGGGTTTTGTTTGTTTGTTTTTTGTTTTTTTACTTTACAGTATTATATTGGTTTTGCCATACATGGACATGAATCCGCCATGGGTATACATGTGTTCCCCATTCTGAACCCCCTTCCCACCTCCCTCCCCATCCCATCCCTTTGGGTCATCCCAGTGCACCAGCCCTGAGCACCCTGTATCATGCATTGAACCTGGACTGGCAATTCATTTCATACGTGATAATTTACATGTTTCAATGCCATTCTCCCATATCATTCTGCCCTCGCCCTCTCCCACAGAGTCCAAAAGACTGTTCTATACATCTGTCTCTTTTGCTGTCTCGCATACAGGGTTATCATTACCATCTTTCTAAATTCCACATATATGTGTTAGGATTGCCGGGAGAAATATCAATAACCTCAGATATGCAGATGATAGCACCCTTATGGCCGAAAGCGAAGAGGAACTAAAAAGCCTCTTGATGAAAGTGAAAGTGGAGAGTGAAAAAGTTGGCTAAAAGCTCAATATTCAGAAAACTAAGATCATGGCATGTTGTCCCATCACTTCATGGCAGATAGATGGGGAAACAGTGGAAACAGTGTCAGACTTTATTTTGGGGGGCTCCAAAATCACTGATTTTGAACATGGCGATTGCAGCCATGAATCACATGAGTAAGCATTAAAAGACACTTACTCCTTGGAAGGAAAGTTATGACCAACCTAGATAGCATATTGAAAAGCAAAGACATTACTTTGCCAACAACGGTCCATCTAGTCAAGACTATGGTTTTTCCACTGGTCATGTATGGATGTGAGAGTTGGACTGTGAAGAAAGCTGAGAGCTGAAGAACTGATGCTTTTGAACTGTGATGTTGGAGAAAACCCTTGAGAGTTCCTTGGACTGCAAAGAGATCCAACCAGTCCATCCTAAAGGAGATCAGTCCTGAGTGTTCATTGGAAAGACTGATGCTAAAGCTGAAACTCCAGTACTTTGGCCACCTCATGTGAAGAGTTGACTCACTGGAAAAGTCTCTGATGCTGGGAGGGATTGGGGGCAGGAGGAGAAAGGGACGACAGAGGATGAGATGGCTGGTTGGCATCACCAACTCGATGGACATGAGTTTGGGTGAACTCTGGGAGTTGGTGATGAACAGGGAGACCTGGCGTGCTGTGATTCATGGGGTCGCAAAGAGTAGGACATGACTGAGCGACTGAACTGAACTGATACTGTATTGTTTTTCTTTCTGGCTTACTTCACTGTGTATAATAGGCTCCAGTTTCATCCGCCTTATTAGAACTGATTCAAATGTATTCTTTTTAACAGCTGATTAATATTCCATTGTGTATATGTAGCACAGCTTTTTGCCTGCCCTATAAAATGAGAGCTGGGGATTGAACAGACTAGGTCAATGCAAATAAAGTAATGCACTCTTTCTTGCACACGCTGCTCTTCACTATTTGGGCAGATTCTGGGTCTCAGAGGTCTAAGAGGACCTGCTGCAGATGAAGCAGTTGGAGGAAGGAGCAGTGTCTTCCTTATTCATGCTACTCTGTGTCCCCGCGATGCTGGTGGACTGAATGCTAGGAGGAGGTGGCAGTTCCAATTTTTCACTTTAAAACTTTATCAGATCAGATCAGTCGCTCAGTCGTGTCCGACTCTTTGCGACCCCATGAACTGCAGCACGCCAGGCCTCCCTGTCCATCACCAACTCCCGGAGGTCACTCAGACTCACATTCATCAAGTCAGTGATGCCATCCCGCCATCTCATCCTCTGTCGTCCCCTTCTCCTCCTGCCCTCAATCCCTCCCAGCATCAGAGTCTTCTCCAATGAGTCAACTCTTCGCATGAGGTGGCCAAAATACTGGAGTTTCAGCTTTAGCATCATTCCTTCCAAAGAAATCCCAGGGCTGATCTCCTTCAGAATGGACTGCTTGGATCTCCTTGCAGTCCAAGGGACTCTCAAGAGTCTTCTCCAACACCACAGTTCAAAAGCATCAATTCTTTGGTGCTCAGCCTTCTTCACAGTCCAGCTCTCACATCCATACATGACCACAGGAAAGACCATAGCCTTGACTAAGCGAACCTTTGTTGGCAAAGCGATGTCTCTGCTTTTTTTTTTTTTTTTTTTTTTTTGACGCAGAAAAATGCCATTTATTTGAGAAAATGAACAAGCCTCTTTTAACCTCTAGAGCCGTGAACATTCAAGTTTCTGCACTTGTTAAGTAGTTTAATATATTTTTGTTCTACAGGGAGGACAAAGAAAGAGGGAAGCAGGGTTACAAGCATAGGTACAGTTCTAGAAAAGAGAAGAAGAGAGTTCTTCCTACCTGAATCTTGAGGTCTTTTAAGAGACTCCTTTTAAAAATTCTACTTTTTGAACATCAGTCAGCCCTCAGCATTGCCCATTCTTGAGCTTTAGAGATAAACATTTAAACACCATATGCTTCTTGTACTTGTTAAAACCCTCAAGCTCCCCTAGATTTGTAGGACAGTAAAAGTTCTTTATCCTGGTCACGCAATTGACTATATTAAGACAGCCTCTCAGAGAATGGATAACCTGATTAAAAATGGGCCCATTAGAAACAGAAGCATCACCCTGGAATTAACCCTATTTAACAATATCTCTACTTTCAGTCTCTACCTCCAAACTTTAAAGGCATCTATCACTGCTAAAGAAGACACTACATAAATACAGGTGGTCACAAGTGTCCTGGTTTAGTGTTCCTTTTTTCTTTGTTTTCTATTTAAAACAGCCATCTAGCTATATGGCTTAGTTTTAAAAATGTTACTGAAACATAATTAGCAAACCATATCATTCCATTTGTTGTGGTACAAGTCACTGGGTTTTAGTACATTCAGAGTTGCATAACCAACTACTATCACAATCAGCTTCCAAACAGTTTTCATCACCCCCAAAATAATCCACATCACCATTGCTGCTGCTGCTGGGGCTGCTAAGTCACTTCAGTCGTGTCCGACTCTGTGCGACCCCATAGATGGAAGCCCACCAGGCTCCCCCGTCCCTGGGATTCTCCAGGCAAGAACGCTGGAGTGGGTTGCCATTTCCTTCTCCAATGCATGAAAGTGAAAAGTGAAAGTGAAGTCGCTCAGTCGTGTCTGACTCAGTGACCCCATGGACTGCAGCCTACCAGGCTTCTCTGTCCATGGGATTTTCCAGGCAAGAGTACTGGAGTGGGGTGCCATTGCCTTCTCCTGTCTCTGCTTTTGAATATGCTATCTAGGTTGGTCATAACTTTCATAAGGGTGGTGTCAAGGCTGTATATTGTCACCATGTTTATTTAACTTATATGAAGAGTACATCATGAGAAATGCTGGACTGGAAGAAACACAAGCTGGAATCAAGATTGCTGGGAGAAATATCAATAACCTCAGATATGCAGATGACACCACCCTTATGGCAGAAAGTGAAGAGGAACTCAAAAGCCTCTTGATGAAAGTGAAAGTGGAGAGTGAAAAGGTTGGCTTAAAGCTCAACATTCAGAAAACGAAGATCATGGCATCTGGTCCCATTACTACATGGAAAATAGATGGAGAAACAGTGGAAACAGTGTCAGACTTTACTTTTCTGGGCTCCAAAATCACTGCAGATGGTGACTGCAGCCATGAAATTAAAAGACATTTACTCCTTGGAAGGAAAGTTATAACCAACCTAGATAGCACATTCAAAAGCAGAGACATCACTTTGCCAACAAAGGTTCGCCTAGTCAAGGCTATGGTCTTTCCTGTGGTCATGTATGGATGTGAGAGCTGGACTGTGAAGAAGGCTGAGCGCTGAAGAATTGATGCTTTTGAACTGTGGTGTTGGAGAAGACTCTTGAGAGTCCCTTGGACTGCAAGGAGATCCAAGCAGTCCATTCTGAAGGAGATCAGCCCTGGGATTTCTTTGGAAGGAATGATGCTAAAGCTGAAACTCCAGTATTTTGGCCACCTCATGCGAAGAGTTGACTCATTGGAGAAGACTCTGATGCTGGGAGGGATTGGGGGCAGGAGGAGAAGGGGATGACAGAGGATGAGATGGCGGGATGGCATCACTGACTTGATGAATGTGAGTCTGAGTGACCTCCGAGAGCTGGTGATGGATAGGGAGGCCTGGCGTGCTGCAGTTCATGGGGTCGCAAAGAGTCGGACACGACTGAGCGACTGATCTGATCTGATCTGATCTGCATATCTGAGGTTATTGATATTTCTCCCAGCAATCTTGATTCCAACTTGTGTTTCTTCCAGTCCAGCATTTCTCATGATGTACTCTGTATATAAGTTAAATAAACATGGTGACAATATACAGCTTTGACGTACTCCTTTTCCTATTTGGAACCAGTCTGTTGTTCCATGACCAGTTCTAACTGTTGCTTCCTGACCTGCATACAGATTTCTCAAGAGGCAGATCAGGTGGTCTGGTATTCCCATCTCTTTCAGGATTTTCCACAGTTTATTGTGATCCACACAGTCAAAGGCTTTGGCATAGTCAATAAAGCAGAAATAGATGTTTTTCTGGAACTCTCTTGCTTTTTCCATGATCCAGCGGATGTTGGCAATTTGATCTCTGGTTCCTCTGCCTTTTCTAAAACCAGCTTGAACATCAGGAAGTTCACGGTTCACATATTGCTGAAGCCTGGCTTGGAGAATTTTGAGCATTACTTTACTAGCGTGTGAGATGAGTGCAATTGTGCGGTAGTTTGAGCATTCTTTGACATTGCCTTTCTTTGGGATTGGAATGAAAACTGACCTTTTCCAGTCCTGTGGCCACTGCTGAGTTTTCCAAATTTGCTGGCATATTGAGTGCAGCACTTTCACAGCATCATCTTTCAGGATTTGAAATAGCTCCACTGGAATTCCCTCACTTCCACTAGCTTTGTTCGTAGTGATGCTTTCCAAGGCCCACTTGACTTCACAGTCCAGGATGTCTGGCTCTAGGTCAGTGATCACACCATCATGATTATCTGGGTCATGAAGCTCTTTTTGTACAGTTCTTCTATGTATTCTTGCCACCTCTTCTTAATATCTTCTGCTTCTGTTAGGTCCATACCATTTCTGTCCTTTATCGAGCCCATCTTTGCATGAAATGTTCCTTTGGTATCTCTGATTTTCTTGAAGAGATCCCTAGTCTTTCCCATTCTGTTGTTTTCCTCTATTTCTTTGCATTGATCGCTGAAGAAGGCTTTCTTATCTCTTCTTGCTATTCTTTGGAACTCTGCATTCAGATGTTTATATCTTTCCTTTTCTCCTTTGCTTTTCACTTCTCTTCTTTTCACAGCTATAGGTCGAGCAAAAATACTTAACATAAGAAGCACAAGGCTGCAACTCCTCCCTAGGACACTGCCAGCGGGTGAGGCAGGCTCGGAGTCCAGAGAGCCGCGCCTGCGCACTACGGACTCTGAAGCACAGGCCAACTGAGGGAGGTGGGCGGGGCCGCCCGGCCATCCGGGTTCCCTCACCCCGCCCCCGCTGCATGAATGAGAGGCGCGGCGCCCGCCCCTCCCCCGCTGGGCCCGCCCCTCGCCGGGGCTGTGGCGCGCCGTCTGCCGCTGCCACCTCAGCCGCGCTTGTTTCAGCCAGACGCCCGCTGCTTACTGCCCGGAGCTGACGGTCCCAGCACGCTCGCCGCCGCTGCCGGCACGACAGAGTAAGTAAGCAAGTGAGGGTTGAGCCGCTGAGCGCCGTCGCCCCCTGGTTTAGGGAGTAAGGGACCGGGCAGGTCCGGGTTCGGGATGCTAAGGAGACCGTGGGCCCGCGCCAGCCTCCCCCACTCACACTCCCGGCGCCTCGGCCGGGAGCTGGGACGGGTAGGACAGCGGCCCTGGGCCGGGAGGGGCGCGGAAGAGGGTCCGCGCACGAACAGGAGGGTGAGTCCCGCACAAAGGGAGGCGCGGGGCTGTCACCGGGAGACTACAGAGATAAGGTCCGCGGCGCCCTGTGCGCCCAGCTAGCCCGTGCCCCGCGTCTGGTCCCCGGGCGTGGGAGCTGCTGGGATGTGCTCGGAGCGAGGACGAGGATGGCGAAGACTGCTGCCTCCCTGTTGGCCGTGGGAACGCGCCTTGGGGGGGGCGGCGTGGCAGTGTTTTCCTGGTCCCCGTCTGCTCCTCCCCTTTCTTTGTGGCGTCTGTCTCATGCCCGTTTGTCAGTGGTCTGGAATGAGACCTCTTGCCTCGCTTACTCATTAATGAAAGTCAGGTGCTGGCCTCATATTTGTGAGTGGGGGGCCGTGTGTGCTTCCACAGAGCAGAGAATTAAGGCCCCTCTTTTGTTTCCAAAGACTTAATGGTTTGTATGTGACCTATGAAATGAGCGAATTGGAGATCATTTAAAGGGGATGAGGAAAAAAAGACATATTCCTTCATCAGATCTTCAGCCAATTCTGTCTCTGGCATTCTTTCAAACAGTATTTCTTTGTTTCTTGCTGCAAAACCAGTGGGGTTTTTTAACTGAAAGTATGTGTCTATATTCTCAATATATGTCTATATTCTCAGTATATCCAGAACACTTGCTTTCCGTGTGTTGGTAAATGGTCATATACTCATGTATATGTACATGAGAATAGTACATATAGAACACTGCTTTTTAGTTAATTGGTAATTATGTCTGTATATTGATATACGTTGTCTATAGAAATGCTCCAATATATCTAGGACACTTTTTTCAGCTCCTCAGTACAGGCAGATTTTGTTTCTTCCTGCCTCCCGGTGTTAATAAGAAGGTGGTCCAGCAGGTTCTCTCCGCCTCCTTGCTTTTTTTTTTTTACCCCGTAATTCTTTGGCAAAGGGTGTTATTGCATATTTCCCTGGCATGCGCCCTTGCTTTGATCTGAATTTTCCTGTGCTCTGTTGTCTGGTTGTGCAGCCCAGCTCAGTGGCA
Source organism: Tragelaphus eurycerus (assembly GCA_935064755.1). Lineage (NCBI taxonomy): Eukaryota > Metazoa > Chordata > Mammalia > Artiodactyla > Bovidae > Tragelaphus > Tragelaphus eurycerus. The sequence continues at coordinate 675,429 of CAKXYN010000282.1, read as the reverse complement.
CCTCTTACAGGACTATTGGAAAACAGAACACCTTTTTTTGTGTGTCCTCATCCCCCATCCCCAGAGAGAGGAGGAAGCTCCGCAGTTTCCCACAGACTTTGGCTCTGTGGGGACTGACTGCCTGACTTTGTTTTCTTGGTGAAGTTATGAGGGAGTCACAGCTGATATGGACCAATTAAAAAGAAGCAGTTATAATAGCACTAGCTATTCCTTGCTGTTTCACTTGGACCTTTTTCTCTCTTAAACTAGATCTTATAAGTTTTAGAAGATAGTTGGTTGCGTTTGATGTTTCTTTTTTGTACCCTTATAATTTTGCAGAGTGACAGGAAATTAGCTAAACTCAGTTGTTGTAAGAAACATACCTCCAAATATTAATATACTTTTGTTATGATCTTTTGATTCAGAATAGCAGCAGTAAAAAAAAAAAAAGTGAGGAGCTAATTAGAGGATATGAATAGTTGAATTGATTCAGTTTTAACATTGCCTTTAAGGTTATTTTTAGTAACATGTATTTTAATTCCTGGTAGTTTTCAGTGCAAAATGAAATTGAAACTAAGCAGTCTTCCATAGCATCTGTTTATGTATATTCCCTCTGTTGCAAACATTTGCTTTTAATTTGAAAGAGAAATTTTCCATTTGGTTGGAACAGGATCCATTTTTCTTGGTAAAACTCTTACCTTATGTTAGCATGATCAAATTCTTTCTTTGTAAAAGTTAAAATTAATAAAAGTTGATTTTTTAATTTGACATTTTGGTTTTATGATGTCAGATTTAAATAAAATTTTTATGAATTTAACTCAAAATAAGGCAACTTATAAATGAGTGCTTCATTAATTACATTAACTAGTGTCACTAATACTGAAGCAACTCAAAAAACTTATGAATTGCCTGCATAAGATTTTTCTCTTTTAGGAAGCCTTTTAAAACAAATCATAAGGGGAAGTCTTAAATAAACAACATAGTGTAACCGGAATTATCACTGAAATAGGCTTGCATAGTACTATAGTATTGGGCAACTTTAATTTTGCAAGCATGACTTAGCTATTGTTTGTACCAACAAAGGAAACTAAAAACATCCTGGCCTTGTTATCCAGCATTCTGTTAATCAAAATCTTTACCAGTCCATATTTTTACATTTTTGTAGGATGATGATTGAGGAAAAATTCCAAAGTAATATCTATATTGCCAAAATAGGTTACATGCTGTTTTATTAATAAATATAATCTTTATATTCATTAGAAATACTGATATTGTTATGTTAGTAATAGTATATATGATGACACTTTGTCACCCAAACTGGGATACATTATCCTCCCAGTATTCTGTCAGTAATTGTTTGCTGGGAATTCCCTGGTGGTCCAGTGATTAGGACTCTGTTTACACTACAGTGAGCATGGATTGATCTCTGGTGGGGGAACTAAGTTCCTATATGCTGTGCAGCCAAATACTAATTGTTTTCTGTTTCAAATGGCAGTTTATTCTAAAATCAGTAATAATCTTATCATAATGTATTATTAGATCAGTGCAAACATAATTACAATTTTGCATTGTTGAAGTTTGCCATTTGATATTGGAATACATTCTTAAATAAATGTGGTTGTGTTATACTATAGAAATGATGTCAGACAAAAAGCAAATCCCAGTGATTTTTTTTTTATTGGAGTTCAAAATGGGTCATAAAGCAGCAGAGACAACTCACAGCATCAACAATGCATTTGGCCCAGGAACTGCTAACAAACATACAGTGCAGTAGTGGTTCAAGAAGTTTTGCAAAGGAGACAGAGCCTTGAAGATGAGGAGTGCAGTGGCTGGCCATTGGAAGTTGACAGCAACCAATTGGGAGCAGTCATCAAAGCTCTTACAACTACGTGAGAAGTTGCTAAAGAACTCAATATCCACCGTTCTACAGTCATTCTGCATTTGAAGCAAATTGGAGAGGTGAAAAAGCTCAGTAAGTGGGTGCCTCATGAGCTGACTGAAAATCAAAAAAATCATCATGTTAAAGTGTAGTCTTCTCTTAGCCTATGCAACAACAGTGAACCATTTCTCCATCAGATTATAATGTGTGATGAAAAGTGGATTTTATATGACAACCAGCTCAGTGGTTGGACCGAGAAGAAACTCTCAAAACACTTCCCAAAGCCAAACTTGCACTGAAAAAAGGTCATAGTCATTGTTTGGTGGTCTGCTGCCTATCTGATCAACTACAGCCTTCTGAATCCCAGCAAAGCCATTACATCTGAGAAGTACGCTCAGCAAATTGATGAGATGCACTGAAAACTGCAACGCCTGCAGCTAGCGTTGGTCAACAGAATGGGCCCAGTTCTCCTCCACAACATCACCTGACCACACGTTTTCTTTTTACAGTTTTGGTTTTACACAACCAAAACTTCAGAATTTGAATGAATTGGGCTATGAAGTTTTGCCTCAAATGTCATATTCACTTGACCTCTTGCCAACTGACTACCACTTCTTCAAACATCTCAACAACTTTTTCCAGGGAAAATGCTTCCACAACCATCAGGAAGCAGAAAATGCTTTCCAAGAGTTCATCTAATCCCGAAGCACAGATTTTTACACAACAGGAATAAAAAAACTTATTTCTTGTTGACAAAAATGTGTTGATTGTAATGGTTCCTATTTTGATTAATAAAGATGTGTTTGAGCCTAGTTATAATGATTTAAAATTCACAGTCTGAAACCACAACTACTTTTGCACTAACCTAATAGCAGCTTAAACTATATGAAATTGCCATTTTTTTTTTAGACTGGGGAGTAACCAAAAATCAGTGGTTTCATATGGTTCAATTATTTTGAATTCTTAGCCGTTCTTTCTGGCATTTACCTTTATATTTATTTCATTTTTAATGTTTAAACTGCAGTTCCTTGATTTTCTACCTTTGTATATTATCCATGGCGTTCTAGTTTGGAAGTTGAGTACTTAATTGTTCCACATAACTATCCTTCAACTTCCCCACCTCATATCTATACTTTACAGTTTCCAGTTAAGTCAGTATTCCGTATTTATATGACTGTGGCAGTGTACCTAAATTCACAGATGAGCCGTATTGGATATGTATTACCTATGATGTTTCTTTTTTGTACAACTTTATTTCTCCTGAGTTAAATAATTGCCACTTTTGTTTGTTCTTCGTTTGCCTGCTGCTGCTGCTAAGTCGCTTCAATCGTGTCTGACTCTGTGCGACCCCATAGACGGCAGCCCACCAGGCTCCCCTGTCCCTGGGATTCTCCAGGCAAGAACACTGGAGTGGGTTTCCATTTCCTTCTCCAATGCATGAAAGTGAAAAGTGAAAGTGAAGTCGCTCAGTCATGTCCGACTCAGCGACCCCACGGACTGCAGCCTACCAGGCTCCTCTGTCCATGGGATTTTCCAGGCAAGAGTACTGGAGTGGGTCGCCATTGCCTTCTCCTTCTTCATTTGCCTAATTTTCTTTTTACCAGTCACAAATTCTCCTCAAATTTTATGACAGAAGTCATCATCTTTCAATATACTGAGATAATCTGTTTCATTTCTATTTCCTAGCTGTCATATAGGACCTCCCTTTTTATCTTCTTGTGAATTCTCTTTGCCTTCCTCCTATGTTGCATCCTTGATTTCCTGGATCCTGTGTCTTCTTTATTCTTTAGTAGCTTCCTGAGAAAGAACATCTACAAACTCTGAAATTTCTTCCTGAATTCAGAAGTTGCATGTCTGAAATGTCTTCATTTTACCCACACACTTGAATGGTGGTTTCACTGGATGTTGAATTCTAGATTGAAAATTAGTATCTGTCTCTTGAAGGCTTCCAGTTGTAATCCCCATTCTCTTTTTCCTCCCACTCTGAAAGACTGTAGGATCTTCTAGTTATCCCTGGTGTTCTGACATTACATGGTGTTCCTCAAAATGGTGTTTCATGGTGTTCCTTTTTCTTTCCTTTTGCTTGTAGGGCAGATAATATTTCCCCAAATATCTATATATATGTGCACACAGGCATACATACTGTCTCACCCAATATGCTATTCTTCATGATGTTGACATGCATCCATCAAGAGGCGCAGTCTTTGTTTCCTCTCCTTGAACCTGTGCAGACAACCTGTGCTTCCCAGGATGTTTTGGATCTTGAGCCAACGTTATGGTTTAGGAATACAGTTGGATGATCAAAAGCAGCCACCCTGAGGGGATGTTTTATTTATTTTTTTTACTTTTAAATGAAGTCATCAGTTTACTTTTGACTAGAAATATGAGTTAACACCAGAGAAAGTGTCTTTCAAAATTGAAATGTAATCACCTCTGGAATCAACATGAAGACCATCAGTTGCATTTTTTTTAAATCTGCTTTAGGAAGTGATAGAGCCATTTATGACCAAAAAAAAAAAAAAACAAAACCAATCTATAAGCTTCATGATTAAATACATCACGACTAACTAAGACAAACACATGATTTGCAAGAATTTCTATGATAAGAAGATAGAGGCAAATGGAGCTACATAGACCAGGGCTTGTTTGGACATTGTCAGTGACTTAGCGTTTATCTCAGGGATACATATTTTTAAATATTTTTTAACCCATGAATTTTTTTCTATTTACAGCTGCTTTATTCCTCATCTAGCCTTCCCCAAGGGCCCATATCATATAAGTTGAATATTACTAGAGAACTTTAGATTCAGGACTAAAAGTCTGAAGTGGACTTCTCTCATCACTACCCCCAGAAAATTGCCAGATTCTTAATAACTTGTAATTCTTAATTTTCGCCTATATTAATGTCTCCACACTCTTTAACTTCATGAGCAGCCCACCCGTCCCCATGCTGATAAGTGGGCTGTGTACGTCATTGAGGGTTTAAAAGTTATCAGACAGATACTCTTCATCCTCTCCTCACCAAATCTATAAATCCACCTTGCTTAGGATCCTTGTTTTCTCTTTTATTTCCATCAGAGGCCAACTTGCCTCCCCACCTTACACCCCCTCAGAGCTAGTCAAGAACTTGACTTCTGCTTTTGTGCTCTCTTTCACGTCCTCAACAACTTTCCAAGGCACCACCAATATCAACATACATACATGCTCTGATATTGCCCATCTTTAAAAACAACAAAAAATGTAAACAACTTTCCCCTGATCTTACATCCATCTCTTTCTGTTTACCTTCATGGTTAAATGTCTCAAAACAGTAGTCTATACATTTCCTCCCTAGCTCCTCTGTACTATGTGTCACTCTCTGAAATTCTGTTGTTGACTGAATTTTTTTGCAACCCCATAGACAGCAGCCCACCAGGCTCCCCCATCCCTGGGATTCTCCAGGCAAGAACTCTGGAATGGGTTGCCATTTCCTTCTGCAATGCCTGAAAGTGAAGAGTGAAAGTGAAAAGTGAAAGTGAAGTCACTCAGTCGTGTCCAACCCTTAGCGACCCCGTGGACTGCAGCCCACCAGGCTCCTCTGTCCATGGGATTTTCCAGGCAAGAGTGCTGGAGTGGGGTGCCATTGCCTTCTCCGAATATATTGACTACCTAGAGTATATTGACTATGAATGTGCCTCTCCTGTTTTTAGTTTTGTTGGATTTTTTTCTAATTCCTTGCTCCTCTATTCCTCACATTACCCCCACATAATATCAATAGATTGATTAAATGATCTTCATTGATAGATGAGCACCCCCTAGCACTTCCCAGCAATTTGGTCACTGAGAAATCATTTTGATAACTTGATGTAATATTTTTATTTCAAGCCAAGTTCTGTACTTTGTTTATTTGGCTTGCCCAGAGGTGAGGCCACTTCTTTTTGTTAATTCATGTTATTTTTCATTAAATTTTCTTATTTATGCTAATGGAACTTTTAAAACACCTAGTATGTCATCAACAGATTTTTATAAGTAGTTATAAGATACTGTTCTTTTCACTTACTAGCTAGCTAGGAAGATAAATATATGATACAATACAAAATCCATTCTACAGGCCTCACTGAGGGATAAGGACAGGCTATGTATTAATAGAAGTCCAAAGTAGGGAGAGTTGTGTCCAGCCAGCCTTAAGGGAGTCTTAAAACTTTTCCACATGTTAAATTGTCTATACCCCTTATTTTCTGTCTTGATTTTTAATTTTAGAAATTGTTTCTTGAAGTAATTGACTTACCAGTTACTCTGCCTGTTTCTTATCTAGGTAGGCAGTGGAGACACCTCCAATTATCTGAGCATTTCAGACATTAGAATGTGCTATGCTATGCTAAGTCACTCAGTCGTGTCCGCTCTGTGTGCCCCTGAGCGCCCCCAGCTCCCCCCCCTGGGTCTTCAGGCAAGAACACTGAGTGGGTTGCCCCTCTCCATGCATGAAAGTGAAAAGAGAAAGGAGCCCGCCCGGGGATTTTCCAGGCAAGAGTACCGAGTGGGGTGCTGCCTTCTCCATTAGAATGTAGGTTAGATAAATTTAAGATACAAAAAGAATGCCAGATGGTTTGAAAGGAAATGTGAACACTAGTGCAGGCAGTCCTTTGAAAGCCAACTGACCGAGCTCTATCTGCTCTGAAGGTAGGAATCAGACACTATTCCATACTAGCTGGCCTAGGAACAGTGGCCTTACTTTTGGTTGGGAAAGTCAGCCTAGGCCCTCCACCTGCTGTAAAGACAGTATGACCCAGATAGTTGCTCTGCACCTCCATGGATTTGAGTTGGAACAAACCTGAATGGCAAGGAAAGGAAGCTACTTTTTAGATAGCATTATAAGTAAACCTCATATTACATAGTGATTTTGCTCTGAAAAAGTGTAATGCAACTTGAATTTTTATGGATTCAATGCTGTTAGGTGTATTTTGAGTTGCTTACTATTTTAGCAACTGTAGAAGTTTGTGGCTTCTGTAGAACATTAATTATACATGTCTTAAAGTCATTTTGTCTATTATTTATGTTTTCCTAAGTAGACAGGTATTTGTTCAGATACAGTTCTTCTCTAGCAAACTTAATGTTATAATTATTTAATTGAGAACAAAAGACGTACAAATATGGCACTGCAGGTATAATGGGTAGTTCATTTGATGACAGTGTTTATTGAATTCTCAAAGTTAATAACTTCACCAGTAGTCTATCAGTATGCTTTATGTTATCTTTAATTTTTTTTTAATTTGGAGATTGAATGGTGCTGTATTACCTGTTTGTTAAGTTCATCTAGGCAAACCAAAATATTATAAATTACTTGTACCTCTTTATTGTTCTCTCCTAACTCTGAGCATGAAACATTTTGCTCGGTGTTATAAACTTGAAATATCCAAATAGGCTCTTCATCTTAGACTGAGAGAAAAAGTTTGGCAAACATCAAAGTATAAGCCAGTATAATTTATGGAAAATTGGTGAAAACATAAATCAAAAGTGTAGGCTTTCATTCTTTTCCTGTAGTGCAAAAGAAATTGTGAAACTTCTTTGAAAGTGTGTTGGAAATTTTATGCTTGGCTATAATTAAATAAAAGATTTTACTTAAATTTATTAATTGTCCTTGAAAGCAGTCCAGAGGAAATTTTGTGGTAGTAAGATTTTTTTTAAATATAGTAGAACAGTATATCAATAGCCAGAAGCAATATTGTACCCATAAATCATCTTTCGCATTAGCTAGATGCGATTCATGGGGTTGCGGAGAGTCGGACACGACTGAGTGACTAAACTGAACTGAACTGAACTGAAACCTATAGTAAAAACCTTTGATGTCAGTATCTTTTGGGCTTCCCAGTTGGCTTAGTAGTAAAGAATCCACCTGCCAATGCAGGAGATGTGTGTTCGATCCCTGGGTTGGGAAGATTCTCTGGAGCAGGAAATGGCAACCCACTCCAGTATTCTTGCCTGAAAAATCCTCCTCTTGCAGAGGAGCATGGCAAGCTACAGTCCATGGGGTTGCAAAGGAATCGGACACAACTTAGCAACTAGACAACAACGTCAGAATCTTTACACGCATTTCTTCTTTACTACTTACAGCATCTCTCAAAGGGTTATTAATGAATGATAAAGCAAAAAGTCAAAGCAGTAAGCTGTTTAGGTTCACATAGTCACCTGGGTCAGGTTTAGAACCCAGGCTTTTATTCTCCAACCCACCACATGTCTCAGTTGATATTGTCAACTTTCACAAGAACACAGATCTTTTCTATTCAGTTGGTATCTTGCTATTCAGTTGGGACTTTCCTGGTGGCTCAGATGGTTAAGCAATGTGGGAGACCTGAGTTGGGAAGATCCCCCAGAGAAGGGAACAGCTACCCACTCCAGTATTCTGGCCTGGAGAATTCCATGGACAAAGGAGCCTGGCAGGTTACAGTCCATGGGGTCTCAAAGAATCAGACACCACTGAGCGACTTTCACTTTCACTTGGTATCCTGCACTGGGACTTTTGGAACAATCTAGGGTAGGGGGTGCATACCAAGTGGCTTATGAGATCCTAGTTCCCTGATTAGGGATAGAACCCAGGCTATTGCAGTGAAAGTGCCAGTCCTAACCACTGGACCGCCAGGGAATTCCCTGAAAGACTATTGATAAAGGAAATTTAGAGACCTTCACAGGAAATGGCTGGCAAATAAGGAGAGATTTGGAGAGCGTATATATTTTTTATTTCTTTTGATACTCTTGAAGTAATTAACCATTATAAAACTTTTGCAGTAAATAAAAGTGAGGTAAATAAAAATCATTTGTTAGAATGCAGCAAAGAGGCTGTATAGTTTTCTAGCATTGCTATAACAAATTACTACAAAATTGATGTCCTGAAACAGTAGAAATTTAGTCTCTCAGTTTGAAAGGCCAGAAGTCTGAATGAAATCAGAATGTCAACAGAGTTGCTGCACTCCCTCCAAAAACTAGGAGAGAATCCTTCCTTGCTTCTTCCAACTTTTCATTGCTCCACACATTCCTTGGTTTTTGTCTACATAACTCCATTCTTTGCTTCCATGTTCACGTGGTCTTTTTTTTCTTTCTTATAAAGACATTGTCATTGGGTTTAGAGTCCACCTGGATAATCCAAAGCTCACACGATTCAGTTCAGAATGCAAACTGTGATTTCTGTTTTCTGTGTTTCAGTTTTCTCTATTTCAATTCACTGCCTCTGTCTATTTAGAACTCCAGAATTATATAAACTCCACAGTTTTGAGGAGAGGAAAAAGTAGGATTCCTAAAAAAAAAAAAAAATTTTAATATATCCTGTAAAACTTCTTAGTCTTTGCCATGGGTTTTCAGTAGTATAACCTACCTCAGGAATAAAACTTTATATTTCACAGGTGCCAGTTTAATCTGTTCTGGTTGCTATAACAAAATACCCATAGAAATTCCTCATAATTCTGAAGGCTCAGAAATCCAAGACCAGCAGTTTCATTGTCTGGTAAGGGCTCACTTGCTGGTACATAGATAGTATTTTTCACTGTCTTTTTTCTGTGTCTTCCTGTGGTGAAAGGGTGAGGAAGCTATCTAGAGTCTTTTTTTATTGGGGCCTCTTATATAAGGGCATCAATCCCATTCTTGGGGGTGTTACCCTCAATACTTAATCACTTCCAGATACCATTACATTGGGGATTAGATTTCAGTGTGTGAATTTGCAGAGCAGTGGGGGATATTTGCTTTATAGCACAATTTTTAGCACTAACCATATGATACAAAGAGAAAATTGATATTTTCCATATAACTCATTCAGTATCTAAATAAGCACTGCAGCATTAGTTTTTTCATTGATCCATTTATTTTCTACCCAAGATTAATATTACTAAATAGATTGACCTGTACTATTTTTCAGGTTTCTCCACTAATGAGGTTCTTCTTTTTAATTTTTTTATTATAGGTAACTGTAAATACATTCAAAAATAGGTCATTTATCCTTTTTCCTTTTACTTTGTTTGCTGAGGTATTTTAAAGCAAATCCAAGGCATTTTTGTACATATTTCCTGACATGCTTCTATATGCAGCTTTTTAAAATAAGGATGTTGTCTTATAGAACCAAAATGCTATTCTCGTACCTAATAAAATTAACAGTTACTCCTTGGTATCATCTAATAGCTAGATGCTGTTAAGGTTTGCCTGATTATCTCAAGGATATCTTTTTTCGGAGATGATTTGTTTACACCAGGATTTCAGAGTCCACAGATCATGTTTGGTCATTTTGTGCCTCATGCCTGTTTTGATTTAGGGCAGTTCCTCCTTCCTTTCTCCCCACTTTTTCTTTGTGTGTCATGGACCAGTTACAGGAACCAGGTCAATTGTCTTATGGAATTTCTCATATTTGGGATTTGATTAAAACAGATTTAAATTGTTTGGCAAGAATGCTTAGGAGATGCTTAATATTGCATCACATCCAGACTCCTGCTGGGGTAGTGGGGTGGTTCTGGCTCCCTCACTTCTGGTGATGCTGAAAGACCACACTGATGGTCATGTCAGCATCCTTTATGGCAAGATGGTCATTTTCTTTTTTTTTTTTTTTAATTTTTATTTATTAATTTTTGGCTGCACTAGTCTAAATTGCTGTATGCAGGCATTCTCTAGTTGCAGCCAGTAGGGGCTACCCTCTAGTTGGCGGTGCTTGGCCTTATTGTGGTGGCTTCTCTTGTTGGAGAGTACAGGCTCTAGGCAGGAGGGCTTCAGTAGTTGTGGTGTGTGGGCTCAGTTGCTGCAGATCATGGATTCTAGAGTGCAGTCTCAGTAGTTATGGCACAAGGGCTTAGTTGCTCCTTAGCGTATGGGAGCCTCCTAGAACAGAGATGGAACCCATGTACCCTGCATTGACAGTCAGATTCTTAACCACTGAACCAGGAGGGAAATCCCAAAATGGTGATTTTCTTATCCTGTCCTCTCTTCTACATTTATTATCAGGAGTTCTATAAAGAAAACCTGACCTGTATATCATCAACTAAGACTGTTTTGGGTTACTCTGAAATACATTTTATATGAGAGACTGCCACAATTAATCTTACACTGCTAATGTTCTTGATAAGAGATAATGAATTTGAATCAGGATAAAAGGAATTATGTAATCTTTTGTTTTAATAAATATACAACGAACTTCTGAGTACTGTAGTAAAAATGTGAATGATTTTTTTTTTTTTTTTTTGCTGTTCTTGGTCTTCATTGCCACATGTGGGCTCTTTGTTGTAGCATGCAGGCTTTCTCTAATTGTGGCAAGTGGGTTTCTTTTGTTGCAGAACACAGGTTCTGGAGCAAATGGGCTTACTAGTTGTGGCACACAAGCTTCTCCAGTTGCCATCCAAGGGCTTAGTTGGCCTGTATCTTGTGGGATCTTAGTTCCCTGACAAGAGATCAAACCATGTACCCTGCATTGGAAGGCAGATTCTTAACCACTGGATCACCAAGGAAGTCCTTGGTTTTTTTTTTTTAACAATTGACAATATACACTCTAATTGCTCTGGAAGTTACAGATAAAGATAAATGAAAGGCTTTTATAAATTAAAATCAAGCAGCAAAGAGGAAAGAGTACTAACTAGATTAAAATTTAAAAATTGGAAGAGAATAGAGCCAATATTTTGTAATTACTATAGATGGAATAGTTTATAGTATAAATAGCCCTTAAAAATTATGAATCACTTGATTTTAACTTATACACTATTGTACATCATCTGTACTTCAATTTCTTATTTAATTAGTTTTTAAAATTGAGAGATTTCCAGAGTCAGCATGACCCAGCCCCTGAATGTCTAAACCATTCACTCTTCTTAGACTGAGCTTTTCACATAGTATATCCCTAACATGTGGTGAGTGTTTTCATGAGATTGTGTCTAGATTAAAGAAATCAGGGTTATGTATTATAGAATTAATGCTTAAATATCTTCAAAGGCAGGGAGAATTCTTCATTGAATATCATTCTTTTTCTTTAAATTGTACTTTATGGGAAAAAATCCTTTGATTACTATTTCTCATAATACCTCTTGTTTAACTTCATGTCTTGACATTCTTATTCAGTAAAATTACTGAATAAAGTCATGCAAATATAAAGTCTTACTTATTTTTCTTGTTTCATTTTACTTTAAGCCAGTTGTGTTCATTTATCTTCTGCTTTTATCTTCTGAATCTGTGTATGCTGGGAGAAAGTAACTTTGATATCAAATGAAAATTAAACAGGTGTTTTTAGCTTCATAACCATCTCTAGACAGCCTCTAATCATATTTGAGAGATCATTAAATGTATGTGCTACTATCATCTGTCCATCGGCAAAATATTGCTATGATTATGCTGTTTTATTTTAAAATAATAGTACTATGGGTCTTTTCTGAAAGATAAATAATACCTTTATAGAGGGATGCCTCAAAAGACCATAGATAAAATCAGTATAATCATTTTTAGTCAGTTGAGCTGATTATTCCTCATTAGGACTTTAAAATGGTTTTAGTGCTGAAAATTACATTTCCCTACCTATTGAGTTAAAACAGATGATTGCAAAACACTTACTCTATGCAAGTCATTATGCTTGGTGCTGAGTAGTATGACTGCTTTCACTATTCAGATAAAGAAGAAAGTACATACTTCTTCAACATCCATTTATGATAAAAAGTCTCCATAAAGTGGGTATTCAGGGAACCTGTATCAACATAATAAAGGCAATATATGACAAGCCCACAGCTAACATCATTTTCAACTGTGAAAAGCTGAAGGCACTCTCTCTAAAATCAGAAACAAAATACTACCAGAAGATTACTAGAACTCAATAATGAATTCAGTAACATTGCAGGATAAAAATTAATACATGGAAATGTCTTGCATTCCTCTACACTAACAATGAAAAATCAGAAAGAAAGATTAAGGAAGCAATCCCATTTACCATCCCATCAAAAAGAATAAAATACCTGAAAATGAAATGCCTAAGGAGACAAAAGACCTGTACTCTGAAAACTATAAGAAGCTGATGGAAGAAATCAAAGATGATATAAACAGAAAGATATACCATATTCTTTGGTTGGAAGAATCAATATTGTCAAAATGACAATACTCCCCAAGGCAATCTACAGATTCACTGCAATCCTATGTCGAATTACCAATGACATTTTTAACAGACTATAACAAAAATTTTTGTTAATTTGTATGGAAACACTAAAGACCCCAAATAGCCAACGAAATCCTGAGTAAGAAAAACAGAGCTGGAGGAATCACATTCCCTGACTTCAGACTTTACTACAGAGCTATAGGTATGGTACGGCCCAAGGACGGAAATACAGATCAATAGATCAGGATGGAAAGCCCAGAAATAAACCCACATACTTATAGTCAGTTAATCTGTGATAAAGAAGGCAAGAATATTAAGTGGGGAAAAGACAAGTTTCTTCAGTAAGTGGTGCTGGGAAAACTGCAACGTGAACGTGAAGTCGCTCAGTCGAGTCCGACTCTTTGCGACCCCATGGACTGTAGCCTACCAGGCTCCTCTGTCCATGGGGTTTTCCAGGCAATAGTACTGGAGTGGATTGCCATTTCCTTCTCCAAGGGATCTTCCCAACCCAGGGATCGAACCCGGGTCTCCCGCATCGTAGACAGACGCTTTACCGTCTGAGCCACCAGGGAAGTGGGAAAACTGGAAAGCTGCATGTAAAAGAAGGAGATTAGAACATTCCCTAACACTATACATAAAAACAACTCAAAATGAATCAAAGACCTATGTGTAAGGCCAGACACTATAAAACTCTTAGAGGAAAACATAGATCAGTCTTTGACATAAACTGTAACAATGTCTTCTTTGATCCATCTCCTAGAGTAGTGCAAGTAAAAACAAATAAATGGGACCTAATTAAACTTAAAAGCTTCTGCACAACAATGGAAACTGTAAACAAAATGAAAAGGCCCACAGAATGGGAGAAAGTAGCTGCAAACAAAGCAGCCAATAAAGGATAATCTCCCAAATATATAATAAAATAGCTCATACACTGTATATCAAAAACAAAAACCCAATCAAAAAATGAGCAGAAGATCTAAATAGACATTTCTCCAAATGAGACATATAGATGGACAAAAAGCACATGAAAAGATCCTCAGTATCACATTATCAGAGAAATGCAAATCAAAACTACAATTAGGTATCACCTCACACCAGTTAGAATGGCCATCATCAAAAAGTCTACAAATAAATGCTGAATAGATGTGGGGGTAGGGGAACTCTCCTAACTCTGTTGGTAGCAGTGTATTAAACAATTGGTACAACCACTATGTATAACAGTATGGAGGTTCCTTAAAAAGCTGAAATTAGAACTCCATATGATCCAGCAACCCCTCTCCTGGGCATATATCCAGAGAAAACTATAATTTGAAAAGATACATTCACCTCAGTTCATTGCAGCACTATTTACAATAGCCAAGACATGGAAGCAACCTAAATGTCCATCAGCATCAACAGAGGGATGGATAAAGAAGATGTGGTACATATATACAATAGAATATTAATAAAGATCAACCATGAAGTACGAAGAACTTATCTACAACAATCAAAAATAGGACAACAGAAAAGGTAGTGGGGAGGGTAAAGGAGTGGTAAAAGCAGATACTATATATATAAGTAGATAATAGTAGACTAATAGAAGAATCTAATTATGGAGAAAGAGGGTGAGATCCCTCAAAAATGACAGAGTGACTTGTCCGTTTCCAAGGCAAACCATTTAATATCACAGTAATCCAGTCTATGCCTCAACCACTATGCAGAAGAAGCTGAAGTTGAACAATTCTATGAAGACCTACAAGACCTTTTAGAACTAACACCAAAAAAAAGATGTCCTTTTCATCATAGGGGACTGGAATGAAAAAACAGGAAGTCAGAAGATACCTGGAGTAATAAACAAGTTGGCTTTGGAGTACAAAATGAAGCAGGGCAAAGGCAAATAGAATTTTGTCAAGAGAGCACACTGCTCATAGCAAAACCCTCTTCCAACATCACAGGAAATGACTCTACACGTGTACATCACCAAATGGTCAATACCGAATACAGATTGATTATATTCTTTGCAGCCAAAGATGGAGAAGCTCTATACAGTCAGCAAAAACAAGACCTGGAGCTGACTGTGGCTGAGATCATCAGCTCCTTATTGCAAATTTAGGCTCAAATTGAAGAAATTAGGGAAAACCACTAGGCCATTTAAGTATGACCTAAATCAAATCCCTTATGATTATACTGTGGAGGTGATGAATAGATTCAAGGGACTAGATCTGGTAGACAGAGTGCCTGAGGAACTATGGATGGAGGTTCACACCATTGTACAGGAGGTGGTAACTAAAACCATCCCAAGAAAAAGAAATGCAAGAAGGCAAAGTGTTTATCTAAGGAAGCCTTACAAATAGCTGAGAAAAAAGAGAAGCGAGAGGCAAAGGAGAAAGGGAGCGATATACCCAGCTGAATGCAGAGTTCCAGAGAATAGCAAGGAGAGATAAGAAAGCCTTCTTAAATGAACAATGCAAAGAAATAGAGGAAGACAATAGAATGGGAGACTAGAGATCTCTTCAAGAAAATTAGAGATACCAAGGGAACATTTCACGCAAAGATGGGCACAATAAAGGACAGAAAGGACAAGGACCTAACAGAAGCAAAAGAGATTAAAAAGAGGTGGCAAGAATACACAGAAGAACTATACAAATAAGGTCTTAATGAACTAGATAACCATGATGGTGTGGTCACCTAGAACCAGACATCCTGGAATGTGAAGTCAAGTAGGCCTTAGGAAGCATTACACAAACAAAGCTAGTGGAGGAGATGGAATGCCAGCTGAGCTATTTCTAATCCTAAGAGATGATGTTGTTAAAGGGCTGCATTCAGTATGCCAGCAAATTTGGAAAACTCAGCAGTGGCCACAGTACTGAAAAATGACAGTTTTCATTTCAGTCCCAAAGAAGGGCAATGCCAAAGAATGTTCAAACTGCCACACAATTGTTCTCATTCACTTGCTAGCAAGGTAATACTCAAAATGCCTCAAGCTAGGCTTCAACAATAAGTGAACCAAGAACTTCCGTATGTATAAGCTGGTTATAGAAAAGGCAGAGAAACTAGATATCAAATTGCTGACATCGGCTAGATCATAGAAAAAGCAAAGGAATTCCTTTAAAAAATCTAGTTCTGTTTCATAACTATGCTAAAATATTTGACTGTGTGGATCACAACAAACTGTGGAAAATTCTTAAAAAGATGGGAATACCAGACCACTTACCTGCCTCCTGAGAAACCTGTATACAGCATAATAAGCAGCAGTTAGAACCAGATATGAAACAATGGACTCATTCAAAGTTGGGAAAGGACTATGTCAAGGCTGTGTATTGTCACTCTGCTTATTTAACTTACATGCAGAGTACATCATGCAAGATGCTGGGGTGGATAAGTTACAAGCTGGATTTAAGATTGCTAAGAGAAATGTCAACAACCTCAGGTATGCAGATGATATGACATTAATGGCAGAAAGCAAAAAACTAAAGAACATTTTGATGAAAGTGAAAGGAGAATGGAAAAGCTGGCTTAAAGCTCAGCATTCAGAAAACTAAGATCATGGCATCTGGTCCCATGACTTCATGGCAAATAGATGGGGAAAAATTGGAAACTGTGACAGATTTCTTTTTCTTGGGCTTCAAAATCACTGTGGATGGTGTGTCTGCAGCCATGAAATTAAAGGACACTTGCCCCTTGGAAGAAAAGCTATGACAGACCTAGAAAGCATGTTAAAAATCAGAGACATCAAAGCCAACAAAGGTCCATATAGTCAAATTTATAGTTTTTCCAGCAGTCATGTGTGGATGTGAGAGTTGGACCATAAAGAAGACTGAGTGCTGAAAAACATACTTTTTCGAACTGTGGGTGCTTGAGAAGACTCTTGAGAACCCCTTGGACTGCACAAAGATTAAACCAGTCAATTCTAAAGAAAATTAACCCTGAATATTCATTGGAAGGACTTATGCTGAAGCTAAAGCTCCAATATTTTCGCCACCTCATTCTGAGAGTCAACTCATTGGACAAGACCCCGATAATGGGAAAGATTGAGGGCAGGAGGAGAAGAGGGTAACAGTGGATGAGATGGTTAGATTCCATCACTGACTCAGCGGATATTAGTTTGAGCAAACTTGAGGAGATAGTGAAGGACAGGGAAGCCTGATGTGCTATAGTTCATGGGGTCACAAAGACCCAGACTTGACATAGCAACTGGACAACAACAACACTAGTGTGTTGTATTTTTTTAAATTCTACATACATGTTATGACATACAATATTTGTTTTTCTGTGACTTATTTCATTTAGCATAGTTCCCTGCATGGAGAAGGAAAATGGCAATCCACTCTAGTATTCTTGCCTGGGAAATCCCATGGACAGAGGGACCTGATGGGCTATGGTCCATGGGGTTCCAAAGAGTTAGACGTGACTTAGCAATTAAATCGGAGAAGGAAACAGCAACCCACTCCAGTGTTCTTGCCTGGAGAATCCTGTGGACAGAGGAGCCTGGTGGGCTGCTGCCCATAGGGTCACACAGAGTCAGACACGACTGAAGCAACTCAGCATGCATGCATGCATTGGAGAAGGAAATGGCAACCCACCCCAGTATTCTTGCCTGGAGAATCCCAGGGACAGAGGAGCCTGGTGGGCTGCTGTCTGTGGGGTCACACAGAGTCAGACACAACTGACATGACTAAGCAGCAGCAGCAGCAGTGCCCTGCAAGTCCATCCATGTTGCTGCAAATGGCAAGATTTTATTCCTTTTTATGATGGAGTAGTATTCCATTGTGTATACACACCACATCTTCTTTATCCATTCATCTGTTGATGGACACTTTAGATTGCTTCCATATATTGACTATTGTAAATAATGCTGCTGTGAATGTTGGAATGCATTTATCTTTTTGAATAAGTGTTTTGGTGGGGGGTTTTTGGTGTTGTTATGTAAATACCTAGGAGTGAAACTGCTAGACACTATGGATGTGAGTGTTAGACTGTGAAGAAAGCTGAACACCAAAAAATTGATGCTTTTGAACTGTGGTACTGGAGAAGACTCTTGCGAGTTCCTTGGACTGCAAGGAGATCCAACCAGTCCATCCTAAAGGAGACCAGTCCTGGGTGTTCATTGGAAGGACTGATGCTGAGGCTGAAACTCCAGTACTTTAGCCACCTCATGTGAAGAGCTGACTCATTGGAAAAGACTCTGATGTTGGGAGGGACTGAGGGCAGGAGGAGAAGGATGGCTGAGATGGCTGGATGGCATCACTGACTCAATGCACATGAGTTTGGGTGAACTCTGGGAGTTGATGATGGACAGGGAGGCCTGGTGTGCTGCGATTCATGGGGTCGCAAAGAGTGAGACACGACTGAGCGACTGAACTGAACTGAACTGAATGTAGTTCTGTTTTTAGTTTTTGGAGAAACCTCATACTTTCCATAGTGGCTGCACCAATTTGCATTCCCACCACAAGTGTACAAGATTCCCTTTTCTCTACATCCTCACCAAGATTTGTTATTTTTGTATTTTTTGATGATAGCCATGGATGGAGGAGCCTGGTAGGCTCCAGTCCATGGGGTTGCTAAGAGTCGGACACGACTGAGCGACTTCACTTTCGCTTTTCACTTTCATACGTTGGAGAAGGAAATGGCAACCCACTCCAGTATTCTTGCCTAGAGAATCCCAGGGACAGGGGAGCCTGGTGGGCTTCTGTCTGTGGGGTCGCACAGAGTCGGACGCGACTGAAGCGACTTAGCAGCAGCAGCAGCATTCTGACAGGTGTGAGGTAATATCTCAATGTGGTTTTGATTTGCATTTCTCTGGTGATTAGTAGTGTTGAGCATCTTTTCATGTGCTCATTGGCCATCTTTGTGTCTTCTTTGGAAAAATGTCTATTTGGGTCTTCTGCCCATTTTTAAATCAGATTGCTTTTTTTTTTTTTTTTTTTTTGATGTTGAGTTGCATGTGTTATTTATATATTTTGGATATTAACTCCTTATTGGTCATATTATTTGTGAATATTTTATCCCATTCAATAGTTTGTCTTTCTGTTTTGTCATTGCTTTCCTTTTGTCATGCTTTTTGCTGTGCAAAAGTTTTTGAGTTTAATTAGGTCTCACATGTTGATTTCTGTTTTTGTTTCCTTTGCCTAGGAGACAGATCAAAAAAAATATTGCCACAATTTATGTCAAAGAGTGTTCTACCTATGTTTTCTTATGGGAGTTTTATGGTTTCCAGTGTTATATTTAGCTCTTTAATCAATTTTTATTTTATTTTTACATATCTGATCAGATCAGATCGCCCCCGCTCTCTTGCGCCCCGCCGCGCCGCGCCTCCCGCCTCCCCGGCCCCCGCGTGTGCCTCCCCATCTCTCCTCTGTCATCCCCTTCTCCTCCTCCCTCATCCCTCCCACTCGGTCTTCTCTTGTCCTCTTCGCGGGTGGCCTCTGGAGTTTCAGCTTAGCATCTTCCTTCTGTTCCAGGATTGATCTCCTTCGACTGGCTGATCTTCTGCGTCAGGACTCTGGTCTTCTCCCCCACAGTTCAAACATCAATTCTTCGGTGCTCACCTTCTTCCAGTCCACTCTCACATCCATACATGACCATATAGTATGAGAAAATACTCTAATTTCATTCTTTTACATGTAGCTGTTCAGTTTTCCCCACTTATTGAAGACACTATAATTTCTCTGTTGTATGTTCTTGCTTCCTTTGTCATAGATTCAGATCAGATCAGATCAATCGCTCAGTCGTGTCCAACTCTTTGAGACCCCATGAACTGCAGCACGCCAGGCCTCCCTATCCATCACCATCTCTCGTAGGTCACTCAGACTCACATCCATCGAGTCAGTGATGCCATCCAGCCGTCTCATCCTCTGTCGTCCCCTTCTCCTCCTGCCCCCAATCCCTCCCAGCATCAGAGTCTTCTCCAATGAGTCAACTCTTCGCATGAGGTGGCCAAAATACTGGAGTTTCAGCTTTAGCATCATTCCTTCCAAAGAAATCCCAGGGCTGATCTCCTTCAGAATGGACTGGTTGGATCTCCTTGCAGTCCAAGGGACTCTCAAGAGTCTTCTCCAGCACCACAGTTCAAAAGCATCAATTCTTCGGCACTCAGCCTTCTTCACAGTCCAGCTCTCACATCCATACATGACCACAGGAAAGACCATAGCCTTGACTAGGCGAACCTTTATTGGCAAAGTGATGTCTCTGCTTTTGAATATTATGTCTAGGTTGGTCATAACTTTCCTTCCAAGGAGTAAGTGTCTTTTAATTTCATTAATTTCATGTCATAGATTAATTGGCCATAAATCCATGGGTTTATTTTTGGGCTCTCTATTCTATTTCATGGCTTCCTAGGTGGCCCATTGGTAAAGAATCCACCTGCCGGTGCAGGAGCTTTAGGAGACACAGGTTCGGTCCCTGGGTTGGGAAGATTTCCTAGAGGAGGAATGTCAGCCCACTCCAGTATCCCTGATAGGATAATCTCACAGATAGAGGAACCTGGCAGGCTACATTCTATGGGGTCACAAAGAGTCAGATACAACTGAGCACATTCCAGTTCTATTCCATGGGCTTTCAAGGTGGCTCAGTGATAAAGAATCTACCTGAGAATGCAGGTGACACAGGAGATGTGGGTTTGATCCCTGGGTTGAGAAGATCCTTGGAGTAGGAAATGGCAACCTGCTCCAGTATTCTTGCCTGGGAAATCCCACAGACAGAGGAGCCTGGTGAGCTGCAGTCCCTGTGGTCACAAAGTGTTGGATATGACTGAGCATGCACACACACATGCATGCATTCTGTTCCATTGATCTATGTGTCTTTCTTGTGCCAATACTGTACTATTTTGATTAATGTAGCTTTGTGCTGAAATCTGGAAGCATGATACCTCCAGCTCTGCTCTTCTTTCTCAAGATTACTTTGGCTATTCAAGGTCTTTCGTGTTTCCATACAAGTTTTATATTTATTTGTTCTAGTTCTGTGAGAAATAGATTGCTTTGGACAGTATTGTCATTTTGACAGTATTGTCATTGTCTGTTAAAAATCCATGAACATGGTATATCTTTCCATTTGTTTGTGTCATCTTCCAATTTCTTTCATCAGTGTTTTATAGTTTTCTAACTACACATCTTTTACTTCCTTAGTTAGACTTATTTTTAGGTATTTTATTCTTTTTAAGGCAATGGTATATAGGATTGTTTCCTTAATTTCTCTTCCTGATGGTTCTTTGTTAGTATATAGAAATACAACAGGTTTCTTTGTATTAATTTTGTATCCTGCAACTTTACCAAATTCATTGATGAACTCTAGTAGTTTTATGGTGATGTCTTTAATATCTTCTGTGTATAATATCATGTCATTTACAAACAGTGACAGTTTTACTTCTTCCTTTCCAGTTTGGATTCCTCTTATTTCTTTTTCTTGTCTGATTGCTGTGGCTAAGACTACCCCCCTCCTTTTTTTAACAGCTTTATTGAGACATTGTTTATATCCCATATAGTTCACTCATTTAAATTTTACAGTCTAGTGGGTTTTGGCATATTCAAAAGGTTGTGCATCTGTTATCACAAACAATTTTAGAATATTTTCATTATCATTATCCCCCAAAGAAGCCCTACTCAAATAGCCATCATTCCCAGTGCTGCTACTATCTCCCAACATACACCATTCCCACCCTTGAGAAATTACTAACATACTCTTCCTATAGATTTGCCTATTCTGGGCTTTCTATAAAAGCCCAGATAAATGGTATCATACAATAGGTGATCCTTTTTGACTGGCATCTTTTACCTAGGCATGATGTTTTCACGATCTCTCCATGTTCCCTTTTTGGTTTCTGAGTTTTTTTATTTGGTTGCATCAGGTCTTAGTTGCAGCATGCAGGATCTTTGTTGCAGCATATGGGTTCTCTAGTTGTGGCATGCAGACTAGTTGTTCTGTAGCCTGTGTAATCTTAGTTCCCCAACCAGGACTTGAACACATTTTCCCTGCACTGCAGGGCAGATTCTTAACCACTGGGCCACCAGAAAAGTACATCCCTTTTTTGTTACATTAAGATTTTTAGAGGTGCACCAATGTATCCTATAAGAGGAGATAATGTGACTTTTTTAAAATAAAGAAAGTTGATTGGTGTCACATGATTGGTGTTCAGTCAGAAATGATGAGAAAAGCCAAATAAACAGTTATTACTGTGGCTGCAAAACAAAGAATGGTGTTTCAGTATAAATCTGGAAAAGATTTATGTCCCAGAATTCTTTTTTGCTGCCTTGATGTACATTAATAATGTATGATTATAATAATGTGTAATTCTATGGGACTATTTAACTAAAACTGTTGCACCACCATTATTTTTATTTGCTATTTTCCCATTGTAACTAATTTTCCTGCTGAGCATTTTACATAATTCAGTCACTATATAATGTCTGTGGTCACATGCTACAAGTTACATACAATTGTCTGTTGTTACCTACTACATTTTTAATTTTTATGTGAGCTTGATGAGCTAAGTGCTAGGTATTTTGTTTGGTGATAACCAATGATTATATAGGGAAGGCGGCCCCCCCCCCAGACCTTGCCTGAAAATCCCAGGATGGAGGCCGTCGCTGTGGAGTGGCGCTTTTGCGTGGGGGTGGCCCCCCGTTTCTTGCCTGGAGATCCCAGGGGGGCCTGTCTGGGCTGCCGCCGCCGAGTCGGAAGTGCCTTCGCAGAGTGATTATATATTAGTAGAAGTGAATTGCTGGAAATAGGATACATAGAAATACAGTCCTCAGAGCATATTTTTTTACCAAGTTTGTGGCTGCAGTTAAAAAAAAAATCAGCTTTTTTAATTTGAAAAAACCAGCCTCTCTGTGCCTAAGGTAATGTGTTATCATGACAGAAAGCTAATGAAATGTTTTAGCAAAATCATATTTTTCTGAACTGGAGCTAAGATAGATGGTCTGCCTTTTACCAATGTCTATTAATACAAAATAATTTTTAATAGTACTCATCCAGAACACCTGTATATTAGATAGATGGATCCAGCTGTGAGTGACAAAATCCAAAACAATTGGTTTCACACAAGCTTAAAGTTTATTTCTTATGCATATAAGAGTTGGCACTGATGTGATAGCAAACTTGATGGCATTTTACCATTTTATCCCCTTTTTCTTAATAGTCTGTTTTCCCCTTCAGTGAAACCATGTTCTTATTAAGCAAGATCATGGCATCCACATTACAGAGTGGAGAAAGGAATAAAACAGAATATGGTGGATGATACCTTCAGTGCTCTATTAAGCATAATTCCCAGTTACTTCCTTGGGAGTCATCATGTATGAATCCATGAAACATGTGGCCATGTACAGCTGCAAGGAAAGCTGGGAAGCTAAAAATTGTGATTACAGTGGGAGAAAAAGAAGAGATATTGGAGAGAAGGTGTGTCTCTGATGTCTAGATATATAGAAAGGAAAATCAAGGAATATATGCCATTATATCTCTTCCACTAAAGAAGGATGCTTCTGTTTTTAGTTGCTGATACTGGTTCTCTAAATGGAAATGTCCTTTAGAAAAAAAACTGACAATATAATAAAACATCTGTTAAGAATATATTATTCTTTTTTCTGTAAATTGGGGTTATCACAAGATTTTGAAGAGAGAACCGCTATACACATTTCCTGGTTTGAATTCATCAGTTGATATTATGATGTATGAGCCAGCCTCATACAAATTTAGTTAGTGTATATTTTTCCCACTGAGCCCAGTAATGCCAGGGGAAATTGATTAAGCAGAGAATAGACCCAACCCTAGATGTACAGTGACCTTACTGGGAACATATACCTTGTAAGGCTTCATCTGACCTGAGCCACTCATCTCATTCCTGATCTTGAAGGAGGGAAAAAAATCACAAACTTGTACCATCTATAAAATCAAAATAATACTGCTTTGCATGACTAGTGGTCTTATAACATGTTTTTATATATGAGCTTCCAGGGCTGATGATAAAGCAAATCTTGACCTTTAAAATCCTATTTGCTAAGTCATTTCAGTCGTGTCCGACTCTGTGCAACCCCATAGACGGTAGCCCACCAGGCTCCCCCATCCCTGGGATTCTCCAGGGAAGAACACTGGAGTGGGTTGCCATTTCCTTCTCCAATGCAGGAAAGTGAAAAGTGAAAGTGAAGTCGCTCAGTCGTGTCCAACCCTTAGCAACCCCATGGATTGCAGCCTACCAGGCTGCTCCATCCATGGGATTTTCCAGGCAAGAGTACTGGAGTGGGGTGCCATTGCCTTCTCCAAAATCCTATTTAGTGGAGAATTATTCACTGTTCTGGAATGATTGTGATTTTTTTTTTTTTTTTTAGAATTTTGGAAAATACAAAATCATCAGAACCAGACTCACCCCCCATAATATTGAAATAATATATTTTACCTGTGCCATTGTCTCATCTGTTCCATTAACTGCCTGAAATCATCTTAAAGATATTTTCTCATATCTTTATTAAAAGAACAAAATGATTCTCAGTAGACAAAGGGCAGAGACTTTCAAGCCATTCTTAGGACTGTAATCTCTAGAAACTTAAGGCTATCATGTGTGTCAAACTATCTGACAACATGCACACTTTGCTATATTTGTAACTATTGGGGGTTTGCTGAGTTAGTCATAAGTATGTTAGATGCTGTTTTAAGGCTATAGAATTTTCCTTCTGCAAAATTAAGATCCAAAAACAGATAGGCTTTTGACTTATACAAATTACCCATCTGGAAATCGTTATTGAAGAAATGTACCTAACCTAATTCCTGTTTCCCAAAATTCTCTGCTATATCTGATTCAATTCAGAAAGGAATCCACTTGTGGCCCAGTCTCAAACATTTGTATCTGAACCAGAGTGGCCCAGGGAAATGTGACTCAGGCCCAGTTCCAGCCAGCAACTCAGGCTCTGGCTCAGGAAAATTTAGACACGAACCCCAATGCTAATCTTGCACTGAAGAACCAAGAGACCTTAGTGATGATAAGCAATCACTATATGCTAGGCACATCCCTCAGAAACAGATGTTGTAACTATCCTCATTTTATACATGTGAAAATTTAGACTTGCCAGTCTTAGTGACAGGTGTGGCTAACCTCAAGTCTGAAGTCAATGCCTCTGCTGTGGCATCTTCTGTGGAGCCCACTTACTGCCATGGATCCTTCCGATTTACCCTCATTTCCTGACTGATAAATTTTTAAACCACAAAGACATTGTTTTCTCTTAGTTTTTAAGGCTGTATGCTAACAGAATCTTCGATTTTTTGTTAGCTTGTTTTCGTTCTTTTCTTTGTTGTTCAGTTGCTAAATCATGTCCAACTCTGCGACTCCATGGACTGCAGCATGCCAGGCTCCTCTGTCCTCCACTGTCTTCTAGAGTTTGCTCAAACTCATGTACACTGAGTCTGTGATGCTATCTAGCCATTTCATCCTCTGCTGCCGCTTCTTTTGCCCTCAGTTTTTTCAGCATCAAAGTCTTTTCTAATGAGTTGGCTCTTCACATCAGGTGGCCACAGTATTAGAGTTTTACCATCTGTCTTTCCAGTGAATATGCAGGGTTGATGTCCTTTGGGATTGACTGGTTTGATCTCCTTGCAATCCAAGGGACTCTCCAGAGTCTTCTCCAGCACCACAATTCAAAAGCATCAATTCTTCAGTACTCAGCCTTCTTTATGGTCCAACTCTCACATCCATACATGACCACTGGAAAAACCACAGCTTTGACTATACGGACCTTTGTTGGCAAAGTGATGTCTCTGCTTTTTAATATGCTGTCTAAGTTTGTCATAACTTTCCTTCCAAGTAGCAAGCATCTTTTAATTTCATGTCTGTAGTCACCATCCACAGTGATCACTCCAGATTTGCTTGTGACTTACTAAACTTCCTTGTTTTGGTTTTAATACACAATTAGATCTTCTAATCTTTCCTCTTCAGGGATTCTAAGCTCCAATAGGAATTCTAAAAAACCATTACCCTTTCAGGTAACTGAGAAATCATTAGTAAAGTGTAATTATATTTAATTTAATCATTATCATTATAATTATAATCATCATTATAATTAATGTGTTCCAACCCAGAATCCACAAGAATAGGATGTAACCTACCCACATTTGTAGAGGACCATCTTGCCATTTCTCCCTGAGTAGCTTAAATAGTGTGTAGAGATTGTGTACCTTCCAAAGGATTAAGGGTTTCAATTAGAGTCACCCACAACTCAGCAACTTTTATGCTATAGTTGACAAAAGAGAGTCCATATGTGGGGAAATTTAGTGCCTTCTAATAACCTTTTGTATACTTGCATTTAGTTATTAAGTTCCCTTATCTATAGATGGAACACATTCAGGTCCTTTAAAAACAAATTAATCTTTCATGACTACTCTGCTAAACAGAGTTGTATTGATTTCTGTCTGGTACCCTGTGCTTTTCCAGGGAGTTATAACTGATTGTTGACTTCTTTTCTGTGGACAGGTATGTTAAATATAACTGACCGATTCAGACTATCTCAGCAAAGTCTTCTTTTTATTTAAAGAGTGATTCTTTTTTTCCATCTGTAAGACCACTGAAGCTTTTAGTAGCTCTTTATTTTAGGATGTTTTCTTGATTATCATATAGACCCAGCAATTCCCAAGGCAGGTTTTCAATATTTAATGCTGTTTCCAGAAATGCCATGACTTTTTTAGAATCAAATTAACCTTGACTAATTTTAATTTAAAAGTCACAGTTCTTTGTCACAGATTGAAGAAGACTAAAGAGACATAACTAAGTGTGATGTAGGATCTTGGATTGGATCCTTGAAAACAAAAAGGACATTAGTGGGAAAACTGGTCGAATTTGAGCCAAGTCTGAAGTTTAGTTAATAGGATATTGTACCATTGTACAATACTATGATTTCCTGTCATTGAATTGTGGCTGTGTAAGATTTTAACATTAGGGAGGACTTCCCTGGCAGTCCAGTGGTGAAGACAGTGCTTCCACTGCCCAGTATGTGGGTTCAGTCCCTGATTAGGGAACTAAGATCCGGCATGCTGCACGGAGCAGCCCAAAAAAAAAAATCAGGGGATGGATTTTAACATGAGGGGAAGCTAGGTGAAGTGTATATGGGAATTCATGAACTTTTCTGTAAATCTAAAATTGTTTCAAAATTAAAAGTTTTTTAAAACATTTTTTTTCACTGTTCTAAATTGGGAATTATGGTACTAATTTCACTGTTCTAAATTGGGAATTATTGGACTTTCTTGGCCCTCTTTCTCTAAGGCATTGAAGATAACACAGGATGTATCAGCATATTCATAATTACGTATGTGAATGCTAGTCATAAGCTCTCTAAAACAGTTTGCATATTCTTTATTTTGATTAATAGCCTAAAAAATTGTTTGAAGAAAATAAGATTCCCCAGCTTGGAATATGTTAGACTGGCTCTCCTGTGGTAATTTTTCCTAGATTAATTGTACTGCTGCATTGAGTGCAGTCAAAATCTATAGGTGATGTATTTATAATTGTGCTTTTGATATTTTGAATATTGTATTATCAACAATCAGTTTGAATTTGAACCAATATGATTAAGAAACACAAAGCAGTAAGCCAAAAATTATAGTCTATTTAATATAGAAATTTTACATGCACTTTTTTTACTTATTTAAGCCCATTTTTTTACTTATTTAAGCCAGTGTTGCTTAAACCTTGTTACTCTGGAAGTCATGACCCTAGGAAGAGAATTTCAAATATGAAAGCCCCAAGGTTGTTAGTTTTACTGAAATTTAAAGCGAAAACTATCAATGGAATCTGTAGAATTATTTTCAAGAGAGACGTTGGAAAGATACAGTCTCCAACTTGGCAATTATACCTCTAACCTTGTAGTTCATTTCCAAAAGTAAATTATTCTGTAACAAATTGAAAGCAAGGAGCTCAGTGAAAATATTTAAGTAGTATTGCCAACTGTCTGTGATGAAATTTTGTTTTTTTTAAATCTACACTTGAGAGATGTAAAGTTGATTCTAAGTCCATATTTCAGATGGATAAATGCTCTGATTTGATGTTTGGTAAAGAGCTGCTGTATGGCTTCAGTTAGATCTTAATTATTCTCTGTGCTGTGTCTAATGTCTATTGATTTACTCACTTCAATAAAGCAGCCTCACAGAGATCAATGAAGTTCTTTTTCAAAAATCTCAATCTAAAGCCAAGACCAGAAGAGGTCAAAGAAATAGAAGATCTTCAAGTGAAGTCAGAGTTACTCATAAGTAGTCCATAAGTGATTTTTTTGAGTAGAGAGAAATATTAAAAAGACTAATTCTTACTGAGTTGATAAAATGAGTAAGTAAAATCTGTTATCCTCATTGAATGTATTTTCCAATTCAGTAAGAAGTACTTTATTAGAAACGGAAACTTCTTAATATGGTAAATGTGTGTGTTTTAAGCTATATACATCGTATTTACTGATAAAACAGCAGTCTCATTAGATTATGAATAAGACAAAAATGCCCACTCTTAATGTTATTTTTAATATTGTTCTAGAGACATTAGACAACTTAGAGAAGAAACAATTTATATATGACATGATTGTAAAAGAGGAAAATTATCATTCAGTAATCACCTTATGTAAACAAATGATAATTTAAGACAGCTACAGGATATTTATGAAATATCTAATCATCTTTGTGGAAAATTTTTCTCACCATATCTATCCAGAAAAGGCCAGGATTTTCAGCCAAGTCTTTTAAATAAGAATTGAGTTTGAGAGCTTCCCTGGTGGCTCAGTGGTAAAGAATCTGCCTGCCAATGCAGGAGACACAGGTTTGATCCCTGGTGCGGGAAGATCTCACATGCTGTGGAGCAACTAAGCCCATACAGCACAGTTATTGAGCCTGTGCTCTAGAACCCGGGAACCACAACTACTGAGCCTACCTGCAGCAACTACTGAAGCCCATACACCCTGGAACCTGTGCTCTGCAACAGGAGAGGCCACCACAATGAGAAACCAGTGCATTGCAACTAGAGAGTAACCCCCACTCACCATAAGTAGAGAAAATCCTGGACAGCATTGAAGACCCAGCACAGCCAAAAATAAATAAATAAAAAAAAATTTTTTTTTAAAGAGTTGAGTTTGAGAAAGCCTTTCAAAACTTTACAGACAACACAGGGAACCTTTCTGTTTCCATTTACAATTAAAATTTTATTTTATTCTCTGTAATATGTAATATGTGTACATACTATAAAATACAAAAGGTATCATAAGCAAGTATTCAGTGAAAAATCAGTCTCCTCTCAGCCCTGTCAGAGGCAATCACCACTACCAGTTTTTTATGTTCCCTTCCAGAGAATTTTTAGACATATGCAAAACTAGCTTCTCTCTTAATTCTTTTTACATCACTAGTAATATGCCACATGGACAGTTCTGAACCTTGTTTTTGTTTTATTTACATACACTGACTCGATGAATGTGAGTCTGAGTGACCTCCGAGAGCTGGTGATGGATAGGGAGGCCTGGCGTGCTGCAGTTCATGGGGTCGCAAAGAGTCGGACATGACTGAGCGACTGATCTGATCTGATTGTAATGGAAACTGCCAAATCAACAAATCTATAAACCTGTAACACTTTTTAAAATAATTGCTGAATTAGATTATGGTTATATGCTCTAACTGTCAAAGTTAACTGGTTAGCAGTTACATATTTGGATTGCTTCCAGCCTGTTGCTATTAAAGGCAAAGCTGCAAAGAAGACCTTGGTACATGTGTGTCATTTAAGGTAGAAAGCCTCCAAGGACAAAGTTAATGGCAGGAGCTGAAGTCTGCTGGAATAAAGAGATAAAAGGACCACATCTATCACTCCTGAGGTCAGGGAAATTTCCCTGATGACACACACTCAGGAAGGCTCCTCGGTAATCAAAAAGGGAGGGGGTATCATACCATAATATGTGTGCCCATACTCCTTTTAGCCTTTGCAGTGGAATTCATCTTGACAAAAGATGCATATGCATATTGGAAAGAGTCCTAGGGCAGGTCAGATGTGGAAAAGAAGAGATAATTGGCCAGAGGAAAACAAAATTTAACCACTAGAGATTAGGGGCAGGAGGAGAAGGGGACGACAAAGGATGAGATGGCTGGGTGGCATCGCCGACTCGATGGACATGAGTTTGAGTAAACTCCAGGAGTTGGTGATGGACAGGGAGGCCTGGCGTGCTGTGATTCATGGGGTCGCAAAGAGTCAGACACGACTGAGCGACTGAACTGAACTGAATTTACTGTCCCCTAAGGGGACACCCGCACCGTTTCTCTGTGAGTGTATATTCCTGTTTTGTTTCTGCCTTGAATATACTTCTCCAGTGTGCTCTCCCACATGTTGTATTGTGCTTCTAATAATGAACTTTGTACCTGTCTTACAATTTTTACCTCTTTGAAACATTCTTGCTTTCAAAAGAGGCAAGAACCAGGGCAACTTTGCTTCTAGCCTCTGACCCCACATAGACTGCTGCTGCTGCTGCTGCTAAGTCGCTTCAGTCATGTCCAACTCTGACTAGTGGCTAGGATTTCTGGTTTGTCATCCAGGGTATTAAGGTTCAATTTCTGGGCAAGAAGGTAAGATCCTGCTTCAAAACCATTCACCATGTCTCTCCAAGAACACTTTGAATGTACATGTAAACACATTTGAAAGAAAAATTTCTAAATGTGAAATTGCTAGGTCAGTGGGTAAAGTCCCTGCATAATTTTGCTCAATTGCTCTCATGGAGGCTGCCAATTTTACTGATTGCCAGTTTCACTAAAAATGTGTTATGAGAGTGCTTTCTCTCACTAATGTATAATATCAACTTTATGACATACTAGGTTTCTACTTCAATGTGGGCTGCTCTTCAGCTTTCTTGTATCTGCCAGGATAGGCTATTATGTCTTAGTAACAAACAACCTCAAAATCCTAATGGCTTATAACAAGAAATCTTTCCCTTTGATACATGCCTGCTAAGGGTTGTTTAGGGGCTCTGCACTACATCTCACTACTCAAAAACTTAGACTAACAGGGCTGCCACCATCTTCAGTTCAGTCACTCAGTTGTATCTGACTCTTTGTGACCCCATGGACTGCAGCATGCCAGGCCTCCCTGTCCATCACCAAATCTTGGAGTTTACTCATTGAATCAGTGATGCCATCCAATCATCTCATCCTCTGTTGTCCTCTTCTCCTCCTGCCTTCAGTCTTTCCTAGCATCAGGGTCTTTTCTAATGAGTCAGTTCTTTGCATCAGGTGGCCAATCAGGTGGAGTTTCAGCCTCAGCATCAGTCCTTCCAATGAATAGTCAAGACTGATTTCCTTTAGGATGGACTGGTTGGATCTCCTTGCAGTCCAAGGGATTCTCAAGAGTCTTCTCCAACACCACAATTCAAAAGCATCAGTTTCTTTGCCACCATCTTGAACATTGCCAGTTGTCCTGGCTAAGGAAAATAGGGCTCTGGAGAGTCTTACACCATCAACATATACATTGCTTAGCCTGAAAGTAACAAATATTGATTTCCCTTTACAACTCGTTGACTAATATTCACTTCATGGCCTCACCCACTATAAAAGAGCCAGGAATTGCAGTCACACGTGAGCCTAGTTAGAAAACTGAAGATATTTGGCAAACAGCAGCTATGACTAACAACTGTATCTCTGTCCTGTCCTGTTAACCTGTCAATTCATGTGGTAATAACACAGGTTTTTCTTTCTCTGGGACATTTCTGGCTGTTGTTTCATTTTCATTTTTCCTGTTGAACTAAAATTAGCTTCTCTAACCACCCTCCTCTCTCCAGAAACAGCGAAATTGTCAGAATTTTTAAATTATGTCTGCATTAAATTTATGAATCTTCCAGGTGGTGCTAGTGGTAAAGAACATGCCTGCCAATGTAAGAGATGTAAAAGATGTGAGTTCAATCCCGGGGTCAGGAAGATCCCTTGGAAAAGGAAATGACAGCCCACTCCATTATTCTTGCCTGGAGAATCCCATGGACAGAGGAGCCTAGTGGGCTACAGTCCATAGGATCACAAAGAGTCGGACATGACTGAAGTGATTGGCATGCATTAAATTTATAGATTTAAGGAAGTTGCTATCTTTCTAATATTTGCATTTCCACAACCAAGAAGCGGATACATCTTTTTAGTTATTCATATCTTCCTTTATATATTTTTCTTTTCTTTTTCTAAAACTAATTTTTTTTTTAGTTGCACTGGGTCTTTGTTGCTGTGCACAGGCTTTTCTCTAGTTGTGGAAAGCAGGGGCTACTCTTTGTTGCAGTGTACAGGCTTCTCTTCTTGCAAAGCACAGACTCTAGGATGCAGGCTTAGTTGTGGCTTGTGGGCCCTAGAGCTGTGGGCTTCAGTAGTTACAGCTCGTGGACTCTAGAGCACCGGTTCAGTAGTTGTGGCACATGGGCTTAGTTGTTCTGTGGCATGTGTAATCTTCCCAGACCAGGAATCAAACCCATGTCCCCTACATTGGTAGGTGGATTCTTGACCACTTCATCACCAAGGAAATCTCATCGTTTCTTTCCCTTTTTTTTTTTTTTTAATGCTACAAGCATTTTATTAATAAAGATCAGGATTGTTAAATAAATATATAATGAGTAATGTGGTTAATGTGTAGCATTTTTTCCTCCAGTAGAGATGATCAACACTATCCACATCATTTTTTGATTTTATAATTAATTTTTTTTTACTTTTATTTTGCTTAACTTTACAATATTGTATTGCTTTTGCCATACATCAAGATGAATCCGCCACAAGTATACATGTGTTCCCCATCCTGAACTCTCCTCCCTCCCCATACCATCCCTCTGGGTCGTCCCAGTGCACCAGCCCCAGGCAATTATTCTCCAATTAAAAATAAATTAATTAATTAAATGATTTTTAAATTAATTTATTTTTAATTGGAGAATAATTGCTTTACAATATTGTGTTGTCTCTGCCATACATCACATAAATCAGCCATAGTATACATAGCCCCCTTCCCTCTTGAACCCCTCTCCCACTTCCCACCCATCTAGGTTGTCACAGAGCACCAGGTTTCAGCTCCCCCCAGGGAGCTAATTCCCACTGGTTATCTAATTTTACATACGGTAATGTATATGTTTCAGTGCTGCTCTTTAAATTTGTTCCACCCTCTCCTTTCTCCACTGTGTCCACTGTTCTGCTCTCTGTGTCTGCATCTCCATTGCTGCCCTGCAAATAGGTTCATCAGTACATACAACATTTTTCTCTTTCTGATTTTCTTCACTCTTTATAATAGGCTGTAGGTTCATCCAACTCATTAGAACCAACTCAAATGCATTCCTTTTTATGGCTGAGTAACATTCCATTGTATATATGTACTACAATTTCTTTATCCATTTATCTGTCAGTGAACATCTAGGTTGCTTCCATGTCCTATTGTAAATAGCGCTATGATGAACACTGGGGTATATGTGTCATTTTCAACTATGGTTTCTTCAGGGTATATGCCCAGTAGTGGGATTATTGGGTCATATGGTGGTTTTACTTTTCGTTTTTTAAGGAATTTCCATCCTGTTCTCCATAGTGTCTATCAATTTACATTCCCACCAACAGTGCAAAAGGTCCCCTTTTCTCCACACTGTCTCCAGCATTTATTTATAGATTTTTTTGACAGTGGCCGTTCTAACCAGTATAAGGTGATACCTTATTGTAATTTTCATTTTTATTTCTCTAATAATGAGCAGTGTTGAGCATCTTTTCATGTGTTTATTAGCCATCTGTATGTCTTCCTTGGAGAAATGTCTGTTTAGGTCTTCTACCCATTCTTTGACTGGGTTGTTTGTTTTTCTTGTATTGAGCTGCATGTGCCACTTGTATATTTTCGAGATTAATCCTTTGTTGATTGTTTGATTTGCTGTTTTCATCTCTCACTCTGAGGGTTGTCTTTTCACCTTGTTTATAGTTTCCTTCACTGGACAAAAGCTTTTAAGTTTAATTAGGTCCCATTTGTTTATATTTGTTTTTATTTCTATTACTCTAGGAAGTGAGTCATAGAGAATCTTGCTGTGATTTATGTCAGAGTCTTCTCCCTGTGTTTTTCTCTAAGAATTTTATGGTTTCTGGTCTTACATTTAGGTTTTTAACCCATTTTGAGTTTATTTTTTGTGTATGGTGTTAGAAAGTATTCTAGTTTCATTCTTTTACACATACCTGCACAGTTTTCCTACCACCACTATTGAAGAGACTGTCTTTTCTACATTGTTATTTTTGCTTCCTTTGTCAAAGATAAGGTGTTCATAGGTGTGTGGGTTTTTCTCTGGGGTTTCTGTCTTCTTCTTTTGGTCTATATTTCTCTTTTTGTGCCAGTACCATACTATCTTGATGACTGTAGCTTTGTAATATTGTCTGAAGTCAGGGAGATAGATTCCTCCAGCTCCATTCTTCTTTCTCAAGATTATTTTGGCTATTCAGGGTGTTTTGTGTTTCCATACAAATTGTGAAATTTTTTGTTCCAGTTCTGTGGAAAATACCTTTGGTAGTTTGATAGAGGTTGCACTGACCCTGTAGATTGTTTTGGGTAGTATAGTCATTTTCACAGTATTGATTTTTCCAATCCAAGATGGTATATCTTTCCATCTGTTTGTGTTGTCTTTGATTTATTTCATCATTGTCTTAATGTTTTCTGCATGCAAGTCTTTTGTCTCTTTAGGTAGGTATATTCCTAGGTATTTTATTCTTTTTGTAGCAGTGATGAATGAGATTGTTTCCTTAATTTCTCTTTCTGATTTTTCACTGTTAGTGTATGAGTACAAAGGATTTATGTGTACTAATTTTA
Organism: Tragelaphus eurycerus; assembly: GCA_935064755.1. Taxonomy (NCBI): domain Eukaryota; kingdom Metazoa; phylum Chordata; class Mammalia; order Artiodactyla; family Bovidae; genus Tragelaphus; species Tragelaphus eurycerus. The sequence continues at coordinate 640,749 of CAKXYN010000282.1, read as the reverse complement.
TATCCTGCAAGTTTCCTATATTCACTGATTAGCTCTAATAATTTTCTGGTGGCATCTTTAGGGTTGTCTATGTGAAGAATCATATCATCTGCAAACAATGAGAGTTTTATTTCTTATCCAATCTGGGTTCCTTTTATTTCTTTTTATTCTCTGGTTGCTGTGGCCAGGACTTCCAAAACTATGTTGAATAATAGTGGTGTGATTGTTTTGTTCTGATATTAGAGGAAATGCTTTCAGTTTTTCACCATTGAGAATGTTTGCTGTGGGTTTGTCATATATGGCCTTTATTATGTTGATGTATATTCCGTTTCTATTTTCTGGAGAGTTTTTATCATAAATGGGTGTTGAATTTTGTCAAAAGCATTCTCAGCATCTACTGAGATAATATGATTTTTATCTTTCAGTTTGTTAATATAGTGTATCACATTGATTGATCTGTGCATATTGAAGAATCCTTGCATCCCTGGGATAAAGCCCACTTGATCGTGATGTATGATCCTTTTAATGTGTTGTTTGATTCCTTAATGTGTTGTTTGCTAGAATTTTGTTGAGGATTTTTGCATCTATGTTCATCAGTGATATTGGCCTGTAATTTTCTTTTTTGTGGCATCTTTGTCTGGTTTGGTATCAGAGTGATGGTGGCCTCGTAAAATGACTTTGAGTTTTCCTTCCCGTGAAATTTTCTGTAAGAGTTTGAGCAAGATAGGTGTTAGCTATACTCTAAATGTTTGGTAGAATTCACCTGTGAAACCATCAGGCCCTGGGCTTTTTGTTTGTTGAAAGATTTTTCATTACAGTTTGATTTCCATGCCTGTGATTGGTCTGTTCATATTTTCTGTTTCTTCCTGGTTCAGTTTTTGGAAGGCTTATGTTTTTCTAACAGTTTGTCCATTTCTTCCAAGTTGTCCATTTTATTGGCATATAATTGCTCATCAGATCAGATCAGTTGCTCAGTCGTGTCCGACTCTTTGTGACCCCATGAACCGCAGCACACCAGGCCTCCCTGTCCATCACCAACTCCCAGAAGTCACTCAGACTCACATCCATCGAGTCAGTGATGCCATCCAGCCATCTCATCCTCTGTTGTCCCCTTCTCCTCCTGCCCCCAATCCCTCCCAGCATCAGAGTCTTCTCCAATGAGTCAACTCTTCTCATGAGGTGGCCAAAATACTGGAGTTTCAGCTTTAGCATCATTCCTTCCAAGGAAATCCCAGGGCTGATCTCCTTCAGAATGGACTGGTTGGATCTCCTTGCAGTCCAAGGGACTCTCAAGAGTCTTCTCCAACACCACAGTTCAAAAGCATCAATTCTTCCACACTCAGCCTTCTTCACAGTCCAGCTCTCACATCCATACATGACCACAGGAAAGACCATAGCCTTGACTAGGTGAACCTTTGTTGGCAAAGTGATGTCTCTGCTTTTGAATATGCTGTCTAGGTTGGTCATAACTTTCCTTCCAAGGAATAAGCGTCTTTTAATTTCATTGCTCATAGTTGTCTCATATTATCCTTTGTATTTCTGTGTTGTCTTTTCCTTTTCCATTTCTAGTATTATTGATTTGAGTCTTCTCTGGCTACTGGTTTATCAATTTTGTTTATCTTCTCAAAGAACTTGCTTTCAGTTTTACTAACCTTTCCTTCATTTCTTTTTCATTTATTTCTGCTTTGATCTTTATAATTTATTCCCTTCTACTAACTTTGGAGTTTTCTTGTTGTTTTTCTAGTTACTTTAGGTATAAAGTTAGGATGTTTATTTGATGTTTCTTGAGGTAGGCTTGTATTGCCCTGAACTTCACTCTCAGCAGTTCTTTTACTGCATCCCATAGGTTTTGAGATGTGTGTTTATTGTGATTTGTTTCTAAGTATATTTCAGTTTCCTTTTTGATTTCTTCAGTGATTTCTTGGTTATTCAGAACCATATTCGGAGAAGGCAATGGCAACCCACTCCAGTACTCATGCCTGGAAAATCCCATGGATGGAGGAGCCTGGCAGGCTGCAGTCCATGGGGTCACTAAGAGTTGGCCACAACTGAGCGACTTCACTTTCCCTTTTCACTTCCATGCATTGGAGAAGGAAATGGCAACCCACTCCAGTGTTCTTGCCTGGAGAATCCCAGGGACGGGGGAGCCTGGTGGGCTGCCATCTATGGGGTCGCACAGAGTCGGACACGACTAAAGTGACGCAGCAGCAGCAGAACCATATTGTTTAGCCTCCATTGTTTGTGTTTTTATGCCTTTTTTTTAGTTGATATCTAATCTTATAGTGATGTTATGCAGATGACACCACTTATTATGCAGATGGGGAAACAATGGAAACAGTGACAAACTATTTTCTTGGGCTCCAAAATCACTGCAGACCGTGACTGCAGTCATGAAATTAAAAGACACTTGCTCCTTGGAAGAAAACTCCTGACAAACCTAGACAGCATATTAAAAAGCAGAGACATTACTTTGCTGACAAAGGTCCGTCTAGTCAAAGCTATGGTTTTTGCAGTAGTCATGTATGGATGTTAGAGTTGGACCATAAAGAAGGCTGAGCGCTGAAGAATTGATGCTTTTGAACTGTGATGTTGGAGAAGACTCTTGAATTCCCTTGGACTGCAAGGAGATCAAACCAGTGAGTCCTAAAGGAAATCAACTCTGAATATTCATTGGAAGGACTGAAACTGAAGCTGAAGCTCCAGTACTTTGGCCACTTGATGCAGAGTGCCGACTCATTGGAAAAGACCTGGATGCTGGGAAAGATTGAAGGCAGAAGAAGGGGACAACAGAGGACAAGATGGTTGTATAGCATCACCGACTCAATAAACATGAGTTTGGGTGAATTCTGGGAGTTGGTGATGGACAGGGAAGCCTGGTGTGCTGCAGTCTGTGGATCACAAGAGTTGGACATGACTGAGTGACTGAACAACTTATAGCATTGTGGCCAGGAAAGATGCTTGAAATGTTTTCAATTTTTTAAAATTTACCAAGGTTTGGTTTATGGCCCAAAATGTGATCTATCCTGAAATATGTTCCATCAGATCAGATCAGATCAGTCACTCAGTCGTGTCCGACTCTTTGCGACCCCATGAACTGCAGCACGCCAGGCCTCCCTATCCATCACCAGCTCCCGGATATGCACTTGCAAAAAAGTGAAATCTACCATTTTTGGATGAAATGCCCTGTAGATATCAGTTAGGCCCAACTGGTCCAGTGTATTGCTTAAAGCTTGTGTTTTCTTATTAATTTTCTGTCTGGATGATGTATGTGTCTTTTGGTGTGAGCGGGGAGGTAATGTCCCTCACTATTATTGTATTATTGTTGATATCCTCTTTAACAGTTGTTGGCATTTGTCTTATGTATTGAGGTGTTCCTGTGTTAGGTGCATGTATATGTTTATAATTGTTATATCTTTTTCTTGAATTGATCCCTTGATCATTATGTAGTGTTCTTCCTTGTCTCTTGTAATGGTCTTTAAAGTCTGTTTTGTTTGACGTGTGTTGCTACTCCCACTTTCTTCTGATTTGTGTTTGCATGGAATATCTTTTTCCAGCCCCTTGCTTTAGGCCTGTATGCATCTCTAAGTCTGAGTTGGGTCTCTTGTAGGCACCATGTATAGGGGTCTTGCTTTTGTATCCATTCAGCCAATCTGTGTCTTTTGGTTGGAGCATTAGTCCACTTACATTTAAGATAATTATTGATATGTATGATCCTGTTACCATTTATTTTATTGTTTTTGATTTGTTTTTGTAGGCCTTTTATTTCTCTTATGTTTCCTGTCTAGATAAGTTCCTTTAGCATTTGTTGTAAAGCTGGTTTGGTGGTGCTGAATTCTCTTAACTTTTGCTTATCTATAAAGTTTTTGATTTCTCCTTCAGAGGAAACTTCTGAAATGTAAGCAGTAAAGACTAGACCACTTTGAAGGAAGTGAGGTAGTGGAATCATCCAGGAGTGGCAGCTTAAGTATTCAGGAACAAAACCTCTCAGTGCAGGCACTCCATTCAAATTGCTGCATTCTAGGGTCTGGGCCTCTTACATATACAGAAATGCAACCTTTAACCTTTTACTCAGGGCTAACTGAAGCCTAGAAAACTCTTGCTACAAAATTCACAAGACTGCCAATTTATAGATTCGCCATGAGAAATTGAATTTTCAGGTAAACTTGAATGTTGACTAGGGCAGTCATGTGAGGAAAACAGAATTTAAAACAATGTATAACTTTGGTGAATTTAGAATTAGAATAAACATAGGTGGTTGTTAGAAGTGTTTCTCTGTGACACGTGAAATATTATTCACTGGTGTAGGGGTGCTTTCTGGGGGACCTAACTGTTTGAAATTAACTGTCACATTCTGGAAATGGCAGAAAATATATGCTTAAATATATATATAATTTATGCTTCTATACAGATGGACTTCTACTAACATTTTCTTTGTTAAATTCCTTTAGTAACATTGTCTCAGCTAGCTTTTATATGCAGCTGTAGACAAATTTTGGTCAAGTATTTCACAGATTTTTTTTTACTTTAAATTTAAAAGATACAAGAAAGATATATATATATATCTAAAAAGCCATGAAATTAAAAGATGCTTGCAACTTGAAAGGAAAGCTATGACAAACCTAGACAGTGCTTTGAAAAGCATATATTAAAAAATAAAACAATTACATCTTCTAAAGCACAGTGTTTGGGCACTGTCCTGTTTGGGTAGAGTCTTTTTTTTTTTAATTGGAGGAAAATCACTTTATAACGTTGTGTTGGTTTCTGCCATGTACAACATAAATCAGCCGTAATTATACACACATCACCTCTCTCTTGAGCCTGCCCCCTATTCTACCCATCTTGGTCATTCCAGAGCAGCACACTGGGCTCCCTGAGTTATATAGTAACTTCTCACCAGCTATCTACTTTACACATAGTAGTATATATATGTTGGTGCTACTTTCTCTGTTCGTCCCACTCTTTCCTTCCCAAACTGTGCCCACAATTCCTTTCTGTAAGTCTGTGTCTCCATCCCTTCCTTGCAAATAGGTTCATCAGTACCATTTTTCTAGATTCCATATATATGCATTAATATTCTATATTTCTTTTTATCTTTCTTACTTACTTCACTCTACCGAACAGGCTCTAGATTCATCCACCTCACAAATTGACAATTTCTTATTTTATTGCCAGAAAGATGATCTCTAAATCAGTTATTTCAGAATAAAAGTTGTATCCGGTGATATATAAGTAAAAAGTCACTATGTTCAGTTGACTCAGTGTGTTTTGCAGCTAGTTTTTCATGGAGTACTCACTGCTCAGAGATGAGTGTTGTTCTGTGGGTGCTTTATAAAGATTTATTTTTATGCAGGCAATTAGTTACACCTGCCCTAAAAGTTTCTTTAGGTTAGGCTCCAAAATAAAAATACAGAAAGTAGTAACTTTACTCCATGCCAGGAATAACCAGCTCAGAAAATATAATGAAAAAAAGTTCCCAATCTTAACAATAAAAATATATACAATAACTGAAATAAACTAACAAAAAGTGTAAAACGTGTATGACTAAAGCTGTGAGAATCTACTGAGAACCATAAAGTGAGACTAGAATATATGAAAAACATATCATGTGCCTGGTTATGAAGACCCAGTCTCCCTAAAGTAAGCTATAAATTTAATATACTTTCAGTCAACTTCCCAACAGGATATTTTTTTTAATTGTTTATCTGGAAAAGATTGTGTAATAATAGCCTTGAAAATATTAAAAAGGTAGAGTAATGACAGAAATATTGTCCTTATGCTAAAGTTACATTAAAACTTTTGAGTGCTGATCCAGGTCATCATGAACAGGAAAAAAAAGAACAGACTATAAAATCCAAAAACAGACCCAGGAATGTATAAAAAGTGACTCTGTGGAAGAAGTAGAAGTTTAAAACAGTGTAGAAAAAAATCTAACAAATGCTATTGGAATAAATGACTGTTTGGAAAAACCGTTTTAGATCTTTTCTCCATACCATAGATTTGGCTCAGTGGTAAAGAATCTTCCTGCCAATGCAGGAGAGAGGGATTTGATCCCTGATCCAGGAAGATCCCACATGCCACAGAACAACTAAGTCCATGCAGCACAACTGTTGAGCTTGTGTGTGCTTTAGAGTCCAGGAACAGCAACTACTGAGCCTACATATGTAGCTGCAACTGCTGAAGCACATACACCCACCCTAGAGCCTGTGCTCCACAGCAACAGAAGCCACTGCAGTGAAAAGCCCACACACCACAACTAGAGAGTAGCCCTTACTCACTACGTAACTAGAGAAAAGTCCACACAGCAATAAAGACCCAGCACAGCCAAAAATAAATAAATAATTTTCACACTTTCAATTTCAGTACTTGTGACTGGTCTTTTCTTATTTTCTATTTCCTCCAAGTTCAGTCTTGGAAGATTATACCTTTCTAAGAATGTGACCATTTCTTCTAGGTTGTCCATTTTATTGGCATATAGTTGCTTGTAGTAGTCTCTTATGATCTTTTGTATTTCTATGGTGTCAGTTGTAAGTTCTCTTTTTTCATTTCTAATTTCATGGATTTGAACCCTCTCCCTTCTATTCTTGATGAGTCTGGCTAAAGTTTTATCAATTTTGTTTCTCTGTTTCAGAAAACCAGCTTTTAGTTTCATTGAGCTTTTCTATTTTTTTCTTTGTCTCTATTTCATTTATTTCTGCTCTGATCTTTATGATTTCTTTCTCTCCACTTTCGTTTTTGTTTGTTCTCCCTTCTCTCGATGCTTTAGGTGTAAAGCTAGGTTGTTTAGGGATTTTTTCATTTCCTCTTTGACATTTTCAGTGATGCACTGAGTGTTTAGTAACATATTATTTAGCCTCCACGTGTTTGTGTTTTTTTACAGCTTTTTGTTTCTTGTCATTGATTTCTAATCTCATAGTGTTTACTTGGAAAAGATCCTGGATATGATTTCCATTTTCTTAAATTTACCAAAGCTTGCTTTGTGGCCCAGCATGTGATCTCTCCTGGAGAATGTTTCATGTGCACTTGAGAGGAATGTGTATTCTGCTACTTTCATATGGAATGATCTATAGGTATCAGTTAAGTCTATCTGGTACAATGTATAATTTAAGGCCTATGATTCCTTGTTGATTTTCTGTCCATTGGTGTAAGTGAGATGTTAAAGTCCTCCACTACTATTGTATTATTGTTGATTTCTCCTTTTATGGTTGTTAGCATTTGCCTTATATATTGAGATGCTTCTATGTTGGGTGCACATGTATTTACAGTTATTACATCTTATTGTTGGATTGATCCCTTAATCATTATGTATAATATCCTTCTTTGTCTCATTTAATGGTCTTAAGGGAGAGTGAAAAAGTTGGCTTAAAACTCAACATTCAGAAAACGAAGATCATGGCATCTGGTCCCATCACTTCATGGGAAATAGATGGGGAAACAGTGGAAACAGTGTCAGACTTTATTTTGGGGGGCTCCAGAATCACTGCAGTTGGTGATTGCAGCCATGAGATTAAAAGACGCTTACTCCTTGGAAGGAAAGTTATGACCAACCTAGATAGCATATTCAAGAGCAGAGACATTACTTTGCCAACAAAGGTCCGTTTAGTCAAGATGTGAGTCTCTCATGGATGTGAGAGTTGGACTATAAAGAAAGCTGAGCACCAAAGAATTGATGCTTTTGAACTGTGGTGTTGGAGAAGACTCTTGAGAGTTCCTTGGACTGCTAGGAGATCCAACCAGTCCATTCTAAAGGAGATCAGTTCTGGGTGTTCTTTGGAAGGACTGATACTAAAGCTGAAACTCCAGTACTTTGGCCACCTCATGCAAAGAGTTGACTCATTGGAAAAGACTCAGATGCTGGGAGGGATTGAGGGCAGGAGGAGAAGGGGATGACAGAGAATGAGATGGCTGGATGGCATCACCAACTCCATGCACATGAGTTTGAGTGAACTCCGGGAGTTGGTGATGGACAGGGAGGCCTGGCGTGCTGTGATTCATGGGGTTGCAAAGAGTTGGACACGACTGAGCGACTGAACTGAACTGAAAGTCTGTTTTGTCTGCTGAGTATTGCTATTCCAGCTTTCTTTTGGTTTCCATTTGCATGGAATACATTTTTCCATCCCCTTACTTTCAGACTTTGTATGTCTCTAGATTAGAAGTAGGAGTCTTATAGACAGCTTGTATCCATTTGCCTTGTTTTTGTATCCATTCAGCCCATCTGTTTCTTTTTGTTTGGAGCATTTAATCCATTTACATTTAAGGTAATTATCAATATGTGTGTTCTTATTGCCATTTTGTTGATTGTTTCAAATTTGTTTTTGTAAGTCTTTTTTCTTCCCTTACTCCTTTGCTCTCTTTGATGAATATCTTTCGTGTTATGTTTAGATTGCTTTTTCTTTTGTGTGTGTATATATCTATTGTAGACTTTTCGTTTGCAGTTACCATGAGATTTTGATATAGTAGTTTGTATATACACAAGATTGTTTTAAGTTGCTTGTCTCTTAATTTCAAATGCATTTCCAATATCCTACATTTGTACTTGACCTCTTCCCACAATTGCTGGTTTTGGTATTATATTTGTGTGTGAATGATTCCCTACCCTTACTGTATATTTACCTTGCCAATGAGCTTTCCCACTTGTAGTTTTCTTGTTTCTAGATGTGGACTTCTCTCTTCCACCTAGAGGAGTTCCTCTAACATTTGTTGTAAAGTTGGTTTGGTGGTGCTGATTCTCTTAGCTTTTGCTTATCTGTAAAGCTTTTACTTTCTCCATCGAATCTGAATGAAAGCCTGACTGGATGGAGTATTCTTGGTTGTAGTTTTTTCCTTTTTAGCACTTTAAATATATTGTGCCACTGCCTTCTGGCCTGCAGCTTCTGCTGAATAATCAGCTGCTAACCTTATGGAGATCCTTTCTATGTTATTTGTTGATTGTCCCTTGTTTTTAATATTTTCACTTTGTCTATAATTCTTATCAATTTGATTAATATGTGTCTTGGAATGTTTCTCCTTGGGACTCCTGGCACTTCCTGGATTTGAGTGAGTGGTTTTATCCCCCATTTAGCAAAGTTTTTGACCATTACTGCTTCAAATTTTTTTTTATTTTATTTTACTTAACTTTACAGTATTGCATTGGTTTTGCCATACATCAAAATGAATCCGCCACAGGTATACATGTGTTCCCCATCTTGAACCCTCCTCCCTCCTCTTACCATCCCTCTGGGTCGTCCCAGTGCACCAGCCCCAGGCATCCAGTATCAGGTATCGAACCTGGACTGACGACTCGTTTCAAACATGATATTATATGCTTCAAATATTTTCTCTGGCCCTTCTCTCCTTTCTCCTTCTGGGACCTCTATAATGCAAATATTGGTATGTTTAATGTTGTCCCAGAAGTCCTTTAGAATGTCCTCATTTCTTTTCATTCTTTTTTTTTTTTATTTTGTTCTGTGGAAGTGATTTCCTCAATCTGTCTTTTCACTTATTCTTTCTTCAGCCTCATTTATTCTGTTATTGATTCTTTCTAGTGTGTTTTTAATTTCAGTTATTGTATTGTTCAACTCTGTTCTTCAAATCTTCTAGCTGTTTGTTAAACATTTCTTGTATTGTCTTGTACTGTGCCTCCATCCTTTTTCTGAGGTTTTGGATCATCTTTACTGTTATTATGAATCTTAGTTGTTATTCCTGGGTTTTATCTTGTTCCTTCATCTGGAACATATTTCTCTTCTGTCTCATTTTGTCTAACTTTCTGTGTTTGTGGTCTCCATTTCTCAGGCTACAGATTTGTAGCTCCTCTTGCTTCTGATGTCTGCCTCCTGGTGTGTGAGGTCAGTCCTGGGGCTTGTGTGGGCTTCCTGGTGGATGGAACTGATGTTTCCACACTGGTGAGTGGAAGTGGGTCTTGTCCCTCTGGTGGACAGGACTATGTCAAGGGATGTGTTTAGAGGCAGCCAGGGCTCAAGACAACTTTTGGCAGCTTGTCTGTGATGGGTCAGGCTGTTGTCTGGCCTGAGGTGTCCCAGTATTGGAGCCATCAGGCAGTTGGGTGGTGCCAGGTCTCAGTGCCAAAATGGTGACCTTCAGGAGCTCATGCAGATGAATATTCCATGGGGCTTCCACTACCAGTGTCCTTGTCCCACAGTGAGCTACAGCTGATGCCTGTCTCCATGGGAGACCCACAAAGACCCACAGGTATGTCTGGCTCAGACTCCTATGGAGTCACTGCTTTGGTCCGGGTCCAGTGTACATGAACCCTCCTCCAAGAGTGGAGTCTTTTTTTCATCCAGTCCTATGGAGCTCCTGTACCCAAGCCCTGCTGGCCTTCAAAGCCAAATTCCTCCTCCCAATACCAGACCCCCAGACTGGAAAGACTGACATGAGGCTCAGAACTCTCATTCCTGTGGGAGAACCTCTGTGATATAACAGTTTTGTGGGTTGCCCACATGGCAGTTTTAAGATTTGATTATATTGTGAAAGTGCCCCTCCTACTGTCTCCTGGCTTCTTCTTTGTCTTTGGATGTAAAATATCTTTTTTGGTAGGTTCCAATCATTTTTGTTGATGGTTGTTTATCTGTTGGTGGTGATTTTGGTGTTTTTGTGAGAAGAGGTGAGCTCAAATTCTTTTATCCCACCAGCTTGTCTTCAGTCCTAAGATGAGTGAATCTTAGTGGATCCTTGTGACTGCCACCAGCATGAGTGTGAGCTAGCACATCCACATCATGGTCCTGTCCTAGTCTCTTGAGGTCATGAGGCAGGGCAGCTGCAGAAAGCTCTAACAGAGGGTGGAACTTCACAGATCATCAGCCTTAGGTATATATACCACATTTTTTATTAATATAAAATGTTATATATATTTAAGGTGCGCAACATAATGATTTACAAATTTTAAAGGTTATATCCCATTTATAGTTATTAACTATTTATTGTTGTTGCTTATTTATCTTATACATACTAGTTTGTACCTCTTAATCCCCTACTGCTATCCTGCCCCACTCCCTTCTCTCTCCCAACTGGTAACCACTCATTTTTTCCTCTGTATCTCAAGTCTATTTCTGTTTTGTTGTATTCATTAATTTTATTTTTTACATCTCACATGTAATTGATATCATAATTTGTTTTTTCTGCTTGACTTATTTCACTTAGCATCATATCAGATCAGATCAGATCAGTCGCTCAGTCGTGTCCAACTCTTTGCAACCCCATGAACTGCAGCACGCCAGGCCTCCCTGTCCATCACCAGCTCCCGGAGGTCACTCAGATTCGCATCCATCGAGTCAGTGATGCCATCCAGCCATCTCATCCTCTGTCGTCCCCTTTTCCTCCTGCCCTCAATCCCTCCCAGCATCAGAGTCTTCTCCAATGAGTCAACTCTTCGCATCAGGTGGCCAAAATACTGGAGTTTCAGCTTTAGCGTCTTTCCCTTCAAAAAAAATTCCGGGAGGATTCCCCTTAAAAAGGAGTGGTTTGATTTTTTTTGCGTCCAAAGGGATCCCAAAAATCTTCTCCAACACCACAATTCAAAAACATCAATTCTTCAGCGCTCAGCCTTCTTCACAGTCCAGCTCTCACATCCATACATGACCACAGGAAAGACCATAGCCTTGACTAGGTGAACCTTTGTTGGCAAAGTGGTGTCTCTGCTTTTGAATATGCTATCTAGGTTGGTCATAACTTTCCTTCCAAGGAGTAAGCGTCTTTTAATTTCATGGCTGCAGTCACCATCTGCAGTGATTTTGGAGCCCAGAAAAACAAAGTCTGACACTGTTTCCACTGTTTCTCCATCTATTTCCCATGTAGTGATGGGACCAGATGCCATGATCTTCAATTTCTGAATGTTGAGCTTTAAGCCAACCTTTTCACTCTCCACTTTCACTTTCATCAAGAGGCTTTTTAGCCCCTCTTCACTTTCTGCCATAAGGGTGGTGTCATCTGCATATCTGAGGTTATTGATATTTCTGTATTGTTGCAAATGGCAAAATTTCCTTCTTTTTTATGGCTGAGTGGTAGTATTCCATTGTCTGTATATGTGTGTGTTTATACACACACACCACATCTTTATCCATTCACTTGTGATGGACAGGTTGCTTCCATAACTTGTACACAATTATATAATCATATAATCTCATAATGCTGCTGTGAACATTAAGGTGCCTGGATCTTTTTGAATTAGTGTTTTTGTGGATTAAGACCCAGGAATGAAATTGCTGGATCACATGGTAGTTCTATTTTTAGCTTTTTGGTGACACCTCCGTACTGTTTTCTATAGTGGCTGCACCAATTGCTTTCCGCCAAACAGTGTGCAAGGGTTCCCTTTTCCATATCTTTGCCAACATTTGTTACTTGTGTTCTTTTTGATAATAGCTATTCTGACAGTTGTGAGGTGATATCTCATTGTATTTTTAATTTGCATTTTTCTGATGATTAACAATGTTGAACATCTTTTCATGTGCCTGTTGCCCATCTGTATGTCTTCTTTGAAAAAAAGTCTATTTGGGTCTTCTGCCTATTTTTTAATCAGATTGCTTAGGTTTTTTTGATGTTGAGTTGTATGAGCTGTTTGTATATTTTGGTTATTAATCTTTTATTGGTCATATCATTTGTAAATATTTTCTCCCAATCAGTAGGTTGTCTTTCTGTTTTGTGAACAGGTTCCTTTGCTGTGATCTCTTTTTTTTTTTCCTTGGTATACCACAGTTTCTTTTTTTATATTGAAGTATGCCTGATTTACAACATTGTGTTCATTTCTGTTGTATAGCAAATTGATTCAGTTTTATATATATATATATATAAATCTTTTTCATAATCTTTTCCATAATCCTTTCCATTATGGTTTATCACAAAATAATGAGTATAGTCCCCTGTGCTACACAGTAAAACCTTGTTGTTTATCCATTCTGTATATACTGGTTTGCATCTGCTAACCCCAAATTCTCACTCCATCCTTACCCCAACTCCTGTCACCTTTGGCAACCCAGATAAGATCATCTGTGCTATATTTCAGGTTCCACATGTAAGTCATATCATATGGCATTTGTCTTTGACTTTCTGACTTACTTCATGTAGCATTATCATCTCTAGGTCTGTCCATGTTGCTGCAGATGGCATTACTGAACTCTTTTTTATGGCTGAGTAGTAGTCCATTTTGTATGTGTGTGTGTATACATATATATACCACATCTTTTTATTAACTTTCTATTTTCAAAAGAAAAATTTCTTTCTATTTTCAAAAGAAAAATCTTTTGAAATAACTTTCTATTTTCAAAAGAAAAATCTTTTTTTAATTTCTCTGTCTTACTTCATTTAGTGTGATAATTTCCAGGTTCATCTAAGTGCTGCAAATGATGTTATTTTATTCTTTTTAATGACTGAGTAATATTCCATTGTATATATGCACTATATCTTCTTTATCCATTCATATATCAATGGACATTAGGACATTTAGGTTTCAATGTCCTTGCTACTGTAAATAGTGCTGCTATGAACATAGAGGTACATGTATGTTTTTGAGTTAGTTTTATCTGCCTATATGCCAGGAGTAGTATTGCTAGATCATATGACATCTCTATTTTTAGTTTTTTAAGGAAGCTGCATACGGTTTTCCATAATGGCTGTACCAACTTACCGCCCACCAACAGTGTAGGAGAGTTTCTATTTCTCTACCTCCCCTCCAGTATTTGTTATCATGGCTATTTTGACTGGGGTGAGGTTGTATTTCATTGTAGTTTTTATTTTCATTTCTCAAATAATCAGCAGTGCTCAGCATCTTTACATGTGCTTGTGGTTTATCTGTGTATCTTCTTTGGAAAAATGTCTCTTTAAGTCTTCTGTCCATTGTTTTATTGGGTTACTTGTTTCATTGTAGTTGTTGTTCTGTTGCATGAGCTCTTTGTATATTTTGGAAATTAAGCCCTTGTCAGTCACATTATTTGCAAATATTTTCTCCCAGCAAAAGGTTGTCTTTACATATTGTTTGTGGTTTCCTTTGCTGTGTAAAAGCTTGTAACTTTGATTAGATCCCATTTGTTGGTTTTTGCCTTTATTTCTGTTGCCTTGGGAGACTGAACTAAGAAAATATTGGTAGAATTTATGTCAGAGAATGCTTTGCCAATATTACCTTCTAGAAGTTTTATGGTGTCCTGTATTATATTTAAGTCTTTAAGCCATTTTGAGTTTATTTTTGTGTACAGTGTGAGGATGTGTTCTAACTTCATTGATTTACATGCAACTGTCCAACTTGCCAAACACCACCTGCTGAAGAGATTGTCTTTTTCCCCATTGTATATTCTTGTCCGTTTTGTCAAAGATTAATTGACCATAGGTGTGTAGGTTTATTTGGGGGCTCTTTAGTCTGTTCCTTTGATCTATATGTCTATAAGCTTGTGCCAGGCTCCTCACTAATGCTTATTATTTTCTGTGCTGTTTTCAAAATACCCATCCTTGTGGATATGAAGTGATATATCATTATGGTTTTGTTTTGCATTTCTCTAGTGATGTGGTTGTAGTTGTCGTTCAGTCGCTCAGTCTGATTCTTTGTGACCCCATGGACTGCAGCACACTAAGCTCCCCTGTGCTGAATGTAGAGCATCCTTTTATGTGCTTGCTTCACAAATACGCTTACTTGTATTTCTTGTGCATCCTTTTGATGACTTCTAATTTAATTCTATTATGATCAGAGCACATACCTTGTTGAGTTTCAATATTTTTAAATTTATTAAAATTTATATTATGACCTAGCACAGGAGTTTGCAAACTAAGCACAACCTGCTTGTTTTTGTAAATAAAGTTCAGTGGAACACAGTCATGCCTGTTGATGAAAGTGTTGTCCATGGCTGCTACTGAGAGGAGAAGAGCTGAGTAGCTGTGACAGAGACTATATAGGCAGCAAGCCTAGTATATTTATTGTGAGGTCCTTTAAGAAACTTTTTTGCCAGCCACTGGCCTACCATATAGTCTGTGACTGCAAATTGTGCTTAAGAAGAATGTGTATTCTGCTCATTAGGTAGAATGTTCTTTAAGTGCTAGTTAGGTCAAGTTGGTTGATAGAGTTAACTCTTGTTATCTCTGATGAATTTTGGTCTAATTGTTCTACCTATTATTAAGCATGAGATATTAAAGTTTTCAACTATTATTGTTGAGCTATTTTCCCCTTTAATTTTGTCAGTTTTTGTCTTGTATTTTGGGGATCAGTTGTTACATTGACCTATCTTACTGATGAATTGACTATTTAATTGTAAAACAACTTTGTCTCTGGTAAATTTTTTTGTCTTAAAGTATATTTTGTCCTATATTGACATAGCCACTCTCTCTTATGCATATTTTTTGCAAGATGTAGCTTTTTCCATCATCCTATGTCTTTGAATATAAAGTACAATTCTTGCATAAAAAAAAAAATGTAGCTAGATCTTGTTTTATGGGTTTGGGGCTTTGCTTTTGCTTTTGCTTTTTTTTAATCCAGTCAGGCAATGTCTGCTTTAATTGGAGTGGTTGATTCACATATATGTTATTCTTACTGTGCTTGATTTATGTTCCATTTGCTATTTGTTTTCTATATGTTTCAGCTCCTTTTTCCTGAATTTTTATATGAAATGGATATTTTTCATTTTAATTTGTTATTTGAATTTTGAAACATTTTTTCTTAACTGATTTTTTAAATAATTGTAGATTCATAGGCAGTTGTAAGAAGTATTACAGAGATCCCTTATATACTTTGCCAAGTTTTCCACAGTAGTAACAACCATTCTTGTTGTTGTTCAGTCACTAAGTCGTATCTGACTCTTTGCAACCCAACGGACTACAGCACACCAGGCTTCCCTGTCCTTCACTCTTCATTCAGTTTTCTCAAACTCACGTCCATTGAGTCGATGATGCCATCCAACCATGTCATTCTCTGTCATCCCCTTCTTCTCCTGCCCTCAATTCTCTCAGCATCAGGGTCCTTTCCGGTAAGTTGACTCTTCACATCAGGTGGGCAAAGTGTTGAGCTTCAGCTTCACCATCAGTCTTTCCAATGAATATTCAGGGTTGATTTCTTTTAGGATTGACTGATTTGGTCTCCTTGTTGTCCAAGGGACTCTAAAGAGTCTTCTCTAGCACCACAGTTTGAAAGTACCAGTTCTTCAGTATTCAGCCTTCTTTATAGTGCCAGTCTGACATCCACACATGACTACTGGAAAAACCCATAGCTTTGACTATACAGAACTTCATCGACAAAGTAATGCTGCTTTTTAATATGCTGTCTAGGTTTGTCATAGCTTTTCTTCCAAGGAGCAAGTGTCTTTTAATTTTATGACTGCAGTCACCATCCACAGTGATTTTTGACCCCAAGAAAATAAAATCTGCCATTCTTTGCATTTTTTCCCTATCTATTTGCCATGAAGTGATGGGACTGGATGCCATGATCTTTGTTTTTTGAATGTTGAGTTTTAAGCCAGCATTTTCACTCTCCTTTTTCACTTTCATCAAGAGGATCTTTAGTTCCTCTTCACTTTCTGCCATTAGGGTGGCATCATCTGCTTATCTGAATTTGTTCGTATTTTTCCTGGCAATCTTGATTCCAGCTTGTGAGTCTTCCAGTCTGGCTTTTCACATGATGTACTCAGCATACAAGTTAAATAAGCAGGGTGACAATATACAGCCTTGATGTCCTCCTTTCCTGATTTTGAACCAGTCTGTAGTTCCATGTCTGGTTCTAATTGTTCTTATTTTCTTGAAGAGATCTCTAGTCTTTCCCATTCTATTGTTTTCTTCTATTTTTTTGCCTTGTTCATTTAAGAAGGCCTTCTTATCTCCTTGCTGTTCTCTGAAACTCCGCATTCAGTTAGGTGTATCTTTCCCTTTCTCCCTTTCCTTTCATTTTTCTTTTTTCCTCAACTATTTGTAAAGCCTCCCCAACCATTTTGCCTTCTTGCGTTTCTTTTTGTTTGGGATGGTTTTGGTCACTGCCCCCTGTACAGTGCTACAAACCTCTGTCCATAGTTCCTTACACACTCTGAAGAACTGATCTGGTCCCTTCAATCTGTTTGTCACCTCCACTGTATAAGGGTCATGATTTAAGTGGCTCAGACGGTAAAGCATCTGTCTACAATGTGGGAGACCTGGGTTCGATCCCTGGGTCAGGAAGATCCACTGGAGAAGGAAATGGCAATCCACTCCAGTACTATTGCCTGGAAAATCCCATGGAGGAGGAGCCTGGTAGGCTACAGTCCATGGGGTCTCAAGGAATCGGACACAACTGAGCTATTTTACTTTCCTTTAAATGGCCTAGTGGTTTTCCCTACTCTCTTCAGTTTAAGCCTGAATTTTGCAATAAGGAGCTCACTATCTGAGCCACAGTATGCTCCAGGTCTTGTTTTTTGCTGACTGTATAAAAATTTTCCATCTTTAGCTGCAAAGAACATAATCAGTCTGATTTCAGTGTTGACCATCTGGTGATGTCCATGTGTAGAGTTGTCTCTTGTGTTGTTGGAAAAGGGTGTTTGCTGTTACCAGTGTGTTTACTTCACAAAACTCTGTTAGCCTTTGCTCTTCTTCATTTTGTACTCCAAGGCAATCTTGCCTTTCTTCCAAGTATCTCTTGACTTCCTACTTTTGCATTACAATTCTCTATGATTAAAAGGACATATTTTTGTGTGTGTTAGTTCTCGAAGGTGTTGCAAGTCTTCGTAGTCAACTTCAGCTTCTTTGGCATCAGCAGTTGGGGCATAGACTTGGATTACTCTGAGGCTAGATGGTTTCCCTTGGAAATGAACTGAGATCATTCTGTCGTTTTTGAGGTTGCACACAATTATTGCATTTCAGACTCTCTTGTTGACTATGTGACTATGTGTTTGTTAGTTATACATGTTTCCTATGAACAGATGTATAGGATAATAGATGCAGAGGGTTTTTTTCTTGATTATATGGAAGTAAACAGTGAAAATAATCAAAGAACAACAGCATAAATGAAAGAGACTGTGTTTATCCACTTTCTTTATATTGCTGCTGCTGCTGCTGCTTAGCTTCAGTCATGTCCGACTCTTTGTGACCCCATAGATGGCCTCCTACCAGGCTCCCCCGTCCCTGGGATTCTCCAGGCAAGAACACTGGGGTGGGTTGCCATTTCCTTCTCCAATGCATGAAAGTAAAAAGAGAAAGTGAAGTCGCTCAGTTGTGTCAGACTCTTAGCAACCTCACAGACTGCAGTGCACCAGGCTCCTCTGTCCATGGGATTTTCTAGGCAAGAGTACTGGAGTGGGGTGCCATTGCCTTCTCCGTTCTTTATATTACCTCCTGGCTTAATGCAGGAACCCACCTAGGCTAGGCTGCAAGCTTGAGTTTGTGTTTCCTTGGCCCCAGGAGACATGTCCATATCAGCAGATATCTCAGCATAAAATGGGCTTCACCATTCCAGTCTTGAGCACCTTGGAGTTCCTGCTTTGCCTTAGATTTTGACTGAGGCAAAATATGATGAGTGAATCAAGCTATACATTTCCTCTGCTGAAGTCTTTAAAAAAATAATAGGTAGAAAGTATTGCACTGAAGAAAGACTTAAAAATGGAAAGGAGCACCCATGTAAAGGACCTGGTGAAATGTTCTTCCATGAAAATAATGTTGTTGTTGTTCAGCCACTAAGTTGTGTCCAACTTTTTGTGACCATATGGATTGCAGCATGCCAGGCTTCTCTATTCTCCACTGTCTCCTGGAGTTTGCTCAAAGTCACATCCACTGAGTCAGTGATGCTATCTAACCATCTCATCTTCTGCCACCCCCTTCTCCTTTTGCCTTTAATCTTTCCCAGCATCAGTCTTCCAATGAATTGGCTCTTTGCATCAGGGGACCAAAGTATTGGAGTTTCAGCATCACTCCTTCCAATGAATATTCAGGGTTGATTTCCTTTAGGACTGACTGGTTTGATCTCCTTTGACAGTCCAAGGGACACCTAAATAGGATAACCAGGAATTTTGTTTTAGAAATAAATATCGAGGGCTTCCCTACTGGTCCAGTGGTTAAGATTCTACCTGCCAATGCAGGGGATGGGTGTTTGATATCTGTTCCAGGAAGATCCTACATGCCCTGGAGCACTTAAGCTCATAGGCCACAGTAACTCAGCCCGTGCACTAGAGCCTGCAAGCCACAACTACTAAAGCCAACTTGCCTGAAGCCTGTGCTCTTTAATAAGAGAAACCACCACAATGAGAAACTCACACACCACAATGAAGCATACCCCATGCTTGCTTCAACTAGGGAAAGCCCATGCACAGCAACAAAGACCTACCACAGCCAAAAATTAAAATAAATAAATCTTTTTTAAAAAAATAGAACTAGCTAAAAACTAACCATAAAATTGATACATTCAAAGATGAAGTTAGTGATCTGTGAAAGTGAAGTCACTCAGTCGTCTCCGACTCTTTGTGACCCATTGGACTGTAGCCTACCAGGCTCCTTGGTCCATGGGATTTTCCAGGCATGAACACTGAAGTGGGTTGCCATTTCCTTCTCTAGCAGATCTTCCCAACCCAGGGATCGAACCTGGGTCTCCTGCATTGTAGGCAGACGCTTTACTGTCTGAGCAACCAGGGATGATCTTAGTGATCTTTAGGAGATACCAGTTGTGGATAACGGAGAAGGCGATGGCACCCTACTCCAATACTCTTGCCTAGAAAATCCCATGGATGGAGGAGCCTGGTAGGCTGCAGTCCGTGGGGTCACTAAGAGTCGGACATGACTGAGCGACTTCACTTTCTCTTTTTCACTTTCATGCATTGGAGAAGGAAATGGCAACCCACTCCAGTGTTCTTGCCTGGAGAATCCCAGGGACGGGGAGCTTGGTGGGCTGCCGTCTTTGGGGTCACACAGACTGAAGCGACGCAGCAGCAGCAGCAGCAGTTGTGGATAATAGAATAACTAGGACAAACTAGGGATATAACATGAATTATTTTATAGAGCTGTTTGTTAAGAGTCTCTCACCTATTGAGACACAAAAAGCTAAACACAAAAGAATACATACTATGTGATTTCATTTAAATATGAAATCCTAACATAAGGAAAATTAATCTGTAATGATGGAAATCAGATCAGTAGTTGGGAGTGGTGATTAATGGCAAAGGGGTACAGGGAACTCTCTGGGGATAAAGAAATGTTCTGCATCTTGATTAGAGTGGTGGTAACAAGGGCATATTCATTTGTGCAAATTCCTTGACCTATACACAATGGGTTCATTTTTAATATGAATTTATATCTCTGTTTTTTAAAGATTAACAAAGTCTAAAATAATTTTTCTTAGAAAGTTTTTCTTGAATGTCTTGTATTTATAAGAAATATATGGTCTTTAATGGTTTATGACCCATAAATTAAAGAATACAGCAGTCTGATTACTGGTGTATATAGAAAAGACCAGTGTCTCTTCTTTTTCTGAGCATTTTTAAAACAAAAGTAGAGTACTGGCTACTGGGAGGATACTGGCTAGAGTAAGTTCAGTTCCGTTCAGTTCAGTCACTCAATCGTGTCTGACTCTTTGCGACCCCAAGAATTACAGCATGCCAGGCCTCCCTGTCCATCACCAACTCCCGGAGTTCACTCAAACTCACGTCCATCAAGTCAGTGATGCCATCCAGCCATCTCATCCTCTGTCGTCCCCTTCTCCTCCTGCTCCCAGTCCCTCCCAGCATCAGAGTCTTTTCCAGTGAGTCAACTCTTCACATGAGGTGGCTAAAGTACTGGAGTTTCAGCTTTAGCATCATTCCTTCCAAAGAACACTCAAGACTGATCTCCTTTAGGATGGACTGGTTGGATCTCCTTGCACTCCAAGGGACTCTCAAGAGTCTTCTCCAACACCACAGTTCAAAAGCATCAATTCTTCGGCGCTCAGCTTTCTTCACATTCCAACTCTCACATCCATACATGACTACTGGAAAAACCATAGCCTTGACTGCTGCTGCTGCTGCTGCTAAGTCGCTTCAGTCGTGTCCGACTCTGTGCGATCCCATAGACAGCAGCCCACCAGGCTCTTCCGTCCCCAGGATTCTCCAGGCAAGAATACTGGAGTGGGTTGCCATTTCCTTCTCCAATGCATGAAAGTGAAAACTAAAAGTGAAGTCACTCAGTCATGTCCGACTCTTAGCGACCCCATGGACTGGAGCCTACCAGGCTCCTCCATCCATGGGATTTTCCAGGCAAGAGTACTGGGGTGGGGTACCATTGCCTTCCCCGATAGCCTTGACTAGACGGACCTTTATGTCTCTGCTTTTGAATATGCTATCTAGGTTGGTCATAACTTTCCTTCCAAGGAATAAGCATCTTTTAATTTCATGGCTGCAGTCACCATCTGCAGTGATTTTGGAGCCCAAAAAGTAAAGTCTGACACTGTTTCCACTGTTTCCCCATCTATTTCCCATGAAGTGATGGGACCGGATGCCATGATCTTCGTTTTCTGAATGTTGAGCTTTAAGCCAACTTTTTCACTCTCCTCTTTCATTTTCATCAAGAGGCTTTTTTCGTTCCTCTTCACTTTCTACCATAAGGGTGATGTCATCTGCATATCTGAACTTACTGATATTTCTCCCAGCAATCTTGATTCCAGCTTGTGTTTCTTCCAGCCCAGCGTTTCTCATGATGTACTCTGCATAGAAGTTAAACAAGCAGGGTGACTCTAAGAACAATGAGGCCACCAGACATACTTCAACAGAACACCTGCTGCAGCCCATCTAATGTGGTGTACTGTGTTAAGCTAAGGTCCTCAATGGGGCCAAATGTCTATTCCTTTTGTATGTTGGTGGAAAAAAAAATCCCATTGCTGATTTAAAAAAAAAAAAAAAACTCAAATATTTCTGTATTTTTCTTTCTTTTTTAATAAACTTATTAGATAGTTTGAAATTTACACTGAGATTAGAGATTTCAGAGACTATGGAATTGCATAAAGGGGGGAAAGATTTTCATGTGAATGAAGTCAGAAGTGCTAAGTAAGATCCAACAGTGTACTTTATGTTCTGTTTCTTCTCTTCATTCCACAAAGAGCAGTTACTAAGTAACTTTTATATTTGTAATAGCTAAATAATTTAATAAGTTAAATAAACAAGGTGACAATATACAGCCTTGACATACTCCTTTTCCTATTTGGAACCAGTCTGTTGTTCCATGTCCAGTTCTAACTGTTGCTTCCTGACCTGCATACAAATTTCTCAAGAGGCAGATCAGGTGGTCTGGTATTCCCATCTCTTTCAGAATTTTCCACAGTTTATTGTGATCCACACAGTCAAAGGCTTTGGCATAGTCAATAAAGCAGAAATAGATGTTTTTCTGGAACTCTCTTGCTTTTTCCATGATCCAGCGGATGTTGGCAATTTGATCTCTGGTTCCTCTGCCTTTTCTAAAACCAGCTTGAACATCAGGAAGTTCATGGTTCACATATTCCTGAAGCCTGGCTTGGAGAATTTTGAGCATGGAGAAATCTGTATGCAGGTCAGGAAGCAACAGTTAGAACTGGTCATGGAACAACAGACTGGTTCCAAATAGGAAAAGGAGTACGTCAAGGCTGTATATTGTCACCATGTTTATTTAACTTATATGCAGAGTACATCATGAGAAATGCTGGACTGGAGGAAACACAAGCTGGAATCAAGATTGCCGGGAGAAATATCAATAACCTCAGATATGCAGATGATACCACCCTATGGCAGAAAGTGAAGAGGAACTAAAAAGCCTCTTGATGAAAGTGAAAGTGGAGAGTGAAAAGGTTGGCTTAAAGCTCAACATTCAGAAAACGAAGATCATGGCATCTGGTCCCATCACTACATGGGAAATAGATGGAGAAACAGTGGAAACAGTGTCAGACTTTATTTTTCTGGGCTCCAAAATCACTGCAGATGGTGACTGCAGCCACGAAATTAAAAGATGCTTGCTCCTTGGAAGGAAGGTTATGACCAACCTAGATAGCATATTCAAAAGCAGAGACATCACTTTGCCAACAAAGGTTCGCCTAGTCAAGGCTATGGTCTTTCCTGTGGTCATGTGTGGATGTGAGAGCTGGACTGTGAAGAAGGCTGAGCGCCGAAGAATTGATGCTTTTGAATTGTGGTGTTGGAGAAGACTCTTGAGAGTCCCTTGGACTGCAAGGAGATCCAACCGGTCCATTCTGAAGGAGATCAGACCTGGGATTTCTTTGGAGGGACTGATGCTCAAGCTGAAACTCCAGTATTTTGGCCACCTGATGCGAAGAGTTGACTCATTGGAGAAGACTCTGATGCTGGGAGGGATTCGGGGCAGGAGGAGAAGGGGACGACAGAGGATGAGATGGCTGGATGGCATCACTGACTCGATGAATGTGAGCCTGAGTGACCTCCGAGAGCTGGTGATGGACAGGGAGGCCTGGCGTGCTGCAGTTCATGGGGTCGCAAAGAGTCGGACACGACTGAGCGACTGATCTGATCTGATCTCTTACTAGCGTGTGAGATGAGGGCAATTGTTCAGTAGTTTGAGCATTCTTTGGTAGTACCTTTCTTTGGGATTGGAATGAAAACGGACCTTTTCTAGTCCTGTGGCCGCTGCTGAGTTTTCCAAACTTGCTGGCATATTGGGTGCAGCACTTTCACAGCATCATCTTTCAGGATTTAGAATAGCTCAACTGGAATTCCATCACCTCCACTAGCTTTGTTCATATGCTTCCTAAAGCCCACTTGACTTCACATTCCAGGATGTCTGGCTCTAGGTGAGTGATCACACCATCCTGATTATCTGGGTCGTAAAGATCTTTTTTGTACAGTTCTTCTGTGTATTTTTGCCATCTTTTCTTAATATCTTCTGCTTCTGTTAGGTCCATACCATTTCTGTCCTTTATTGAGCCCATCTTTGCATGAAATTTTCCTTTGGTATCTCTAGTTTTCTTGAAGAGATCCCTAGTCTTTCCCATTCTGTTGTTTTCCTCTATTTCTTTGCACTGATCGCTGAAGAAGGCTTTCTTATCTCTTCTTGCTATTCTTTGGATCTCTGCATTCAGATGTTTGTATCGTTCCTTTTCTCCTTTGCTTTTTGCTTCTCTTCTTTTCACAGCTATTTGTAAGGCCTCCCCAGACAGCGATTTTGCTTTTTTGCATTTCTTTTCCATGGGGATGGTCTTGATTCCTGTCTCCTGTACAATGTCACGAACCTCATTCCATAGTTCATCAGGCACTCTGTCTATCAGATCTAGGCCCTTAAATCTATTTCTCACTTCCACTGTATAATCCAAAGTGATTTGATTTAGGTCATACCTGAATGGTCTAGTGGTTTTCCCTACTTTCTTCAATTTAAGTCTGAATTTGGCAATAAGCAGTTCATGGTCTGAGCCACAGTCAGCTCCTGGTCTTGTTTTTGCTGACTGTATAGAGCTTTTCCATCTTTGGCTGCAAAGAATATAATTGATCTGATTTCAGTGTTGACCATCTGGTGATGTCCATGTATAGAGTCTTCTCTTGTGTTGTTGGAAGAGGGTGTTTGTTATGACTAGTGCATTTTCTTGGCAAAACTCTATTAGTCTTTGCCCTGCTTCATTCCGTATTCCAAGGCCAAATTTGCCTGTTACTCCAGGTGTTTCTTGACTTCCTACTTTTGCGTTCCAGTCCCCTATAATGAAGAGGACATCTTTTCTGGGTGTTAGTTCTAAAAGGTCTTGTAGGTCTTCATAGAACCGTTCAACTTCAGCTTCTTTGGCGTTACTAGTTGGGCATAGACTTGGATTACTGTAATACTGAATGGTTTGCCTTGGAAATGAACAGAGATCATTCTGTCATTTTTGAGATTGCATCCAAGTACTGCATTTCGGACTCTTTTGTTGACCATGATGGCCACTCCATTTCTTCTGAGGGATTCCTGTCCGCAGTAGTGGACATAATGGTCATCTGAGTTAAATTCACCCATTCCAGTCCATTTGAGTTCGCTGATTCCTAGAATGTCGACATTCACTCTTGCCATCTCTTGTTTGACCACTTCCAATTTGCCTTGATTCATGGACCTGACATTCCAGGTTCCTATGCAATATTGCTCTTTATAGCATCGGACCTTGCTTCTATCACCAGTCACATCCACAGCTGGGTATTCTTTTTGCTTTAGCTCCATCCCTTCTTTATTTCTGGAGTTATTTCTCCACTGATCTCCAGTAGCATATGACTCCAGGTCAGTAGGGGAGTTTCTCTTTCAGTATCCTATCATTTTGCCTTTTCATACTGTTCCTGGGGTTCTCAAGGCAAGAATACTGAAGTGGTTTGCCATTCCCTTCTCCAATGGACCACATTCTGTTAGATCTCTCCACCATGACCCGCCCATCTTGGGTTGCTCCACGGGCATGGCTTAGTTTCATTGAGTTAGACAAGGCTGTGGTCCTAGTGTGATTAGATTGACTAGTTTTCTGTGAGTATGGTTTCAGTGTTTGCCCTCTGATGCCCTCTTGCAACACCTACCGTCTTACTCGGGTTTCTCTTACCTTGGGCGTTGGGTATCTCTTCACGGCTGCTCCAGCAAAGCACAGCCATTGCTCCTTACTTTGGACGAGAGGTATCTCCTCACCACCGCCCTTCCTGACCTTCAACATGGGTTAGCTCCTCTAGGCTCTCCTGCTTATTATGAGGATCTTGAATAGTAGCTTTCTTTTTAAAGATTGACTTATTTTTAAAAAATTATTCATATTCATGCCAACAATTTTATAATGAAAATATTATAAAATTAATATATCTAGACCAGGTTAACATCTTGGAATAATATACCATCTACTTAGACTGTTGGGAAATAGATCAGTTGTAGCTAAGCAATTCCATTTACCAGAAGAAAGGGTAGGGATTCCCAAAATGTGTTCTACATCAGTGTATCCCCTGTCAAACCCCATTCCTCTGTGAGAATGGAGGACTCATAAGAAACAGCCAGCCTCCAGGAGCACTGAGGCAGACATCTCTTCCTTCTGATGACAGTGCTACCTCTAGCACTCCCTGTCTGTATCTCCGTTCAGAATTCCCCCAGAGTTTGTTGATGGTGCCACCTAGTACAAGGATCCCTACAGGGTGAGATTCTCACACCACTGGCTCACTCCCAGCTGGCCTATATGATGATTGCCTTTGGCCAGGATACCAGTTTGGCACAAGTTATGTGTGTTGGCACAAGTTGGCAGTGTGTGCAGAGGAGTTCCTTGAGGAAGGAGCAGTTGGTTTGGTAGAATCCTTTATAGAGATTTGATCTTTGCCAGGGAATCTCTTATGTTATCTACTATTTTTTTAAATGTCATCCCTTTCCCCTGCTAATGCTGCTGCTGCTGCTGCTAAGTCGCTTCAGTCATGTCCAATTCTTCGCCACCCCATGGACTGCAGCCCACCAGACTCCTCCATCCCTGGGATTTTCCAGGCGAGAGCCCTGGAGTGGGGTTGCCTTTTCCTTCTCCATCCCTCTCCCCTACCCATTGCCAAAATGTACACACACACACACTTTTTTTTTTTTTTTAACTTTTTATTTTGTGTTGTGGTAGAGCCAATTAACAATATTGTGATAGTTTCAGGTGAACAGTGAAGTGACTCAACCATACATCTGCATGTATCCATTCTCCGGCAAACTGCCTTCTCATCCACCAGCCACATAACATTGAGCAGAGTTGCACGTGCCATACAGTAGATCCTTGCTGGTTCGCCTTTTTAATTATAGCAGTAAGTACATGTCCATCCCAAACTCCCTAACTATCCCTTCCCCCTTCTTTCCCACCAATCACTCTCCACCACCCCTGCCCTGGCAGTTCTAAGTTCATTGTCTAAGTATGTGAGTCTCTTTCTGTTTTGTAAGAAAGTTCATTTGTATCATTGTTTTAGTAAATCTTCACATATATCTTAACAGTGTTTTTGCTTTCACTAAGGGATTTCTCAGTCAGTCATCTGATAAAAATAACACATTTTTAACAGTAATAATCAACATTTATTGGCTGCTTTTTATTTGCCAAGTACAGAAAAGATCCTAGATGCATTATATTAAATGCATTTCTAGCACTTAAACTATCCTATTTTAAATAAGAATATATTTTGTAGCTATTTCTGTTACTTAAAGATTTTAATTCTTTTGGTTCTCTGATTCTTTTGGCAAACATTTTTTTAATTGAGATCAGATCAGATCAGTCGCTCAGTTGTGTCCGACTCTTTGCGACCCCATGAACTGCAGCACGCCAGGCCTATATTATTGTGTATAACATTACATAATCCCTGCGCTGTACAGTATATTCTTTTTTAAAAAAACTTTTTATTTTGTATTGAGGTAGTGTTGTGATAGTTTCCAGTGAACAGTGAAAGGACTCAGCAATGCATATACATGTATCCGTTCCCCTCCAAACTCCCCTCCCATCCAGGCTGCCACATAACATTGAGCAGAGTTCTGTATACTATAGAGTAGGTCCTTATTGGTTATCCATTTTAAAATAGCAGTGTGTACATGTCCACCCTAAACTCCCTAACTATCCTTCCCCACCCCATCATTCCCCTTCCCCCACAACCATAAGTTAAGTTTGTTCTCTTAAGTCTGTGAGTCTCTTTCTGTTTGCGGGGGGGCGGGGTGGGGAGTTGGTTATGATTTTATTTATTTTTGGCTGTGCTGGGTCTTCATTGCTGCTCACTTTTCACAAGTTGCAGCGAGCAGTGGCTACTCTGTAGCTGTGGTGTATAGATTTCGTAGTTGCAGCTCAGTAGTTGTGATTCCTGGGCTCTGGAGCACAGGCTCAATAGTTGTGGTGCACCGGCTTAGCTGCTCCTTGGCATGTGGAATTTTCCTGGACCGGGGCTCAAACCTGCAACTCCTTTGTTGGCAGATGGGTTCTTTACCACTGAGCCACCAGAGAAACCCCTCTTTTTGTTTTTTAAGTAAGTTCATTTGTATCGTTTCCTTTTAGATTCCACATATAAGGGATGTCATACAATATTTCTTCCCTGCCTGACTTATTCACTCACTATGACAATCTCTAGGTCCATCCATGTTGCTGCAAATAGCACAATTTCATTCTTTTTAATGGCTGAGTAGTATTACAGTGTATACATGTACCACATCTTCCTTATCCATTCTTCCGTCAGTGGACATTTAGGTTGCTTCCATGTGTTGGCTATTGTAAAGAGCACACACACACATACATGTTTTGTCCTTAGTATTTTGTCCTAACTCTTAGAGTTTTCAGATACTTCAGTATCTATCATCTATTTTATCCTTTTAGGAATCCTTTGAAGCATTGTCCCAGTGAGGTATACAGATTGACCAAATATTGACATCTACCTAGTGACATTCTGGAAACAGTATCCAGAGTTGCTGACTGCAAACCTGTCCCTTTTTCCACCTGTTTGCCTATTTTTTCTCTTAGTCTTCCCAACATTTGCATTTAATCTCGTATTTCCTAATGTAAGAATTATTTTACCAAGCAAAATTTGTCTACTGAGGGGTATTTCTAAAGGATTGAGGGATAGCCTTGACTTTAGCAGGAGTCAAATGAAGCCCTATTAGCAGTGTGGAAGAGTTAAGTTTGCACAGTTGTAACTTTCTTAGAGCTGTACAATATGTGTGCTAGATATATTTGGTAAAGTACTAACTACTGCTTTTTCTTCCTAGAAGATTTGAATGTAAGAAAAATGAAATTATATATTTCAATAAAATATGCAGAAAATGGCTGAATATTCATAACTGGATATTACACATTACTTATGTCTGGAAGTTCTTAGGAGTTTACATGAGATGAAATAGTTCTTTGCAGCTGTTGACTTCCTGGTATAAGTTATTAGAAGTTGGAAATTAAGTTGATAATAACACTGAGGTTTCTGATACAACCAGTCAGTATCTCAACGTTGTCTATAATATACTCTTCCAGGAACCAACAAGGACACTAAAGATTTGCAAACACATCTGTAATGTGCCTTCTATTAATAAAAGTAGAATCATTTTGTTTGATGGGGTTTTATTTTGTTTTGATTTTGGCAGTAGTTGTAATCCAGTTACCATAATGGGTCTTAATAATCAAGCCTGGCAGTTGCTCTTTATTTTCTAGTGAATCAAAATGACAAGAAAAATTCTAACATGAAGGTATGATGAGCCACTTTATCACTATATCTTATCACCTAAAGGAGGAGGCAACCTTCATTCATGGTATTTTAACTGTACAGTGACCATTAAGTATTATTAAACTAATCAGCAGAAATAGTCCCCTTTTCGTGCTTAAACAAGTATTTGCTGTTTTCTGATTATACAGACTAGAGCATATAGGCTGAGGGCACTGGCTTTGGAGTTGGAGAGTCTTTGACTCCTGTACATACTTGGTCAGTCATGGCTATGTGACCAAAACTCCTTATTTATAAAATAGGGGAGATGTGTTTTGTTTTGTTTTTTTTTCACCACGCCACACAGCTTGCAAGATCTTAGTTCCCTGACCAAGGATCAAGCCTATGCCTCCTGCAATGGAAACACAAAGTCCTTACCACTGGACCATCAGGGAGTTGCCCATAATCTAATTTAATAAAGAATTTTTTAAAAAAGAAGAAAATCAAAATGACTAGTAAGCCACATTATTAACATTTTGATATGTTGGAGCTTCCAGTTCAAGATGGCAAAGTAGAAAGATGCGCGCTCATCTCATCCTGCAAGAGCACCAGAATCACAACTAGCTCTTGACCAGCCACTGCAGGAGGACACTGGAACCCACCAAAAAAGATATGCCACATCCAGAGACAAAGAAAAAGCTGCAGTGAGATGGTAGGCAGGGCACAATCATGATAAAATCAAACCCCATACCCACCGGGTGGGTGCCCCACAACTAGAGAACAATAATACCAAAGAAGTTCTCCCACTGTTGTAATGGTCCTAAACTCCACCTCAGGCTTCCCAGCCTGGGGATCCAACACAGGAACTGGGAATCCCCAGGGAATCTGACCTTGAAGGCCAGTGGGATTTGATTATAGGACTTCCACAGAACAGAGGGGAACAGAGCCTCTAGTCTTGGAGGGCACAAACAAAATCTTGCCCACACCAAGACTCAGAGGAAAGGAGCAGTGACCCCATAGAATACAGAACCAAAACTACCTGCTAGTGTTGGAATCTCCTGAGGAAGCATGGGTCAGCAGGGGCTCACCACAGGAACAGGGGCACCAGCAGCAGCAGGGTGGGAAGGTCCCCCTTGGTGTAAGCCCTCTTGGAGGTTCCCATAAACCCTACCATAGAGCCTGTAGACCCAAGGGCTGAGTCACCTCAGGCCAGACAACTACCAGGGAAAGAGTGCAGCCCCACCCATCAGCAGATAATTGGATTAAAGTTTTACTGAGCAAGGCCCTGCCCACTTGAGCAAGACTCTGTTTTTCCACCTCCAGTCCCTCCCATCAGGAAACTTACACAAGTCTCTTAGCCTCCTCCATCAGAGGGCAGACAGAAGAAGCAAGAAGAACCACAGTCCCACAGTGGCTTAAGCAAAAATCATATTACAGAAAGTTAATCAGGATGAAAAAGCAGAAAGTTATGTCCCAGAAGAAGGGACATGATAAAGCCCCCAAAAAATAATTAAATGAAGTGGAGATAGGCAACTTCCAGAAAAAGAATTCAGAATAATGATAATGAAGATGATCCAGGATCTCAGAAAAATAATGAAGAAGATGCAAGAAGTGTTTACCAAAGACCTAGAAAAACTAAAGAACAGAGATGAATAATACAGTGAAAAGAATCAATAGCAGAATATCTGAGGCAGAAGAACAGATAAGTGACCTGGAGGACAGAATGGTGGAAATCAGTGCTACAGAACAGAATATAGAAAAAAGAATGAAAAGAAATGAAGACAGCGTAGGAGACCTCTGGGGCAACATTGAATGCCCCAATATTCACACTGTAGGGTCCCAGAAGGAGAAAGAAAGGACCTGAGAAAATATTTGAAGAGATAATAGCTGAAAACTTTCCTAACATGGGAAAGGAAATTCTTAACCAAGTCCAGGAAGTGCAGAGAGTCCCAGGCAGGATAAACCCAAGGAGGAACATACCAAGACACATAGTAATCGAACTGACAAAAATTTTAAACAAAGATAAAATGTTAAAAGCAACAAGAGAATTCCCATCAGGCTATCAGCTGATTTCTCAAGTGAAACTCTACAAGCCAGAAGGGAATGGCACGATATATTTAAAATGATGAAAGGAAAGAACCTATAACCAGGAATACTTGACTCAGTAAGACTCTCCTTCAGATTTGATGAAGAAATCAAAGATTTCCAGACAAGCCAAAGTTAAGAGAATCCAGTACCACCAAACCAGCTTTACAACAAATGCTAAAGGAATTTCTCTAAGCAGGAAACACAAGAGAAGGAAAAGACCTACAGAAAATAAACCCAAAACAGTTAAGAAAATGGATCATATATATTGATAATTACCTTAAATATAAATGCACCAACCAAAAGACATAGACTGGCTGGGTGGATGAAAATGTGTTCATGTATGCACTTCCACTTACCACATCACTTTGCTTAACCCCCCCAAATTGTATGTAATTATTTTATATCAGGTTAATCATGTTCCCATTATGGCTTGCAATTATAATTATCTTTTATTTTTTTCTGGATATTGATTGTGAAAACTAGTAAACATATTTTACTATTGTGATTGTGTAACTATTATTCACTTAATACCATTGTATCATGATCAGTTAACAAAAAAATAACAGAATTCTATATCACCAAAATTACCATGTAATAGTAAAACCTGCAATCACTTTTTAAAATCCAGATGCATATCTGAATTATCTAGGAATTTTTTGAAAAATGCAAGTGCCAAAGTATTGCTTTTTTCTTCAACAGAGCTCTAGATATGTTTCTAATGATCAGCCATGTTTAATAACAACTGAATTATATGTTGATCTTTTACTTTTATCTAATTTGTTTCACTTTTTCTGTGTCATATTCAGTGCTCCCATTTCATTTAGTTCATGTTTTTCAATTTCTCATCTCTTTTTTGTTGTTCTTTCTCAAGCCTTTATCAAATGTAGTATAAAAGCTTTTGCATATTATATAGAAATAATATGCATAATATATATATTTTAGAAAACTTATGAATTTTTGCCTAACTAAAAACTGTATGACATTTTGATTCCACCTGTTTGACTTAGTATGAATAGATTGCTAGATTTTTAATTTTTAAAAAAACATATGCAGCAAGCAACAGAGGTTCACTGTATAGCACAGGGAAGTGTAGTCAATATCTTGTAATAACCTAATGGAAAATAGTTTCAAAAATAATATATGTGTATAATCACCTTGTTGTGCACTTGAAACATTGTAAGTCAACTATACTTCAATAAAATATAAATACTAAGAGAAAAACAAATTAAAAAAAACATTTTGCTGTGTTGGCTTCTGCCACACATGTCCACACCTGTATATACACGTGTATTTACATATGTAATCCACCAAATTGGGATCGTATTTTGTATACAATTTATATATTGCTTAATTTTTCCTGCATATGTTTATTAAAATTTAAAAGTTAATGAAAATAGCTTTTCATGACCAAATAATATTGTAACATATGACTCTATATAATTATTTAATCATTATCTTCTTGTGAGACATTATTTCCAGTATTTTAGCACTATAAATATTATTACTTTAAAAGTTCAAGAGTTTTAAAAAATCTTTAAACTTCTTTTATTTCCCTTCCCACTTCTTTGAGGTGAACATTTTCATGTATTTATTGATTACTGCCTTTATTTCAGTGAAGTACCTCTCTGTGAATACCTTTTTGTAAAGCATTTTAGGTAGGATCACAAGCTTATGGAATAGTGCCAGATACATAGTAAGTACTAAATAAGTATTTGTGGTGTGATAAATGAATTAATAGCAAGGATATTAACCCTCGTCTATCATATTTGTTTTAAATGGGATCAAGCCTTATGAAAAAATTTTCCTCTATACATTATACAAAATAATGTGATCATGGTTCTTAGTCTTTATAACCTAATTTTTTTTTCATTTTTTTTTTCCCCACAGTTCATCCATGAGCTCGGATTTCCCACATTACAACTTCAGGATGCCTAATATTGGATTCCAGAACCTGCCACTCAACATATATATTGTGGTTTTCGGCACTGCTATATTTGTCTTCATCCTTAGTTTACTCTTCTGTTGCTACTTGATTAGGTAATCCATTTTCATTCTATGTTGCTTTAATATATGTTAAGCAGTCAATAATAAATCAGCCTTCTGCCCTTAACGTGTTTTAAACCTATGGTAATTAACAAATGTTCTAAAATTAAGGTAGGTCCATGATTCATTCATTCTCACAAATCCTCCACAACTAGCTCATTCTCTTTAATATTATATTTATAGATATAATATTTATAAATTTTTATTAGTCACTAAGTCATGTCTGACTCTTTTCGACCCCCTGGACAGTAGCCTGCAAGGCTCCTCTGTTCATGGGACTTCCCAGGCAAGAATACTGGATTGGGTTGCCATTTCTTTCTCCAAAGGATCTTCCCAACCCAAGGATTGAACCCTCATCTACTGCTTGGCAGACAGATTCTTTACCACTTCGATACATTTTAGGAATCAGTATTTATTAGGTACTTACTGTGTGCCAGACCCTGTGTGTGCACTGCAATTAAACAAGGTAACCTTTTATTATCTTTATTTTTCAGAAGTTAAATAATTTCCCTTATTATCTTTATTTTTCAGAAGTTAAATAATTTCCCTATAGTCACACAGATGAAAAATTGGTTAGACTTGGTACCCAAACCTAGTTGTGTCTGACCTTAGAGCATGTGCTCTTAACCACTGAAAAAAATAAAAATAAATCATATTTATCAGGCTTCATTTCCAAAATAACCATTTCAGAACTTCATAATCACACTCAAAGGACAGATTTGTACACTGAGGATATTCTAAAACTTTTCTACTAAAGTACAGTTGATTTACAATATTAAAACGTTTTTGAGCCTGGAATTTTTTAATGAAGACGAGAACCTACTTTACTTTTCTTTTAGTAACGGATGGCAAGCTGTTAGGTTGGCCAAAAAGTTCATTCAGGTTTGCCCATAATTTGCTACAAAAAAAAACAAATGAACTTTTTGGCCAACCCAATACTTAAGAAAAACAAAGTATTCCCCATTCTTACCTTCTTTTGAGCTTCCCTGGTGGCTCAGAGGGTAAAGAATCTGCCTGCAATGCAGGAGACCCAGATTTGATCCCTGGGTCAGGAAGATCCCCTAGAGAAGGGAATGGCTAAATAAGTCACAATTTATTATTGCTAGAATGTTTCCTGGAAGAATAGCAAAAAGATGTTTCTGTTAAATGCATCTGCCATAGCAAATGCAAGATAAAATAGTGCAATCTAAAATATTAGTTAAGGCTTCCCTGGTGGCTCAGTGATACATAATCCAGCCTTGTCCAGGAAGATCCCACATACCATGGAGCAACTATGCCCATGAGCCACAACTGTTGAGCCTGTGCCCTAGAGCCTGGGAATTGCAACTGCTGAAGCCTGCACACTCTAGAGCCCATGCTCCACAACAGCAGAAGCCACTGCAGTGGGAAGCCCACGCACTGCAATTTGAGAGTAGCCCCTGCTCACAACTAGAGAAAAGCACACTCAACAACAAAAACCCAGCACAGCCAAAAATAAATAAATAAAATTTTAAAAATAATAATAAAAAAGAAGTTCAACAAACCACAGAAAAGTGGGCTTTGGGGGGGAGTGTTTTCTTATAAAATGGCTGACAATCCATGACTAAAGAGCAAATATTACACACATGCATGTATGCACACATATACACAAAGAGAGACATAAATGAATTTCTGTAAAAAGAATTTTGCTACATGGCATATCTAAAATATTTGAAAACTTACATCCTCACAAAAACCAACACACTGATGTTTGTAGAAAGAAGCTGTACCCATAATTACCAAAACTTAGAAGCAACCAAGATATTTTTCATTGAATGAATGAATTGTAGTGATCTAGATAATAGAATGTTATTCAGCTCTGAAAGTAAATGAGTTATATCTAGCATTGAAAAGACATAGAGGGATCTTAAACGCATATTTCTAAGTGAAAGAAGCCAATTTGAAAATGCTACATACTATATGATTCTAACTATATGACATACTGAAAAAGGTAAAACTGTGGAGACAGTAAAAAGATCACTTGATGCCAGGAGCTAGGGGAGAGGGAGGGATGAACAGATGGAGCAAAAGAATCTGTAGGTCAGTAAGACTATTTTATGTTACTATAATGGTGGATTTCGTTTGCATGGTCTAGGACATCTTCATTTATTTATTTATTTTTGACCATGCCACATGGTATGTGAGAGCTTAGTTCCCCTACCAGGGATTGAACCTGAGCGCCTTGCGTTAGAACCACAGAGTCTTAACCACTGGACCACGGGAAAATCCCTTAGGACATCTTCATTTTGTTATCCATAAGGAGTATTTCTAGCATATCCAGTAAAAGCATGTATGTTTTATTTATTTATTAAATTTTTTAAATTTTATATTGGATATATTTGGTTAACAGTGTCATGTTAGTTTCAGGTGTACAGCACAGTGATTGTTATACAAATATATCTATGCATGTAATTGCTATGACTTTTGTTATTTTGTTTTTCTGTAGCAGAGTAAATCAGCTTTCTCTCTCTCTTTTTTTTTTCTTATTCAGCTTATTCTGATTATTTCCATCATAATAAGAGTAGATTGGAGTAGTAAATAGCAACCCACTCCAGTATTCTTGTCTGGAAAATTCCACAGACCGAGGAGCCTGGTGGGCTACAGTCCATGGGATCGCAGAGTTGCACACAACTGAGTACAATGGAGGACTGATAGTGCTTTGGGGATAGTATTTGCAATCAGGCAAATGTTATGTTTAGCTTAAAACTAACAAGATTGGATATTAATAGATTTGTAGTAGAGATCATACTCTGTTCCTTGACAAATTGAGTCATTGTTAACTGAGTAATTCTTAGTTAACAAGAATTGTTAATTGAGTAATTCTTATTTGGGAAGCATCTCAGACTTGGCTGAATAACCGTTTGGTGAAGTAGTTATTACAGTTTCTCAGTAGCATTCCTTCTCTTTCTTCCATCTCATGCATGGATGTCTAGTTCACTCCATTGAGTTTCCCTGGGGGCTCAGATGGTAAAGAATCCACCGGCAATGCCAGAGACCTGGGTTCAGTCCCTGAGTTGGGAAGATCCCCTGGAGGAGGGCATGGCAACCCACTCCAGTATTCTTGCCTGGGGAATCCCCATGGACAGAGGAGCCTGACAGGCTATAGTCCATGGGGTTGCAAAGAGTCAGACACAACTGAGTGACTAAGCACAGCATAGTTGTAGATACCTGTCATTGTGTATTTTTTTTTTTTAAAAAAAAAGGATCTGATTTCTCAACAGAAACGGGGTGGGGGGGAGGGGGGCGCGGGCGGATAAAACCATTGATATTCATTAAAAAAAAAAAAAAAAAGGCTCACTTTCACCATTACCATTCAACATTGTACTAGAAGTTCTAACCAGAAGATTTAGGCAAGACAAAGAAATAGAGGGTATTCAATTGGAAAGAAAGAAGTAAAACTATCTCTTTTTGAAGATGACCTGATTCTATATATAGACAATCTCATAGAATATATACACACACACACACACACAAAAAAATATATAGGAGTAACAGACAAGCAAACTTTGAGAATATAGAAGTAACACCAAAAAAAATCAGTTATATTTCTGCTCACCAGCAAGGGACAATCTGAAAATGAAATAGATGAAACATTTACAGTAGCATCCAAAAGAATTAAAATCCTAGGAATAAGTTTAACCAAGAAGGTGAAAGACTTATACACTGAGAACTATAAAATATTGCATAAATAAAGAAAATCTAAATTAATGGAAAGATTTCAGGAACTGGAAGACATAATATTATTAATATGGCAGTATTCCTCAAAGCAATCAACAGATTCAGTGCAAAGATTCAAAATTCTAATAACCTTTGATACAGAAATGGAAAAACTGATTCTCGGAGGTCTTAATGATCCAGATAACCACAATCATGTGATCACTCACCTAGAGCCAGACATCCTGGAGTGTGAAGTTAAGGTGGGCTGCCGTCTATAGGGTTGCACAGAGTCGGACACAACCAAAGTGACTTAGCAGTAGGAAATTTTACAAATACCAGACCACCTTACCTGCCTGCTGAGAAACCTGTATGCAGATCAAGAAGCAACAGTTATAACCAGACATGGAACAACGGACTGGTTCAAAATTGGGAAAAGAGCACATCATAGCTGTATATTGTCACCATGCTTATTTAATTTTAACTTATATGCAGAGTACATCATGAGAAATGCTGGGCTGGATGAAGCACATGCTGGAATCAAGACTGCTAGAAGAAATATCAATAACCTCAGATATGCAGATTATACCACCCTTATAGCAAAAGGTGAAGAGGAACTAAAGAGCCTCTTGGTGAAGGTGAAAGAGGAGAGTGAAAAGGCTGGTTTAAAACAACATTCAAAAAACAAAGATCATGGCATTCATAATCACTTCATGGCAAATAGATGGAGAAACAATGGAAACAGTGACAGACTTTATTTTCTCGGGCTCCAAAATCATTGCATTCGGTGACTGCAGTCGTGAAATTAAAAGACATTTGTTCCTTGGAAGGAAAGCTCTGGCAAACCTAGATAGCATATTCAAAAGCAGAGACATTACTTTGCCAACAAAGGTCCATACAGTCAAAGCTATGGTTTTTCCAGAAGTCATGTATGGATGTGAGAGTTGGACTGTGAAGAAGGCTGAGCGCCAAAGAATTGATGCTTTTGAACTGTGGTGTTGGAGAAGACTTGGGTCCCCCCCGACTCTTGAGAGTCCCTTGGACTGCAAGCGAGATCCAAACCAGTCCATCCTGAGGGGAACATCAGTCCTGAATATTCATTGGAAGGACTCATGCTGAAGCTGAAACTCCAATACTTTGGCCACCTGATGGGAAGAACTGACTCATTTGAAAAGACCCTGATGCTGGGAAGGACTGAAAGCAGGAGAAGAAGGGGATGACAGAGGATGAGATGGTTGGATGGCATCAACGACTTGATGGACATGAGTTTGAGTAGCTCCAGGAGTTGGTGATGGACAGGGAAGCCCAGTGTGCTGCAGTCCATGGGGTTGCAAAGAGTCAGACACAACTGAGCTACTGAACTGAACCTTGGTGACTGCTTTTGATTGAGGTTCCCAGGGGTAATGACTGTATTACTGGTGTTATTTTACATTTAGTGTAGCATAGCTGTATATTGTCACCATGTTTATTTAACTTATATGCAGAGTACATCATGAGAAATGCTGGACTGGAGGAAACACAAGCTGGAATCAAGATTGCCGGGAGAAATACCAATAACCTCAGATATGCAGATGATACCACCCTTATGGCAGAAAGTGAAGAGGAACTCAAAAGCCTCTTGATGAAAGTGAAAGTAGAGAGTGAAAAGGTTGGCTTAAAGCTCAACATTCAGAAAACGAAGATCATGGCATCTGGTCCCATCACTACATGGGAAATAGATGGAGAAACAGTGGAAACAGTGTCAGACTTTATTTTTCTGGGCTCCAAAATCACTGCAGATGGTGACTGCAGCCATGAAATTAAAAGATGCTTACTCCTTGGAAGGAAAGTTATGACCAACCTAGATGGCATATTCAAAAGCAGAGACATTACTTTGCCAACAAAGGTTCGCCTAGTCAAGGCTATGGTCTTTCCTGTGGTCATGTATGGATGTGAGAGCTGGACTGTGAAGAAGGGTGAGCGCCGAAGAATTGATGCTTTTGAACTGTGGTGCTGGAGAAGACTCTTGAGAGTCCCTTGGACTGCAAGGAGATCCAACCAGTCCATTCTGAAGGAGATCAATCCTGGAATTTCTTTGGAAGGAATGATGCTAAAGCTGAAACTCCAGTATTTTGGCCACCTCATGTAAAGAGTTGACTCATTGGAGAAGACTCTGATGCTGGGAGGGATTGGGGGCAGGAGGAAAAGGGGATGACAGAGGATGAGATGGCTGGATGGCATCACTGACTCGATGGATATGAGTCTGAGTGACCTCCGAGAGCTGGTGATGGATAGGGAGGCCTGGCGTGCTGCAGTTCATGGGGTCGCAAAGAGTCGGACATGACTGAGCGACTGATCTGATCTGATCTGATCTGAAGTACTATTATGAATATTTAATGGTGATTGTTCTATTAAAAATCTACTGTGGTGTCAGACATGAGGAAGACTTATTCTGATGTCTAACCTTAATTTTTTGTAAAATAGTTTAATGAATATTACCTATTTAGGCTTTCAAAATACATTATAAAAAATTTTTTTAAACATATTATATTCTCCTTAATTTTAGAAAATAAAGAAAAATAAGATTTTTCTTTACTCAACAGCAAGAAGACAGCTGAATTTAAAAATAAGTAAAAGGGATTTCCCTGATGATCCAGGAGTTAAGAATCCACCTTGCACTGCAAGGGACACCAGTTCAACCCCTGGTCCAAGAAGATCCCACATGCTGCAGGGCAACTAAAGCCCATGCACCACAAATACTGAGCCCAAATACCACAACTACTAAAACCTGTGTGGCCTAGAGCCCATGCTCCCCAACAAGAGAAGCCACTGCAACACAGCACAGCCTAAATAAATGAATATTTTTTAAAAACATAGGTGAAGGGCTTAAATAGCCATTTCTATAGAG
The DNA here is from genome assembly GCA_935064755.1 of Tragelaphus eurycerus. NCBI lineage: Eukaryota > Metazoa > Chordata > Mammalia > Artiodactyla > Bovidae > Tragelaphus > Tragelaphus eurycerus. The sequence goes on along the minus strand of CAKXYN010000282.1, from coordinate 601,104 downwards.
AAGATATATAGACAGTCAACAAGCACATGAAAAGATGTTCAACAGCACTGGTCATTACGGAAATCTAAGTTAAAACCACAACAAAATTCACAACAGGTAGATGCTATAGTCAAAAATATAGAAAATGATAAGTGTTGATAAGGATATGGAGAAATTGGAACATTCGTACATTGCTGGTGGGAATGTAAAATGGTATAGTCACTGTGAAAAAGAGGTCATCAACTCTTTGAAAGCTAAACATAGAATTACCATCAGATTAGGACGAATAGCGGTCGAGTCAGTGCCGTCTTTTTCCCATCCCAACGAACCGAAGCCCCGCCCCCCCCCCTCCCTCTACCCCTCCCCCGGGGGCAGATCAGACTGGCATCCTCGGATCCAGTGAGGGCATCCACCCATCCCATCCTCTGTCTTCCCCTCCCCTTCCTCCCCCCAACCCTCCCAGCATCAGAGTCTTCAGTCCAGTGATCAACTCTTCGCATGAGGTGGCCAAAATACTGGATTTACTTAAAATTCCTTCTAAAAAAAATACAAGAAAGATCTCCTTCAGAATAGACTGGTTGGATCTTCTTGCAGTCCAAGGGACTCTCAAGAGTCTTCTCCAACACCACAGTTCAAAAGCATCAATTCTTCGGCGCTCAGCCTTCTTCACAGTCCAGCTCTCACATCCATACATGACCACAGGAAAGACCATAGCCTTGACTAGGCGAACCTTTGTTGGTAAAGTAATGTCTCTGCTTTTGAATATGCTATCTAGGTTGGTCATAACTTTCCTTCCAAGGAGTAAGCGTCTTTTAATTTCATGGCTGCAGTCACCATCTGCAGTGATTTTGGAGCCCAGAAAACAAAGTCTGACACTGTTTCCACTGTTTCCCCATCTATTTCCCATGCAGTGATGGGACCAGATGCCATGATCTTCGTTTTCTGAATGTTGAGCTTTAAGCCAACCTTTTCACTCTCCACTTTCACTTTCATCAAGAGGCTTTTTAGCCCCTCTTCACTTTCTGCCTTAAGGGTGGTGTCATCTGCATATCTGAGGTTATTGATATTTCTCCCAGCAATCTTGATTCCAACTTGTGTTTCTTCCAGTCCAGCATTTCTCATGATGTACTCTGCATATAAGTTAAATAAACATGGTGACAATATGCAGCCTTGACATACTCCTTTTCCTATTTGGAACCAGTCTGTTGTTCCATGACCAGTTCTAACTGTTGCTTCCTGACCTGCATACAGATTTCTTAAGAGGCAGATCAGGTGGTCTGGTATTCCCATCTCTTTCAGAATTTTCCATAGTTTATTGTGATCCACACAGTCAAAGGCTTTGGCATAGTCAATAAAGCAGAAATAGATGTTTTTCTGGAACTCTCTTGCTTTTTCCATGATCCAGCGGATGTTGGCAATTTGATCTCTGGTTCCTCTGCCTTTTCTAAAACCAGCTTGAACATCAGGAAGTTCACGGTTCACATATTGCTGAAGCCTGGCTTGGAGAATTTTGAGCATTACTTTACTAGCGTGTGAGATGAGTGCAATTGTTCGGTAGTTTGAGCACTCCTTGGCATTGCCTTTCTTTGGGATTGGGATGAAAACTGACCTTTTCCAATCTTGTGGCCACTGCTGAGTCTTCCAAATTTGCTGGCATATTGAGTGTAGCACTTTCACAGCATCATCATTCAGGATTTGGAATAGCTCCACTGGAATTCCATCACCTCCACTAGCTTTGTTCGTAGTGATGCTTTCTAAGGCCCATTTGACTTCACATTCCAAGATGTCTGGCTCTAGGTCAGTGATCACACCAAGTCTATGCCCCAACCAGTAACGCCGAAGAAGCTGAAGTTGAAAGGTTCTATGAAGACCTACAAGACCTTTTAGAACTAACACCCAGAAAAGATGTCCTTTTCATTATAGGGGACTGGAATGCAAAAGTAGGAAGTCAAGAAACACCTGGAGTAACAGGCAAATTTGGCCTTGGAATACGGAATGAAGCAGGGCAAAGACTAATAGAGTTTTGCCAAGAAAATGCACTGGTCATAGCAAATACCCTCTTCCAACAACACAAGAGAAGACTCTATACATGGACATCACCAGATGGTCAACACCGAAATCAGATCGATTATATTCTTTGCAGCCAAAGATGGAGAAGCTCTATACAATCAGCAAAAACAAGACCAGGAGCTGACTGTGGCTCGGACCATGAACTCCTTATTGCCAAATTCAGACTGAAATTGAAGAGAGTAGAGAAAACTACTGGACCATTCAGGTATGACCTAAATCAAATCCCTTATGATTATACAGTGGAAGTGAGAAATAGATTTAAGGGCCTAGATCTGATAGATAGAGTGCCTGATGAACTATGGAATGAGGTTCGTGACATTGTACAGGAGACAGGGATCAAGACCATCCCCATGGAAAAGAAATGCAAAAAAGCAAAATGGCTGTCTGGGGAGGCCTTACAAATAGCTGTGAAAAGAAGAGAAGCGAAAAGCAAAGGAGAAAAGGAAAGATATAAACATCTAAATGCGGAGTTCCAAAGAATAGCAAGAAGAGATAAGAAAGCCTTCTTCAGTGATCAATGCAAAGAAATAGAGGAAAACAACAGAATGGGAAAGACTAAGGATCTCGTCAAGAAAATCAGAGATACCAAAGGAACATTTTATGCAAAGAATTACCATAAGACCCAGAAATTTCACTCCTAGGTATATACCCAAGACAAATGAAGAAGTATGTTCACAAGGAAGTTTGTATACTATGTTTATAGCATTATTCATGAGAGCCAAAAGGTGTAAACAACCCAAATGATCATCAGCAGATAAATGGGTAATCAAATTGTGGCATATACATACAGTGAAATATTATTCAGCCATTAAAAAGTAGTGGTGTACTGATACTTGCTACAACTAGAAAGAGGCTTGAAAACATTATAGTAAATGAAAAGCCAGATACAGAAAGGTCATATGTTGTATGATTTATTTATTGTATGTAATGTGTCTATAATAGACAAATACATAGAGACAGAAAGCAGGGAAGGTGGGATGGGGACCAACTACTTAATGAGTACCAGATATTTTTGATGAATAAATGTGGTTTTTTAAGATTTATTTATTTTTTGGCTGTGATGGGTCTTTGTTGCTGCACTCAGGCTTTCTCTAGTGGCAAGTCAGGGCTACTCTTCATTGCAGTGTGCTAGCTTCTCATTACAGTGGCTTTTCTTGTTGTGGAGCATGGGCTTTAGACACAGAAGCTTCAGTGGTTGCAATGTATGAGCTCAGTAGTTGCAGCTTTCTGGCTTAGTTCCTCCACAGCCTGACTCTTCCTGAACCAGGGATTGAACTGGTGTCCCTTGCATTGCAAAGCGTATTCTTAACTATTGGACCACCAGGGAAGCCCGAAAAAGTTTTGAAATTAAAGTGAACTAGTTAAAAGACGCTTACTCCTTGGAAGGAAAGTTATGACCAACCTAGATAGCATATTCAAAAGCAGAGACATTACTTTGCCAACAAAGGTCCGTCTAGTCAAGGCTATGGTTTTTCCAGTGGTCATGTATGGATGTGAGAGTTGGACTGTGAAAAAGCTGAGCACCAAAGATTTGATGCTTTTGAACTGTGGTGTTGGAGAAGACTCTTGAGAGTCCCTTGGACTGCAAGGAGATCCAACCAGTCCATTCTGAAGGAGATCAGCCCTGGGATTTCTTTGGAAGGAATGATGCTAAAGCTGAAACTCCAATACTCTGGCCACCTCATGTGAAGGTTGACTCATTGGAGAAGACTCTGATGATGGGAGGGATTGGGGGCAGGAGGAAAAGGGGATGACAGAGGATGAGATGGCTGGATGGCATCACCGACTCAATGGACGTGAGTCTCAGTGAACTCCGGGAGTTGGTGATGGACAGGGAGGCCTGGTGTGCTGCAATTCATAGGGTCACAAAGAGTCGGACATGACTGAACGACTGAACTGAACTGAACTGAGTGGTTTCACAGTGTTGTGACTATACTAAGTACTACTGGATTATATACTTTAAGATGGTTAATTGTGTGTTATATGAATACAAGTAAAAGAATGATAGTATTTTTAACTGAGTCAGGAAGAAATCAGATCAGATCAGTCGCTCAGTCATGTCCGACTCTGCGACCCCATGAATCGCAGCACGCCAGGCCTCCCTGTCCATCACCAACTCCCGGAGTTCACTCAGACTCACGTCCATTAAGTCGGTGATGCCATCCAGTCATCTCATCCTCTGTCATCCCCCTTTTCCTCCTGCCCCCAATCCCTCCCAGCATCAGAGTCTTCTCCAATGAGTCAACTCTTCGCATGAGGTGGCCAAAGTACTGGAGTTTCAGCTTTAGCATCATTCCTTCCAAAGAAATCCCAGGGCTGATCTCCTTCAGAATGGACTGGTTGGATCTCCTTGCAGTCCAAGGGACTCTCAAGAGTCTTCCCCAACACCACAGTTCAAATAGAAAGTATTAAAGTGTATATATATATATACATATATATTATATATATATGTATATATATATTAGAAAGTATATATCTAGGAATGATGCTAAAGCTGAAACACCAGTATTTTGGCCACCTCATGCGAAGAGTTGACTCATTGGAGAAGACTCTGATGCTGGGAGGGATTGAGGGCAGGAGGAGAAGGGGACGACAGAGGATGAGATGGCTGGATGGCATCACTGACTCGATGAATGTGAGTCTGAGTGACCTCCGGGAGCTGGTGATGGACAGGGAGGCCTGGCGTGCTGCAGTTCATGGGGACGCAAAGAGTCGGAAAGGACTGAGCGACTGATCTGATCTAATCTGATCTGATCTAATAAGAAAAGCATTCCCACAAAGAAACTGCAAGCCAGGTAGCTTCACCAGTGAATTTCTCCATTTAAGGAAAAAATACTACTCTTATATGACTTTTCCAGAGAACAGTAGTAGAAGAAATATTTCTTAACTCAAATAATGAGGCCAGATAATTTTGATTGCAAAGCCTGACAAGGATATTATAAGAATGAAAATTATATACTAATCTCTCTCATGAACAAAATATTAGTAAATCAAACTCAGGGGTGTGCAAACTGGTGGTACATCACAACCAAATGGAGTTTTGTTCCAGAAATTAAGGTTGTTTTAACATCTAAAAATCAATCAATACAGTGTACCACATTAACAGTAAAAAGGAAAAGTACGATGGGAAAAAAAAAGCACTTGACAAAAATTAATACCTATTCATGACTTTTTTTTTAAATCTAAAACTAGGATACAGGGAACTTTGTTTATTTGAATAAAGATATCTACAAAAAATTTAGAGAAAACATTGTATTTAATAGTAACTATTGATAAGGATGAGGGAAGGCAATGGCACCCCACTCCAGTACTCTTGCCTGGAAAATCGCATGGACAGAGGAGCCTGGTAGGCTGCAGTCCATGGGATCTCGAAGAGTCAGACACAACTGAGCGACTTCACTTTCATTTTTTACTTTCATGCATTGGAGAAGGAAATGGCAACCCACTCCAGTTCTTGCCTGGAGAATCCTGGGGATGGGGGAGCCTGGTGGGCTGCCGTCTATGGGGTCGCACAGAGTCAGACACAACTGAAGCGACTTAGCAGCAGCATTAATAAGGACATTCACTGTCACCACTTTTATTTAATATTGTACTCAAGGTCCTAGCCAGTGCAGGGGGAAAAAAGTAAAATAAAGAACAAAATCTGTGAAGGTTAAACTGTTACTGTTTGCAGACAAAATAATTGTATATTTTAAAATCCAAAAACCTCCACAGATAAGCTGTTTAGAATTAATAAGTGAACTTTGCAAGTCACTAGATACAGGATCAATGTACAAAAATTGAATTTTTTCTATGTAGTAGCAAAAAAGAATTAGAATTAAAAAAATTTTAAATACCATTTACAGTAAATCAAAAATTATCAAATACCTAGGAATAAATTTAGTGAAGGATATGTAAGTGTTATACATAGAAATGTGTACAGAGAAAGAAGACCTAATAAATAGAGTATGCTATATTCATAGGTTGGAAATTCAGTCTTACAAAGATGTCAGTTCTTCTCCCCAGTTAATCTAAAAATTAAACACAGTCTCAATCAAAATCCCAACAGGATTTTTGTGGAAATTGATGAGCTCATGAAATTTATATGAAAATGCAAAGGCCCAAAAATAACCAAAATAGTTAAGAAGAACAAAGCTTGAGGACTTACACTACCAGACTCCAAAATTTGCTACAAAGGTCCAGTACTGAAAACAGAGTGCCATTCGCCCAGCACCCAGATATTCTGTAGTAAAAGGAATCAAAGCTCTTTGAAAGAAGTCATTAACTCCACAACTGAGCATGGAAAGTAAAAAATGAGCTTGTAACATGTTTTGGTGCCAGTGAGCTAGAAAATGCATGGAAAAGGATGAGGGGCATGTTGAAAGGCCACAAGAGTCAATCTGAAGGAGGGCCTAAAAGCCTAAATCTGAGCAAGAAAATAATGATCATATTACATTATAACCTGTAGATTAACACAAATATCCATGAGTCCATGCTGATATAAACAAATGAGGGAGAAAGGGCATCTTTTCCTTACAGAATAATCCCAGTTAATGTAGAAGGAATTAGGAAACCATGAAACCATGAAACCACCACTAGGCAAACAATACAGAATTGTTGCAAGCAGAATGTCTTAATGCTAAAATCAGTGGGCAAAAGCTTGAGAAAAATTTGAGATAAATTTTCATAATTTCAACATCTCTCCCTCAACTGATATTGATATTTGCAACTGGTATCGATTAGTTGCAAAGGGGAAAATAGTACCTTTACGATGGGGAGACCCAGTAGACACTGCCATAACTAAGTGATCATGTTTGATACATCAGAATCCTGAAAAACAAGGAAAAACTAAGGAACTGTCACAGATTAGTAAAAGCTAAAGAGATGTAACTAGAGGCAAGCTGGGATCCTGAATTGGATCACAAGATAGGAAAAAAATATTAGTGAAAAAACTGGTGAAATTCAAATAAAATCTATTTGGTTAATACTGCTACTGCTACTGCTAAGTCACTTCAGTCGTGTCCAACTCTGTATGACCCCATAGACGGCAGCTCACCAGGCTCCCCTGTCCCTGTGATTCTCCAGGCAAGAACACTGGAGTGGGTTGCCATTTCCTTCTCCAATGCATGAAAGTGAAAAGTGAAAGTGAAGTCGCTCAGTCATGTCTGACTCTTAGCGACCCCATGTAGTGCAGCCTAGCAGGCTCCTCTGTCCATGGGATTTTCCAGGCGAGAGTACTGGAGTGGGGGTGCCATTGCCTTCTCCTTGGCTAATACTATATGAGTATTAATATCAAAATATCAGTGTTAATTTCCTGCTTTTGATCATTGTATTACAGTTGTGTAAGATGTGAATATTGGAAAACTAGGGAGAGAAGTATATGTCAACTCTGATATTTTTTGAAGCTTTCCTATAAGTCCAAGATTATTAAAAAAAAAAAAAAGTTGGCATGGTATTGACACAACGTGCATTAGTTTCCCAGGGTTTCTGTAACAAAGAACCACAAGTTAGATGGTTTAAAATAATAGAAATTTATTAATCACTCACAGTTCTAAAGGCTAGGAGTTCAAAATTAAGTGTTGGCAGGGCCATGCTACCTCTGAAGGCTATCTGGGGAGGATCTTTCCTTGCCTCTTCCTAGTTCCTGGTGGTTATCATCAAACCTTGATGTTTTTTGACTGGTAGGTGCATCACTTCAGTTTTTGCCTTTGTCTTCACCTGGCCTTCTTCCTTGTGTCTCTGTGTGTCCTCTCATCTTCCTCTAAGAACAGCAGTCACATTGGATTTATGGTCCACCTTCATTGTAATATGACCTCATTTTAACTAATACATAGTCTGCAAAAATTATATTTTCAATTAAGGTTACATTCTGAAGTAGCAGTTTGATATTAATTTTGAGGGGGCTCTATTCAATCTAGTACACAAGAATTGACAAATAAACCAATGGGACAGAACAGAAACTCTAGAAATAGAACCACATACTGGTCTGACTTAAACAGCAGATATATCATGGCAACACAGTGGGGAAGGACCTTTTCAATAAATGAGTCAAATGAAAATCTGCATGTAGGTAAAAAGAATCTTGACCTCTACCTCATGTCATACATACAAATTTCAGATGGATCATAAACCTAAATGTGATAGATAAAATAAATTATTTTCACAGTACACACAGAAGATTATCTTCATGATCTGGAGGTTGACAAAGATTTCTTTAACTGCACACACAAAAAACTGATGTTATTGGAAAGAGGTGATAAACTGGTGCATGTGTGCTCAGTCATTGTCCAACTCTTTGTGACCCCATGGACTGCAGCCTGCCAGGCTCCTCTGTCCTGGAATTATCCAGGCAATAATACTGGAGTGGGTTGCTATTTTCCTCCTCCAGGGGATCTTCCTGACTCAGGAATCAAACCTGAGTCTCCTCCATCAGCAGGCAGATTCTTTACCACTGAGCCACCTGGGAAACCCAACTGGGTTTATTAAATTAAAAGCTGTTGTTTATCAAAAGATAACATTAAGAGAATGAAAAAAGCCATAGAGTAGGAGAAAATAATTGCAGTACCCAACAAAGGACTTGCATCTAAAATATTTAAAGAACTTCTACAAATCAATAAGGAAAAGACAGTCAACTCATTTTCTTAAATGGACAAAATACTTGAATAGGCATTTCATAAAAGAATATATCCAGGCAGCTCTCACCTTCTGAATTGGCCCACACTCTGTCTGTGGAGTATGTTTCTCTCTAAATAAACCCACTTCTTACCTATTACTTTCTCTCACTAAATCTTTCTGCAATGAGACTTTAAAGTCTCATTGTAATGAAGCAGAGCTTCATCACATCCAGAGACCAGGTGTGATCTTGAAACCAGGCAGGGCCCTATGGGGTGCCCAAGGATGGAGGCCTTTCTGTCTCCCACTTCTTTTTTTTTCTTTTTTTTTAATTTATTTATTTTTTGGTTGAAGGATAACTGCTTTACAGAATTTTGTTGTCTGTCAAACATCAACATGAATCAGCCATAGGTATACATATGTCCCCTCCCTCTCTCCCATTTCTTGTAGGTAAGACTTCAGTCTCCCATGACCTTCCCTGAGTTCCAAAGGGTGGATTAAAACAGTTGCTAATCAAAAGAGGAGCAGCAGCCAAGAAACCAGTGAGGCAAGATTAAAGGGACCGGAGAAGCCCATCAAGATTAGGAGACCTGTCACCTGAGATGAGATTAAGTGAAAGTCCCTCATGTCTGACTCTGTGACCCCATGGACTATACTGTCCATGGAATTCTTCAGGCTAGAATACTGGAGTGGGTAGCCATTCCCCTCTCCAGGGGATCTTCCCAACCCAGGGATAGAACCCAGGTCTCCCACGTTGCAGGTGGACTCTTTACCAGCTGAGCCACCAGGAAAGCCCAAGAATACTGGAGTGGGTAGCCTATCCCTTCTCCAGCAGATCTTCCAGACTCAGGAATCAAACCCAGGTCTCCTGCATTGCAGGATTATTGAGATTAAAGGAGTGCAAGCCCTGCTCACACCCTAATCTTGTCAGATACCACGTTTGAGCCCTTATAAAAACCCTCATCAAGTTCCCTGGGTTGAGACACATAGCTTTTCGAGGCAGAAACCTGTCCTATCTCCCTTTGCCTGACAAAACTTTAATAAAGCTATCCTTTTCTGCTTCACTGCCCTGCCTCAAAACATGCCTAAACATCATTTGGGAAATGCAAAATTAAAACCAAAATGAGAGGGTAATTCTCTGGCAGGCCAGTGGTTAGAACTTCACCTTCTAATGCAGGGGATGTGAGTTCAGTCCCTGGTCCGGGACCTAAGATCCCACATGCCTTGTAGCCAAAAAACCAAAACATAAAACAGAAGCAGTATTCTAACAAATTCAATTAAGACTTTTTTTAAAAAAAAGTCCACATCAAAAAAAGAAAACCAAAATGAGAAAGCACTGAACACTCACCAGATTGGCCAAAAAGTTTTAAACTGACTTTACCAAGCTGTGGCAAAGATGTGGAACAACTAGAACTTTCATGTATACTACCTACCCATAGGAGTAAGGCTTGTACAAGCACTTTGGAGCAGGAGTTCTACTCCTAGGTATACACTCAACAGAAATGAGTTTGTGTGTCCACCAAAAGACACACAGAAGAATTTGTATAGCAGCTTTATTTGTAATAGCCCCAAACTGAAAGTAAACTAAATATTTGTCAACAGTGAAATGGATAGTTTCATATTTATTCATTAAATGGAACACTGTGTCAGTCAAAAATAACAATTACTGCAGCAGCATGGATGCATTTCTCAAGTAATTGTTGACTGACAGAAGTCAACACAAAAGATTATACACCAAATGATCCATTTATGTGAAGGTCAAAAACAATCATAGTTAATCTACAGTGATAAAATTTAGGAGTTTTAGGGGTGAATGTTGATTGGGAAGAATCATTTCAGGGATGCTGGAAATGTTCTATGTACTGATCTGGGTGATAGTTAAACTAGTGTGTATAATTATTTTTTTAATGTGTATTCTTGAGACTTTTGTTCATTGTTAAATGTATATCATACTTCAATTTTTAATTAAGGAAAATGTGATATATTAAATATTATAAATAGGAAAAGAATTGAGGCTTCATTAACATGTTTTAGATTTTGTTTTAATGAGATTGCACTTGATCTTATATGTTTGGATAATGTTCTATGGTTCACTGGTCACTTTCTCATAACATAGTAGTGGGTATGTCATTTGAGTGTATTCTAGAATAAAGATTCTAGATTTTAAACCATAAATGATACAAATTAATACCAAAAATAGGAAGTTTAACATTTTTTTCAAAGTCTTATATGGAAATCTCAATATTGCATTGCTCATTTCTGTCTTTTAGGCTAAGACATCAAGCACACAAAGAATTTTATGCCTACAAACAGGTGAGAGAGATTTACTTAAGACTGGCTTTGATCTTGTTTTTCACCAAATAATGAGGGCTCAGATTTCCACACATATTTTGAACTGAGACTGGATTTGCTTGTGTTCATTTTAGCATTTTGCTTGTCAGTTTGCAGCACAATACACTTCACTTTAAGTATTCTTAAGTATTACTTGAAGTTATAGAAAGTTCAAATGATAAAATAATACAATTTAGCAGGGAACTCTGGAGAACATTTTGCTAAAGGGAAATGCTGTAGCTTAAAATCCTAAAGTTATTATTATTCTAATGGAGTTCAGAGGCCCAGTAAATGAATTTTTTACCTTCCTCCTTGTTAAAAGACACGCTAGTTCCTTGGAGGTAACCAGTTGTATTATACTGATCTCATCTCCTCCCTTTTTACTTTAAATATTAGTTCACATCATACCACTGAGAAGTCCAGATACTTCTGTCATTGTTGTTAATTCCTTGCCCTTAGTACTGTCCCTTTGCTGATTTGCTCTTTAAGGTAATAAAGTTAGCTTTTCTTGAAGGCCCGTAATATTTTTTTTTTTCTTCCATGTGTCATCCATTAATATTTTACCACTAACACAAAACAGTGGGCCTAAGTGTTCCTTAATTTTCTTTTGAAATTACTTTTGTCATCCTTCGTAGTTTGAGGGGGAAAGAAGGGGTGGGGCACACACTTCAGTTTATTTGGGTCTTTAATCTTGCTGATACTGATGTTACAGAACCATATCATCATTTTAGAATTACATATCTTTTAGTCCATCTTTTGTCTGTGTTGCTTTGAAATCTGAGCTCATTGGTGAGTTCCTTGGATGTCCACACTGATATTCATAGGTAACCCCACTCTTCTCCATGGGTCCTGTGGGATTCATTTACAGAGATAAATGTCTTAGTTTTCTAATGGAATGAATCTGTTTGTCTCAATTTTGTCTCAGATTGTTTTTTGAGAAACCTTTATACTGTTTTCCATAGTTAGTGGCTGCACCAACTTACGATCCCACCAACAGCACAGAATTCCCTTTTTTTCCACACCCTCTCCAGCATTTGTTATTTGTAGATTCTTACTGCTGGCCTTTCTGACTGGTGTGAGGTGGCACTCATTGTAATTTTGATCTGCATTTCTCTGATAATTAGTGATTTTGAGCATCTTTTCATGTGACTGTTGGCCATCTGTATGTCTTCTTTGGAGAAATGTCTATTTAGGTCTTCTCCCCATTTTTCAATTGGGTTATTTTTTGTTACTGAGTTGTATGAGTTGTTTGTATATTTTGCAAAATAAGCCCTTTTCAGTCACATCATTTGTGACTGAAATGTCAATTGTGACACATATTTTCTCCAGTCTGTAGGTTATCTTTTCATTTTGTTTATGGTTTCCTTTGGGCTTCCCAGGTGACTCAGTGGTAAAGAATCTACCTGCCAATGCAGGAGAAGAAGGAGACATGGGTTTGATCCCTGGATTGGGAAGATGCCCTGGAGGAGGAAATGGCAACTCACTCCAGTTTTCTTAGGGGAGAATCCCATGGACAGAGGAACCTGTTGGGCTGCTGTCCATGGGGTGGCAAAGAGTTGGACACAATTGAGCACACATGCATGCAGTCTCCATAAAGTTAGGTTAGGGACAGCACCTGAATGAATTTCAAGCCCATTTATATAACTCTAGATAGAGCTAAAGTTTTCTGAGGACAGTGATGTATAATAATAAGCAAAGCTTCAAAAATTAAGGTTGACCTTACCTTTCATTCTTTTATAAATTACCAGTCAGTCCCATGAGTCAAAACTGTGTTTTACCAAATCATGAGGCAAGCAATCTCATTTACTTTCCCCCCATATTAGCAATTACTCCAGATTGGCGTGTATTAATGTTGTCTCCAAGAATTTAATCTGTTCTCAAAGAGATTTTAAAATTGCTTTTAGGAATATTGCACCATTGCTCAAGTTAAAAGAATATTGCTGAAATGTTCTGTCTCAAACTGTAAAAGAGATTCTCCCCCAATACTGAATATGAGGTGATATGAGCTATATACACAAGAATATAAAAGAAAAATATTTGTGAGTAAAACGAGACACATTTCAAATTACAGATATAAACGGGCATAAAAGCATACGTTTTTGTCTTACAGGTTATATTAAAAGAAAAAGTAAAAGAACTGAATTTGCATGAGGTAAGTTTCCTATAAGTATTTTAATCTGTTCTTGAGTATATTTGGGGGCTTCCCAGGTGGCTCAGTGGTAAAGAATCCGCCTGCTAATATAGGAGACATGGAAGACTCATGTTTGATCCCTAGGTCAGAAGATCACCTGGAGTAGGAAATAGCAACCCACTCCAGTATTCTTGCCTGGAAAATTCCATGGACTGAGGAGTGTGGTGGGCTACAGTCCATGGAGTTGCAAAGAGTCAGACACGACTGAGCACACACACCGCCACTGAGTATGTTCTAATAGAAACGGTATGCTGTGGTATGCTTAAATGTCTTTATTTCCAGAAGCTGAAAACAATTAGGCTTATTTTGATCAGCTTAATAGAATATTTGAGGGTGAGGTCACATAAAAATCCATTTTGTAAAGACTTACAAGAGAGTAAAATAACTCATTTTTAATGGGGTTGTTGCCAACATAAGATATCATAGCAGCAGGGATGCTGCTTGCTGTCCATACTATGTGAGTAGGAGACAAATCTAAACAAGTTTTTCTACTCAAGGTGAATTTGCATTAATTTCATTCTTAAAAATGTTCCCAGAAGTTTTTTCCTAACAATGCCACAAAAAAGGCAGTGATTTCCTCATGACAGTTGGGATTTGGGGAGGTGAGACGGAAAGATGGAATGGGGAAGAACATACAAGGAGAGATAAGAACTCTTGCAGTTGTTACTTAGTGATGAGGTTGTGGGGTTGGGATATTCACTATGTTGTTATGCTATCTAAATTAAATACAAAAGTGTGTGTGTGTCCTGCTGTACACCTTAAGACAAATAATCTATAATAATTCTTGTTTATTTTATTCCTGTGTTGCCTCTGATTATAAATGTTTAGAATTTTTATTTTTAGAGCCCTATCTCTTCCACCCTTACTGAGTTTTTTAATTGGTATTTAAAGTAAGGACTTGAAAAGCTTCACATTATAATACCTATGTTTTATATAGCCTAACTATGGTGAAGCTACATTGCCAATCTCTTCAAAGAGAGTTAATTTGTAAAAGTATTTGAATAATAATAAAAATAATGATTTGTGTTATTATTGAATACTTTGAAGTCATCTGCTGGTTTTGGGGGCTTCCCTGGTGGCTCAGACGGTAAAAAGGAATCTGCCTGCAATGCAAGAGACCTGGGTTCAATTCCTGGGCCAGAAGGATTATCTGGAGAAGGGAATGGCAACCCATTCCAGTATTCTTGCCTGGAGAATTCCATGGACAGAGAGCCTGGCAGGCTACAGTCCATGGGATCAGAAAGAGTTGGACACAACTGAGCAACACACACACACACACACACACACACACACTGCTTCTTTGCTCTTTCTGCATATATTTTATCAAAGAGTTGATATGGTTACACCATCCTCATTGCATAGTGGTGAGTATCCCCGCCTGTCATACAGGAGACCAGGGTTCCCCATCCGGGAGGCAACATGCCCTTTGGGCTTCCCTGGTAGCTCAGCTGGTACAGAATCTGTACAGCATTTCAGACCTAATCATGGATTAAACTCAAGCATCAGTTACTATTTGACTTTAAAATTTTTCCCAAAACAGTAATAGCAAGTGATCCTCTTCTGTTTGGGGTCGTTTTGATGACCATAATTGAAAAGATCAAATTCTAACACACATTAACAATATTGAATAACCATGTTTGTCAGGAATAGAAGTCTTCCTTATTGGTTTGACCCATTAGTTTAGCATCTTTATCCTGAAAAAGTACATTGTGGTGTATCATTTTGTGTCAGAATTGTTATCCCAGCTGCACCTATCAATTCCAGTTTCACTGTAACTAAGAAAACCTAACCTGGCTGTACAGCTATTTTCAGAGGCCAATCATATATTTTTCACAGTTCATTTGGTTCTTTTTGGATGCATTTCTTTGTGTTGAAACTATTTTCTGTCAGACTTCTTTGTGTTGTTTGAATCTATGGATACAGAGGAACTAAAGATACAAAGGAACCATGGATACAGAAGGCTGACTAGAAATTATACATGGATTTTTCAACTGCATGGAGGGTCAGCACCCATAGCCCCCTGCGTTATGTTCCAGGGTCAACTATAATTTTAAACGTTACTGAATACATAAAACATATCAGACATTGTAATAAACCATGGAGACACAAAGAAATATAACTAATCTCTGCTTTTAAGACATTAACCATCTATTACAGAAGACTATAAATGAGAGTCACACAAGAGTGTACAGAAGGGTGCCTTGTGTTATCTAACTAACAGTGAGAAGCTCTTGAGGGGTCCACTATTGCACAATTGCTTCTTCTTGGCTTTTGCTCCCTTAATGGAACCTTCCTGGGACCTTGCAGACTCAGCTGTCCAAACACCACCCACCCCTCCAACTTCTTAGACCACTCTACAGCTACAATTATTTATATCACTTTTTGTTTACATTGTTCTACCAGTCTAGGAGTCGAGCAATACTCAACATGTGAAACTAAGGAGATGATGTGTACATATTAAAATCATGAGAATATATTGCCCTTCTGTAAAGAAAAAAATACCTTCTTTTAAAACCCACAGTCTTCCTTGTTTATCTTTTCTTCCTCCATCTTTTAATAGAGACATAGATCCAGAGAAACAGATTTCTGAGAGAAAACAACAGGACAGTCATGTAAGTGGGATAATAAATTGCATCTAATGGAATCTTGGTATCAAGAGAAACAGAAAGGTGCCCTGGAAGCTGTGACATACTGGGGCATGCAAGGTCAAAGAAATTGTCAGCACTCAGCTCCAGGGGAATATAGGCCAGCTATCACCAGATCTGAATTTTGTTTTGTTTTAAGAAAAGCCCGAGAGCCTTGTCATTTGCATTTAGTCTTTGATTTGCTCACCACAGTATCCCCAGCTCTGGTTATGCTGAGTGCTTGCTTTCTCCATTAAATCTTTTTTGCAGGTGTATGATTCCTCCAACTTTATTTTTTTTTCCAAAACTGTTGTAGCTGGTCTAGTTCCTTTGCTCTTTCATGTAAATTGTAGTAGCAACTTGTCTATAACTACACACAGAGAGAGACACAAACATCCTGCTTTTTTATTATTATTTGCATTAAATATGTAAATCAGTTAGGGGGAAATTGGCATCTTTACCATGTTGAGTCATCTAATCTGTAAACACATTATGTCTATTTATATTTGAAGTAGTGTTTTTATAAGCAGCATATAGTTAGTTATGTTTTTTAATCCACTCTGCCAATCTGTCTTTTAATTGATGTGCTTAGACTATTTATGTTTAATGTAATTATTGGTATGTTTGGACTTAGGTCAACTCTTATATTATTTATCATCTGCTTTTCCCCTCTTTTTTATTCCTTTGTTTCTCTTTCCTACCTTCTTTTGGGTCATTTAAACATTCATAAAATCATATTATGATTTTATCTTTTTGTATAATTTTTTAGTGGTTGCTTAGGGATTACAAAATAAATACCTAGAATCAATTTTTTAGCACTTCAGTTAGAATGTAGAAACCTTCCCACCATACAGATCCCTTTACTTTTACCTCTATATATAGTAAGTATATAGCATCTATATACATTGAAAATCCCACCATCCACGTAGCTTCCAAATTTGAGCACGTTTGGGTCCATCCCTTTTTCTGTTAGGGTGATATTGCAGAAAGGAAAGGAGAATCTGCTCCTTCCTGCATTTCAGCAGCTAGGATCCTAGCTGCACAAAGACCAGGAAAACTGCTGGGTCAGGCAGAGAGTGAATGAGGAGTCATGTGGCAAACGTACTATGGCCTTGCTCTACCCTAGTTTCCACAGGAAGAGACTCTAGGAAGGTAACCCCATGAAGTCGCCCCTTGTGTAAAATGAAGTTATAAACATCTTTTCCGGACTTCCCTGGTGGTCCAGTGGTTAAGACTCTGCCTGCCAGACGAGTTCTTTACCACTAGTGCCACCTTTAATATCTATATACATATACATGCACATATATAGAAAAAAACTGAATCACTTTGCTATATATCTGAAACACTGCAAATCAACTATATTTCAATTTTAAAAATTAACATTAAAAAAAATGTTAGGGACTTCCATGGTGATCCAGTGGCTAAGACTCCATGCTCCCAATGCAGGGGGTTCAGTCCCTTTTGAGGGAACTAGATCCCACAGGTCACAATTAAGATCTGGTACAGCCAAATAATAAAATAATATTTTTTAATTAAAAAGAAAAGAATCTGCTGTCAATGCAGGGGACACAGTTTGATCCCTGGTCCAAGAAGATCCCCCATGCCACAGGGCAACTCAGGCCATGCAGCACCACTACTGAGCCCAAGTGCCACAAGTGCTGAACCCAGAGCACCTGGAGCCCATGCTCTACAACAAGAGAAGCCACCGCAATGAGAAGTCTGCACACCACAACTAGAGTAGCCCCTCTCACTGCAACTAGAGAAAGCCCCTGCTGCTAAGTCGCTTCAGTCATGTCCTACTCTGTGCAACCCCATTGACGGCAGCCCACCAGGCTCCCCCGTCGCTAGGATTCTCCAGGCAAGAACACTGGAGAGGGTTGCCATTTCCTTCTCCAATGCATGAAAGTGAAAAGTGAAAGTGAAGTCGCTCAGTCGTGTCTGACTCCTAGCGACCCCATGGACTGCAGCCCACCAGGCCCCTCCGTCCATGGGATTTTCCAGGCAAGAGTACTGGAGTGGGTTGCCACTGCCTTCTCAAGAAAGGCCCTGGGCAACAACAAAGATCCAGCACAGCCAAAAATAAATGAAATAAAAAAAAATTTTAAGAGTGTCTTTTCCGAGGGGAGGAGCTAAGATGGCGGATGAGTAAGACGGGGAGAATACTTTGTCCTCCACAAATCCATTAAAAGAACATTTGAATGCTGAATAAATTCGATAAAACAACTTCTGAATGCCGGCAGAGGACATCAGGCACTTAGAAAGACAACTCATTGTCTTCAAAACGAGAAAATGAGCCCTGCGGTAACTCCTTTTGTGGCGAAGTGGCGCGGACACCAGCATTTGCTACTGGCAAGCGGGGGCTGGGCTAGGAGGAGCAGCGAGGCCTGCATTGCTTTGAGAAAGGTTTTGGCCTGGCTATCTCGGGCACTATCTGAGCGAAATAACCAGACTGTCGATTATCTACTACATCAAAAGCCAGCCCTAACTTAAGACACCACCAGGACTACCTACGGAACAAAGGGCTGCACAGAGTTGGCCGGCTGCAGGCCGTCCCACTCCGGTGACAGGCAGCCAGGGCCGGAGGCGGGCAATTACAGCCCTAGAGAGACACTGTCTAACGGAACTGTGAGTAGGTTTTTGTGCTGACTCACGCTTCTTGGGGCTCTGGATGGTCAACATCTGCCTGAGAAAGTGCGCTGTTTGTATACCCAAAAAACTGAGCGGCGGAGAGGCGATAAGTCGCAGCAGCTGCGCTCACTGAACATTTCATCACCTGCGCTACTCGGATCTGGGAAGGGCATAAAACGCAGACTCAACCAAGTCTGTGCTTCTGAGGATTATCCGAGTGCCTGAACCTGGCCGGTTTAGATTTGGGTGTTCATCTTCGCCCCCTCTGTAACAAGGCAGAGATCAGATATTGAAAAGACCTGTAAACCGCCTCAATAAAGAGAATTCAACAAACTACCAGAATATAGTAAGGACACTCTAAACTTGGCAATTTTAACAAAATGAAGAGATAAAAGAATACCCAGCAGCTAAAGGAACAGGATAGATGCCCACCAAACGAAACCAAAGAGGAAGAGATAGGGAATCTACCTGATAAAGAATTCCAAATAATGATAGCGAAATTAATTCAAAATCTCGAAATCAAAATAGAATCACAGTTAAAGAGTCTGGAGACAAGGATTGAGAAGATGCAAGAAAGGTTTAACAAGGACCTAGAAGAAATAAAAAAGAGTAAACACATAATGAATAATGCAATAAATGAGATCCAAAACACCCTGGAGGCAACAAATAGTAGAATAACAGAGGCAGAAGATAGGATTAGTGAATTAGAAGAGAGAATCCTAGAAATAAATGAATCAGACGAGAAAAAAGAAAAACGTATCAAAAGAAATGAGGACAATTTCAGAAACCTCCAGGATAACATCAAACGCTACAACATTCGAATCATAGGAGTTCCAGAAGAAGAAGATAAAAAGAAAGACCATGAGGAAATACTTGAGGAGATAATAGTTGAAAACTTCCCTAAAATGGAGAAGGAAATTACCACTCAAGTTCAAGAAATCCAGAGAGTCCCTAAAAGGATAAACCCAAGGCGAAACACCCCAAGACACATATTAATCAAATTAACAAAGATTAAATATAAAGAACAAATATTAAAAGCAGCAAGGGAAAAACATCAAATAACTCACAAGGGAATTCCCATAAGGATAACAGCTGATCTTTCAATAGAAACTCTCCAAGCCAGGAGGGAATGGCAAGACGTAATTAAAGTGATGAAAGAAAATAACTTACAGCCTAGATTATTGTATCCAGCAAGGATCTCATTCAAATATGAAGGAGAAATCAAAAGCTTCACAGATAAGCAAAAGTTGAGAGAATTTTGCACCACTAAACCATTTCTCCAACAAAAACTAAAGGACATTCTCTAGATAGGAATCACTAAAAGGGTGTATAAATTCGAACTCAAAACAATAAAGTAAATCTTATTTATCAATAATTGCTTTAAACGTTTATGGGCTGAATGCCCTAATCAACAGACAAAGACTGGCCGAATCGATACAAAAACAAGACCCCTACATACCTTGTCTACAAGAGACAACCAAAAGACTAAAATGGGTCAAATGGATACAAAAACTAGACCCCTATATATGTTGTCTACAAGAGAACCACCTTAAAATACGGGATATATACTGACTGAAAAATGAAGGCCTGGAAAAAGATTTTCTATGCAAATATGGACCATAAGAAAACAGGAGTAGCAATACTTATATCAGATAAAATTGACTTTAAAGATCTTGAAAAGGAGACAATGAAGGTTACACATAACGACTTAAAGGAACAATCCAAAAAGAAGTTATAACAATTATAAATATATATGCACCCAACATTGGAGCATTGATATATCTAAGACAAACATTAATTAATATGATAGAAGAACTATGTAGCAATACAATAATAGTGGGAGACTTTAATACCCCACTCATATAATCTGGCTGTAATAGACAAAGTAAAGAGCAAAACATATTTACTTATGAGCCTCAAAAAATTCAGTTCACTCAGGAGAGTTTAAAAAAAAAAAAAAGACTTATTTGTTCACTCTGTAAAGGTTTATTGACTATTTTATGGGTTTGGTACCACTTTGGGTAGTAGGGAGGAAGAGGTGACAAATGTGATCCTGTCCTAAATAATATATTGTGGTAAAGATAGACCTACCAATACAAAATACCAAGATGTGCCTAAAGATGAGGACACCCAAACTGGACTTTTTGTTTCCTGAACTTTTCATTTCGAGAACAAACCTAATATAGGATGAATTCAACATGATTTTTTTTAAGTGTTCTTTGTGATTAAAAACAGAAAGCAATTGGTTAAGAAATCACATATACTCCTCTCCACCATCACTCCCCTTCTTTCTTCCCATTTCCCTCCCACCCTCATTGATCCTTTCCTTTGTCCATTTTCCCCTGCAAGAAAAAGTAAAAAATAAAAAGGAGTCATTCACATGAAAAAAAAAAAAGGGGGGGGGGGGAATTCATGGCAAATAGAAAGCAAAAATAAGATGGTTTGCAATAAATATAGTGGATTAAAAAAAAAAAAGAGTGTCTTTTCCTTCTCACTTCCCCACAAGCCTACTCCTTTCCCTTTGGTCCAGTAAAGAGGTGACTCTGTTGCTACTTTTTGCCACATCCCTTTCTTATGTGGGTGGAGATTTTAAACCCACTCATCTGAGATTTCTGATCAATGTTCTTATAAATCACATTACTGAAATTTATTTTTAAATTATAAATACTTAGAACCCAACTGAGGTTTGTCCCAAGTTTACATTGTAAAAAATTGTTTAAAAAAAAAAAAAGCTCAAAGCATGTATAGGGAACTGACAATATTCAGCACCCTAGAGACTGAGTGAGCAGAGTATAGTCCCTCCCTTCCCTCAAAGAGCGCTGTTCCCACAGGAGAGAAAGTCATAAGCCAGTGAGGCTAGGACAGTAATGGGCTGAGCACATGAGTACATGAAGGCCATGGAAGGGACTGCCCACTGTACTTCAGTTTGGAACAAGAACGTCTGATCTCTCCTGAGCAGCACAGCCATGTTTAGGTTGCTTTCATAGCTTTCCAAGATTCCAACATTAAATGACACCTCTGAAATGGGAATGCTGCCTTTGCAAATATATGATTATCCTTGTAACTATTCAAGGAAAAGTGTCATAATTATTGTTCACCACCACCATCAAAGTATGATTGTCTATTTAAAAGAAAATCATTTTGGCTAAATTACATAAGCTGTGGGTCAATTTCACTGTATGACGTTGTCTTCCCCATGTGACTCTCCATTCCCTAGCTTGCATTTGAGGTGAATTTACAGATTGTGTCAGCCCCTTGGAAAATGTCAAATCCTTCCTTCTTGGGCATTTTAGGGATCATGTACTCTGTGAGTGTTAGAAAATTAGTCTTCTTCCCAGTGTGCTATGGTCCCTAAAAGCCATTTTCCCTTGAAGTTTGTTTTATTTATGGGTATAATGTCAATGTAAAAAAAATGGAATCATGTATTCCAGGTGGCAAAATTACCAAGATGTCTGTTTCTTCATATAATTTATCTCAGGAGCAAGGGAACTCACACTATAAAAAAATAAGGTTAGGTAGCTGCTGCTGCTGCTGCTAAGTCGCTTCAGTCGTGTCCGACTCTGTGCGACCCCATAGATGGCAGCCCACCAGCTCCCCCATCCCTGGGATTCTCCAGGCAAGAACACTGGAATGGGTTGCCATTTCCTTTTCAAATGCATGAAAGTGAAAAGTGAAAGGGAAGTCACTCAGTCGTGTCTGACTCTTAGCGACCTCATGGACTATAGCCCACCAGGCTCCTCTGTCCATGTGATTTTCCAGGCAAGAGTACTGGAGTGGGGTGCCATTGCCTTCTCTGTAGGTTAGGTAGGGTAAGTGTTATTCCTTGTTTTGCTTTTATAGCAGTTGAGGTTTAAAAAAGTTGAGGACAATGGACATATCCTCCAACTTCTGAGTGTGGAGAAAAATAGGTGGCCCTTTATCTTTTTTAGTCTGGAGCCTTCACATTATGATGCCCCTATTGTACCGACAAACTAGAAGCTTCGGCTGTTCCCCAAGCTGCAAAAATTACTCTGAAATACCAGCTCCCTTCTATTCTCTGAAGAGCTGTCAGTTAACTTGCTATTGACTAGCGGATTTTTGTGGAAACTAATGCCTGTGGCTGGTGATTTTTATTTTGGCTGGCCAAAAATCAGTTCTGTTGCCTCACTAACACTTTGCAGGTTATTACATTCAATAATTACACCTGACACACCTGTGAAGTCTTCTCCAGCACCAGAAGCTTCATTTTCACTTTTCATATCAGGATCAATCACTAAGGTCTTTTGTCATTTTTGTTGGCCTAATAAGAGAAGCGAAAAGCAAAGGAGAAAAGGAAAGATATAAGCATCTGAATGCAGAGTTCCAAAGAAGAGCAAGGAGAGATAAGAAAGCCTTCCTCAGCGATCAATGCAAAGAAATAGAGGAAAACAACAGAATGGGAAAGACTAGAGATCTCTTCAAGAAAATTAGAAATACCAAGGGAACATTTCATGCAAAGATGGACTCAATAAAGGACAGAAATGGTATGGACCTAACAGAAGCAGAAGATATTAATAAGAGGTGGCAAGAGTACACAGAAGAACTATACAAAAAAGATCTTCACGACCAAGATAATCACAAAAGTGTGATCACGCACCTAGAGCCAGACATCCTGGAATGTGAAGTCAAATGGGCCTTAGAAAGCATCACTATGAACAAAGCTAGTGGAGGTGATGGAATTCCAGTTGAGCTATTCCAAATCCTGAAAGATAATGCTGTGAAAGTGCTGAACTCAATATGCCAGCAAATGTGGAAAACTCAGCAATGGCCACAGCACTGGAAAAGGTCAGTTTTCATTTCAATCCCAAAGAAAGGCAATGCCAAAGAATGCTCAAACTACTGCACAATTGCACTCATCTCACACACTAATAAAGTAATGCTCAAAATTCTTCAAGCCAGGCTTCAGCAATACGTGAACCGTGAACTTCCAGATGTTCAAGCTGGTTTTAGAAAAGGCAGAGGAACCACAGATCAAATTGCCAACATCCACTGGATCATGGAAAAAGCAAGAGAGTTCCAGAAAAACATCTATTTCTGTTTTATTGACTATGCCAAAGCCTTTGACTGTGTGGATCACAATAAACTGTGGGAAATTCTGAAAGAGATGGGAATACCAGACCACCTGACCTGCCTCTTGAGAAACCTGTATGCAGGTCAGGAAGCAACAGTTAGAACTGGACATGGAACAACAGACTGGTTCCAAATAGGAAAAGGAGTACATCAAGGCTGTATATTGTCACCCTGCTTATTTAACTTCTATGAAGAGTATATCATGAGAAACGCTGGGCTGGAGGAAGCACAAGCTGGAATCAAGATTGCCAGGAGAAATATCAATAACCTCAGATATGCAGATGACACCACCCTTATGGCAAAAAGTGAAGAGGAACTAAAAAGCCTCTTGATGAACGTGAAAGAGGAGAGTGAGAAAGTTGGCTTAAAGCTCAACATTCAGAAAACTAAGATCATGGCATCTGGTCCCATCACTTCATGGCAAATAGATGGGGAAACAGTGGAAACAGTGTCAGACTTTTATTTTGGGGGGCTCCAAAATTACTGCAGATGGTGATTGCATCCATGAAATTAAAAGACGCTTACTCCTTGGAAGGAAAGTTATGACCAACCGAGATGGCATATTGAAAAGCAGAGACATTACTTTGCCAACAAAGGTTCGTCTAGTCAAGGCTATGGTTTTTCCAGTGGTCTTGTATAGATGTGAGAGTTGGACTGAAAAAAACTCAGCGCCGAAGAATTGATGCTTTTGAACTGTGGTGTTGGAGAAGACTCTTGAGAGTCCCTTGGGCTGCAAGGAGATCCAACCAGTCCATTCTAAAGGAGATCGGTCTTGGGTGTTCTTTGGAAGGACTGAAACTGAAGCTGAAACTCCAGTACTTTGGCCACCTCATGTGAAGAGTTGACTCATTGGAAAAGACTCTGATGCTGGGAGGGATTAGGGGCAGGAGGAGAAGGGGATGACAGAGGATGAGATGGCTGGATGGCATCACTGACTCGATGGACATAAGTTTGAGTGAACCCTGGGAGTTGGTGATGGACAGGGAGGCCTGGTGTGCTGCGATTCATGGGGTCGCAAAGAGTTGGACACAACTGAGCGACTGAACTGAACTGAACTGAATATTCATATCTGAATTAGAAGTGTATTCTGAAAAATCATCTTCTGACACACTAGTATATATGTTGCACAGACAACAGAGAAAGTATCTGCATAAAATTTACCAGAAAATTCTTATTTACTCAAAATTTCCCAATGTGTCACTTTTGAAAATTTTACAGTAATAAACTTGCATTTATAACATACACAAAGTTGGAAGAAAAACCCATCAGAGCAAAATGTGAATGATCATGACAATCATAAGTTGTATAGTGAACCCTTGATCAATTTTAAACTCTAATAACTTCATATGGTAATGTTAATTGTGTCACTCTCAAAAAACGTATTAATACATCTCCAGTTAATAATGTTCAGGTAACAAAAGATAAATTAATATATCTCTAGTCAACAACGTGTTAAGGACCTTTCTGCCTTTTATTATGTAAAACAAATGGCCTCAAGTATCTATGCAATGACCAGCCAGTAAATGTATGTCCTAGCCCAGTTTCTGACAGGGCTGATAGGATCTATTCTTTGACTTTGAAAAATGAAGAGTGATTTCCTGTCTCATTCTGTAAGGACAGTATCATCTTGGTATCAGGACCAGTCAGTGATATCATAAAAAAGAAAAAACTACAAATCAATATCACTTACGAATATAGTTGTAAAAATCTTCAACAAACACTAGCAAACCAAAATCAGCAGCATATAAAAAGGATTATAATTTGTCCCAGGAATATAGAATTTGTTGAACAAAGGAAAATCAGTCAATGTAATACACCCAATTGATAGAATAAAGGGGTAGGGAGAACACATGACCACCTGAATAGATGCAGAAAAAGCATTTGACAAAATTCAACATTCTTTTATGATAAAAATCCTCAATAAACTAGGAGCAGAAGGGAACTTCTGCAACTTGATCAAGGTTTCTATGAAAAACCCACAACTAACATCATACTTATTGAAAGACTGGAAGCTTTTCCTCCTAAGAGGAAATTAGACAAGGATGCCTACTCTAATCGCTTTTATTCAACATGTACTGGAGGGGTCAAGCCAGAGCAGTTGAGCAGGAAAAAGTAGTAAAAGGCATCCAGATTGGAAATTAAGAAGTAAAACTGTATTTGTAGATATGATTTTGTAGCCACAGGAACCCCAAAAGAATCCACCAAAAATCAAGAGATAAATGAGTTCAGAAATTTTTCAGAATAATGATCAATATACAAAATTACTCCTTGGAAGGAAAGTTATGACCAACCTAGATAGCATATTCAAAAGCAGAGACATCACTTTGCCAACAAAGGTTCTCCTAGTCAAGGCTATGGTCTTTCCTGTGGTCATGTATGGATGTGAGAGCTGGACTGTGAAGAAGGCTGAGCGCCGAAGAATTGATGCTTTTGAACTGTGGTGCTGGAGAAGACTCTTGAGAGTCCCTTGGACTGCAAGGAGATCCAGCCAGTCCATTCTGAAGGAGATCAGCCCTGGGATTTCTTTGGAGGGAATGATGCTGAAGCTGAAACTCCAGTACTTTGGCCACCTCATGTGAAGAGTTGACTCATTGGAGAAGACTCTGATGCTGGGAGGGATTGAGGGCAGGAGGAGAAGGGGGTGCCAGAGGATGAGATGGCTGGATGGCATCACTGACTCAATGGATGTGAGTCTGAGTGACCTCCAGGAGTTTGTGATGGACAGGGAGGCCTGGCGTGCTGCGGTTCATGGGGTGGCAAAGAGTTGGACACGACTGAGTGACTGATTTGATCTGATCTGATCTGATCTGATACAAAATCAGCTTTGTAGTGGCAATGAACAATCTGAAAATGAAATTAAAACAATTCCAATTACAATGGCACCAAAAAGGGTAAGACTCCTGGGAATAAATTTGACAAAAGAAAGATGCTCAGACTTGTACACTGAAAACTATAAAACATCATTGAAAGACATTAAAGAAGACATAAATGAATGGAAAGACATCCTGTATTCATGATTTGGAAGACCTACTGTTTTGGGTTTGTTTGTTTTTTCTGCGCTGGATGTCTGCTGCAGGTTTTCTCCAGCTGTGGCTACTCTCTGGTTACAGTGCACAGGCATCTAATTGCAATGGATTCCCTTGTGGCAGAGCATGGGCTCCAGGGCGCTCAAACTGTGGTGTACAGGCTTAGTTGCCCTGTGGTATGTGGAGTCTTCTCAGACCAGGGATCAAACCTATGTCCATTGGCAGGTGGATTCTTAACCACTGGGCCACCAGGGAAGTCCTTACTATTGTTAAATACAGCAGTATTCCCCCAAAATATTTACAAAATCAGCACAACTCCTATCAAAATCACAGCTGCCCTTTTTTTTGTAGAAATTAACAAGCAGAACTTAAAATTCACATGGAACTGTAACAGTCCCAAATGACCAAATACAATCTCAAAAAGGAAGAGAACTGGAGGATTCACACTTCCCAATATCAGAACTTACCACAAAGCTACAGTATTTAAGACAGTGTGATACAAGCAGATGGATAGACATAAAAACCAATGGAATAGAATTGAGAGTTCAGAAATAAACCAATTCATTTATGGTCAATGGATTTTCAACAAGGGTGCTAAGACATTCAATAGGAAAAGAATAGTCTATTCAACAAATGGTGCTGTAGATAGATTGGTTCAAGGTGGTGGAGCAGAAGGACATGTGCTGTCTTCTCCTGCAAGAGCATCAGAATCACAACTAGCTGTTGAACAACCATCTAAAGGAGGATGCAGGAACCCACCAAAAATATATACCCCATGTCCAAAGACAAAGGAGAAGCTGCAACAAGATGGTAAGGAGAGCTGCAGTCACCATAAAATCAAACCCCATTCTTGTGGGGTGAGTGACTCACAAACTGGAGGACAGTAATACCAAAGTTCTCCTACTATTTTGAAGGTTCTGAGACCCATGTCAGTCTTCCCAGCCTGGGTATCTAGCAAAGGGACTATGAATCCCCACAGAAACTGACCTTGAAGGCCAGTGGAATTTGACTACAGAACTTCCACAGAACTGGGGGAAACAGAGACTCCACTCTTGAAGGGTACAAACAAAATCTTGTGTGTGCCAAGACCCAGGGGAAAGGAACAGTCCCTCACAGAAGACTACCTGCTTAGTGCTGGAGGGTGTCCTGTGGGTTGGCCATGGCTCACTGCAGGTATGGGGGCACTGCCAGCAGCAGTCCAAGGAGGTGCCCCTTGGCACATGAGCCGTCTTGGAGTTCACCATTAACCCTAGCTTATAGACTCCAGGACTTGGTCACCTCAGTCCAAAAAACTGCCAGGGAGTGCAGCCTCACCCATCAGCAGACAATCAAATTAAAGTTTTACTGAGCACAGCCCTGCCCACCAGAACAAGATCATTTTCCCCACCTCTAGTCCCTCCCATCAGGAAGCCTATACAAGCCTCTTAACCTCATCCACCTGAGGACAGACAGAATAAGCAAGAACTACAATCCCACAGCCACCAAAATGAAAACCACATCACAGAAAGTTAATCAAAATGAAAAGGCAGAGATTATGTCCCAGATGAAGGGACAAGATAAAAGCCCAGAAAAACAACTAAATGAAATGGAGATAGGCAATCTTCTAGAAAAAGAATTCAGAATGATAGTTAGACGATCCACAATCTCAGAAAAAGAATGGAAAAGATCCAAGAAATGTTTACCAAAGACCTACAAGAACTACAGAATAAACAAACAATGAACAATACACTAGAAGGATCAACAGAATAACTGAGCAGAAGAATGGATAAGTGACCTGGAAGACTGAGTGGTGGAAATCACTGCCGCAAAGCAGAACATAGGAAAATAAAAAAAACATGAAGACAGCCTAAGAGACTTCTAGGACAACATTAAGTGCATGGTTAGCATTATAGAAGTCCCAGAAGGAAAAGACAGAGAAGACTCGAGAAAATATTTGAAGAGCTAGTAGCTGAAAACTTCCCTAACATGGAAAAGGAAATAGTCAACCAAGTGCAGGAAGCACAAAGAGTCCCAGGAAGGATAAACCCAAGGAGGAACACACTGAGACACACAGTAATCAAACTGACAAAAATTAAAGACAAAATATTAAAAGCAACAAGGGAAAAACAACAAATAGCATACAAGAGAACTCACATAAGGTTATCAGCTGATTTCTCAACAGAAACTCTATGACAGAAGGGAATGGCACAATGTATTTTAAGTGATGAAAGAGATGAACCTACAACCAAGAAGACTCATTCAGATCTGATGGAAAAATCAGAAGCTTGACAGACAAGCAAAAGTTAAGAGAATTCAGTACCACCAAACCAGCTTTTCAACTAATGCTAAAGGAACTTCTCCAGGCAAGAAACACAAGAAAAGGATAAGACCTACAAAAAACAAAACAGTTAAGAACATGGTAATAGGATCATACATATTGATAATGACCTTAACTGTAAATGGATTAAATGTGCCAACCACAGGAAGTAGACTTGCTGGATGGATGAAAACATATGCATGTCATAAGCACTTCCAGTTACCACATCACTCTACTTAATCCCCTAAATTGTATGTAATTATTTTATATTGTTAGGTTAGTCATGTTTCCATTATGGCTTGCAATTGTAATTATCTTTTATTTTTGTTTGGATATTGATTGTGAAAACTAATAAACATCTTTTACTGTTGTGATTATGTAACTGTTATTCACTTAGTACCATTAAATCATGATTGGTCAAAATAAATAATAGAACCTTATATCACCAAAATTACCATGTAATAGAAAAACCTGTAATCACTTTTTAAAATCCAGATGCATATTACTTGGAAGTTTTTGAAAAATACAAATACCCAGGTATTGTTTTTTTCTCCAGAGCTCTGGATGTGACTCCAATGTATAGCTGTCTTTAAAAATAACTGGATTATATGATGATCTTTTACTTTTATCTAGTTTGTTTCATTTCCCTATTTCATATTCAGTATTGCCATTTCATTTCACTTAGTTTATGTTTTCCAATTTCTCCTCTGTTCATTCTTAATATCTAGTATACTAAGAAAGCTTTTGTGTATATATATATATATACAGTATATATAATATATACATTTTAAGAAACTTAGGATCCTATTTTTGCCTAGCTAAAAATTTTATGACATTTTGGTTTCACTTGTTTGACTAAGTATGAGTAGAATGCTAGATTTCTAATTTATATTCACTCAAAACTTTGATATAGTTCCACTTAGTATTACTGCTAAAAGTCTAGAAAGCTTATTATCTTCGTGATTTTTTTTTATTTTAATGAGGCTTGACACTTCTAATCCAATTCTGAGATTATAAAAAAAATACTATGTTGTAAAAAAAAAAAAAAAAAAGAAATTAACATGTGATACAGTATTATTAACTACAGATTTCGTTCAGATTTCACCAAATTTTATGCTCATGTCCATTATCTGTTTTCATACCTTATTTAAAATTCCACATTTATTTAGTTGCATTGAGCAGCTTCAGCTTCATGCAACAAATTCTGATAAATTCTTTTCATTTTTATTCTACTACAAATATTTTTCTAATTTTCCTTGTTATGGCTTCTTAGATACACCCATCATTTAAAAGTGGACATTTAATTTCCGAATAACATGGGATTTTGTTTAAAGTATTTTTAATATTAATTTCTCATTTTGATACTAATTTCTCATTTAAATGTTTTCTTCTCTGCAATCACCCTCTGTTTTTTTTAGTCTTTTAACTTCACTAAAGCTTTCAATGGCTGAGTCAAAGGGCTCTCTTGGTAAATGTCACATTGCACTTGAAAATACATGGGTTATTTTCGAGCGTCTTTAGATTTCGATTCTAACATAATTCCACAGTGATAAGAGAACAGACTGTATGATTTCAATACCTTTAGACCATGAAACTTCTGCACCTTGTTATATGTCTCTGGATATGTTCCAGTGTCTCCTAGTTTATAGTCTATGGGATAGAATTTGTATCCTGCTGTTGTGTGAAAACTGTATAAATCTTAATCATGTTGAATTGGTTCATAAGGCTTTTCAGGTCTACTACATCCTTCTACTTTTCTGTCTTTTCATTCTATTAATTTTTTAGTGTTTGATATTGAAACTCCAATTAAAATCTTAATTTATCTACTTAAAAAGTAATTATAATATATAGTAGAACTATATGTAACTTTGTATTTTCCAAGTCTCCTATAAATGTGTTGCCTTACTCCCATAATTTGAAAAAGTGGAGAGAACAAATGGTCCTGGGATAACTAGATACCCACATACCAAAGAATGAAATTGGTCATCATATATAACTTTGTGCTCAACTTGCCAATATTTACTCATGTGCAGAGTATTTTTCTTTCCTTGGAAATGAAAATAAGTCAAAGGCTGTTGACTGGATTATATTGATTTGATTATATTATTCTTACTACAGTCAAATAAAAGCTTTTAAAATAATAACTTAGAAGTCATATTGGGAGTTTTAACTGTAAAAGTTTTTGCAAAATAAAAAAAAAAAAAAAAGAATGAAATTGGAGCCCTGCTTCACAGCATACACAAAATAACTCAGAAATGAATCAAAGACCTAAATGTAACAACCTAAAATAACCAAACTCTTAGAAGTAAACATAAATATATATCTTCATGGCTTTGGATTAGACAGTGGTTTCTTAGGTATGACACCTAAAGCACAAGCAGCCAAAGAAAAACCTAGATAAATTGAACTTCATCAAAACTTAAAACTTCTGTGCTTCAAAGAACATTATCAAGAAAGTAAAGAGACAAATCACAGGAAGGAAATATTTGCAAATCTTTTATCTGAAAAGTTTGGTATTCAGCATATATAAATAACTTTTACAACTCAATAATAAAAAGCCTACAAAATAAAAAGATCTGGGACTTTCCTGGTGGTTCACTGGTTAAGAATTTACATGCTACTGAGGTTCAAGAGGGAGGGGATATATGTATACCTATGGCTGAGTCCTGTTGATGAATGGCACAAACCAGCACAACATTGTAAAGCAATTATCCTCTGATTAAAAAATTTTTTTAATATTTAAAAAAAAAAAAAAGAATCCACCTGCCAATGCAGAGGATGTGGGTTCAATCCCTGGTTCCAGGACGATTCCACATGCTGCAGGGCAACTAAGCCCATGCACTGCAACTACAGGAGCCTATGCTTTCTAGGGCCCATGTGCTGCACCTACTGAAGCTCACACACCTAAAGCCTGTGCTTTGCCACATGAGAAGCCAGCACAATGAGAAGCCTATGCATCCCAACAAAGAGTGGCTCCCACTTGCCATACCTAGGAAAAGCCTATGTTCAGCAACAAAAACCCAGCACAGCCATTCATTCACTCATTAATTAAAAATTAAAAAGATTTGCAAACACTTTATCCCAGTATTTTTATCCTAACAGATCTTTCGTAGAACAAAAGTTTTTAAATATATGAAGTCCAGTTTACCAAATTATTTTGGTTGCTTTAGGGATCCTATCATACTTCTGGTGCCTCTGGATGTCTAGTTGCTCCAACACCGTTTGCCGAAAGGCCATCCTTCTGCCGTAGAAACTCTTTTGCACCCTTGTCAAAGTCAGCTGGCTATCTGATAAAGGATTTGTGTCTAGAATATATTAAAAAAAACTCATACAACTCAAAAATAAAAAGAAAAATTACCCAACTAAAAAATTGGCAAAGAATGTGAAAAGCTATTTCTCCAAAGAAGGTGTATGAATGGTCAATAAACACATCATTAGTCATTAGGGCAATCCAGTTCAAACATAAAGTTTCTCTTCATACCATCTAGACTGTATATAAATCAACAAGATATAATAACCTGAAGATACAGAGAGATCGGTGCCCTAATACACTGCTGATGGGAATGTGAAATGGTTTGACTACTTTGGAGAACAGTTTAGTAGTTCCTCAGAAACTTAAACACAGAGTTACCGTATGACCCAGCAATTCTACTCCTAACTGAAAACACCAAGAGAACTGAAAACTCTAACAGATGCTTGTACACTAATGTTTGGAGCAATATTATTCACAATACCCAAAAGGTAGAAACAACCCAAGTTGCTATCAACAGATGACTGGATAAACAAAGGTGGTATATTCAATATAACAGAATACCATTTTGCCATTAAAATGAGGTGTTGATTCATGCTGCAATATAGATGACCCATGAAGGTATCATCCTAAGTGAAAGGAGACAGACACAACAGACCACATGTTGTAATGAAGCTATTTCATGATTCCAGTCCATTTTGAAATGACCAGAATAAACAAATACATTAAGCCAGGAAATTAATCAGTGGTTACCAGGGGGAAAGGCAGAATGCAT
This sequence comes from Tragelaphus eurycerus, assembly GCA_935064755.1. Lineage (NCBI taxonomy): Eukaryota > Metazoa > Chordata > Mammalia > Artiodactyla > Bovidae > Tragelaphus > Tragelaphus eurycerus. Next base: position 568,255 of record CAKXYN010000282.1, on the reverse strand, counting down.
AGTGACTGCTTATTTGTTGTTGTTCAGTTGCTAAGTAATGTTCAACTCTTTGCAACCCCATGAACTGCACGCAGCACACCAGGCTTCCCTGTCCTTCACTATCTTCTGGAGTTTGCTCAAACTCATGTCCATTAAGTTGGTGATGCTATCCAAGTATCTCATTCTCTGTTGCCCCCTTCTCCTCATGCTCTCAATCCTCCCCACCACCAGGGTCTTTTGCAGTGAGTCGGCTGTTCACATCAGGTGGCCAAAAGTACTGGAGTTTCAGCTACAGTGTCAGTCCTTGATGAATATTCAGGGTTGATGCTACAGTGTCAGTCCTTGATGAATATTCAGGGTTGATTTCCTTGAAGATTGACTGGTTTGATCTCCTTGCAGTCTGAGGGAATCTCAAGAGTCTTCTCCAGCACCACAATTTGAAAGCATCAGTTCTTTGGTGCTCAACCTTCTCTGTGGTCCAACTTTCACATCCATACATGACTACAGGAAAAACCATAACTTTGACTAGACGGACCTTTGTCGGCAAAGTGATGTCTCTGCTTTTTAATATGTTGTCTAGGTTTGTCATAGCTTTCCTTCCAAGGAGCAAGCATCTTTTAATTTCAGAGCTGCAGTCACCATCTGCAGTGACTTTGGAGCCCCCCAAAATAAAGCCTCTCACTATTTACATTTTTTCCCATCTATTTGCTATGAAGTGGTGGGACCGGATGACATGATCTTATTTTTTGAATGTTGAGTTTTAAGCCAGCCTTTTCACTGTCCTCTTTCACCCTCATCAAGAGGCTCTTTAGTTCCTCTTCACTTTCTGCCTTTGGAGTGGCATCATTATCTGTATATCTGAGGTTGTTGATATTTCTCCCAGTAATCTTGACTCCAGCTTATAAGTCATCCAACCCAGCATTTCACATGATGTACTCTGTATATAAGTTAAATAAGTGAGGTGACAATACACAGCCTTGATGTACTCCTTTCCCAATTTTGAAACAGTCTGTTGTTCCATGTCTGGTTTTAACTGTTGCTTCTTGAGCTGCATACAGGTTTCTCAGGAGACAGGTATGGTGGTCTGGTATTCCCATCTCTTTAAGAAATTTCCACAGTTTGTTGTGATCTGCACAGTCAAAGGCTTTAGAATAGCAAATGAAACAGGAGTAGATGTTTTTCTGGAATTCCCTTGCTTTCTCTGTGATCCAGCAAATGTTGGCAGTTTGATCGCTGGTTTCTCTGCCTTTTCTAAACCCAGCTTAAAACTCTGGAAGTTTTTAGTTCATGTACTGCTGAAGCCTCACTTGAAGGATTTTGAGCATAACATTGCTAGCATGTATGAGTGTGTTAGTCGCTCAGTTGTGTCCGACTCTTTGTGACTCCATGAACTGTAGTCCCAAGTTCCTCTGTCCATGGAGATGTCCAGGCAAGAATACTGGAGTGGGTAGCCATTTCCTTCTCCAGGGGATCTTCCAGACCCAGGTATCCTGCAATGCAGGAAGATTCTTTACCATCTGAGCCACCAGCTAGCATGTGAAATGAGCACAATTGTACAGTAATTTTAACATTCTTTGGCATTGCCCTTCTTTGGGACTGGAATGAAAACTGACCTTTTCCAGTCCTGTGGCCACTTCTGAGTTTTCCAGATTTGCTGACGTAGAAATTAGGTAGTGGTGATGGTTGCACAACTCTGTGAATATATTAAAAAAAAAAAAGAAAGAAACTACTGAATTGCTTCTCTGGTAGCACAGACGGTAAAGAATCCGCCTGCAATGCAGGAGACCCAGGTTCAATCCCTGTGTCAGGAAGAGCCCCTAAGGAGGAACTGGCAACCCACTCCAGTGCCTGGAGAAGCCCATGGACAGAGGAGCCTTATGGGCTTCAGTCCATGGGGTTGCAAAGAGTCAGACACAACTGAAGTGACTTAGCATGCACTGAATTGTATGCTTTACAGGGTGAATATTTTGGTGTATGAATTATATCTCCATTTTAAAAGAAGGAGTGAAAAAAACAGTCTCATTGAAATACTGTAGAATAAAGCTCATTTGCAAAGTACAATCTGTAAATTTGTAAAATTAGTTCGACCCTTTGAAGGAACTGCTACGTAGTCAGATCTAAGCTTTTCTCATCATGACTGCCCTTGGCTTCTGGTCACCTTTAGCACTTAACATGTCAGAGTTTATCTTGTTCTTTTTTTTCAGGTGACTATGGTTTTAGAATTTTTTTTAAAGAACATAATAGCCATTAATACTAACTCCATTTGAAAAGGCTACAAATCTAATTTTGGATTCTGGGAAAATAACCAAATAAAAATGAATGACTCATCCAACATCTTGCCCTTTGGTAGGATCAGCACTGAATCTCTACAGGGCAGAGCCAGCAGTCCTCAAATTTTTTTTTTTTTTCCCAGAAGGTTATGCCAGGAAGAAAGCTGGATGTTAAGGCCAGAGGACCTGTTCACACAGTGTAGGAGGTGGGAACATCATTCCCTCTTTACAGATGGGAAGCTGAAGCCTGAAAGATCATCCCAAGACCAAAACTGCTAGTTTCTCATCTTTACCCACAGGTTGTTCTTAACCTTCCTCCAGAAAACAAAAATGGGTTTGAAAATAGTGTTCGCGTCACTAAATTTAAGTATGAATAAAAACTGGTATCGGTAGAATGCCTTCCTGCCTCCTCAGGCCTGCCCCCAGCCTGAGCTGATGACATGATGACAGTCTCAGGTGGAGGGAGGGAGAGGCACATAATGTCCTTACCCTGCAGATGAAGGAACAGAGCTTGAGGGGCATCACGATGGCAGAAGTCACACAGCTTGGGTGTCCCAGCCGAGGCCAGCCACCTGTCCTGCTCTTCTCCCTCCTCTCATGCTGTCTCGGCAGTAATCCAAGCTGATAAGACACTTATCCATTCTTCTCCTCCTGTGAAGATCTTGTCTGCTGTATACACAAGGCCCTGAGAGTTCTGTGAAGAAGGGTGGTGGAAGACCAATGTTCATAGCACTGGCCACAGGGCACAAAGAGCCACATGTCCTGTCACAAAACCTGAGAATACTGGATTACATATTATAGGTTAAGAAATGGGTGACAGGGAGGCTGGTCAGCAGTCTGGACAAGAAATGGGGATGGCTTAACCAGGATCCCTGGAGATGAACAGGGAAGCAAGCAGGGAGGAGTTCAAGCTTTGGGCAAATGAAGGTGTTCACAGAGCTGGATCCTCAGCCAGGCCTGACACTCACCAACTGCATTGCCTCCAGGCAACATGTTACTGCTCTGAGTTTCTGTTTCCCCATCTGTAATTAGAGTAAATGGGATGATACTTGGTGTCCCTTGGCCCTGGTAAGTGCTCAAGAAGTAGTGGTTGGAACCCAGCATCTGGGTTTGAATAAGGCTTCTTTCCAAGCAGTTGAGGCTAGCCACCAATCAGAGCAATCCTGGCCCCATCTGCACATTTTCCTAAGTTTAAATTAAGTGACTCTTGAATCAGTTTTTATATGACAAAGACAGACACTGACAGGACAGTGTCAGAGTGAGGGACCCCAGGAACTACGAGAAACACATTACAGAAGGCTGTGCTATGGTTTACAGATTCCACATTACCAAGAGCAGAAAAAGGAGAGCCCCAGCACCTGCCTCAGGATCCGAGCAGTCCTGTCAGGGGCTCTGCTGCTGAGCAGGCCGAGCATTTCCTACAAAAAGTCAGCTCCTTGGCACAGCACAAAAAATTATGTTCAGTCTATCTGATAAAAAAACCTAAGTCAGACTCTTCTGATGGCCTGAAGTAAAGGAACCTGCCTCTTGCTTTCTGTCTTCTCCTATCTTCCCTCAAATTTTGAGATACATGCAGGAGGAGCAGGAGACTCTTCTTCAGAAGACCTTGCCCATTTGATCCTGTTTCTTTCACTCAAAGACTTGTGGGATACTGGAAGTCCCTTCAAATGGCTGGGCCTCAGGGGCCTGCACTTTACATTTGCCTGGGGAATGACTTAGCAGATGCTTTGCCTCATTTGCAAATCTGTCTTTCAGCTCTGTGCAGTGTGTCTAGAAGATTTCAAGCCTCGAGATGAGTTGGGGATTTGTCCATGTAAGCATGCCTTCCACAGAAAGTGAGTATTGGCGTGAGATTATTTAAGAGGACCTGAGTTTGAGGCACATTGACCAACTCACCCATGGGCTTGGGGCAGTGCCAGACAAGCTTGATGACTTTATGATTGGTTTACAATGTAGAAAGCTGAGTGGCATTTGTATTTATGTGTGTGTATGTGTGTAAGAGAGAAAGAGACAGACAGACAGACAGACATTAGGAGGGATCTGCTGCTAAGTCACTTCAGTCGTGTCCGACTCTGTGCAACCCCATAGACAGCAACCCACCAGGCTTCCCTGTCCCTGGGATTCTCCAGGCAAGAACGCTGGAGTGGGTTGCCATTTCCTTCTCCAATGCATGAAAGTGAAAAGTGAAAGTGAAGTCACTCGGTCATGTCTGACTCTTCAAAACCCCACGATTGCAGCCCACCAGGCTCCTCCACCCATGGGATTTTCAAGGCAAGAGTACTGGAGTGGGGTGCCATTGCCTTCTCCGTAGGAGGGATCAGGGTAATGGAAATGTGACTACCAAGGCAGGACTTAAGGCAGAGTCAGACAAGCCCATACCTCCTTGGAGACCCAGGCTATAAAAAGCTATTTTAATGGAACTTCTCAATAAGAATTTCCTTTCCTAAAAGTTTACTTTAATCAAAACCATAATTATTTTAAATCAAAATAAATAAGTCAATGTAAGTAGTAGTGTAGGACCATCTCTTCCCCTTCCTACAGACATGTTTAAGATTCCTCCCTCTCTTACAATTTTATGTTTTGTATGTGTACTAGAAAACTTTATTCCTCCTCCTTCCCACCACCCTCCTCAGTGTACTTCATTCTTTAAGAAGTCATGGATGACTGAGGATATATGGTGACTGTAGCTTCTAGGAAAACTGGAGTCTCTGGTTCGTCCAGAGAATGAAATGCATTCTCCACCCAGTGGGAGGACTCTCTGGGATCTGGCTGTTCACTTCACTCCCCAGATCTGGGTTTCCAAAATGTTCAGCGTGTGAGGTGTGTGGGCAGGGGGTGCCACAGACACAGACTGACATCTTGCCTCTTGTGGTATCTCATCTGCAGGTGCCTTATCAAATGGCTGGAAGTTCGCAAAGTATGCCCACTGTGCAACATGCCAGTTCTGCAGCTGGCACAGCTGCACAGTAAGCAGGACCGTGGACCCCTACAGGGACCCCTCCCCGGGGCAGAGAACATTGTATAGCTCACCACAAGGATCAAACTGTTGCAGGATCTGGGAGGAGCAGAGCTGGGAGGAACACAAGTGGTTTCTGTGTTGGCTGCTCTACCTAGGGCACCAGCTGCTGCTTCCTTTGTCTCATGAAGAACTCTTGGGCCAGCTAGGCTGGGAACCCAGGCTTCTGGGTCTTGTGACAACCAAAGTACTCTGACACTACCCCGTGCCAAGAGGAATGGATGAGCCTGCAATTTGGTTCAAGAAACCTCATGAGGATCTCTTGCTAACTCCATTACATTCTGTCTCCCAGACACTCATCTCCACACCAAGATGAATCTTTACCAACCAGAAGGGAATATAAACCCAAGTGTTACAGAAAGGAACTGAAGGCAGGTCTTTAAAGCCCCTACCCTCCCCACAGACGCACACACTCTGGGGACACATGAGCTTCTCTGCAGACCCTGCATACCTTTGCAGCAGCAAATCCTCCCAGCAGCCTCTAAGCCAAGTGAAAACAGCGGTTACCTCAGCCCAAGCACAACAGGTTGCAATGCCGGAGGCAATGCCAACACGGCTATTCACGTTATGTTCCTTTGATAAGGACATCTTGGAAATCCAGGGGCTTGGTTACAACAAAGCAGCAGTACCTGCCACCACTGATTCTTCCTCAAGTTCACATTTGCTTATTAAATCATCTGAGCTAAAAACAGTAGACGTGCTTGGAAAGGTCTGGTCAAAAGCCATTTCCTCTTATTTCCCCTCCTACTCACCAGTGAGGCAAAGCCAAGCCACCATCAGGAGCCCCAGCAGGGGGTGGGGTCTCTGAGCCCATGCTGTCCCTGTATGACCCGAGCGCCCCAGGGTGCTGCCCACATCCCCATGTATACAGTGTGGCTCCAGCGTAGCTGCTAGTCTTGGCCCACTGCCCCAGGAGGAAGCTGCTGTGAGCCCTTCCCACGGCTCCGGAAAGGAGCATCTCTCTGATAATGGCCAGTCCTCCTGGCCTTGCTGAGCTGGGGAAGGCTGCTAACCCCTTGCCTCTCCCTGTCCTGCCCTCAGTTCTCTGCCGTCCCTTCCCTTCCGTCTCTGTTTCTCCTCAAGAGAAAATGCCTGTTGTTGACATTTTAACTATTTAAAGCATCGCAAATAAGATCCCGATGTAATTCTGAAGCCAGGGAGCACTTGCAATTGTACATAGTTTCAGGAAGCTCCTGCAGGGCTATTCATCATTGGCGTGTGCCTCAGTATTCAGACGACGATAACTAACTGAGTGTCGTTACAGGAGAAAAACGCATGCTGCTCTTTGGTTCTTTGTCCTACTTTTCTAGAAATGACTGAGTCCAGCAGGATTCATGACTCTAAGTTCACTATGTGAAGCAGCATTGGGTCAGACAGCAAGTTCTCTTCCACAGCCCTGCTCTCCACCTCCTTCCAGATTAGGGGTGGCCTCCTCAACAGCGCTGCCTCTGCTCCACCCCACAGGTGCGAATAGGGGCAGCTTCTCATGGGAAATGCAGCGTGTATGACAGGGAGCGGGGGTGGAGGAAACTTTACTACTCTGTTCAGGGAATGTCTCCAGGAATATTTTTGGAATCCAGCATCTACTGTCTTAGGATGGGAGAGGGAACCTATCCTTGGCTCAGATGGCTGGGATCAGATGAGGAGGAAAATTCCCATTAGCCTAGCAAAGTGCTGGACAGAATCCAGTTTGGAAAATTACAAATCCATTGGTCAGAATTGGCTGTACCCTATGTGACCTATTTGTGGTATGCCAGCTGGACTGCTTCTTTAAACAGGGCAAGGGAAGTGTGGAATAGTTTTATATGAAAGCCTTATTAGCCTGTCTGGCGCCCATGGAAAGAGCTATTTGCACACTCCTACTTTCACCCTGTTTCTGCACTCACTATCTATAGCACAATAGAGTTGAATGCTGGGAAGCACTCAGTTTACAGTGAAATGTTTTCAGTGACCGATGTCAGAAGTAGGCTTGCTTCTGGACTTGCCTCATTAATAGCCAACACTCACCATTTTCATGAACAGCCTTGGGACAAATGTCACATCTTTGTTATAGAGCTCCAATAGGAAAAAGAACTTTTCCCTTCAGAGGAGGAATTCTTGTGTTCTGTGCTTGCAAATTATTTTCATCTCACAGCTTTCATAGGATTTCAGTGTATCAGTACCAAGGAGACAGACTCATGAAGTCCCTGTATTTGTAGTAATTTGTGAACATGCAGGGCTTTTAAAAACTCGGCTTTTCCACTAAGGTGGGGCTTGACACTGACGTGGTTGAGTGTTCTCTGCTAGTAGTCATCGTCCCTTCCTGGCTTATTGTCCTACTGTGTCACCTGGCCAGCGTCACTCATGATGTATGCCTCCTAACAACACAACACAAATGTTTGCTCCCCACATCTAGGTCCTCCTCCAGGACTGAACTGGGCTGCACTGCTGTAACAAAGCAGCCAGGGTTTAATTTATCATCCTTCAATTCTGATTAAAATCAGTTTTATGTGAAGGACAAGGTCAAATCTCCATTATTAAAGGAGTTAAAAGATTCCTTAATACTCTTTCATCAGGCTCACAGTGAGACAGTGAGGCTGCCCTGTCCAGATCTATCTCCATGAGTTATTCACCTTTTGTTAATCTGTGAGGACTCTGGTCTGCTTTTGGGCCGCTGGCAGGTGACGTGGTTTTATAACTTACTCTTAACATGTCTTAAGCAGCTCAGAGTTGGGTGTGGCTTGTGTACCATGGGCTAGAGGAGCAGAACTTAGCCTCAACTCAACTCCACGGGTGGGTCAATCATTATCTAGTTGTTACTAGGGGTACAGCTGAATTCAGCTGGCTGCAGGAACAGGAAACAAAACCAGCCTGACCTGATTCCTGGCTGAGTAGGTACAGAGATTTGGTCAGGCCAAGAAAGTAATGGTCAGATAGGAGCAGGTGGCCCATGGAGAGTTCTGGACTGAGGGACACTGAGGACCTCCCACTGTGGCTAAATGCCCTGTTCTTAACAAAGATCCTTTCTTTCCACATCCCTATTCCAAAGCCTATCTTCATGGCCTGATTCCACTCTATAAGTTACTTTGAACAACTATAGTAACTGTTTCTGAGAGGTTTTCTGGGAATTATGAAATGCACACAAGGAGACATCCCCAGAGCTCTGGACAAAAAAGCTGCTCAGGTTTTCAGCCACCCCCTTGCCACTCACTAGCCATGTGCCTTTCTACAAGTTAGCCTCTCAAAGCCTGTTTCCTTAGCTGCTCACCCCGGAGTGTGTACTAAGGGTGTCCCCACCAGCCCTTACGGGGATCAACTACCATGTCTGGAGCCCAGCAGGCAGGCCTGGGGGGTCAAAGGAGCTGGTGCTACTAAGTGACATCATCATGCTGCCACAGGGGACTCCCCTGTTGTCCTAATAGAAACCACAGCTGAGCTTCCTGAGACTTAGGGGCTCTCCACTGGGCCCCAGTTGACCCGGCTCCCTTCCCTTTCCCCTCCTGATCTGCCTCAGTCACTTCCATTTACCTTTGCCCACTGTGCTCCTCAATGTGGTTTCGCTCAGTGCTGAATATTCCTTCTAAATTCTTTGATTAGGTAATCCCTTCACGTGGTTTACAAATCATAAAGTTAAGTCGTCCTTGCATTCCTGAACTCCAGTAAGCCAAGTTTCCCACCCCTTGAGTACACACTATTAGTTGGTTCCTTGTGAACCTTCCAGAGTTCGTTCATGCATATACAAGCAAGTACACACACATGTACGTGTACGTAGGTATGTGTGTGTATATGTATCTATATATACAAAGCTGACTCTTGAACAACACAGGTTAGGTGTGCTGACACCCTGTATGGCCTGCATGTAACCTGACAGTCAGCTATCCATATCTGTGGTTCTGCATCTGTGGATTCAACCAACCTTAGACGATGTAGAATGTATTTATTGAAAAAATCCAAGTGTAAGTAGACCTCAGTTCAAATCCACCTTGTTCAAGAATCAACTGTATGTGTATAATCTTTTTCTTTTTCCACTTATGTAATACCAGACAAGTACTACTCAAGAACCATTCCTAGTCATGGGAAGACCCATCCCGGAAGTCAGAATATCTGTAAAAGGTGAGCCCAGAATTCGAGGATGTTTTTGTAATCACATTCCTTTTGAATAAGGCATATTTTCCACTGATTGCAGCATGATGAAATCTTTATTTCCTACACAAATCAAACTACAGTCCCTCCCTGACCCTAACTACAGATGCCCAAACAACAAGAGAGCACGACCTTTTTTTCTCTCCCCCCCGCCCCCCCCGCCACCCCCCCCACGTGGGATGTGGGATCTAGTTCCCCGACCAGGAATTGATCCCAGGCCCCCTGCAATGGGAGAGCGAAGTCTTAGAAACTGGACCACCAGGGAAGTCCCCAGCCTGTGTCTGAGTCTGCGGCAGGACACGCCAGAGCAGCAGCAGCACAGGCTGCAGGCCCACCCCAGCCCCCAATCCAGTTTCCAGCGAGGACTGACAGCCCAGCAGTGACATCTGGCTACAACTGCCATGCTTTCTTAGGCAAACCCATGTTTCTGAGAGGCGGGAGTTGGAGCAGCAGGCTGAGCAGTTCGTTTTGTGGGGCAGATGTCTCAAGTGTTGCTAAGCAAATAGGTGGTCAGCTGCCTCATAGCTGAATGTCCATGTTCAAGTTCGTGAACCTATTCTCTTTCCCTCCCCACTCTATGCACACCCTAAAAAGCAGATGTTCCCACAGAACTTTCTCCTCACCCCAAATTTTTTCCCATCAATGAGAAATTACCCCACCAATTTTTTTTAAAAAGTTCATTCTTCCCTCTGCAGATCAAAGTTAAAGATTCTTCCTCCAGGCAGTCCTTGGAGGGAGGGGCAGGGACCCGTGCCTCTCATTCTTTACCCACCTCCCCAGTATCCTGCCACCCACAGCAGCAGCCCAGGGATTCCCTGGATTAAAAGTGTAACTTAAGCCTGTGACCAGAAATTTGGAAAGGAACTATGTGTGAAACCACCCTTCTATCGGTGAAGCTCTTTCATTATTAGTATTTAGGAATTTGAGCAAAGGAGATGAATGTGTCTAAATTCTGATGAAATCTGCAGTTGGTAACTGGAAAATGCTGGGCCACGTTCCTTTAGTGTATAAGATTAATGAAGGCTCCGGTGTGCCACAGAATGTGCTTCCATTTGACTGGAACATGAGGAAAATAGAGGGGCTTATTCAGTACATCTGTTATGGTTCCAGTTCAGCTTCAGAGCCTGAATTGTTATTGCAAGATGCAGAGTTTTATTCCACTTTCAGACCAAGCATCAGCACATGTGGCTTACCAACCCAGAAATCACTTCTGTGGCTATACAGTCAGGGGCTCCCTGCTCCAGAGACACATACCTACCAGTGTCAAAGGCCTTGACTATACTTCGATGAAGCCCCTCGCAGTTCCCTGAGCTAGTACAAGCCTGGAAAATCTGCATCTCAGGCCAGGTGCACACCATCCCTCCATCCATCCTTCCCTCTCAGGCCTAGAACAGGAGAATAAGATGGGGCTAGTGTTTCTTTCCTGATGATAGCTCAGTCTTCCAAGAAAGTGTTCCTGAACTGTCCTCTCTCGGTCTCTTGACAGATCTTTGCCAGAAAGAGGGGATATTAGTCTTGTAGTTTTAAGCCTACTGGGGTTTACTCACTAGATATTGTATAACTCCTTCAAAAAAAAGTTTATGAAACGCTGAGCCTCAGGTTTCATAGACATGTTTGTACACTATGAATTCTGCAGCAGAATATTTTTAAACATTTGCAGTTTTTTTATAAGCTATATATTTTTGTATATTTAATTGCTATTTTAAAATTTTAATGCATTTTGCTAATTACTCGTTTAAAAAATAAAACATGCATGTAATTGACTTAAATGTAAATAAAAAGCAGATTTTAAAAATACTTTGTGCTAAGCACATACATAACCTTGGTCAACCACATCCCCTTTAAGCCCATGTGGCAAGAGCTGTAAAGTCAAGGTAAGTGCTTCTGAACAAATGGAACTGATCACCAGCAACAGGTGACTGAGAGCCGCCAGCGTGTCTCCTTATGGTGTGGGGTGCCAGTCAGGGCTGAGTAGTACAGCATCAGGCCACAGCAAGGGAGAAGGCAGAGAGGCCAAGGGCTCCCTGCCAGCCTGGCCTCAGCACCAGAGATGTGGGGGGACACAGTCAAGCAGTCTCCCAAATGTGGACGCCAGTACTCAGGAGGCTTGCAGTGGTGAAACCAGCCCACACCTCACTCCTCTAGCTATATCCCAGGCCTGGAAATACCAACTATTCTGTTGGAGGAGAAACAAAATCTCAGTCCAAAGGCATCCTGTGGCAGCTACTGTTTCTACTCACCAACCCTCACTCACTAGGACCTCTGCACAGCTCAGCAGGGAAACTGCTCCCCTCACGGTCATCCATGACCTGCAACCAAATCTGTGCCAACTCTTAAACCTCCTCCTAGTGGAAGTGCCTGCAGGGCTCCTCTCCCCTCCAGTCTCCTGAGCCACGGGCCCCCTGTGCTAGTCCCCTCTTCAAGTGCTTCGCAGCCCTGTCCTCCTCTGCCCATCTCTGGTTTCCTCACTCTACCTTGGGACTCACTAAATCCCCACCTACATGCACATCATTCTCAGGTCTACTGTCTCCAACCTAAATATGCGGCTGCCTAGTTGGCATCAAAATTCAGGCAGCCCAAGATCAAGCCCCCCCAACAAGCCTAAGTTCCCTCACAGAACCTCCTTCCCCCACTTCCAATCTCCGCATCTCTAAACCCACTAAAGCACCTCTCTCTACCTGACCATACACTGCTCCCATCTTAGGCTGCCCACCTTCCTTTCACACCTGGACCATTATTACAGCCACTACCACCCCCACTGCCTCTAGTGGGGGAGTGTGGGGTGAGATCCTCAGGCTACCCAGGCTGGCAGACTGGAAGGGATAACTGCTGAGATGAGACAGGGCAGTGGTTTAGATCAAGGTGGTGCCTGTGGTGAAGAGAGGTTGAGCTTCCACGCATCTTACAAACTGGAGTTAGTGAAGTAGCAGTAACCAGGAGAGGAGGCTGGCGGAGGTTCAGGGGAGAGGATGGAGACATTTCTGTGTAAACATGACCTGGAAATACAGAAGAAAAGGGGAAAAGGGGGCAAAGGAAAAGGGCAGTCACTGCCTTGAGATGAGCTTAGAGGCAAGGACTGGGCTAGACATGCTACCCTGGAAATCAAAGTGAGTGATGTCTGCTTAAGTAGATCCAGGATTTAGCCTGTGAGCTGGCAATCTCTGTCTTCAGTGGAGAATAAACTGGCAGAGACAAAGTGGCCTAGGAGATAGAAGGAAAAGCAAGTGTTGTCTGCAATGATAGAACTAAAGATGAGAACATGAAATGTCCATCAGATTTAGCAATGCGATTCACTGTAGTACAAGGATCGGCTCATCAGAAGCACAAAGTGTAGCCACAGAAGCAGTTTCTCCAGAGCAGGAAGTGGTGAATCCATGGAGGTGGAAGGCAACTGCAAGGTTTAAGAGGAAAGGGGGCTCTGCTGGATCCTAAATGTGTGACTTTCGGCAGGTTCCTTCTTCTGTTAGATGGTGGGGATGACAAGGGCTGTGTGACATGACCCACAAAAAGCACTGGCATAGCCTCATGAACACAGTAAATGCAAGGAGAAAAGGCAGGACCCCACGAGGCCTCAGAGGCCAACCTGGGTGTCCATGGGCAGCAACCAGGCTTACTCAGGCTCCCTTCCTCTGCCCAGTGGAAGCAGGAAAGAGGGTCTGGCGTGCAAGGGGCTTGAAAAGCATGACTATGGTACCAGTGAGTGGGTGGTGGCACTGACTCTGGTGGCCGCGGGGGGAGTTGGGGCTACAAGCACATGGTTGGAATGGGCCGATGGCAGAAGGACAAGACTGGAGGTGACTCAGGCTGAGGCCCAGGAGGGGCAGCAGCAACAGAGGAAGCTGATCACATGGCCCTGGGTGGCAATTCCCATCCCCCAGTGTCCCTCCAGCTCCACAGCCTGCACTAGCCAACAGCACCACAACCTACATGTGCCCAGGAAAGTGTGCAAAGGTGGCCACCCTTGGGAAATGGCACTGGGCTGACCCCACGCAGGCTGTGCCCTCCCTGCAGGTGGGCAGACCATGACTCTCAACAACAGCCAAGAGAGGGAAGGGACTGGTGGGGTTAAACTCCCTCCTCTCTCGGTGATCCAACCCCACTCTCCTGTGCCCCTCTGTCCCTTGGAACATTGCCTCCCATATGTGGTCCCTCCCAGGCCAGTCTCCTTGCCTGAAGCCAAGGGGCACAAAGAGGCCAGAGAGGCTTGGGGTTTCCTTCTGTTTCAAAGGCTGCTTTATATAAAACCTTCATTGCCTTCACCAGGGATGCAGGCACCAAGTAATACCAAAATGAGATACAAATGTTGCTCTCTCTCCAAGGAGGTTTTTAAATCATTTTGCACAGCAGAAACAAAAAATTCAAAGTCAACCTCCACCAAGACCCCATCTAAAAATCTGCCTCTCCTCAAGCAGCCTTTTGAGCCTCCCACATACAGCCCCTCCACTGCTATATCCAACTGAGGCAAACTCCCAGGCAGTTCAGGCAGGCACAAGGCAAGGAGTAAAAGCCCCGCCCTTTCTCCATGGGCTAATGGATGGGACAGCTCCATTCCTCCCTTTCTACTGGCCTGAAATAACCAGATTCCCCCCATTCCCTGAACAGATGTCAATACTAGTGGCCCTTTCTGTTTTTTCTGTCTGGCCCTTCCAGATATGCTTTTTCTACCAGCTTACTCGCTTCTGTCACATCAATAATGCGTCCAATACCCAAGGAAATCCTGCCCAGGGGAGAAGTCCTGTCATTCCAAACAGACCTTCCCAGGATCTACAGTGTAAACAACCTGGAACTGCCCTTCCAAAAGTAGCTTGTTAAAAGTTACAGGCACAGAATTAAGAATTCATCTACCTAGTAAGTTTGCAGAACCTTGAAACGTTTTTCAATGTTCACATAAGGCTATACACACCAAAGTTAACGCAAAGACGACACTCTCCAAGGCCACACTGACAAAAGTGTGATTAGACTGTAATACAGAGTTGCTTGCCTTATATTTACCAAATTCAACAGGACACAAAACCAAAGCCAGCTGAACAAAGAACAGCTCTCTCCCGAAGTGGCTCCACTGAGTGATGCTGAATTTCAAAACTACACAGCAAGTTGAACAAAGCTATACTGAAGAGCAACTTAAATACAGAGGATCCTCACCGACATGGTCCACTTTTTTTTTTTTAATACATATATATTTCCTTACTGGTTATTAGTTCAGACTGAATTTTTAAGAATTTATCTTGATGACTTAGAAAAATACACTTGTCCTTTCTCGCTTTAATTCAGGTAGTAGACAATCATAAAACTGAGTAAGTCTTAAAAAAAAGAGTCCATCCACAGATCCCATTGTGGAAGGTTCCAGGAACCCCTCCCCAGGTAAGTCAGGGGATCTTCAATAGCTCAAGGAGTGCTCCAACAGCTCCAAAATAACCCTGAAAACAAAAAGAAAGAAAAATAAGAGCAATTCTCCTTAGACTTATACTACCATAAATATGATTACTAGTATTAAAGGCAACATGGCCCTTAATTCCTGCCACTCATTTCCTGACGCCCATTTTGCTGAGCTCAAGGCCAGCAGAGAAGTTCTGAGGAGCTCCCAGGCAGGGGAGGGCACTCTGGCACATCAGACTAGAGCCCTCAGTGGGGGCTCCACAAGCTCTGAGGTCCACAGTGGCCATTACCTCTGGTTAAGAGAGAGTACCTGGGCCATCTCCTGGGGAATGAGGCTATGAGAAGCAATGGGGGCCTGGAGCATGTCAAGACAATTCCAGAATGAAGGGAAGATGAGACATGAAGTGCAATGGAGGAGGAGGAGCAGAAACAAGTCACTGAGGGTGAAGGGCCCTGTTGGGCTGGAGGTGGAGAGCAAAGAATGGGGTGGGATGGGTTCAAGACTTGGCCTGAAGAAGAGGAGGAGGGTGGCAAGGAGGCTGAGGTCCCTCCCCCACATCCGGTCACACCACCTGAGAACAAAGACATAGGAGCAAGAGATGTAGAGAGCAAGGAAGGGGGCTCCATACAGGATGTGCAAAGCTGAAGTACCCTAGGCAGCCAAGCAGCCACACCCACCAGATGTCTAGATCTGGAGCGGGGCAGCAGCCAGGACAACAGAACCCTCAGGCACCATGTAGAGAGGGGTGAGGTCAGAGGAGCAACATCTGAAGAACAGAGGCACCGGAGGGGAAGGCAGAGACATGAGACAGAGAAGCAGCGTTTGAAGGAAGACCATGCTAGACCATCTCCTGAAGTAAGCAATCGAGGTCAAAAACAACCAAGACATGAATAAATTAAAAAGAAAACAGAAAATGAGACAAAACCCACAATGGCAGAAAGGAACAGCCAGTAACCATCAGAGAATAATCGTACAATGATACAGGATCTGTCAATCTCCAAAGGATGCAATCACACAGTAAAGCACTGTGAGAGAGAAGTGAACACAAAAGGAGTGGGAAGATCCTGAAAGACCTGCTGTGGAAGAGAAGAACACATGTTAAGTCTCTGAGATACCATAAATAACTAAGGTTCTGTCTATTTTCCAAGAAAAGCTTCTCCAAAGCTGCCGCTTCACCCACACAAGAGAGGCCTGCCCTTTCACTCTATTTCTTGGCTTTAAAAGAAAAAGCAGCCACAAGAATACACAATAGAGAAAAGACAGTCTCTTCAAAAAGTGGTGCTGGGAAAACTGCACAGCTATGTGTAAAAGTATGAAATCAGATCACTTCCTAACACTATACACAAAGATAAACTCTAAATGGATTAAGACCTTAACATAAAACCAGAAACTATAAAACTCTTAGAGGAAAACACAGGCAGAACACTCGATGACATAAATCAAAGCAAGGTCTTCTATGACCCATCTTCTAGTGCAATGGAAATAAAAACAAAACTAAAATAAACAAAAATTTAAAAATTAAAAGCTTTTGCACAGCAAAGGAAACTATAAACAAGGCGAAAAGACAACCCTCAGAATGAGAAAAAATAATAGCAAAGAAAACTGACAAGGAATTAATTTCCAAAATATACAAGCAGCTCATACAACTCAGCATCAGAAAAACAAACAACCCAATCAAAAAGTGGGAAAAAGACCTAAAAAGACATTTCTCTAAAGAAGACATACATAGCCATAGCCATAAACAGATGGCTAACAAGCATATGAAAAGATGCTCAATATCACTCATTTTTAGAGAAATGCAAATCCAAACTTCAATGAGATACCTATCACCTCACACCAGTCAGAATGCCCATCATCAAAAAGTCTACACACAATAAATGCTGGAGAGGGTGTGGAGAAAAGGGAACCCTCTTGCATTGTTGGTGGAAATTTATATTGATACAAACACCATGAAGAACAGTATGGAGATTCCTTAAAAAACTAGGAATAAAATTTCCATACAAAATCCCCTTACGAGGCAAATACCCTAAGGAAACCAGAACTGAAAGAGACACACACATACCCCAATGTTCACTGCAGCGCTATTTACAATAGCTAGGACATGGACGCAACCCTGATGTTCACCAACAGATGAATGGATAAAGAAGCTGTGGTACATATACACAATGGAATATTACTCAGCCATACAAAGGAACACGTTTGAGTCGGGTCTAATTAGGTAGATGAACCTAGAGCCGATAATACAGACTGAAGTCAGAACGAGAAAAAACAAATATTGCGTGTTAACGCATATGTATAGAAACTAGAAAGGTGGTACTGATGAATCCATATGCAGGGCAGCAACAGAGACGCAGATGCAGAGAACAGATGTGTGGACGGGGGCTGGGGTGGGGAGAGCAGGACACGCATGTAAAGCTGCCAGGGGAATTGCTGTGTGACTCAGAGAGCTCCCACTGTGCTCTGCAACAGCCTAGAGTGATGGAAGTGGGAGGAGGTTCAAGGAGGGCACATACGTACACCGATGGCTGATTCATGTTCGTGTATGGTAGAAATCAACACAATACTGTAAATCAATTATTCTTCAATTAAAAAAAAAAAAAAAAAGCAGCCACACAGACGTGTTATGACAAAGTCAGAAACTGTAGGAGGACACAACTGAGCAAGACTCCACAACACTCAGAAACCCTCAGCCACAGCCAGAGGACAGAAGTCAAGGGCGTTCACTTTATTATTATTAAATTTTTGGCCATGCCCTGCAGCATGCAGACTTAGTTCCCAATCCAGGGATTAAACCAGAGCCTCCTGCAGGGGAAATGCAGAGTCATAACAGTTAGTTACACTTTATTTTACATGATATTCTATATCTGGGTTTTATTTTACAACAAAAGAAGGGATAAAGTTAGCCATTGTACTGAGTTCCACTCCAGACCCAAGCTACTATCTAGTAAGACAGAGGTTGTTAGAAGCCAAGAAGTGTTCAGATGAGAATAGTGAACAATGAAAAAGAAAGGTTTGAAAACAATCTATACAAAGCTTTCACAACAGTAATCACAATGACTTCACTGTGCAGGCAGGAGTATATTTCATGACTCAGAGAACCTAAAATAATCAGAGCTCCACAAGTACAGAGATCAACATTAGAGCCAGAGGCCTAAATGAAAATGGAAAATACAAGGACAAACAGCAAACAGGCTAGCCAGAGAGGAAAACCAAACTTCATAAAGGGTTCATATCATAAAGGAAGTATGCAAACACAATTTTGAAAAGTGCTCATGCTAACACTATCTATTCACTTTAACACTTGAAAGAGTCCAACTGCCCCAAAACCAAGGGGAGGAAAGACAAAGTCCCTTTCATAGCTCTGGTTTTACTGTTCCTCAAATCAGAAAGACACTTTCCAACATAGGATATCAGGTTGAGCAATTCAAGTGTCCTTTTTCACATAGCCTATGTGTTAAGTTCTTACAACAGTGTGGCTCTAATCCTGGAATGCTTTTTACTGATGGAGTTGGTTTGAGGACATACATCTCAAATAAAATAACTGGCACAAGAACTATATTAACATGATAAAAACTGACATCAAAAAATGAAAAAAGAACTCAGAGTTAAGTAGACTTACAACGTAAGTACGAACTGCAATGGGGAAAATACAAAGGATGGTTCGGAAAAGAAAATGGCATCAGGAATATAGATGGATGTTTGTCAAGACTTTCGTCTTTAAAATTGCTAAAGCTCACAATGAAATTAACCAAATATTTACCTTACATTAAATCAGGTAAGAAACAGCTTTTGAACATGAACAAAGTTAACCATATTATACAAGTACAGAAACAATAAGTACTGCTTTAAATTCCAGCATAGCGTGAACAGCATGCCCTTTATGAAGGTAACATGTCACAGGAAATAAATGCTTACCTCATGTTCCGAAAAAAGTGCTTTCAACTGTCCCTTGGACCAATAATCCAAAGCATATGCCAAAAGCCGCATGGCGATCGTATTAATTCTCAAGAAATTTCCAACAAATACCACCTGGTTAATGTTCTGAGCACATCAAAAAAAGGCAATTAGTTTTCATGTTAATTTCTGTTCTCTCATAAAAGCTACCCCAAAGACAGTATCATGTACATAGTTTCTGTTAGTTGACTGTTGATCCAAAAAAGTATTTACATTTACTTCAGTTGATCCAGGGCTACTTAAATTTGAGCCCCTGACAACTCTGAATCCACTTCAAAGCATGCCAGAAAATGTCACAGGAGAATAAAGATTAGGAAAAGCATTTGAATTAACATGACAAACCATAACTATAATTAAATACAAAATTTTATACAGATAAGTTAAAAAAAATACTAAGACCAATTCAAAGAAGAAAAGTAACACACAGGCAAATTATAAGAGAAAATATTACACACACAAAAATTCAACCTCAGTAAACGAGCAAAAAAAGTAAAATTTTAGAGCCATTTAAAGTTAGCAAAGACTCTAGATGTTGACAGTTTCCTTCCTTGGATGTCTGAATGACCCAAGATCTTACATACTATATACTGTGAAGGAAGATCTAAACAAAGGCAGACGGAGCTGGAAAAAAGTCTCCAAGTCTGTCATTATTTCCTTCCTTGGATGTCTGAATGACCCAAGATCTTACATACTATATACTGTGAAGGAAGATCTAAACAAAGGCAGACGGAGCTGGAAAAAAGTCTCCAAGTCTGTCATTATTACCAAGCTGTACCAGAGCACGGGAGGCCAGCCACGAGGAATGCCCGGGGGCTTCCCTGGTGGCGGAGCACCTCCATCTGGGCCCACCACTGAAGCTCGACTACACCAACTTAGTACAGATTTAGCACTGTTTCACACAAAACACTGAAGGACAAGCAAATTCCAAGGCAGTTTTAAAGCTGAGCTCCCACAACGGCAACCCACTCCAGTATTTTTGCCTGGAAAATCCCATGGATGGAGGGGCCTGGTAGGCTGCAGTCCATGGGGTCTCTAGGAGTCAGATATGACTGAGTGACTTCACTTTCACTTTTCATTTTCATGCACTGGAGAAGGAAATGGCAACCCCACTCCAGTGTTCTTGCCTGGAGAATCCCAGGGACTGGGAGCCTGGTGGGCTGCCGTCTTTGGGGTCGCACAGAGTCGGATACGACTGAAGCGACTTAGCAGCAGCAGCAGCAGTGAACAACTGGGCATTCTTGGTAATGCTGAATATCCACACAGGGAAAGGAGATAACATTGTACTTTATAAGCATTGTAAGTAGAAAACACAGTCTTAAATAAAACTGTATTTTAAATAGGCACTAAAAGAAAAAAAAGTCAGCAAAACAACTCTAACTAACCCCCATATTAGTCAAGTTGTGGTAAAACCGATCCATTCATTCATTGCTAAAAATGATCTAAAATGGTGTGGCCCTTGTGCAAAGCATCTTGGTAATATCCATCAAGATTCATAACCGTGGTATTCTTTGGTTAAATATTTATTTTATGTCTTTACTTAGCAGCTCCAGGTCTTCGTTGCATCACATGGGATCTAGTTCCCTAAGCAGCAAACCTGGGCCTCCTGCATTGGGAGCGTGGAGTCTCAGCCTCTGGACCACCACAGAGTCCCACAAGCATGATATTCTTTAGGTGAGAAATCTCACTCCTGAATAAATCCCTTATCAAGAATAAATCCAGGGACTTCCCCGATGGTCCAGTGGTAAAACATCAAACTCCCAATGCAGGGGACCTGGGTTCAGTCCCTGGTCGGGGAACTAGATCCCACATGCTGCAAGAAGACCCCACTGCAGTCAAATAAACAAAAATAAACATTAAAAAAAAAAAAAAAAAAGAATAGATCCATCCAAGGAAATAGTTTCACGCTTAAAAATGTTTTATCGCAGAGTGATCACTGACAAGCAACCAAATGCCCAGTTCTATGTGAATGACTTATGATATAAAAAGAAATCAAATATACAACCCTGCAATTTATAATACATAAGTAAAAAACAAAAATGTATGTACATCAACTAAAATATCTTAAATACATAGGCACAGGCAAAGGAGCGTGCGACAAAGAACAGAGAAGTGTTAAAACATTCAAATAAAGAATTTTAAATTTCTTCATGAAAATACAGTGTCTTTTTAATTAAAAATGAGACAATCCTTTTGTAACTTGAAATTTCTTTAGGTCACATGCCTGAATTAGCTATTTAAAAGCCTTATTTTAAACCAAAGTGTATAAACAGGGGCAAGTTATACCAACTGGATCCCCAAGGGAAGGCCATTCTTAGTTCTTTCATAGCCCTGTACAATGCTGCTTGACCTGAATGCTACAAGGCAGCACTGTAAAGAAGCTGAAAGCACAAAGACAGCTCTGCTGCAGGCAGCGGGAGGGGAGCAGGGTGGGCACGCCTCGGCCCACTCAGTTTCACCCAGCTTCAGTGCCTTCCTCTGGATTCATTCCCAGGGACTCTTGAGCTCAACAGTGAGCATGGTATCTATATTCAGCAATGCCACCCTTCACTACCACCCAACAGTCCCCATTATCTGCAAAACTGGCTACCTTCCCTACCTTCTTCTGCTTTCTGCTCTACTTCTAGACAGTAACAGTGTTTATCTTGAGTAAGAAAATAAAAATCTGTTCAGATTAATCTACATGTGAAGCAGTTTAACTATGCCAATGAAACAAAATCCACCACTTACAACTACATTTAGGCACTGTTCGGAGAAGACAGACGTTATATACAAGGTGGGGCCCACATAGTAAGTTCTGTATTTTCCTCAGAGCAACTAAAGAAATCCATGTCCCCTTACTTCATTAAGGGCACACATTCTTGCTATTGAGCCAATGTTGTTGGTGATGGTGATCAAAGTCGCTCTGGCAAGGTCCTCTTTACTCACAGCCTCTCGCTTCTCCTTGCTCATCATGTTTCCAAAGCTGTGATGGAAAAAAAATAAATAAGTGGTTGCTAAACCAAAGGTAAAACAGCATAACAGAACAAAAATAACTTTCAGGGCAACACTGTTCAAATCTTCAAACTTTTATTACAAAATAACAGAACATCTGCTCAAAAAGAAAGGCAACTTCAAGAACTCAAGCATTCTGAATGAGCAAATGGCATTCCCTGAGGTTTCTATGAAATCCAGCTTTGACACCAGGTTCAGCCTGCAATGGGGAGACCCAAGTTCGATTCCTGGATGGGGAAGATCCCCTGGAGGAGGTGGGGGAGGGCATGGCAACCCACTCCAGTATTCTTGCCTGGAGAATCCCCATGGACAGAGGAGCCTGGCGGGCTACAGTCCATGGGGTTGCTAAGAGTCAGACATGACTGAGCAACTCAGCACGCACATCTGCACATTAAGATCCATTGAAGGCACCGTGCTCCTTCTGAAACCAGGCTAAGTTCAAGGAATATGCCTCAGTTAGTGATCTTCTCCCAACTGTAGAGCTGTTCCACTCAGCTGAAGGGTCACATTCACATCTGGTAAACTGCTTTATCTGAGCAAAGCAAAGTACAGACAGCTGAGTCCCTGAGTAAACTAAGAGTTTCCGATTTCCCTTGAAGATCAAGTATTTCAAAGTACCTGATGAGCACAGAGAGAAGTCACTCAGTCACGTCTGACTCTTTGCAACCCCATGGACTGTATGTAGCCTACCAGGTTCCCCCGTCCATGGGATTTTTCAGGCAAGAGCACTGGAGTGGGTTGCCATTTTGTCTTCCAGGGGATCTTCCTGACCCAGGGATCGAACCCAGGTCTCCCACACTGCAGGCAGACACTTTACCATCTGACCCACCAGGGAAGCCTGATGAGCAAAACGGATACATAAATAACTATGACTTGATCACAAACCCAACCAAACAGAAAAGGGATCTTATCATTGACCAAATGGTGCAAACACAGAAAATGAAATCTATAGAATTTACGAAATACCTAAAATTAGTAAACAAGCCAAGTATACAAGTGCCTTTTCTTAGTATTAAAACCCTTGCACCCAGAGGTCCCTGGTGATACAGAGGATAAGAATCCGCCTGACAATGCAGAGGCCACGGGCTCCATCCCTGGTTCAGGAAGATCCCATAAGCCAAATCTTATTAAATATTTAAAATGTTTATTAAAATATTAAACATTAAAAAATGGTGATCATCATTAGTCATCAGTAAAATACAAATCAAAATGAGACATCCTTTTACACCTGTTAAGGCAGTTAAAACCCAAAATATACATGTTGTATATCAATACAATGGAATGTTATTCAAATAAAAGGAACAAAGTACTGATTTATGCTACAACATGGATGAACGTTGAAAATGTTATGCTAAGTGAAAGAAGCCAGTCACAAAAATCACTTGTATGATGCCATACAGAGACAAAAAACAGACTAGTGTTTACCAGGAACTATGGGAAGAGGGAGGGAATGGGAAGAGAGAGCCAATGGAAACAAGGTTTCTTTCTGGGATGATGAAAATATTCCAAAATTACATTACAAAGATGACTGCAAAATTCTATAAATATACTAGAAACTACTAAATTGTACACTTTAAACAGCTGATCTTATAGTATGCAAAGCTATTTAAAGAGTAAAAAACAGACCCAATACTTAACATTTTATTCCCGTATTATTTTAAAATTTTTATTGGGGAATATATAATTGATTTACAATACCGTGTTAGTTTCAGGTGTAGAGCAAAGTCAACCTGTTATACAAACACACATACCTACTTTTTTAGATTCTCTTCCCATGCAGGACACTGGAGCGCTGAGCCGGGCTCCTTGTGCTGTGCAGCAGGGCCTCACCAGCTGTCTGTTTTGTGTGTAGCAGTGTGCACGTATCAGTCCCAATCTTTCAATCCCTCCCTCCTCCTCTTACCCCTCTGCCATAACGTAAGTTTATTTTCTACATCTGCAACTCTGTTTTGGTTTTGTAGGTAAGTTCATTTGTAGCTTTTTTTGTAAGATTCCCCATGTAAGAATTATCGTGTATTTGTTCTTCTCTGACTTACTTGACTCATCATGAGACTCTCTAGGTTCATCCATGTTACTGCAAATGATTTTGTGCTTTTTTACGGCTGATAACATTCCACTGTATTTCTTAGAGCACACGTGCCCCCTGCCCTTACCTTGAAGCCACAGCCCAGCCTGGCAGTCCAAACCTCTCATAGTCCCCTCCATAAATGTCTCGCACTAGTTTATCCACTTTGGTGCTATCTCCACGTGATGCCATTTCCAGAGCTTCTTCAAATGTGGTACAACCAGTAAGAAGACAGCAAAGACCAAAAAAAGTTCCTCCTCCAAGACTGTGATTAAAAACAAACATAGTACTGAAACATTTTTCAAAATAAGAGGAAAGTAGAAGTTTATGAACTGAAAACCATATTCATGTATCAACCCAATCTTGCCCCATCTCCATCATGCAGATACACTAGTAGAAAACAAGTCTGTGAAAAGATAAAAACAAAGCACCTAACAGACACTTTGAAGATAACATATTCACATAAGCCAACAAAGTGGCAAAACACAGGGCCTACCTCCTTATGTTCCCAGTGCGTGTTGGGCACCTGCTGGGTACCAGGAGCCTCAAGTACAGTCGCCCACCAGGGCCATGGTGGCACCTCTTTCCTTTCTCTCTCCAAGTACAAGCCCTGCGTCATGTGCATCATGCTCATCCAAGAGTCTTGTCATCCAGGGTCTTTAGCCCCCTCTACCCTACTAGAACTCCTCCATGAATATGTTTTCTCTCTCAAAATTATTCCTTTCTTTCTTTAACTCACACATGTTCGAAACTTGTTTATCCCAATCTCCAGCTCCTGTTTTTCAAGTGATCGCTAATCCTTAAACCAAAAAGTTTATGTTTATGTTCATGTTCATCTGCCACCTAATCCTCCCTTTTAACTACCTTCCCCCAATTATCTTTCCACTGCTCAGTACCTCAACTTCCAGCTCACAACATCCCCTAGCTACGTATGTATATGTATGCATGTAAAATCGAGACCAGTTTCAAAGGCTGGATCTTGCCTTGCCCTCTCATAAATGTCACTTAGCAGCTTTGGTTACCTTATGGTATAGACACAGCATACACTATCTGAGGACAGGGACCATGGGTGCAATGAGGCTGAAGAGATAGTCTGTAAAACTATGGCAATGAAACTTCAGGATTAGAGATTAAAGAAAAGTAGATCATGAAATCATAATTTTCAAAGAGTAACAATATTTGCTTGCATAATCCCATAGAAATATACCTTTCATATAATTTTAACAAGTTCTTGAAGATGTAACTGATACACAATACTGGAAAACTCAGTTTTAACCCATTATGATATCAAGAATAAACAGTGACCTTTAATTAAAAGACCTACCTGGTACCTGTGACCCTCTTATAATTATCTTTGGAATATACTGCTAAGATGCTAACTCCAGAGCCAATGTTCACAAGCAGCAGAGGGTATGGATTTTTCAAATCAAATGGTAACTTCTGACATTTTTCAGAATCAGCAGGGTTTTCAAAGTAATAGCACTGTGACCGTCCATTGAATCCAACTGAGTCAA
Source organism: Tragelaphus eurycerus (assembly GCA_935064755.1). Lineage (NCBI taxonomy): Eukaryota > Metazoa > Chordata > Mammalia > Artiodactyla > Bovidae > Tragelaphus > Tragelaphus eurycerus. The sequence goes on along the minus strand of CAKXYN010000282.1, from coordinate 542,967 downwards.
TATATAAAATTCCTTTTATTAAGCAATCTAGTTCATCGAGTTTGCAAAGCTGAAGATCACCTATCTGTAATGAAATAAAAATATATGCAGATTTTTTTAACAAGCCAAACAGCAATAAAAATTCCATTTAATAAGGCATCCCCTTTACATGAGACAAACCATAAAAGTGCTCACTGATGTGTATTATTTGTCCATTCTTTACAGAACAGATCACAACAAACTGTGGAAAATTCTTAAAGAGATGGGAAATATCAGACCACCCAACCTGCCTCTTGAGAAATCTGTATACAGGTCAAGAAGCAACAGTTAGAACTGGACATGGAACAACAGACTGGTTCCAAATAGGAAAAGGAATACGGCAAGGCTGTATATTGTCACCCTGCTTATTTAAATTATATGCACAGTATATCATGAGAAACACTGGGCTGGATGAAGCACAAGCTAGAATCAAGACTGCTGGGAGAAATATCAATAACCTCAGTTATGCAGATGACACCACCCTTACGGCAGAAAGCGAAAAACTAAAGAACCTCTTGATGAAAGTGAAAGAGGAGAGTGAAAAAGTGGGCTTAAAAGTCAACAGTCAGAAAACTAAGATCATGGCATCTGGTCCCATCACTCCATGGCAAATAGATGGGCAAACAATGAAAACAGTGACAGACTTTATTTTCTTGGTCTCCAAAATCACTGCAGATGGTGACTGCAGCCATGAAATTAAAAGACGCTTGCTCCTTGGAAGAAAAGTCATGACCATCCTAGACAGCTTATTAAAAAGCAGAGATGTTCTTTGCCAACAAAGGTCCATCTAGTAAAAGCTATAGTTTTTCCAGTAGTCATGTATGGATGTGAAAGTTGGACTGTATAAAGAAAGCTGAGCAGGAAAGAATTGATGCTTTTGAACTGTGGTGTTAGAGAAGACTCTTGAGAGTCCCTTGGACTGCAAGGAGACCCAACCAGTCCATCCTAAAGGAAATCAGTCTTGAATATTCACTGGAAGGACTGATGCTGAAGCTGAAACTCCAATACTTTGCCCACCTTATACAAAGAAGTGACTCATTGGAAAAGACCCTGATGCTGGGAAAGATTGAAGGCAGGAGGAGACAACAAATATAGGGAAGGACTGACAAGATTCCTGCTCCCACAGATCCAATACACTCTACCTACAAACCACCACAGGAGCTGAAGAAATGTGCCAAAAACCCAAGCAGAATCCAAGATACCTGTTATGGGGACCCCAGGGCAGGAGCACAGCTAAGGCCACAGTCCCATCAGAAATCAAATTCTAGGAAATCTAAGACGCAAGGACCTAGAAACATATGGTGTGAGCAACAAGCACTCTTAACATCTACCTTCCAAAGACTACCTTCAAGGCTATACAACAGTATTAAAGTAGGCCACAATTTATATTAATAACAACCAGCCAAAGGACTGAAAGTGGCCAGGGGACTTCCCCAGTATCCAGTGGTTAAGATTCCACCTTCCAACACAGGGGGCCCAGGTCCAATCCCTGGTCATGGCATTAAGATCCCACATGCCACACAGTGTGGCCATAAAAACAAAGGACTGAAAGTGTCTACTAAGAAAGTAAAATATTTCACTATTTAAACTGGTGATAGCCTGCGGGGGGTGGAGGGAGTTTAGCACAATCAAAATGTAAAAAAGTTACAAGTGTCATTTTCTAGTCGTAAGATCACACAGTTGAGAATTCACCACTCAGATTAGGCCTTAATAAAAATTCCAGATACTGGAGTCCCTGTGATAGAGGTAAATAACATTAATGTTGTCTGCTTTATGATCTAAATGACTGTACGTAAATAATTACTGGATGTTGTCCATAAAAAGGACAAAAGAAGCAATGAAACAACCACTAGAAAGTTAGGAACAATGTTATTTGTATTGTGGGTGTATAAATAAAATAAGTCTTTCTTGGGCCATAAATACATAAGTAAGTGTTATCAACTTAATTTCATTTAAATAATTCAGAGAGAATGATTAAATTATTATTCATTTTATGGAGGAGAAGGCAATGGCACCCCACTCCAGTACTCTTGCCTGGAAAATCCCACAGACGGAGGAGCCTGGTAGGCTGCAGTCCACGGGGTCGCTAAGAGTCGGATATGACTGAGCGACTTCACTTTCTCTTTTCACTTTCCTGCATTGGAGAAGGAAATGGCAACCCACTCCAGTATTCTTGCCTGGAGAATCCTAGGGACGGGGAAGCCTGGTGGGCTGCCTCTATGGGGTCACACAGAGTCGGACACGACTGAAGTGACTTAGCATAGCATAGCATAGCATAGCATATTATGGAACACTGTATAGTAATTAGGAATGAAGAGGATCCTTATGTACATGTTTTTGTTTACTTTTCTCTTGGGCATGCTATGCAGCGTGTGGGATCTTAGTCCCGCAACCAGGGACAGAACTCATGCCCTGTGCAGTCGAAGTGCGGAGTCTTAACCACTGGACACCACCAGGGAAATCCCAAGAACGAAGAGGATCTTTACTCAATTAAGATGAAGTAGGAAGAATTCCAAGAAAAGTCAAAAAAAATAAGCAAGCTGAGAAATATTTTATAAAATGATTCAATCTGCCTATCTTTAAAACCATGTTTAGATGCCCATGTATATGCCATACAGTCACGCACAGAAAAACAAAAAAGATACGCAAACCTTTTAACAGTGGTAACTTTGGAGAGATGATATAAACTTTCACTTTTTACTTATGAACTTCTACCCCAACCTTCAAACAAATGCTACCAGCATATCTATTCAACATATGCAACAAAGATGCCTCAACTCCATAAAACAACTATTTCTGTTTACAAACAAGTTTAGCCCCTTAAGTCCTCCCCCTTTAATCCAACTCTTGTTTGATTACATTTATATTCAATTTATTCTGATCCAGAGGAGATGGAACTTAACAGGTAACTTCATTTTAATCCTTAATTAATCCCTAATTAAGAATATTAAGTCACTCCTCTGATAAAACCCAAACCCTTGAAAATGTTCATGGCTGTCCTTACTTCATCTGCTCATGCCCTCCCTGTCACAATGAATTCAATTCTGACTTCCTGACACTTGAATCTCAAGTGTCAGCATTTTCATTAGTGGCCGAATTGAAATCAAAGTAGTGTTCTGCCACTGTATGCCAACTAAGACCTCCTTTTATCTTTCCCATCCTGTTGCGCCATTACTCCTAATGAATCTCAGCCTAATTGACATGTCTAATACCTAGGTTATTTCATCAAATTACTCATAATGTAGGTGTTATACCAACAATAAAACTCAATACAAGGAAATCTGATTCATATTTAAAAAGAGACAGGATAAACTCTGTATTATTAGAAATATTTCTCTGTGGTTTATTAAATAATCATCATTCCCAATGCACAAGTAGCATTAGTAAGGCATTTCATTTTCATACAATTTTCAAGAACAGCACTGATGCATACAGATAAAAAATCCCAATAGCCTAGGAGGCAAGTAAGGTCTAAAAGCTACTCCGCCTCTCTCCTTGGATTACCATACAACCTCTGGTGGTGGTTTAGTTGCTAAGTCACATCTGACTCTAGTGATCCCATGGACTGGGGCCTGCCAGGCTCCTCTGTCCATGAGGTTCTCCAGGCAAGAATACTGGAATGAGTTGCCATTTCCTCCTTCAGGGGATCTTCCAGACCCAGGGACTGAACCCGGGTCTCCTGCATTGTAGGCAGATTCTTTACCAACTGAGCTATGAGGGAAGCCCTTATTCTCTCTGAATGGTTTCTGAATATGTTCCAAAGGCACCTCTCTAGTTAGAGAAATACTAGATAGGTTTTCTTCTTGCAGTCAGTTCAGTCACTCAGTCGTGTCTGACTCTGTGACCCCACGGACTGCAGCACGACAGGCTCCCCTGTCCGTCATCGATTCTGGGAGCTAGCTCAGACTTATGTCTATCGAGGTGGTGATGCCTTACCTATCCGTTACAATCCAGAGTCCACTACGACCTCAAAGGAAGGGGACCTCCTCTCCTCCTGCTATCTTCCCATTAACTCACAGGGAGAAAAGAAACCACGAAAAATTCAAGCAAAACCTCCCTTTAAAATTCATGTCAATCCTATATTATGGTTATACTCAGGTTATGGGAGAAAGAAGATAGAGGACAAAGAAAGAAGTCACAGACATACAATGACACTCAAGCAGGGAGAAGGATGAAAAATAACAGAAGCAAAGACAGAATCTCTGCAATAACATTTTCACTGGTGGCATAAAAACCATGGTCACTGAAGATATTTTAAATCTACACTGATCCCTGAAGATCAGAGTCCTGGCAAATTCATTTATCAATTCTCCCATCTATGCCCACATCCACCCTCAGAAGACTAGCCTTACAGACGTTTACTGAATGAAAACAAAATCAAGTGCCCACTGGCACTCCCCCTAGTGTCCGGACTCCTGGTAACAAGCATGCAGCTCAGGATACATCAAAAGGCATTTGGGGAAAACAATGGTGCTTCCCCAGTGCCTCAGTGGGTAAAGAATTCGCCTGAAATGCAGAAGACCTGGGTTCGATCCCTGGGATGGGAAGATCCCCTGGAGCAGAGCATGGCAACCCACTCCAACATCCTTGCCAGGAGAATCCGAAAGGACAGAGGAGCCTGGCAGGCTGCAGTCCATGGGTTGCAAAGAGTCAGACGCAACTGAGCGACTAAGCACAGAGTGCACTGTCAACGTCTCTGACTAGTCCTGAGGCCTGAAAAAAACAGTTTTGGACCTGAGTTCCTCATATTCCTAAATAGTAAAACTGCCAAGAAACAATTAAGGAGGTTAAGAAAATTTAAGTGGTAGATAAGACTGGAAACAACTTTTTAACATGAAATGACATTAATTTTTTAAAATTATTTTTCAATTTAGTTGTTCAGAACAATGATATTAGCTCCTCACTGGTAGTTCTGTACTCTGCTTATTACAATTTTATTGTTTTTTTCATACTAAAACAACAACAAAATGCTACACTTTCAGTGGTTCTGATTCTCAACTTACCTGAATTGGGCAAAAAGTAAACTATACAACAATGTCTAAATGGCAATTCCTATCACTATTTAATCTTAATTTGACTCAAGAAAATTCAAATTCCATTAGAGATGGAAACAATTCCACCACTTGCTATTGGTATTATTTTTAACAATCAAATTACCATAAATTGTATATAAGCTAAAAAATGCATACTGTGAGAAAATCCTGCTCAAATTTGTACGCTCCACCTCCAGTGGCACAAAAGACAGTGTGGAGACTCGAGAAGTTTTTATCTCTGCCCATTTGAATAAAGGCAGGCATGTCATGAGTGGGAAAGCGTATAAAGTGCAGATTGCCTTTGCGTCCACACAGAGTCAGGTCCTTCAGCTCCAGGTGCACGTCCCGAATACCCGTGGACCCATAAGCTACATTGGAGGTCAGGTACTTCCGAATGCTTTTAAGACTTTCCACTTCTTCCTCTTCTTCTTCAGCAGTGATGTCTTTGGGTTCAAAATAAACCAGCTTGACCAGGGTTCCACCAATATCCAAGCCAAACCAAGGAAAAACTAAATGAGGAAAGGAAAAAAAAAAAGGTCAAAACAGCTTTTCTCCCCCTGAAAACTAAATTCACACTTATTAACCACTTCATACCCTGAGATTTCCAAGAACCATACAAAATATAAACAAAAAGATCTGGGGGAGAAGAAATATGATCGTCTGATCTGGAAGCAAATCTATAAACCCAAATGTGTAACATAAAAGCTCCAGCAGTCAATGTCAATCAATCAGGGTTAAATGGCCATCAATAGAACAAGTATTTCAAAGTTAATACCCAAATTTGTTTGTTTAGTCTCTAAGTTGTGTCCAACTCTTTTGCGAGCCCATGGACTGTAGCCTGCGCCAGGCTCCTCTGTCTACGGGATTTCCCAGGCAATACTGGAGAGGGTTGCTGTTTCCTTCTCCAGCGGAAATTCCTGATCTAGGAATCAAACCCACATCTTCTATGTTGGTAAGGTGGATTCTTTACCAGAGACTCAAATATCCATCTCCAAAAATCTAGCCCAAGACACCCCTGAAGGTTCAGTGGTTAAGACTCCCATGATTCCAGTGCAGGGGGCGCAGGCTCACACCCCGGTTGGGGAACTAGGATCCCACGGCCATGCGGCACAGCATCCCCAAAAAAATGCCTTAAGGAGACTGGATCAAGATAAAATTGCATTAGCTATACATGTCTTGTCCTCCCATCTTAAATCCTAGAAATGACTAAAGACAGATGTATTGATTTTCTAAAATAATTCTGAGAAACAAGAAGTGACACTATCACCAGAACTAAGCTGACAGAGGCAATAACTGTCCAGAACCCTCAAGAGAAAAATGCTATTAAAATGGGGAGCCTGTGCTCCCAGGTGGGGGAATCAGAGGGGTGCTCCATTCAAGGTGTCGATGGAGTAGCCGCCACGGGGAAACAGAAGCAGGCTCTGGTGCAGCTGTAAGTCATATGGTGGGAAAATGCATTTGGTACAACTGCACAGGCCAGTCACTCCCCTCCTCGGCCTCCAAGGAGGCAAATTCTTCACTGAGCACAGGCACTTGAGCTCAACAATCAGTATGGCATCCACACAGCTACTATTACCCAGAAGTGGGAAACCCCTACATCTGGCCACACTTCCCCTCTCTCCCCTACAATCCATCCAGACAGACGAGTAAACTCACAGTGCACCCACCGACAGGAGAATAGCCTTCCTTAAACCAGAGACTATCACTTTACAAACCAGAATTACCAAAAGGGGAAACAACACCACAAAAACAAGACGCTAACATCTTAACAAACAGTTGCAGGAACAAAGAGGAGGCTTTAAAAGAATCATAAATATCGGCCAAGGTAAAAGGAGATTTCATCCATGAAAAATAAGCTATTGTAAATCAATTATACTTCAATAAAAAATAAATCAATTTTAAAAATTAATAAGCTGCCATAAAGAAAAATTAAAAATTAAGATATGATTGCCAAGTATGGTTTTGGCTGCAAGAATCCACACATGTGATAAAAGTATACAGAACTAAATACACATTCACAAAAGAGCTAAGGTTAAACTGGTTCAATCTAAATAAGGTCTGTGGTATCAATGTTAATTTCCTAATTGGGGGTGGGGGTTGTTGTTTGTCGCTCAGTCATGTCCAACTCTTCACGACCACATGGACTGCAGCATGCCAGGCTTCCCTGATCTTTCACCATCTCCCAGAGCTTGCTCAAAGGCATGTACGTTGAGTCAGTGATGCCATCCAATCATCTCGTCCTCTGCTGTCCCTTTCTCCTCCTGCCTTCAATCTTTTCCAGCATCAGGGTCTTTTCTAACGGATCACCTCTTCGCATCAGGTGGCCAAAGTATGGAGATTCAGCATCAGTCCTTCCAATGAGTATTCAAGGTTTGATTTCTTTCAGGATTGACTGGTTTGACCTCTGTGCAGTCCAAGGGACTCTCAAGAGTCTTCTCCAACACCACAGTTCAAAAGCATCAATTCTTTGGTGCTCAGACTTCATTATGGTGCAACTCTCACATCCATACATGACCACTGGAAAAACCGTAGCTCTGACTAGATGTACCTTTGTCAGCAATGTCTCTGCTTTTTAATACACTTTCTAAGTTTGTCATAGCTTTTCTTCCAAGGAGCAAACATCTTTTAATTTCATGGCTGCAGTCACCATCTGCAGTGATTTTGGAGCCCAAGAAAATAAAGTCTGTCATTATTTCCCTTGTTTCCCCATCTATCTGCCATGAAGTGAAGGAACCGGATGCCATGATCTTAGTTTTCTGAATGTTGAGTTTTAAGCCAAATTTTTCACTCTTCTCTTTCACTTTCATCAAGAGGCTCTTTAGTTCCTCTTCACTTTTTGCTGTAAGGGTGGTGTCATCTGCCTATCTGAGGTTACTGATATTTCTCCCAGCAATGTTGATTCCAGTTTATGTTCATCCAACCCAGCATTTCATGTGATATATGAAGCTTTCAAAACCAAAAAAGGATTCGGGGGTGGTAACAATACACTTAAGGTAATAATAATAATAAATAAGAAAGTAGCTCAGTCGTGTCCCACTCTTTGCAACCCCGTAGACTTGTATAGTCCATGGAATTCTCCAGGCCAGAGTACTGGAGGGGTAGCCTATCCCTTCTCCAGAGGATCTTCCCAACCTAGGGATCAAACCCAGGTCTCCTACATTGCAAGCAGACTCTTTACCAGCTGAGCTACAAGTAACTCTCAAAAACAGGGTAAGTGGGGATATCCCTGGTGGTTCAGTGGCTAAGACTCCAGGCTCCCAATGCAGGAGGCCCGGGTTTGATCCCTGTTTGGGAACTAGATCCCACACGCCACAACTAATACTTTGCAAGTGGCAACTAAATATCCCGGCATGCCGCAAATAAGACCCAACACAGCCAAATAAATAAATACTTATTTAAAAAAAAAAAAAAAAGGCTGAGTGAAAGAAACTCTCCACAAATACATGAGTCCATTTATATGAAACACAAGAAAATGCAAACTAACCATTTCTGCATCTGATAGAAAGCCAATCACTGGCTTAGGGAAGGAGAGAGGGAAGGACTGTACAGGGGTAGGAGAAAATTCTCTGTGATAACCCAAATCTTAATGTTTGGGAGCAAGAGGGGAGATTATGGCTGTATATATCTATCAAAATGCATGGAAGTCTACATTTTGAGTGGATATAATTTATTATACGTAAATTATATTCAGTAAAGATACTTTTACAATAAAAAAAGAAAATATTTATTTCCAAAATAAAGTTCAACAGATAAATTTAACAACAAAAAAGATGCAGAAAAAAACAAATAGGAAACAAAACTAAGAAATTCTCCCAAAATGCCTCGAGTATGAAAGAAAGGTAGATATGTAAAACAAAGAACCAGAAAGCCCAACATCTATGTTTTAGGAGTTCTAGAAATTTCCTGGGGGGAATAAGGGAAGACTTACAGTGACATCTTATTGAAATTTCAGGAAATCCTGAAAACTCTCAAAGGAAAAAAGTGAATTCTTACAAAGATACATAGATCATATAAAGGTTAAAATTAGACTTCCCATCAGTAACACAGACACTAGATGATAACAGAACACCAGCAAAGTTATAAGGAAAATAATTTGAAACTCGTATTCAGTCAAATCAGCTCTCAAGTGGGAGTACAAGAGAAAGACAATTCCACGCATGAAAGGGCTCAACATTTACTATTCAAAGACCTTCTCTGAAACAGTTAGTAGATACATTCCAATATAATACTTTAAATCACCCAAGATGATATGAGTTATAAGGAACAATGATAAGCACAGGAAGCAATACATGCTGACTTTTAGGAAAATAAGCAACATGGAACTAAAATACTTACATGGTTTCAACATAGGAAGTCGAAGAGGGAAGAGAAAGGAGAGGGAAGTCAAAGCAAGCAGCAGCTCTGTCTTGTGGGGGAACAGAAAATAATAGATTCTGATTATTTCTAAACAAGAATAAAGAAGTGATGGTTAAATGTGTTAAAAATTTACAGGCAACTCCAGAAGAAGAGAAAATGAACATATGACCTTCAAACAACCAGGGGGGGGGGGGGGGGGGGGGAATCAGTTCAAAACCAAAGAATTCAACTATATGCTTATATAAAAAAGACATCTAAAATAAGATAATACAAATAGGTTGAAGGTAAATAAACAATAAAACACTCACAATGGAGTGCCATAAGGAGGAGCTGGATGCTTTAATATGGAAATGACCGTCAAAAATGAGTAAATCTAAATCTTAAGCACCTCACAGCAGACTGATAGAGCAGCTGACTTACATTCAGGAAACATGATACAGTAAAAGTCAAACCTCATGTTTCAAAACCAACACTGCATTTATCAAGGGCTCACAATGTAAGAGGTGCCCCTCCAAACAGTGGTCTACTATCCCTAAACTCACTTGCAATTATATATTCACTGACTAAAGCAGTAAGCAGTCACTGGCACCATGCTTTGTCACATCTATCACAGCTGAACTCGGGTAAGCAAAACAAATGCCTGGACTAAGTGTTACTTAGTAAGTATCAAGTAAGTATTAACAGAAAGCAAATACAATACTAGAAGTCTACAAAGCATTCAAAACAAAAAGCATTATAAGGGGACAAAAAGAAATTACGTCATGTGCATATAAAAGTATAATTGATATGACCCTGACATATGTTTCAAAAAACATTAAAAACAAGAAATTATCAAATCTACAAATCAGCAGATCTAAAATTCCAAAGAACAAAACCACACATACCTTCCATAATATCTCAAAGTAAGAAATTAAGGGGACTTCCCTGGTGGTCCAGTAGTTAAGAATCCACCTTGCAATGCAGGGATGAGGGTTCAATCCCTGGTTGGGGAACAAAGTTACACATGCCACAGAAGACCCAACACAGCCAAATAAATAATTATCTTCTTAAAAAGAATCCAACAGACACAAAGAAATAAGTCTATCACCTGGAAATTTTCAAACTCACTTCTATTAATTCTGAGATTGAAGATGAAATAAAAACAAAATGTGTTTTTAAATGAATGACAATGAGAATTCTATGTGTCAAAAAGAATAAGATATCTACCCAAGGTGGAACTCAGATGCAAACTTCTAGCCTTAGATATCAAATGTATTCAAAATATGGAAGTCTAAATGAAAGAGAATGTCACATACAATTTGAAATGCTAGAAAAATAAAACAGACCCAAAATGAGCAGAAGAAAGTTATTAAAGATGAAAGCAAGAAGTAAATGTAATTAGAAAAACATTATTGTGAACAAAGCCACAACAGAGCTAATCAGTAAAATCAAGCTTTGAAAAAGCCATTAAAACAAGCAAATTTCTGGTAAGTATACCCAAGAAAAAGAAGATACAGCTTTTCTTTAGACCAAAAAACAAAAAAAGTCAAGGAAGATGAAGTACATAACCAGAAATTGTACAAATAAGCCAACTTACAACTATGTAACAGTGAATTTAAAATGTACCATAAACAGAGGATTAGTGAGGAAAAAAGAGTACAAAGAGAGACTCAAAATGAAGTAGAAAACTCAGTCAAAAGCACTGAAAAAAATTTTAAAAGGTCAAAGATCTACTGCACAAACAACAACAAAAAAGTACCAGGCCCTGACAGTTTCCAGGCAAACCCCTAACAGCTTCTGGGGCACATACACACAAAAATCTAGAAAGATTCTCAAGTCATTCCAACCTCATCAAAACTAGAAAAGAAGTATCCACAACATAAATATAAAAACATTAAAGTATTAAACAACAGAATCCAGTTGTGCAGTAAGAGTAATACACCACGGCCAACAGGGATTCTTCTCTGGAAGGCAAGGACAGTTTTCACAATTAAAATTCCATTTAAGGAGGCTTGCTTACGTTAGTACATTGAAGGAGAAAAACCATGATTATCTCGAAAAGACTTCATAAAATAAAAATTAAGATACATCAATTACGCCAACAGAATTTAAAAATTTTTAGTAACTGGACACACCAAAAGAAAAAAACACATACCAATAGCTTTTCCTATATAAGCAAAATCCAGCAAGAAAACAATATGAAAAAAATGTCATGCATAAAAAAAAATTTAGAAATAAATACTAAAATAATATGAAAAATGTCATGCATAACAAACCCATAAAATATTTAGAAATGAATACTAAAACATGTATGACTGTTATTAAAATAGTGTACTGAAAGACATAATGATGGGAAGATATACCATGTTCCAGGGAGGAGAACTTAAAATACTATTAAACACCAATTCTCCCCCAAATTAATCTAACAGTGTTAATGCAATTCTAAAGAGAACACTGCGGCTGACTCCCCAACAGCCATTCACCCCAGTTGCAGGGAGTCATGATTTTTTCTTTTTTAAATACCCACAGAAACTCCATTCCCAGTGATGAGGGACTAACTGAACCTTTCACTGCATAAGTCATGAAGTCTGGCCCTGACTGGAAAAATAAAAGTTTCTCCAATCATGGAAACAACCATGTTAGGTATGACTGAAGCAAGGAGATTCAATTCCTATTTTCCTACTAAAAGCACCATTCTTTAAGCATCAACTTTAAGATGATGCCAACCTTGTGGATAGCAAAGACACAGCACTCTACTAACAAATGTATCTCATCAACAGCAAAGTTTTGGACATATCTAACACCAAAATGGCACCTCACCCCAGTACTTTTGCCTGGAAAATCCCATGGACGGAGGAGCCTGGAAGTTCTGGAGGAAATGGCAACCACTCCAGTATTCTTGCCTGGAGATCCCAGGGACAGGGGAGCCTGGTGGGCTTCTGTCTGTGGGGTCGCACAGAGTCGGACACGACTGGCGCTTAGCAGCAGCAGCAGCAGCAACACCAATGGTCTTTAGATTGCAAGGCTTAAAACAAATTAAGCCTTTTCCCCTTTCCTTAGATTAAAAAGTTGAAACATTAGTTTACTAGCTATTATGTTTTAAATGATCATCTATTAATAGCCAAGCACTTCACTGCATGAACTTATTTAATGTTTACAATAACCATGCAAGGTAATCACCCCACTTTACTTTTAATAAAGAAACTGAAGTGCAAAGGAAGGAGCCCAGGGTCACAGCCAAGAAAAGGAAAAGGTGGGACTCAAGCCCAGATTTCCTAAATCCTTTAACAAGTATCTTTTAACCAGTATCTATACAAACCTATGAGCACCAAACACATATTTTGGGGTTAATTTTTTTTTAAGCAAAAAGTAGTTTAAAAAAAATACACATTACCTTAGGAAAAGAGGACCAACAATCTGTAAGAAAAAGTAAGGAGTCTTAGGCTGAAAGAGTAAATAGCTCAGTTCATATTCTTATTCCCTGGTTTCAGACTGCACTGGTTTCTGGCTTTTCCATTATACTACTAATCAAACTATTTACGTACCCATAAGAACTGAAAGACAATGAACGACATGGGAGGTCCACTAGAAGCATGCTCTCTGATAATCTCTCAGCCCATACATTCCGTTATTTCTAAACATTCAGCCTGTCAAAGGGGGGTTAGATTCTTCTCAATGACTGAGAGACTGCCCCATATACTATAACATAACTGGAATAAGCCTCCCAATTCTCATTCAAAAATTATGTATTTCTGGCAAGAAAAGACATGGGAAAAGTAGCTTTTGCTATCCCACCACACCCTTCATCTCTTAAATGAAGTCCTATTTTATCACTTTCAATTTTCACAGATATTTAAGTCTGTTTTCAGCCTTCAGCATATTTTCTGATATATTTCCTCCAAGGCACTCTGTCTAGACAAAGTGCACTTGACTTAGGGTACTTTCCTAGAAAGAATTTAAACTTTCTCTCACAAATCTATGTAAAATCATTATTAGCACTCTGATAATAGGTGCCAACAACTGAAATGCTTTCCAATGAGAAATATATGATTTATAAAAGTGTGCTCAATTTTTCAACATTATGAACTACATCTTTACCAGACCACAAATGGTTAAGACACTGCAAACCCAAACCCCTAGGCTGCTCTAAGCAGAAAGCTCTGGCCTCAGATTAAAAGACAGACCTCAAAAATATTCCCCAAATAGTTTAAATCGGGGACCAGATACTTATAAAATACTACCTACTATAAAACCAGCAGACTCAGTAATAAATTTTACATTCAAGAAGTATGAATAACAAAACCTAATAGCCAATTAAAAACTGCAAGATAGCTTTCACTTTTAGAAAGCAAACTTTAAGCCATAAAGGACTTTCACATCTTAGTCGACCTTGCTGACAAAAACAGAGAAAACATTGAGAAAGAAGTGTTTAAAGTTACGAACTTCATACCCCCAAGTTATGAACCTGAAAAGAGCTCACAAGGTTATAAATTTAAGCCCAAAGAACATCAATACTTTTTTAATGAATTTATTTTTGGCTGCCCTGGGTCTTCCTTGCTGCTTGGGGGCTTTCTCTAGTTGTTGCAAGCGGGGACTGCTCTCTAGTTGCAGCGCCTGCTTCTCACTGTGGTGGCATCTCTTGTTGCGGAGCACAGGCTCTAGGCCGCAAAGGTTTAGTTGCCCTGCAGCATGTGACATCTTCCCAGGACCAGGGATCAAACCCCAGTTCTCTGCACTGGCAGGGAGATTCTTAAGCACTATACCACCAGGGATATCCCTCAATGCTCTTTTAAGTGACCAATGAACTTCCCTGGTGGTCCAGTGGTTAAAAATCCACCTTGCAATGCAAGGGATGCAGTTTCTATCCCTGGTGGCGGAACTAACATCCCACACACCGCGGAGCAACTGAGCCAAAGAACAGCAACTACCTAGCCCATGCCACAACTAGACAGTTCATGTATTGCGAGGGAAGACCCTCTTGCCGCAATTAAGACCAGATGCAGCCAAATTAATTTAAAAAAAAAAAAAGCATCCTCTCCTACTCTGTCCCTCAAAAATGGGCTACAAAGAAATAGAAATCTAACTTTTTTCCTGAGCTCCTGGTGGTGGCCCTTTCTAATATCCCTAACTGAAGATTAAACACTGCACCAGATAAAAGGCAGCCTCACAGGACCCAAGCACCAATTTCATTCTGACAACACTGATGCTCCCCCCAAATATCAAGGAAAAGCTAACTATTTTCTAGATTAGTACTATCAAGCTACAAACAAAAGCTTTATTTTCTAGACTAATGGAGGTTAAGGACATTCAATGATTGGTATGAGTTCAAAATCAGCACTTCATGAAGCTTTCCCTGGAGTGCTGAAACATGCTTCACATGCTTAAACATCACCTTCCAACATCCAGCTCATCCCCCTCACACTGCCATAAAGCACTGTGATCCCCGAGTTCCACACACCTCCTGCACATCTGCTGTACATCTGGGGCTCCAGATTAAAATGTATGTTCTCTTACTACACTTGTCAGAATCGTACATTTTACTGTATGTAATTATGCCTCAATAAAATTTTTTAAATTGGAGCTTCCCTGGTGGCTAAGTGGTAAAGAATCCACCTATCAGTGCAAGAGACACAGTCTGAACCCTGACCCTGGAAGATCCCATATGCCGTGGAGCAACTAACGTCCATGTGCCAAAACTACTGAGCCTGCGCTCTAAGGAGCCAAAACTACTGAAGCCTGGGCACCCTAGAGTCCCTGCTTCGCAACAAGAGAAACTATGGCAGTAAGAAACCTGTGTACCACAATGAGAGAGTAGCCCCTTCCTGCTGTAACTAGTGAAAACCCCATGCAGCAATGAAGACCCAGCACGACCAAAATAAGTAAACTTAAAAAAATAAAATTTTAAAAATTAAAAGATGTTTTTGGACCTCTCTGCAGATCAGAGTTTTTGTTTTTTAGCTTCTGAGTGATTCCACCACTATTCTGGATTATGTCGCCTGTACCTTCCAAGATGAGGAAAGTCCAAGAAACACCAGGTCTGGCGTCAGCTCCCTTACTATCTCTCTATATGGCCTTGGACCAAGGGAAAATTTCTGAGCCTGTTTCTTCATCTGGAAACTGGAGATCACAAATACCCATCTCAGAGAATAACTGCAAGACTCAAAAGAAATGTATTTGGCACAGTGTTTAATATAAACACCTAAGTATTATGTTACTATCATTAGCATCTTTGTTTCCATCATTTTAAACCAATCTTTATATTTCTCTCAGACCTCCCCCATTAGAAGGAAATGGCAACCCACTCCAGTACTCTTTGCCTGGAAAACCCCATGGATGCAGGAGGGTCCACAGGGTCGCCAAGAGTCGGACACGACTGAGTGACTTCACTTTCACTTTTCACTTTCATGCACTGGAGAAGGAAATGGCAACCCACTCCAGTATTCTTGCCTGGAGAGGCCCAGGGATGGAGGAGCCTTGTGGGCTGCCATCTATGGGGTCACAGAGTTGGTCAAAACTGAAGCGATTTAGCAGCAGCAGCAGCAGACCTATGAAACATACTCCAGCTAATCTAAAATGTTCAAAGAACTTCTTAGACACACACACACCTAGCCATCTCTCTAATGACTGCGATGTGTGTGTGGTGTTAAGTCTGAGATGGGGACAGATTTGGGAATCACGCTGCTCTAGGGAACATGTGTAGCAGAACATGACTATAATCAGGGTTCATAATTCCTAAGATAAACCAAACAGCTCTTTCTAATTTCTAATAACAACTAGCCTCCTATACCTTTAGATAAGTAGTACAATAACATCAGAATGAGGTTTCCGAACGAAAGGTGGCACCACCCTATACCTAATTCTAATAAAAAATACAAAGATTTCACCTTTATTGAATTCTCTCAAAGTTAACACCAAAGCATAACTCTTGAAGGGATCAGCAGTCAATACAGCTAACTGGTGTGAAGTGAAGTGAAAGTCGCTCAGCCATGTCCCCATGAACTATAGCCCGCCAGGCTCCTCTGTCCATGGAATTCTCCTGGCAGGAATACTGAAGTAGATTGCCATTCCCTTCTCTAGGGCATCTTCCCGACTCAAGGATCAAACCTGCATCCCCTGTGTCTCCTGCGTTGGTGGGCAGGTTCTTTACCACTAAGTCACCTGGGAAAGCCCTTTGTGAGTTTATAATGAACTCACCAGTCCTTATAAAAATCATGAAAAGCCATCTCTCAGATAAGGAGACCTAAAGAAATAGACATGGTAGTGTTTTTCCTTCCATTTGTTCTTTCTGTATTGTCCAGTGGTACACCTGTTAGCAGGCTTCCCTTGTGGCTCAGCTGGTAAAGTATCTGCCTGCAACACAGAGACCTGGGTTCGATCCCTCAGTTGGGAAGATCCCCTGGACAATGGAAAGGCTACCCACCACAGTATTCTGGCCTAGAGAATTCCACGGACTGTATAGTCCATGGGGTCAAAAGGAGTTTATTAAAGCTTTCAGAAGAGTACATGAAAAAAATTTTTTAAAGGTGCTTCTTGAAACACCCAAATTACAACTTACTTAGAATCTTTGTAGTCAATGCTCACAAAGAGCTGGCTGCCTGGCTGCGATTATTTGCTGAATCTCTGGAATTGAGGCAGTTCAAAACCATGAAGGAGTTTTGCATCATTTAAAAATCAGGTGCTTCTCAACACCAGGCTCTAAAGATGGCATAGGCTGAGAGTATACAATTTCTTTTCTTTTTTTTTTCTTTCCTAACTTTCTTTCAAGAACACAGGGAAAGACAAAAGAACTGAAAACTCTCAAACTTTTCATAGCCAACTAGAGATGCATTTAATATTTAATCATCCAAATCATAGAAAAGTAAAGCAAATGGGTTGTTGGGCTGAGGTACTATCCACTAAAGACCTCATACTGCCACTTTCTCATTCTCAAATTCTGCGTTTAAAACAAGTTGGTTTCCTGAAATAGGAATCTGGCAACAACCGAAAAAAAAAGTATAACCATATGGATTAGTAAACTGTTATTACATCCGAAAGTTCATATTAGAGTATCAAGACAGTGGATATTTTCAAGAGTTGCAATGGCTGCTTGATAGAAGCCTTGAACTGAAGACCCGTAAAGAGAAAGGAAAAAAAAAAAAAAAAAAAAAATATATATATATATATATATATATATGGACTATATCACAAAGCAGAAAAAGAGATGCTATAATAAAACAGGGAAATCGATTCTTTGGGAAAGGCATGTGCGATCGCCTAGACGATATTCAGGAAGATGTCTTTTTCCCTCAAAAGAAAAATTCCGAAAAAGCCCAGAATGCAACAGTACTGAATTGTGAACATCTGCAATGAGATGGAAAGAAAATAGAGACGATATCTGGATGAGAGAAGACCCGAAATCTCATGGGAAGAAAAGCAGCCGAAGCTTAGCGCACAGAACACGGAATCCAGTTTTAGGCTTGCAACAACTCAACCATCTCCCTTGAGCCCAAAATCTCCAGATAAAAAGGATGTAACGTCTTGGAGAGATATTGGTGATTCAAACAACTCAGGGGGGAAGGGAGGTTGTGAAAGAGAGTGAAAAAGCAGCCTTCTCGAGGAAAAAAAATCATGTGACTCTCGGACAAAGAATACACAAGGAGCTAAGAACCGGAGAAAAGGTCCTGAGAAAAGACGCTCCACTCGGACAACTGAGAAGCAGAAGAGCGAACCACTGCACAAAAGGGCCGAACGGAGCCGAACCCGAGGCCCGCGTGTTGGGGGCCTGAGGCCTACAGCCTCAAGCACCAACTGGGACCACCGTGCGGGGGCACTGTCTCCGCGCCGGCGCGCGCGGGTAAAACGGCGGCCGGGCCGGAAGGGGGCAGGGCGAGGCGCGAAGGCGCCCCGCCGGGCACTTACGCGGCCGTTTCTTCCGGAGGCTTTCGACTCGCTGACTGGAGGCCGAGGTAGCGCCGCTGTAGGAGCCTGGCCGATCCCGCCTTACGCCCTCCGCCGAAGACGAGGCCGAAGCCGAGGCCCCGACGGCAGGAGCTGACGCGCTGTTCGCCCGGCGCCGCAGTGGCTCCCGCCGCCGCCCATCGGGGCCCCCGGGCACCGGCTCCCGGGCCGACGAGGCAGAGGTGGCGGCGGCCCTGCCGTGGCGGTCCATGGGCGCGGCAAGCCAACCAGCTGCCATCCGCAGCTGCCCCCAGCCGCCCGAGCCAGCCCCCCAGTGCTGGTCCCCTCTTCGCCTCCTCCGCGGCAAGCCAGTCGGAGCAATAGAGCACCTTCGCCAGGCCGCCTCTTCCGTTGCGCCAACGCGAAGCAAGCCAATCCAAGCTGGTTGGGGGCGGCCCGACGGCCTCCGGTCCAATCGGCTCTCTGACTCGAGGCGAATCGACCGCGCCTCCGTCCAATGAAAAGCTCCCAGGACGGGGCGGAGCAGAGGACGGCGGGGGAGGGGATCCTGGCTGGGCGGAGGTGGAGAGTGGTGTTGCCGAGCAGAGCGTGATGGTGCCGCCGCCCAATGGACAAGTGGGTGGAGGGGCCTGCACCTTCTTCCAGCCTCTGCAATCCCCCTGAGCTAGTGCACAAGTCGGCGCTCCGGTCTCCGGAACTCTCCCGGGAGCCGCCTCGCGCCCCGAGCCGCACCCCGCTGTTGCGTCCCGTCGTCTCGGCTTGCCCCTCCCCTAATCCCAGTACTGTCCCGCAGGATCTAGTCGCAGGTGTTGGCGAACGGAAGGGCTTGAATCGCGGCTGAACTTAGCTTTTGTCCTGATTCTACAGCTGCAGTCTAGACCACCAGTCCTTCGCGCTCTGTTTAACCGCCACCCCCTCCCCCATCACTCCCACTGGCGGCTTTGGGTAAAGAGCCCTCCATTCCTCTTGCGTTAGAGACTGTTCCCAGTACCAGAAGGAATGAAAGGACTGGGGTTGGTATCCATGGCAACTGGAAGAAAGAAGTGGGTTATAAATCCTTCACCACCCTCCTGTAGTGAAGGAGGGAGGGTGTGGGAGCCAGGAAGTAGGGTTGGCTTTTGTATGGAATCTGGACCCTCTTTCTGTGTGGTGTGCCCTGGGGGACGGAGAAGGGTTTGGTGGTCGCCTCGGGGCCTGGGTTGTTGGAGATTTTGCTTAGTTGTTTTTTTTGTTTTTTGAATCATCACCTTTTGCGGGGCGAGAACATGTCACCTCCAGCCCTGAGATACTCACCTGAGATACTGAAGGTCCATCCAAGCAGCTCTTCTCCCATAGGTTGCCCACGCCTGGAATGATCCACAACGCTGTTCCCTCTAGGCACTCCCGTCAAGTTTAGTGGGATCTGGCTCACTAATTATATCATAAGTGCTTTCCCTCAGAGACTGTAATGCCCTTTGTGTTCATCTTTCCTGTTAGTTAAGACAGCTAGTGGTAGGTTGAACAAGAAGGATGAGCTTTTTCTCTTGCTTGTTGAATAGAATTACCGTGTTCACCTAAAATTAGCTCCCCTCCCTGTAGGAATAACTCTGGAAATCCAATTTCCTACCTCTGGAAATTCTGTCTCCTGTAGGAAGCCACACCATAGGGATCCTACAAGAACCAAGAAAACCTATAGCTACTCTTCGAAATCTAAATATGCCCAACAATGCATATTCTGCCTCCCCCAACAAAAAATAATATGGTTTTCCTTGACTTGAGGGACTTTCCATCAAGTCTCTGAGCTACAATAGATCATTTTGAAGAATCAAGAATCATCACCTGAGACGCCAAGACAAACCCAACATCAAAACAGTTGAAATATGTGTACCCTTTCTTTTTTACATGTCTTTCAGTTCAGTCGCTCAGTCATGTCCAACTCTTTGCAATCCCATGAATCACAGCACGCCAGGCCTCCCTGTCCACCAACTCCCAGAGTTCACTCAAACTCATGTCCATCGAGTCGGTGATGCCATCCACATCTCATCCTCTGTCATCCCCTTTTCCTCCTGCCCCCAATCCCTCCCAGCATCAGGTCTTTTCCAGTGAGTTAACTCTCTTTGAGTTTCGCTTAGCATCAGTCCTTCCTGACACCAGGACTGAACTCCTTTAGGATGACTGTTGGATCTCCTTGCAGTCTAGGACTCTCAGGACTTCTCCAACACCACAGTTCACATCATTCTTCGGCGCTCAGCTTTCTTCCATCCAACTCTCACTCATACATACCACTGGAAAACCATAGCCTTGACTAGTGGACTTTGCTGGCAGTATGTCTCTCTTTTCTCTTCTGGTTGGTCATCTTTCCTTCCAAGGAGTAGCATCTTAATTTCATGGCTGCAATCACCATCTACAGTGATTTTGGAGCCAAAAAAAGTCTACACTGTTCCTTCCCCATCTTTCCCTGTGTGGGGGTACTATCTTATTTTCTGTGTTGGCTTACATGTCTTTACATGTTACTTAATCCTCTACATTTGGATGTGTGGCAACCTATCAGAGGCATACAGCTTGAAATTGACAGTCTGGATTCTAGAATTAATACTACTCCTTATGATAACCAAAAGGCACAGGTTCAGTGACATTAAATAATACTGGGAGGCTTTTTCTTGTCTTAAATACATACACACGCTTCACTCATTAGTGTGGACTCGCAGTCTGTGGCTGTCATTAGTTATCCAAAATAAAAGATGAAGCAGACACAAATGACAATTAGGTAGGTGTTTATAATCCTAAGTTAAAAAAATGTAAATAAATTGGGGAAAAGAAATCATACATGAAAAAATAATACTATATGTCTCCACTTATTGAAGCTCAACATTGATAAAAAATGTAGGACTTCCCTAGTGGTCCAGTGGTTAGGACTCCATGCTTCCACTGCAGGGAACTCACGGTTGTCCCTGGTGAGGGAATCAAGATCCTGCAAGCTGTGTGGCACAACAAGAAAAGTAAAAGTTAAAAATGATCAAAAATCCCCAAACAAAAATGCTGGAGAGGATGTGGAAAGAAGGGAACCCTCCTGCACTGTTGGTGGAAATGTAAATTGGTACTGCCACTATGGAGAACGGTATGGATGTTCCTGAAAAACAGCTACCATATGACCCTGGAACCCCACTCCTGGGCATATATCCAGAGAAAACATGGCCTGAAAAGATACATGTACCCCCAATGTTCACTGCATCACTGTTTACAATGGCCGAGACATGGAAGCAACCTAAATGTCCATTGACAGAGAAATGGATAAACAAGGTGTGGTGTGTGTGTATATATATATATATATATATATATATATATATATATATATACAATGGAATATTACTAAGTCATTAAAAAGAATGAAATAAGGCCATACAGCAACATGGATGGACCTAGAGAGCGTCATACTGAGTGAAGTCAGTCAGAGAAAGAAATATCATATGACATCCCTTGTATGTGGAATCTAAAATGATACAAAAGAACTTACTTAAAAAAACAGAAAGAGACTCACAGACTTAGAAAATGAACTCAAGGTTTCTGGTGGAGGAAGGGATAGTTAAGGACTTTGGGAAGGTCAGGTACATACTGCTATATTTAAAATGGATAAGTAACAAAAACCTTTTGTATAGGACATGGAACTCTGCTCAATGTTGTGTGCCGGCCTGGATGGGAGGGGGTTTGGGGCAGAATGGATACATGTATATGTATGGCTGAGTCCCTTCACTGTTCACCTGAAACTATCACAACATTATTAATTGGCTATCAGATCAGATCAGTCGCTCAGTCGTGTCCGACTCTTTGCGACCTCAAGAACTGCAGCACGCCAGGCCTCCCTATCCATCACCAGCTCTCAGAGGTCACCCAGACTCACATTCATCGAGTCAGTGATGCCATCCAGCCATCTCATCCTCTGTCGTCCCCTTCTCCTCCTGCCCTCAATCCCTCCCAGCATCAGAGTCTTCTCCAATGAGTCAACTCTTCGCATGAGGTGGCCAAAATACTGGAGTTTCAGCTTTAGCATCATTCCTTCCAAAGAAATCCCAGGGCTGATCTCCTTCACAATGGACTGGTTGGATCTCCTTGCAGTCCAAGGGACTCTCAAGAGTCTTCTCCAACACCACAGTTCAAAAGCATCAATTCTTCGGCACTCAGCCTTCTTCACAGTCCAGCTCCCACATCCATACATGACCACAGGAAAGACCATAGCCTTGATTAGGCGAACCTTTGTTGGCAAAGTGATGTCTCTGCTTTTGAATATGCTATCTAGGTTGGTCATAACTTTCCTTCCAAGGAATAAGCGTCTTTTAATTTCATGGCTGCAGTCACCATCTGTAGTGATTTTGGAGCCCAGAAAAATAATTGGCTATACCCCAATATAAAATGTTTTTGGTGTTAAAAAATAATAAAAATAAATAAATGATTTAGAAGGCAGAATACTTGTTACTTTGAGGGGTGAGAAAAAATAGTAGGTAGAAGATACCAGATAGGCTTCTAAAAGGCTGCTAATGTTTGGTTTCTTTGGTCTGGATGGTGGTTACACAAGTGTGTCCACTTTGTAACATTTCATCAAGATGTTCACTTTTTTTGTATGTGTATTATATCTAAGTAAAACTTATTTTTAAAAAATTGAAGATTTGACTTGGAGCAAAGTAAATCCATGATTAAGTTTCAGAGGGGGAGAGGTTTGCAAAAAAAAAAAAAATGAAAGTAGCAAGTAAGAGGTTTTCTTTCTCTATGATTATTAGTTTATTTTATAGGAAGAGCATTATTAACTTCTTTATCACTTCTCTCAATTATTAAGTTCTTTATCATTTCTCTCAATTATTTATCCTTGGGGAGAAGTGAATATTGTGATGTACACACCAGAATAAGAAGAACAGGGGTCATGGTAAGCATAGTGCTTCAGAAGAACTAATCAAATTCTAAAGTAATGACTTGCAAATTTAGAGCCATTTCAGCAACAAAACGTCATTTAAAACACACTTCTACCACATTGGTGGTTTAGTTGCTAAGCCATGTCCGGCTCTTGCAACCCCATGGACTGTAGCCCACCAGGCTCCTCTGTCCATGGGATTCTCCAGGCAAGAATACTGGAGTGGCTTGCCGTTTCCTTCTCCAGGGTATCTTCCTGACACAGGGATTGAACCTGGGTCTTCTACATTGCAGGCAGATTCTTCCAACTGAGCTGTGAAGAAAGCCCAATACATGAGTAATTCACCCAGTTCTAGTACAGAGAAATCAAGAAAAATCAAGAGACTATGTATATTACACACACACACACACACACACACGTGTGGGAATTTGATTATTAGGTAAAATAACCCCAAATTTAGTAGCTTAAAATAGTAATACATATTATCACACTTTCTGTAGGTCAAGAATTCGGAGTGACTTAGCTGCGTGGTTCTGGCTTAGGGTCTTTCATTTGAGGGCATAATAGGCTTCAGTATTCACTTCCAACATGACTTACTCACAAAACTGGCTCTTGGCAGGAGGCCTCAGCTCCCACAACATGGGAGCTCTCCATAGGATTGTCTGAGTGTCCTCACAACATGGCAGCTAGCTTCTAGAGCTAGTGATCCAAGAGAAAACAAGGAAGAAGTTGCAATGTCTTAGGATCTAGCCTGTGAAGTCATATTCTGTCATTTCAACAATATTCCACATATTACACAGACCAGCCCAACATGAGTTGGTAATACACAAGGATAAGAATAGGAGAGAAAGAATCACTGGAAACAATCTTGGAGCCCGCAGTGTGTCTTCTGGTTCCTAATGAGTCATATCCTCTTAAATACTTTTCAAAAACCAGGGGAGAGACTCTCTGAGTTTCCAATGAGTTTTCTTGCAGCTAAAGTAAAGGAACTCTGGAAAGTAAAAAGGAAAATATGATCACAAGCATGTGAAGCCACAAGTTCTTTCTCCTTTCATCAGAATCCATTAGTGCCAAGGAAATAAAAAGTGTAGATCAGGCCTCTTTCAAGCACAAGAACTTTTTTCAGACTATAATAGTGTAGGGAGTTTGGGAAAAACCTTGCCTACAGTCTTTCCCAAAGGGCAAAGATATATAGAACATGAAGTTCTTAAGCCCCTAGACAGTCTTCCAAGGCCTGATCCCTGGCCCACAATCTACTATTTAGGAGGGATAGAGATCCTAGATATGGAAGATTCTGTTCCTTCCCAGGTATTGAAAGGACTGAAATTTTCTCCTAGTTTGCAAGCTCAAGGCCTATCTTATCTTTGACTGAATGTCTCTGATGTGGATTGGCTTCCCAGCAGCGATAAGGAATCCACCTACCAACACAGGAGACACAAGAGATGCAGGTTCGATCCCTAGGTCAGAAAGATCCCCTGAAGGAGAAAATGGCAACCCATTCCAGTATTCTTGCCCATGGACAGAGGAGCCTGGTGACTTACAGTCCATGGGGGTCACAGAGTCGGACGCAATCTAGCGACTGAGCACACCCGCACACTAGATAAGCACTAATATTTTAGCACTTAATAATTGTTAGAAAAGCAATCTATGGTCAAATAAGTTTGAGAAATTTAAGGTAAAATTAAGTACAACTTCTTATTTCACTCCCAAATAAATCTATGTAAAAGTATTTTTTTCTGAAAACAAGCTTATCCTCTTTCTCAGAGTCCCACTTTCCTTAGTTCTCTTATTGATAGTGCCATTTCCATTGCCCTGAGCAACTTGATTTATTTCCCTCTTTCTTTGAATCCAGCAGTGTTCAATAGAAATATAATGCAAATCATGTGTATGATTTAAAATTTCTAAGGAATTCCCTGGTGGTTCAGTGGTTAGGACTACATGCTTTCACTGTGGAGAGTGAGGTTCAATCCCTAGTTGGGGAATTAACATCCCACAAGCAGCACAGCCTCCACCCCTCAAAAAAAGTAAAATTTCTAGTAGCCATGTTTTAAAAAGTAAAAAGAAACAGGTTAAATTCATTTTAATATTATATTTTATTTAATCCAATATATCCCAAATACAAATACTATCATTTCAACATGTGACAAGTGGTCAAACGCCACAGTGCCTAGTGGCTATCATATTGGACCAAGAGGCATTATCTAATCAGTCATTTATTTCAGTTACCTCCTAAATGTGTGCTCCACTTCTAGTTTCTCTACTTTCCGGCCTACTGGTCAGTCAATCTTACTAAACCATTGTGCTGTTATTTTACATCTTTCAGACATGCTGCACATCATGTGGGATCTTATTTTCCCAATCAGGGGTCAAACCTGTGCCCCCTGCATTGGAGTCTTAACCACTGGACCACCAGGGAACGCCCCATCGTCCTATTTATAATCTCTCCTCTGTTTAAAAGGTTTCAATGGCTTCTTTGCCTACAGAATAAAGTCCAAACAACTTAATATCCGAAGAACCCCATTACTTGGCATTTTTTCACTTTTCCTCATTACTTCTCATATGTCATATGCTTATACAACATGCAGCAAAGTAAATTTCACAGTTCTCCAGATAGACACCTTACTTTTATTCTGCTCTAAGGCTTGATTCATCCAACATGAAATTCCTTCCCACCGTATTTCTGCTTATTGAAATCCAATCCAACTTTCATGGCTTAGTCCAAATGATCAGATCAGATCAGATCAGTCGCTCAGTCGGTCCGACTCTTTGCGACCCCACTCGCACGCCAGGCCTCCCTATCCATCACCAGCTCTCGGAGGTCACCCAGACTCACATTCATCGAGTCAGTGATGCCATCCACCTCTCATCCTCTCGTCCCCTTCTCCTCCTCCCTCAATCCCTCCCAGCATCAGTCTTCTCCAATATCAACTCTTCGCATGAGGTGGCCAAATACTGAGTTTCAGCTTGGCATCTTCCTTCCAATCCCAGGCTGATCTCCTTCAGTGGACTGGGGATCTCCTTGCAGTCCAGGACTCTCAGGTCTTCTCCAACACCACAGTTCACATCTCTTCGCGCTCAGCCTTCTTCACTCCACTCTCACATCCATCATCCACACCTGCCTTCTGGCGCCTGTTGGCGTGATGTCTCTGCTTTGTTGCTTCTGGTTGGCCCCTCCTTCCGACTCTTTTTCGGCTGCAGTCACCATCTGCAGTGATTTGGCCCAGAAGTCTACACTTTTCCACTGTTTCTCCATCTTTTCCCATGTGTGATGGGACTGATGCCATATCTTCGTTTCTGGTGGCTTTGCCCCTTTTCCTCTCCACTTTCCTTTCTCGCTTGGTTCCTCTTCACTTCTCCTGGGTGGTATCATCTCTCTGGGTTTTGTTTCTCCCTCTTTCCAGCTGTGTTTCCTCCTCCTTCTCTCTCCTTTCATGGTGACATCGCCTTGAGCTCCTCCTATTTGGAACCAGTCTGTTGTTCCATGACCATTCTAACTGTTGCTTCACCTCTCATTCTCGAGGCAGATCAGGTGGTCTGGTTCCCATCTCTCTCAAATTTTCCCAGTTCATTGTGATCCACACATCAAGGCTTTGGCATAGTCAATAGCAGAAATAGATGTTTTCTGGAACTCTCTTGCTTTTCCATGATCCAGCGGATGTTGGCAATTTGATCTCTGGTTCCTCTCCTTTTCTAATCCAGCTTGAACATCAGGAAGTTCACGGTTCACATATTGCTGAGCCTGGCTTGGAGAATTTTGAGCATACTACTAGCGTGTGAGATGAGTGCAATTGTGCGGTAGTTTGAGCACTCTTGGCATTGCCTTTCTTTGGGATTGGGATGAAACGACCTTTTCCAATCTTGTGGCCCTGCTGGTTTTCCAATTTGCTGGCATTTGAGTGCAGCACTTCACAGCATCATCTTTCGATTGGACAGCTCCACTGATTCCTCCCTCCACTACTTTGTTCCTAGTGATGCTTCGGCCCACTTGACTTCACATTCCAGGATGTCTGGCTCTAGGTCGATCACCCATCTGAATCTGGGTTGTGAGCTCTTTGTACAGTTCTTCTTTTCTTGCCACCTCTTCTTATATCTTCTCTTCCGTTAGGTCCACACCATTCTGTCCTTTTCGAGCCCATCTTAAATGTTCCTTTGGTATCTCTGATTTTCTTGATAGATCCCTAGTCTTTCCCATTCTGTTGTTACCTCCTCCTTAAAGTCTTCATCAATTATAATTAGCTGTAAACCTTCTGATCTTTTACAATATCTCAGTTTTTTTGTTTTTAAAAAAACTTTTATTTTGAACCATTTTTCAACTTACAGAAAAGTTTCAGGAATAATACAGAGAGAGTTCCCATTTACCATTACTCAGCTACTCTTAATGTTAACATCCTGCCCAACCATAGTATAAGGATCAAAATGAAGAAATTAAAAGTTAATACTTTCATAGTCCCATCACTTCATGAGAAATAGATGGGGAAACAGTGGAAACAGTGGCTGACTTTATTTTTCTGGGCTCCAAAATCACTGCAGATGGTGACTGCAGCCATGAAATTAAAAGACGCTTACTCCTTGGAAGGAAACTTATGACCAACCTAGACAGCATATTAAAAAGCAGAGACATTACTTTGACAACAAAGTCCGTCTAGTCAAGGCTATGGTTTTTCCAGTGGTCATGTATGGATGTGAGAGTTGGACTGTGAAGAAGGCTGAGCGCCAAAGAATTGATGCTTTTGAACTATGGTGTTGGAGAAGACTCTTGAGAGTCCCTTGGACTGCAAGGAGATCCAACCAGTCCATCCTAGAGATCAGTCCTGGGTGTTCATTGGAAGGACTGATGCTAGAGCTGAAACTCCCAATATTTTGGCCACCTCATGCGAAGAGTTGACTCATTGGAAAAGACCCTGATGTTGGAAGGGATTGGAGGCAGGAGGAGAAGGAGACGACAGAGGATGAGATGGCTGGATGGCATCACCGACTTGATGGACATGACTTTGAGTGAACTCTGGGAGTTGGTGATGGACAGGGAGGCCTGGCATGCTGCGATTCATGGGGTCACAAAGAGTCGGACACGACTGAGCTACTGAACTGAACTGAACTGAACTTTCATAGTATTAACTAAATAAAAAATTTATTCAAATAGACAAAACTGGAAATAATAAAAAGGGAAATATCTCAAATTTTAATTAATTGTGAAGAGATGGTATATCACTCTTAATGGCATTTACAACAATTCCTTGTCTTAAAATTCTTTGTATACTTAGTAATCCCAGCCAGATTATAAGAACTACTAAAATAAGAGTTTGCATCTTCATATCACCTACAGTGCCTGTCACAGAGTAATACACACACACACAAATGTGTTGATAACGAAATAATTACAGTGGCAATAGCAACTTTGCATGCTCAGTCACTAAGTCATGTCCGACTCCACGACCCCATGAACTGTAGGCCACCAGGTTCCTCTGACCATGGGACTTTCCAGGCAAGAATACTGCAGTGAGTTGCCATTTCCTCCTCCAGGGAATCTTCCCAACCCAGGGATCAAACCCGCATCTCTTAGGTCTCCCGCATTGGTAGGCAGATTCTTTACCACTGTATACCTGGGAAGCCAACAGAGCAACTTTGGGATTCTTTAAAATACTAACATCTTTGTAGTAAACAAGTTTGGTATCTGCCTAGCTTCCAACCATCCGCTCTTCTCCAAGAAATCCCCCTATCCTTGGATAGATTAGGCCCCAACAGCCAAGTTTGTATACTTCATAACCATACCACTTTGAAATGAGGACTCACTTCTGAAAGTGTAATATTCCCCATGAAGGCAAAGAAACAGAGAAAGCTGGTCTGCAAATAAACCCAAGAATAAACAGATACACAAAGCAAAACAGAATGCTTTTCCAGCTCTCCCAGTCCTGCCTATTTTCATCTTTTCCTGAACTAAACACATGCATGTCTTTTGGTTCTTTCCATAACATTCAGAGACACTTCTAAAGTCACCCTATCCCCACCTTTTTTCTTAATCTAGCTTTCATTGTTTCCTGAAACCAGAGCTTTAAAATAATAATGATGAAGATCAAGCCCTCATTGTCAAGGCCACTTACCCTGTCCTCTCCCTAGATCTAATGTCCTGAATTATAACTTTCCTACCTTAAGGGCTGAAACTTCTGTGGTGGCTTAATGATAAAGAATCCGCCTGAAATGCAGGCGACTAGGGTTCAATCCCTGGGTTAGGAAAATCCCCTGGAGAAGGAAATGGCAACCCACTCCAGCATTCTTGCCTGGGAAATCCCATGAGCAGAGAAGGCTGGGGGCTACAGTCCATGGGGTCACAAAAGAGTCAGATATGATTTAGTAACTAAACAACAACCATAAAGGCTAAGAATCCATTTCTGAAGGAACCTTAAATTTCAGACAGCTGAAGAGACTGAAATGCACAAAAGAAGAAATGTCTACCTTATTTTGGCAAATAGAGTCTTCTGCAGAACTTTCTCTATTATGCTCTCCTCTCAGAATCCCTACTACTGGTCATAGTCACTGAAAGAGAACACCAATCTACATTAATGAAAGTGATTTTAATGAAAACTATTTTTACTACTCTCAAGTACGCTCTTACACTGACTTAAGAGTGGCTTATAAAATATCAAGAGGTCTTTATGGGACCTGTACCAGTGAATAGATGAGGATGCTTTGTTATTAATCATTAATGTTTGCAGGTTATGGGGGTGCTACTCAAATTTCTCAGATATTTTGTTACTTTAAGTAGGCCAGACATCTCCCAGTCAATCTTCTTCATCCAGTTAACTATCACAGCCAAAGCAGTTTTACTTTCTCTTCCCTACCTCAAGGCCTTTGTATCTGCTATTCTTCCTGCTTGGAGAACCCCTTTCCCCACTCCAGCCCAACTATCTTCATCCTTCATTCCTTTAGCCTTTTCCATGCATAGCATGGTGTGCTCAGAAGCTCAGTCATGTCTAACTTTTTGTGACCCTGTGGACTATAGCCCACCAGGCTCCTCTGTTCATTGGATTCTCCAGGCAAGAATACTGGAGCAGGTTGTAATTTCCTCCTCTAAGGGATCCTTCCTGAACCAGGGATCAAAACCGCATCTCCTGTGTCTCCTGCATTGGCAGGCAGATACATTTAAGCAGAACATTCAGCTTAAATGTTGTCCCTCAGAGAATCCCCTCACCACCACCCTCTCTAAATAGGTATTATTCCCTTTCCTGCCCATTCTTCATCTCTTTTTTTCACTTCCTTCCTCTCTACTCTAATTGCATTTTGATCAAATTTCACTTCAGTTCAACTCATTCGCTCAGTCGTGTCGACTCTTTGCGACCCCACAAACCACAGCACGCCAGGCCTCCCTGTCCATCACGAACTCCCAGAGTTTACCCAAACTCATGTCCATTGAGTCGGTGATGCTATCTAACCATCTCATCCTCTGTCGTCCCCTTCTCCTCCTGCCTTCAATCTTTCCCAACATCAGGGTCTTTTCAAATGAGTCAGCTCTTCGCATCAGGTGGCCAAAATATTGGAGGTATAATTTATATAATAAAGTGCACCCATTTTAAATGCACAGGTTGATGAGTTTTGATAAATGTAGCCACCATCACCAAAATCAAAACCTTTTTCATCATCCTAAAGATTCCCTTGTACCCCTTCCCAAGCATTCACACCCGTGGACCCAGCCAATCACTGATCTGATTTCCATCTCTTTGGGTTATATTTGATTTTTCCAGGCTTTCATATATATAGAATCATTCAGAATATATTCTTTTCAGGCTAAATTCTTTTTCTCAGCATAATGTTTTCAAGATGCATCTATGTTGGTGTATCAGTAGTTAGTTCATTTTTATTGCTGAGTAGTACTCCACTATACAGAAAATACCTCTTTTCACCACCTGGTGGGCATCTTTGGGTTGTTTCCAGTTGTTGGCTATTGCAAACAAAGCTACTATGAAATTCGTATACAAGTCTTTTTGTGTGTATGTGATTTCACCCCAAGGACTGAGTCATATGGCAAATGTTTATAAGAAAGTTTCCCTTCAAACAGGGAGTTTGGGATGGTCATGTGCACACTACTATATTTAAAACAGATAACCAACAAGGACCTATTGTATAGCACATGGAACTCTTGCTCAGTGTTACATGGCAGCCTGGATGGGAGGAGGGTTTGGGGGAGAATGGATACATGTATATGTATGGTTGAGTCCCTTCACTGTTCACCAGAAACCATCACAACATTGTTAATCAGGTATACCTCAATATGAAATAAAAGGTTAAAAAAAAAAAAAAAAAAGAAACTTTCCCTTTGAAATTCCCTGGCTGTCCAGTGGTTAGGACACCGTATTCTTATTGCCAAGGGCCCAGGTTCAATCCCTTGTTAAGGAACTGAGGTCCCACAAGCCATGCTGCCAAAAAAAAAGAAAGAAACTTTCCCTCATTTACTCTTTGTTACAGCTTTCAATAACTTAAAACTCCTTTTTGTTGCATACTTGTTTCTTTTTTCATTTCCCACTCAGCTCTCTACTAGACTGAAATTCCATGAGGCAGGGACCCTGTGTCACTGGTTTGTTACTGAGCCCAGAGGGCCTAAGTCCAGTGCTCTTAATAAATATTTTTGACTGAGCAGAAGAAAAATCAGATTGGTCCCTGCCTGAAATATCTTGAATTTGAAATCAAAGGTCTCCAAATGAATGAGACCTTAACTATAAACCCCAAAGGAATCAAATGATTTGTAAAACAAAGCAAAAACAAAACTCTGCCCAAAACACCTATCAGTACTCAAGGATGAAGCATGCACAGTGACCTACCTTTCCTGAAGACCACAAAAGTCAGAGCAGCTGAAGTTCTGGGAAGTTAACAAATAAACCTGACAGACTCCAAGAGCCAGTAAGCTCTAATCATGTGCACAACTATACATGGCACTGGAGCCGGCCCTAAGCATGGCCAGAGCTGGCAGCTACCCATGTGGTACAAGATAAGGATGTTTCTCTCCCCATAGAAGGAGGAACGTATCATCTCACTGATAAATTTGAAAGAAGGAACTGGGCAGGCTTGGCTGGGCCCTAACTCCCTCCCCTGTTGGTGTCAGGGGCTTGTGGGGTGTGTGCTTTCTGCTCTGCCACCTACCACCTAGTAAGAAGTCACCCCTGTGGGGATGAGGGGGAGGCCTGAAGTATACAGAACACTGTGAACAGATGGACAAGACTGTCAAAATCAAGGCTTGAGCACGAGCCATAGACCTAAAACCATACTCTTCAACCAGCTTCAGAAGTTTAGAAGGATAGTATTTTGAACACTATCGGACTCCTGTCTCTGTCTCCTAGAAAAATATTAGAAAGGGGTGTGGTGCTTTGGGCACATAAACTCAATACTCTCTATTCTTCTTACTGTTTCTAGGGCTTACCTCAAGGAGAAAAACAGCTGGTTCACAAACACTTTTGAGAGAAAGAGCTATGGCTTTATCATCTTTGTATACCCTCTCCCAGCCCAAAAGATACATGGTTAGCACACAGTGGGCCAAAAATATAAAAGCAGAACTAACTTCAGATAAGATGATTGGAGCAGGGCTGTAATATGACATCAGACTACTCTCAGTTAGAATTCTTCTGATGCCAATCAACTCCTGAGCAGAAGCCAGCTTGATAAGGAGCAGGTTAATGATAGCAGAAGAATCCCTCAGGATAATCAGACTTCTGGGGCAGTAGTGAGTAGCCCAGGCTGCACCCAGGAATCATCTGGGGAGCTTTGGGGGAAAAAAAGATAGCCAGGCTATATCCCAGACAAATAAAGTTGGCACCTCTAGAGGTGGGACCCAGACATCAGTAATGTTTAATACTCCCCAGGTGATTCCAATGTGCAGTCAAGGTTGATAGCCAGCATACTAGGCTGACTTTCTTTGGCATAATTAATAGTTTGTAAGAAATGAATACTCTCAGGCCACACCCCCAGACCCACTTTATCTACATTTTTTAGCCAGAGCCTCAGGTGATTAATATATGTATTAAAGTTTGAGACAGAGTAGTTTCAAATGTATATTTAAGAGTCAACAAAAACTTTTGTAATCTTGGCTGCACCAACTGAGTGATTTAGGTTAAGCTGCTTAACCTAGCTAAACCTTATTTGAATAAACTATGACAGGTCTAAACAATGGAAAGCTATACAGCCATCAAAATGAATTTATAAAATTTTTTTATGCTATGGAGTGATTCCTACAATATTTTAACTGAAAAAATATATATAAACACATATATAGTCTGTGTTATAGAAAGATAAAAACTTTTAAAATGGGCTTTGGGGATAATTA
Organism: Tragelaphus eurycerus; assembly: GCA_935064755.1. Classification (NCBI taxonomy): domain Eukaryota; kingdom Metazoa; phylum Chordata; class Mammalia; order Artiodactyla; family Bovidae; genus Tragelaphus; species Tragelaphus eurycerus. The sequence continues at coordinate 509,498 of CAKXYN010000282.1, read as the reverse complement.
AATAATATACATTGAGCAGTTAGCATTTTTTCTACAACAGAGTAAGTGCTTAACAAATATCAGCTATTTAACAAGTATTAACAAATATTCCTTTGTTGTACAGTTACTATTTGGTTGTTGTTCTTCAGTCACTAAGTCATGTCCATCTCTTTGCGATTCTATGAACTACAGCACACCAGGCTTCCCTGACCTTCACTGTCTCACAGTTTGCTCAAACTCACAACTACTAGCTTGATGATGCTATCCAACCATCTCATGTATGTCCACCCTTCTCCACCTGCCCTCATCTTTCCCAGCATCAGGGTCTGTTCAAATGAGTCAGCTCTTCACATCAGATAGCCAAAGTATTGGAGCTTCAGCTTCAGCATCAATCCTTCCAATGAATATTCAAGGTTGATTTCTTTCAGGATTGACTGGTTTGACCTTCATGCAGTCCAAGGGACTATCAAGAGTCATTTTCAGCACCACAATTCAAAAACATCAAAAAAGCATTCTTTGGTGCTCAGCCTTCTTTATGGTGGAACTCTCATATCCATACATGACTATTCGAAAAACTATTGCTTTGATTTTTATGGACCTTTGTAGGCAAAGTGTTATCTCTGCTTTTTATACGCTGTCTAGGTTTGTCATAGCTTTTCTTCAAAGGAGCAAGAATCTTTTAATTTCATGGTTTCAGTCACCGTCTGCAGTGATTTTGGAGCCCAAGAATATAAAATTTCACTATTTAACTTTTTCCCCATCTATTTGCCATGAAGTGATGGGACTGATGACATGATCTTAGTTTTTAGAATGGTGGGTTTTAAGCCATCTTTTTCACTCTCCTCTTTCACCCTTATCAAGAGGGTCTTTAGTTTCTCTTCACTTTCTGACAATAGAGCGGTATCATCTACATATCTGAGGTTGTTGATACTTCTCCCTGCAACCTCAATTTCAGCTTCTGATTCATCCAGCCCAGCATTTTGCATGATGTACTCGGCATATAAGTTAAATAAGCAGGGTGACAATATACAGCCTTGATGTACTCCTTTCCCAGTTTTGAACCAGTCCATCATTCCATGTCTGGTTCTAACTGTTGTTTCTTGACCTGCATACAGCTTTCTCAGGAGGCAAGTAAGGTAGTCTGGTATTCCCATCTCTTTTAAGAAATTTCCACAGTTGTGATCCATACAGTCAAAGGCTATAGCATAGTTAATGAAGCAGAAGTACATTTTTGGGGGAATTCCCTTTCTTCTTCTATGATCCAAAAGATGTTGGCAATTTGATCTGTTTCCTCTGCCTTTACTAAATCCAGCTTGTACATCTGGCAGTTCTTGGTTCATAAACTGTTGAAGCCTAGTTTGAAAGATTTTGAGCATTAACTTGCTAGCATGTGAAATGAGAGCAATTGTATAGTAGTTTGAAAATTCTTTGGCATTGCCTAACCCTTATGATTATACAGTGGTGAGTAGATTGGGCCTAGTCTAATCCTGATGAACTATGAATGGTTCTGAAGACAATAAACCATCCCCATAAATGCAAAAAGCAAAATGGCTGTCTGGGGCCTACAGCTGTGAAAGAGAACAAAAGCAAAGGAAAAAGGAAGATAAACATCTAAATGCGAGTTCAGAATAGCAAGAAGAGAGAACCTTCTAGTTCATCAAAGAAATAGAGGAACAACAGATGAAGACTAGATCTCTTCATCAGAGATACAAGACATTCCGTGGGCACAAGACAGATGGACAAAAAGTAGAAGATAAGAAGAGGTCAGAACAACTCTCACCAGAATCTTGAGTATCACTACAGACACACTTGTGAGTCGCCTACATCACTCAAGCTAGGAGGTGAAATCCAGAGCTACATCCTGTGCGCTACCTCAACAGCAAATTGACTCGCAGTGCCACAAAGACAGTCATCCCAATCCCAAAAACAATCCAAGGTCTCAAACTACACAATCACTCACTACCTAGAGCTCATCTCCCACTCACAAATTGAACCTGAACTCCCTGCAGAGAACAGAGACCCAACATCCGCTCACAGATCATCTTCTCAGCCTTGACTGTAAAACTGAAATCTAGAGTGAACAACCACCTGACTCCTCTAACTGCAGTCAGAAGCAACAAAGGTCGGCGACTGGTTCGGGCGTCGGCTGCGTCCGCGAGTCTCGCTGGACGGGGGGATGAGCGGGGATCTCGGCGGCCCTGGCGAGTGAGAGGGGCTAGCCTCTTGAGAGTGGTGGGGTGAGGTTGGCTAGCTCACAGGGTCTCTGGTCCCATCACTGCAGGGATAGTGGGGACAGTGGCAGTGTCAGACTGTCTGGGCTCCATCACTGAGGTGACTGCAGCCATGGGACCCGGAGGAAAGAGCTGTGCACGCAGGCATCACGTCCGGGCGGTCTTCCGTGGTCAGTTGGAGGGGCTGGAGGAGGGCTGGCCGGGTGGCGCTGTGGTGTTGGGGACTCTGGGTCCCTTGCTGCAGAGTCACCGTCCATCTGAGGAGATCTCCTGGAATTCTTGGGTGTGGCGAACTCGTTGGCCACCTCGGAGTGACTCATTGGAGAGACTCTGATGCTGGGGGGATTGAGGGCGGGGGAGGGGACGACAGAGGATGAGATGGCTGGATGGCATCACTGACTCGATGGATGCGAGTCTGGTGACCTCCGGGAGCTGGTGATGGACAGGGAGGCCTGGCGTGCTGCGGTTCATGGGGTCGCGGACCGTGGCGCTGATCTGATCTGATCTTTGGGATTGAAATGAAATCTGACCTTTTCCAGTCCTGTGGCCATTGCCAAATTTTCCAAATTTGCTGACATATTGAGTGCAGCACTTTAAGAGCACCATCTTTTAAATTTTAAATAGTTCAGCTGGAATTTCATCACCTCTATTAACTTTGTTTGTAGTAATGCTTCCTAAGGCCCACTTGACTTCACATTCCAGGATGTCTAGCTCTAGGTGAGTGACCACACCATCATGGTTATCTGGGTCATTAAGACCTTATTTATATAGTTCTTCTGTGTATTCTTGCCACCTCTTCTTAATATCTTCTGCTTCTGCTAGGTCCATACCATTTCTGTCCTTTATTGTGCCCATCTTTGCATGAAATGTTCCCTTGGTATCTCTAACTTTCTTGAAGATATCTCTAATCTTTCCCATTCTATTGTTTTCCTCTATTTCTTTGCATTGTTCACTTAAGAAGGCTTTCTTATCTCTCCTTGCTATTCTCTGGAACTCTGTATTCAGTTGGGTTTATCTTTCCCTTTCTCCCTTGCCTTTTGCTTATCTTCTTTTCTCAGCTATTTGTAAGGCCTCCACAGACAACCACTTTGCCTTCTAGCATTTCTTTTTCTTTGCAATGGTTTTGGTCACCACCTCTTGTACTGTGTTATGAACTTCCATCCATAGTTCTTCAGGTACTCTGTTTACCAGATCTAATCCCTTGAGTCTATTGTCACCTCCACTGTATAAGAGATTAGATTTAGGTCATACCTGAATGGTCTAGTGGCTTTCCCTACTTTCTTCAATTTAAGTCCAAATTTTGCAATGATCTGAGCCATAGTCAACTCCAGGTCTTGTTTTTGCTGACTGCATAGAGTATCTCCATCTTTGGCTACAAAGAATAAAATCAATCTAATTTTGGTATTGACCACCTGGGTCCATGTGTAGAGTCATCTCTTGTATTGTTGGAAGAGGCTGTTTCCTATGACCAGTGCATTCTCTTGGCAAAACTCTTTGCCCTACTTCATTTTGTATTCCAAGGGCAAAGTTGCCTGATACTCCAAGGATCTCTTGAATTCCTACTTTTGCATTCCAGTGCCCTGTGATGAAAAGGATATGTGTGTGTGTGTCTGTCTGTGTCTGTCTGTCTGTCTGTCTGTGTGTTCTAGAAGGTCTTATAGGTCTTCATAGAACTGTTCAACATCAGCTTCCTCACCATTAGTTGTTGGGACAAAGACTTTGACAACTATGAATCTGAATGGTTTGCCTTGGAAACGAACCAAGATCATTCTATCATTTTTGAGATTGCACCCAAGTACTGCATTCAGACTCTTTTTTGTTTTTACTATCAGGGTTACTCCGTTTATTATAAGGGATTGTTGCCCACAGCAGTAGATACAATGGTTATCTGAATTAAATCTGCTCATTCCAGTCCATTTTGCAGTCCATCAGTTCACTGATTCCTAAAATGTCAATGTTTACTCTTGCTATCGTCTGCTTGACCAAGTCCTATTTAACTTGATTAATAGAACTAACATTCCAGGTTCCTATGCAATATTGTTCTTTACAGCATCAGGCTTTACTTTCAACCAACAGACACATCATTCTCAAGCTATTTCTCCACTCTTCCCCAGTACCAAATTGGACACCTACCAGCCTGGGTGACTCATCTTCTGGTGTCATCTTTTTGCCTTTTCATACTGTTCATGGGGTTCTCGAGGCAAGAACACTGAAATGGTTTGCCATTCCCTTCCCCAGTGGAACCACATTTTGTCAGAACTCTCCACCATGACCCATCCATCTTGGATGACCCTGCACAGCATGGCTCAGAGCTTCATTGAGTCACACAAGGCTGTGATCCATGTGTTCATTCCGGTTAACATTCTGTGATTGTGGATTTTGTTCTGGAGACTGTAGGATTATTGTTCTTGCTTCTTCTGTCTGCCCTCTGATGGATGTGGATAAGAGGCTTGTGCAAGCTTCCTGATGGTGGGGGACTGGCTGTGGGGAAAACTGGGTCTTTCTCTGGTGGGCAGGGCCATGCTCAGTAAATCTCTAATCCAATTGTCTGCTGAGTGGGTGGGGCTGTGCTCCCTCCATGTTAGTGGTTTGGCCTGAGGCAACCCAGTCCTGGAGTCTACAGGCTCTGTGGTAGGGCTACTGTTGACCTCCATAAAGTACTCAAGCCAACACATGCCTGCCAGGACTGCTGCTGCCAGAGCCCTTGTCCTTCCTGCAGGCCACTTTTGATACTCCCTCCACAGTTCAGTTCAGTTCAGCCACTCAGTTGTGTCTGACTCCTTGTGACCCATGGACTGAAGCATGCCAGGCTTCCCTGTCCATCACCAGCTCCCAGAGTTTGCTCAAACTCATGTCCATCAAGTCAGTGATGCCATCCAACCATCTCATCCTCTGTCATGCCCTTCTCCTGTGCTTTCAGTCTTTCCCAGCATGAGGGTTTTTTCCAATGAGTCAGTTCTTCACATCAGGTGGCCAAAGTGTTGGAGTTTCAGCTTCAGCATGAGTCCTTCCAATGAATATTCAAGACTGATTTCCTTGAGGATTGACTTGTTTGATCTCCTTGCAGTCTAAGGGACTCTCAAGAATCTTGGCCAACACTACAGTTCAAAAGCATCAATTCTTTGGCACTCAGCTTTCTTTATAGTCCAACTCTCACATCTATACATGACTATTGGAAAAACCATAACTTTGACATGGACCTCTGTTGGCAAAGTAATGATTCTTTTTTAATATACTGTCTAGGTTGGTCATAGCTTTTCTTCCAAGGAGCAAACGTCTTTTAATTTCATGGCTGCAGTAACCACCTGCAATGATTTTGGAGCCCAAGAAAATAAAGTCTGTCACTGTTTCCATTGTTTTCCCATCTATTTGCCATGAAGTCATGGGACCAGATGCCATGTTCTTAGTTTTCTGAATGTTGAGTTTTAAGTCCAACTTTTTCACTCTCCTCTTTCACTTTCATCAAGAGCCTCTTTAGTTCCTCTTTGCTTTCTGCCATAAGGCTGGTGTCATCTGTATGTCTGAGGTTATTGATATTTTTCCCAGAAATCTTGATTCCATCTTGTGCTTCATCCAGTCCAGCATTTCCCATTATGTACTCTGCATATAAGTTAAATAATCAGGGTGACAATATACAGCCTTGACGTACTCTTTTCCCAGTTTTGAACCAGTCTGTTGTTTCATGTCCAGTTCTAACTGTTGCTTCTTGACCTGCATACAGATTTCTCAGGAGGCAGGTAACGTAGCCTGGTATTCCCATCTCTTGAAGAACTTTCCACAGTTTGTTATGATCCACACAGTCAAAGGTTTTGGCATAGTCAATAAAGAAGAAATAGATGTTTTTCTGGAACTCTCTTGCTTTTTTGATGATCCAGTGGATGTTGGCAATTTGATCTCTGGTTCCTCTGCTTTTTCTAAATCTAGCTTGAACATTTGTAAGTTCATAGTTCACATACTGTTGAAGCCTGGCTTGGAGAATTTTGAACATTTCTTTGCTAGTGTGTGAAATGAGTACAATTATGCAGTAGTTTGAACATTCTTTGGCATTGCCCTTCTTTGGGACTGGGATGAAAACTGACCTTTTCCAGCCCTGTGGCCACTGCTGCGTTTTCCAAATTTGCTGGCATATTGAGTGCAGCACTTCAACAGTATCAATTTTTTCTCCCTCCACAGGAGATCCTCAAAGACTCACAGGTAGGTATGGCTCATTCTCTTGTGGGGTCAGTGCTCCTTTCCCCTGTGTCCTGGTGCACACAAGATTTTGTTTGTGCCTGCCAAGAATCTCTGTTTCCCCCAGTCCTGTGGAAGCTCTATAATCAAATCCTGCTGTGCTTCAGATTCCTTGGGGATTTCCAGTCCCTTTGCTGGATCCCAGGTTGGGAAGTCTGATGTGGGCCCTAGAACCCTCACAACAACGGGAGAACTACTTTGCAATCCTTGTTCTCCAGTTTGTGAGTTGCCCACCCAGTAGGTTTGGTATTTGCTTTTATTGTGATTGCACCCCTCCTACCTTCTTGTGGTTTCTCCTTTGTCCCTGGATGTGTGGTATCTTTTTGTGGTGGGTTCCAACATCCTCCTGTGGATGGTTGTTCAGCAGCTAGCTGCAATTTTGGTGTTCTCACAGGAGATAAGCACACGTCCTTCTACTCCACCATAAATGACATGGGGAACATGGCTCTTTGGTTTCAGCAAATTGATTTGAGAAGTCATGCTATCAGGACACAAGAATAATGTGGGTTCCTGGTAGTCAGATATTAAAGAGTCCACCTGCTAATGCCCGAGACCCGGGTTCGATTCCTAGGTTTAGAATATCCCATAGAGAAGGGAATGGTGGCCCACTCCAATATTCTTGCCTGAAGAATTTCATGGACAGAGTAATCTAGTGGGCTACAGTCTATGGGGTCACAAAGAGTCAGACACGACTGAGCAATTAACACTTAAGATTTTATTCTGGAAAACATCAAAACTGTACAAAAGTCAGACATCATAAACACTTACTCCCTATCATGCAACTTCAACAATATTCAATTCATAGTCTTTCTTGTTTCATCTTTGCCCTCATCCCTTCTATGCCTGCGTTGATTATTTTGAAGTAAATCCAAGACACATCACTTTATCATAAATACTCTATTTTCTTTTTAGCTGCAAGTTGCAGCTTATGGGATCTTAGGTCCCAATTAGGGATCGAACCTGGGCCCCCAAGCACTGGGTCGTAACCTGTCCACTAGAACTGCCACAGAATTCCTTCATCATAAGTACTCTTATGGATACTCTTAAAGGATAAAGACTGTTTTTTAACACTTTCACAGAGCTCACTATAACACAAAAAATTAATTTTTCCAATACCATTAACTACAGTCAGTGTTTAAACTTACATTATTGTCAGTCTTTGTTTAAAAATTGTTTTGCTCAAATTAGTTTCCAAAAAAGGTCAACATACTGCATCTGATTATTTTGTCTCTTAATCTTTTTTAACCCATAGGTTTTCTCTCTATTTTTCCTTTGCATTTTATTTATTGAAGGAACCAGGTTGTTTGTTTGAAGAGCTTCCACATACAGGATCTTGATAACTGAATTTTTGTAACTTAACTTGTTCTTCTTTCCCCTATAGTTCTTATAATCTGATAGAGCTAGAGGTTTGATTAGATTTAGGTTTGCTTTCTTTAAAATAATTCCTCACAGGTAGAGCTATTTACTTCTTATTCATCTCATCAGGAGAACAGAAAAATTCTAGTTCATAACATTAACTTCTTTGCATCACTATCTCTTTTTTAAAATATATTTATTTACTGCTTGCTTCTGCAGCACATATACTAAATGTTTAATTTTTTGGCTGCACTGGGTCTTAGTTAGGGCATGAGGGATCTAGTTCTCTGACCAGGGATTGAACCCATGCCCTCTGCATTAGGAGCATGGAATCTTAGCCACTAGACCACCATCAGATCAGATACCCTTCCCCTCGCCCAGCCCTCCGGTCCCCTATGATCTTTTTTTTATTTGGTTCAGGGATCATCAGACTGGTCCATCCATTATAAAGTTCTCCATCCCAGCTTTCCACCTACTGGAAAGCTATTTACCTATTACCTGTTGGTGATACTGCCTAATGGTGATATATGTTATTTGATTAAGGGCTACAAAATTGTGATATTTTAATTCTGTTGTCTCTTCTGCCTTTGATTAACTGGAATTATCTAATAAACAAGAAACTTCCCTCATCAACTCTATGGTATCCTGAAGTACCACAATATTGTATTGTTATTGTATCCACAATAACACAGTTATTGTATACACAATACACAGTTATTGTATCCACAATAAACTATGGAAAATTCTGAAAGAGATGGGAATACCAGACCACCTGATCTGCCTCTTGAGAAATCTGTATGCAGGTCAGGAAGCAACAGTTAGAACTGGTCATGGAACAATAGACTGGTTCCAAATAGGAAAAGGAGTACGTCAAGGCTGCATATTGTCACCATGTTTATTTAACTTATATGCAGAGTACATCATGAGAAATGCTGGACTGGAAGAAACACAAGTTGGAATCAAGATTGCTGGGAGAAATATCAATAACCTCAGATATGCAGATGACACCACTCTTATGGCAGAAAGTGAAGAGGGGCTAAAAAGCCTCTTGATGAAAGTGAAGGTGGAGAGTGAAAAGGTTGGCTTAAAGCTCAACATTCAGAAAACGAAGATCATGGCATCTGGTCCCATCACTACATGGGAAATAGATGGAGAAACAGTGGAAACAGTGTCAGACTTTCTTTTTCTGGGCTCCAAAATCACTGCAGATGGTGACTGCAGCCATGAAATTAAAAGACGCTTGCTCCTTGGAAGGAAAGTTGTGACCAGCCTAGATAGCATATTCAAAAGCAGAGACATTACTTTGCCAACAAAGGTTCGCCTAGTCAAGGCTATGGTCTTTCCTGTGGTCATGTATGGATGTGAGAGCTGGACTGTGAAGAAGGCTGAGCGCCGAAGAATTGATGCTTTTGAACTGTGGTGTTAGAGAAGACTCTTGAGAGTCCCTTGGACTGCAAGGAGATCCAAGCAGTCCATTCTGAAGGAGATCAATCCTGGAATTTCTTTGGAAGGAATGATGCTAAAGCTGAAACTCCAGTATTTTGGCCACCTCATGCGAAGAGTTGACTCATTGGAGAAGACTCTGATGCTGGGAGGGATTGAGGGCGGGAGGAGAAGGGGACGACAGAGGATGAGATGGCTGGATGGCATCACTGACTCGATGGGTGTGAGTCTGAGTGACCTCTGGGAACTGGTGATGGACAGGGAGGCCTGGCGTGCTGCGGTTCATGGGGTCGCAAAGAGTCGGACACGACTGAGCGACTGATCTGCTCTGATCCTGAAGTACAACTTATATGGAAAATGCAGCATTGATTCTTTCCTTTTATTGACCATGAACATGGTATTTTGGAATGAATTCACTTTCTAGCATCTTCTAGAGGTGACCAATGAATTATTTTAAGTATTGTTAAGTATTAATATTAAACTTAAGCCTTTTAAAAATGTATTTGGTTAATTTCAACACATTAGAGTCACTCTCCCTTTTGAGTTCAAATTGTTCCATATTTGCCCTTTAGATTGACTCCTTGGTCATTTAAACATGACTCTAGACACTTCCCTGGTGGTTCAGTGGCTGGGACTCCATGCTTCCTTTGCAGGGGTCATGGATTTGACCCTTGGTCAGGGAACTAGGATCCACATGCCATACAACATGACCAAAAAATTTTTAATTAATTTTAAAAACTTAAAAAGCAAACAAAAAAAGTGACTCTAGTAGTCTTAAACAGCTGCCTTGTATAACAAGAAGTTCCAACCTCAACTCTAAATTTTTAGTCCAAATCTTGAATCAGCCATTTCTTCAAGGAGTAATTGTTCCTTTCAATGGAACATGGTATTTAAAAGCTACAATTTGGACACTCAGAGTGAGCATTGCTACTGGGTTGTTCATTTTTTCTAGACCATCTTGATGGACAGAGCTAGAAAATTTTAAAGAAAAAATATATCATGGACTTATACTAATTTGCATTCATTTTTAAGGTTACAGAGTTTTTATTTAATTTCTTTTATTTTAACCTGAAAATCAAAGGACTTAACAACATTCACTACTTATTTGCTTTATCTTTAAATATATAGATAATAGTTTCAGAGTAAAAATATCAATATTATCAATAATGTAATTACTAAATACTGTTTAAGATTTTTATGCAGTCCTTTCTGTCCTTAGAATGCCTTCTACTAGGAATTAAAAAGCATATTGTGGTTTAAAGCCATTTGAAATAATTTCTTTCTGTGTAGTTCAGCCAACAACTCAATATATAACTAAGTCCATTTTTTTTCCATTTTGATTCTATTTTTAGAGATTTAAATTTCTTCTTACTTGCTCTAATGAAGCAAGCTCCCATGTTACATGCCACCCTATAGCATATAACAGAAGCAGAAGATATTAAGAAGAGGTGGCAAGAATACACAGAAGAACTATACAAAAAATATCTTCATGACCCAGATAACCACGATGGTGTGATCACTCACCTAGAGCCAGACATCTTGGACAGCGAAGTCAAGTGGGCCTTAGGAAGCATCACTACAAACAAAGCTAGTGGAGGTGATGGAATTCCAGCCAAGCTACTTCAAATCCTAAAAGATAATGCTGTTAAAGTGCTGCACTCAATATGCCAGCAAATTTGGAAAACTCAGCAGTGGCCACAGGACTGGAAAAGGTCAGATTTCATTCTAATCCCAAAGAAGGACAATGCTAAAGAATGTTCAAACTACTGCATAATTGTACTCATTTCACATGCTAGCAAAGTAATGCTCAAAATTCTCCAAGCCAGGCTTCAAAAGTACATGAACCAAGAACTTCCAGATGTACAAGTTGCATTTAGAAAGGTAGAGGAATCAGAGGTCAAATTGCCAACATCTGTTGGATCACAAAACAAGCAAGAGAATGCCAGAAAAACATCTACTTCTGCTTCATTGACTATGCTAAAGCCTTTGACTGAATGGATCACAACAAACTGGAACATGCTTAAAGAGATGGGAATACTGGACCACCTTACCTGCTTCCTGCGAAACCTGTATGCAGGTCAAGAAGCAACAGTTAGAACTAGACATGGAACAACAGAGACATGGAACAACAGACTGGTTCAAAATTGGGAAAGGAGTACACCAAGGCTGTATATTGTCATCCTGCTTATTTAACATATGCAGAGTACATCATGCAAAATGCTGGGCTGGATGAAGCACAAGCTGGAATCAAGACTGCTGGGAGAAATATCAATAACCTTAGAAATCCAGATGACACCACCCTCATGGCAGAACGTGAAGAGGAACTAAAGAGGCTCTTGATGAAAGTGAAAGAGGAGAGTGAAAAAGTTGGCTTAAAATTCAACATTCAGAAAACTAAGATCATGGCATCCAGTCCCATCACTTCATGGCAAATAGATGGGGAAATAGTAACAGACTTTATTTTCTTGGGCTCCAAAATCACTGCAGATGGTAACTGCAGCCATGAAATTAAAAGATGCTTGCTTCTTGGAAGCAAACCTAGACAGCATATTAAAAAGCAGAGACATTACTTTGTGGACAAAGGTCTATACAGTCAAAGTTATGGTCATGTAAGGATGTGAGAACTGGACCACAAAGAAAGCTGAGCGCCAAAGAATTGATGCTTTTGAACTGTGGTGTTGGAGAAGACTCTTCCCTTGGACTGCAAGGAGATCAAACCAGTCAATGTCATGGAAATCAGTCTTGAATATTCATTGGAAGGACTGATGCTGAAGTTAAAGTTCCAATACTTTGGTTTCCTGACATGAAGAGCTGACTCATTAGAAAAGACCCTAATGCTGGGAAAGATTGAAGACAGGAGAAGGGGATGACAGAGGATAAGATGGTTGATGGCATCACTGACTCAATGGACATGAGTTTGAGCAAGCTCCAGGAGATGATGAAGGATAGGGAAGCCTGGCAGGCTGCAGTCCATGGAGTTGCACAGAGTCAGACATGACTGAGAGACTGAACAATTAATAATGGATCAACCCATGTGGTAAGGGACTGAGCACCACCTCTGGTCAACAGCCAAAAAAGAAGTGCAGCCCTCAGAGCAACAATTCAATGAGGAACTAAACCCTGCAACAACCACATGAGTAAGCTTGAAAGTGATCCTCCCCAAACTGAGCCTTGAGATAGCTGCAGCCCTGGCCAGCACCTTGCTTGACCAGCCTTGTAAGAGACCTTGACTGACAGTGTCAGACTTTGTTTCTGGCTCCAGGGGGGGGGGGGGGGGGAGAGGGAGGAGGAGGGGGGTGGTGGGGTCAGAGACAGAAAGGGGGGGGAGGAAAGGGAGGGCGGGGGGGGGGGGGAATGGGGCAAAAAAGGAAAAAAAAAGAGATCTGATCTGAAGAGACCCTGAGCCAGAAGACCCATCAAACCTGCACCTGAAATCTTAACCCACAGAATCTGAGGTACTAAATGTGTTGTTTTAAGCTATAAAGTTTTGGAATAATTTTTCTTGCAGCATTAGTTAATGAGTACACCTCCATAGCGGTTGTGTTATGTATACTTAGGTTTTAGATGGGTAGGGAAAGTAGAGTGTTGCTTAATCAATAAATGATGAAATCAGTTGACCAATGGCCTTGAGTAGCATTGTGTGTGGGGGCTCTCGGCTTTTCCCTCTTCTCCATTCATCAGTGATTTGGTGGCTTATCCTACACATGGTGGAGAAAAATCCAGAATCAGAGGGCCCTCAACCAACTGAAACAATCACCAAATTGTTTTGATTGTTGCATGAGCTAAATTCAACTCAACAAAGACTCATTAAGTTTGGTAACAATAGTTTGTGGAGCACTACAAGGAGCTGTAGAGAAGGCCAGAGGCCAGAAGGCCCTGCACCCCAACTGCTATGAAAAGGACTTCAGAGAGCATCCCCAGCCCCAGGCCAAAGATAGGATTAAGTCAGGGCTACCAAATGGCACAGAAGTACAAGAGAGAGGCCAGGAGTGATGTCTATCAATCCCCTTAAAAAGGAAACAGAATTGCAAGGGATTGAAGGACATTATCAATTGTTGCTCTTTTGTCCTAAGTCACAAAAGTCTTCTTAGAAATGGCAGTGACTCAGTGAGTCAGCACTTGCTTTTAAGAAGATCCCCAAAGGATCTGTATCTCTAATGAAGTTTGAGAAACTCTAGCCTATATAACTCAGTATAATTTGGAATTTTTTATCTGACGTTTTTAAATTGAAATATATTTGATTTACAATGTGTTCATTTCTTCTGTACAGCAAAGTGACTCACTTATACACATATATACATTTTTTTTTATATTCTTTTCCATTATGGTTTATCCCAAGATATTGAATATAGTTTCCTGTGCTATACAGTAGGACCTGGTTGTTTATCTATTCTATATGTAATAGTTTGCATCTACTATTTCATATATAGATTTTATTTTAGATTCCACGTGTAAGTGATATCATATGGTATTAGTCTTTCTCTTTCTCTAGCTGTGGAATTTTTTTTATTTATTTATTTTTTGGCCATGCCGTGCAGCTTATGGGTCTTAGTTCCCTAACCAGAGATTGAAACCAGGCCATGGCCATGAAAAGATGGGATCCATGAGGCTACCAGGGAAATCTCTGGAATTCAAATTTTTTACTGTGAGCACATATTCATGTATTACCTGTGTAATTAGAAGATGATTTAAAGAGACTGGATTATGGGATTCCCCTGGTGGTCCAGTGGTTAAGAATCCACCTGCCAATGCAGACACATAAATTTAATCGTCGGTCCAGGAAGACCCCACATGTCACATGCTGCAGAGCAACCAAGCCTCTGCACCACAACTACCGAGCCCTTGTGCTGCAACTCCTGAAGCCTGAGCACCTAGAGCCCATGCTCTGCAACGAGAAGCCCCTGCAGCGAGAAGCCCACTCACCGCAACTAAAGAGTAGTCCCCTCCTCACAACTAGAGAGAGCCCGCGTGCAGCAATGAAGACCCAGCACAGCCAAAATTAATAAATACATGCTATGGACTCAATAGTAAATATAAATAAATAAAGATACTAGATTATAAGGAAGGTGAAAATCCTGAGGAGAGACTGACCCCCTCCACCCCTGGCCTGCACTGGGTGGGAAGGAGTCTACTGAGGCCAGAAGGTGAGGGCCACATGTAAGGAACAGAGGTGCTTGTCTCTTGAGGAGAGATTTTTGAAAGTGAAGGCAGGAGGGAAATGGGGGATGGGGGGGATCCTGAACAAGCCCCCTAGATTGAAAGTTTTGTTTACATTCACTGCAGAAGCCTCGCTTGAAGCAGATGTCTGGACAGGGTAGATCCTTAGAACCGTGGGCTTGAATAAAGAAAACGTTAAAGGATCTTAAGTCATAGAGGTAATAATAGCTGAATTTCTGCAAACATGTGCCCATAATTCTAAAGACATTGTCCTGACAGCAACTAGGGAAAAAAGCATTCTTTCAATAATTACCACAGTTTCTCTCTTTTCTGATTCCTTTGGACAGGCCTCCTGCAAGAAGCTCATTTCCGGCTGCATGTGATAATGAAAGGATTTTTCTTTCTTCTTATGTTAAATACAAGTAAATTGATTAAATAGGAAACAGCATCTGATTACTAGGAAGTCATGGATTCAGACAGTAGGGCAATGGCACCTGGGGATGGGGAAGGGGGACACAACAGGGGATGCCAGGACAGCCTGGCTGTGCCAAGGACACTCAAGGGCTGATGGGACTGAGCTCTGGAAGAGAGAGAATTTGACATCACCTTGTCTAGCCTCACAGTTTATGGATCCAGGGAGGAAAGAGATGCCAGAAGGTGGCTGTGGACCCAAAACTAGAACACAGGGCTCCTTCCCTTCTTCATCTTTCTCAACACCCACCCCCATTTTCTCTCTCCACCACCACCCTTCTGGCTGCTTCCCCCACTGCCTCCCTTCTTTTTCTGAGTACCCTTTTCAGCATGTATATTTTACTTCAATAAAAAGCTGTGGGGTTGAGGAGGGTATTTTGGTTTTGTTGCTGTTTTTATAGAAACAGCATTGAGTAAGTGGAAGGAAGATATTCAATGCAAGTTTTCAAAACACAGGCAGGAAGATGAGAATTTGCTCTGAAGAATCTGAGGTAAGCCACGAGAATTAGGAAGGCTAATAACTGAGAGGGATCTATTCAAAGAAAACTTTCAATAGAAGCTTGGGCTTTAAGCTAGGCCTTAAAGAAAACAACTTTAGTGGGTGCAGTAGATAAGCAATGAATTGGAGCACAGTCCTCCAGCCATTGGCCTTATCCTCACAGGCAGCACCACTGACCTCAGGGAGGGATGGGGAGCAGGATAAAGTGTGTATGTGCCCACTCCCATCCTATTCCAGCAGTTCTTTCCCTCTAAGAGACTGAATACACAAAAGGACTGTGGCTAGACCATATATGACCATAGAACTGTCTGCAGTAATCAGCCTGGAAAGCCAGACCACTTCTGCAGCAATCATCCCAGAATCATCAGGTCTTGGTTAAAGTGTGCCACCTTCTTCCCAATCCACAACCACCTCTTCCCTCTTTTCCAATTCAGGACCAACCAGAGGAAGCCAAATATGCTCACCAACAAATCATAATAAGATGCCTCTCTTCTAGTTAGCCAACCTCCAGTGTCCCAGGCAAACAATCTCCTATCATAGCACTTCTGAAGCCTTCCCTTTCTTTCACTCACCATGTTTTCCTAGTCCCTGCCTGTCTTTGATTCCCTCCCTGCCAAATGCAAATGATGGTAGGTGCTTTTGCAAGCTCAGAATGAACAGCCTCTGTTTATTCTCACTTGGATGACCTTGGTTTACCTCCATTATCTCTAACATCAAGTCTGGACACAAACTCAAAGTACTCATGAAAGTTGACACCCAAATCAAATGTAACAAAGGTAAACTTTCAACGCCATAGATCAATTTTATTTCTGTATTTTTTATAGGAATAGAATCACATATTCTATCTGTGTATACTGACTTCTTTCTCAATATCATGTCTGTAAGATATATCCATGCTGTGTGTAGCAATATTTTCATTCAAACTCATTGTTAAAAGACACTTGCTCCTTGGAAGAAAAGCTATGACATTACTTTGCTGACAAAGGTCCGTATCATCAAAGCTATGGTTTTTCCAGTAGTCATGTATGGATGTGAGAATCGGACTATAAAGAAGGCTGAGCATTGAAGAATTGATGCTTTTGAACTGTGGTGTTGCAGAAGACTCTTGAGAGTCCCTTGCACTGCAAGGAGATCCAACCAGTCCATCCTAAAGGAAATCAACCCTGAATATTCACTGGAAGGACTGATGGTGAAGCTGAAGCTCCAGTACTTTGGCCACCTGATACGAAAAACTGACTCATTAGAAAAGACCCTGATGCTGGGAAAGATTGAAGGCGGGAGGGAAGGGGACGAGAGAGGACAAGATGGTTGGGTGGCATCACCGACTCAATGGATATGAGTTTGAGCAAGCTCCAGGAGATGGTGAAAGACAGGGGAGCCTAGCATGCAGAAGTCCTTAGGGTGGCAGAGTCGGAAAAGACTGAGTGAATGAACAACAACAATATTCTGCTGTATGACTTTACCCCAATTTATATATGCATTCTACTATGGATAGGCCTTGTGGATCGGTTCCAGTTTGAGGCTATTATGAACAGTGCAGTTAGAAAAATTCTTGCACATATCTTGGTAGACATGAGCTCTTGTTTCTGTCATGTATACACCCAAGGTAGAATTGCTGGGTCATAAGTTATACATGTGTTTAGCTTTAGTAGATACTGCCAATTTTCCAACAGGGTTTTACTAACTTACATTCCTCTTAAAGTTTAGAAATTGCTCTGTATTTCCATCAACATGTGATCTTTTATTTTTTCACATGTGCTAGGTCTTCACTCCTTTGTACAGGCTTTCTCCAGCTGTCACGAGCAGGGGCTCACTGGGATGAGCAGGCTTATCTTGGTAGCTTCTCTTGTGGAGCACAGGGTCTAGGTGCACGGGCTCAGAAGTTGTAGCACACGGGCTCTGCGGCATGTGGGATCTTCCTGGACTAGGGGATGGAACCCATGTGCCCTGCATTGGTAGGTGGATTCTTAACCACTGGACTACCAGGGAGGTCCTCATCAGCACTTGATCTTGTCAGACACTTTCATTTTAGCCTTTCTGGTAGGTGTCTGTAAATTTATACTTAAAATTTTTCTTGTTCCCTAAAGGCTCTAAGTTTTACTGTTTTCCTGGATTTCATTGTTATAATTGTTAATAGTACATGACAGTAAAGAATCTGCCTGCAGTGCAGGAGACCCAGGTTCAGTCCCTGGGTTGGGAAGATCCCCTGGAGAAGGAAATGGCAACCCACTCCAGTATCCGTGGCCTGGAAAATCTCATGGACAGAGGAATCTTGTGGGCTGCAGTCCATGGGGTCACAAAGAGTCAGGCACGACTGAGTGACTAACATACATACATAATCAAAACAACATTTTTCTCTCCCTCTATCCCACTTCTGCTCATGCTTTTAAGCCACTCACAATTAAACTGAAGACAGTAAGTGATAGAAGGGGGCACTGAAGGTAGGCTTTTTGGTTTATTACTATGTGTCTCCAAGGCCTATCCTCATACTCTGCACTTAGTAGGAGCAAAATAAATATTTGTTGTAAATACATGGGAAAAAAATGACATGAAAGCCTATTTGTCTCCACCATACTTTGTGAGTCACTCCTGGCCTCTGAAGGGTACAATTGACTTACTCAATTTAGGCCTTCGACCTGGCACACGGGAATCCTTTAACAACATCTATTAAACCAAACTGGCCTCCAGAGGACCGGCTTGTGCCTGCTGCCTCGCCTCATGCAGCCTCAGGCCATTGAGTCTGGACACACATGTGATTATATTAATATTGTCACAAATCCCCGAGACTATATTAAATTATATATTGAATATTATTTTACTATTAGTGCAAGTGGCAGTTCTTAGAACACCAGAAGAGATGTATGAAATCTCACCTGAAATGGGGCTCCAGGTTCTACAGACACCTGATCAGCTGAGGGTCAGGGGCATGGAAAACATCCAACTCAGGCTCAGGGGCCAGTTTTCCTTTGCATTGTCCTCTCTGACCCTTCCTCCCTCTCGGTCTTGCAGATCAGCTATAAATTGGGTCACAATTATATCCCCCTCTCCCCCTTCATAGGGTCATTGTGAGGACTAAATAAATTAATACATGTAAGGCACTCTGCCTAGCACCTGGCATGCAACAAGGTATAGGGGTAAGTGGTAGCCCTTTTTATTTTTGCTGTTATTAACAGCAACAGCAGCAGGAGTGAGGAATGCTGAGTGACCATGCCTTGCACCAAATGTGCACTTCATGACCCTGGGCTATAGGGAAAGGGCAGAAAGGGGAGCACAAGGGAGCATGTGCTTTTCACCCATAATGAGTTATCACAGCATAGATTAGCCCAAGGATCCTGAACGCTACCATAGTGCACTGGTAGGAAGCAAGGGACCTTAAGGCCTGAATGACTCCATCCCAAGGAGACTCCTATAAGATCAGGAGACATGCTGTGAAGTTTGAATCTGGCCAAGGATGGGAATTTCTGCCAGATGGAAGGGCTCTGTAAGAGCCTAAAGGAGACCCCTAATGCAATGGAGCAAATTGCCATTAGACACACGCATTGGTCCCCACCTCTCTGGGACAGGTGCAGTAGCCAAACACCTTCAAGGAGCTTGTCACTGAAGGAAATTCCTCTGGTTCTCTCCTCCTAAAACAGAGAACCAGTGCTGCTCATACTCTGAACTGGTTCAAAAGGGATGTCACCCACTGAGGCTAAAAAGATAAGTGGAGAATGCCTTGGGAAAAAAATTTTTAAAAGAGGGCCTTGGCTACAAAGTCCTCCTGTCCTAAGTCTTCCCCTTGACTTTCTGAACTCTTCACTTTCTGACTTACAAAAAGAACTTGTACAAAAAATGAGGGATCAGGCAGGGATTAACAAGACAGGAGTCAGAATTTTTATATATATATTTTTTTGGCCTTACCCCATTGCATGTGGGGGCTTCCCTGGTGGCTCAGTTGGTAAAGAATCCACCTGCAATGCAGACCCAGGTTTGATCCCTGGGTGGGGAAGATCCCCTGGAGAAGGAAATGGCAACCCACTCCAGTATTCTTGCCTGGAAAATCTCAGGGACAGAGGAGCCTGACAAGCCACAGTTCATGGGGTTGCAAAGAGTCAGACATGACTTGGTGACTAAACCACCATCATGACCACAGCATGTTCCCCAACCACAGTTTGAACTCACGCTCCCTGCAATGGAAGCACAGAGTTTTAACTACTGGCCCCCCAGGGAAGTCCCGAGTCCATAATTACTGAAGCTGGGTAATGGGCATATGGCCTTCCCAGGTGGCACTAGTGGTAAAGAACCCGCCTTTCAATGAAGGAGACCGTTTCGATCTCTGGGTCAGGAAGATCCCCTGGAGGAGGAGCAACCCACTCCAGTATTCTTGCCTGGAAGAATCCCATGGACAGAGGAGCCTGGCAGGCTACAGTCCATAGGGTTGCAAGAGTTGGACATGACTGAAGCAACAGTACATAGCACAATGGGCATATGGAGGGGAGGAGTAATTATTCTATTTTCTATACTTCTGTGTGTCCTTAAAAGTTTTCCATAATAAAAAAGTTTCATAAAAGAGACTATGAATAACCCAAGGCCTGAAAAAGTAAAGGGCATACTGCTCTCTGACTAGAAATTCCCCTGATCAACTAAATCTGAGCACGTCCAACCAAGGAAACAAGGTGAGAATGTGGTATTAGCCTGCCTCCCGTGGGTCATCAAGTTAAGTTGGCAGGTGTTTCCCAGGGCAAGAGAAGCAGTGGTGACTCTTGGGCTTTGAAGGAAATGCTTCAACGGGGAAGAGAAAAGATGGAGAGAGATTTATATGCAGATACCTATTGCCAAGTCTGCCCTAAGTGCTTAGGGCCCTCTGATTTCACCCCTGCTTTTACCCCAAGGTGAAGGTACTTTCCCATCTCCAAGTATAGGTGACTAGACCCTTGTCTGGAGGTAAGGTCCTTCCTCACTCCCTTCACATCATCCAAGCCATGGTGACCTGCCTGGGTTTCCCTCCTACATGCAACTTCCTGCAACTGAAACCATACTCCAAACCCAGGACTCTTGAGATCTGACACATCTCATCAACTACCCCAAGCTCTCTCCTTGCCAACAGCCAATCCCAATCCTGTCTGAAGTTGGCATTTTAGTTACAACAGCCAAAATAGGAATGCTGCACAATGCAGGCTAAGTCAGGGCTTCTAGGCAGCATAATTTTAAAAGTGCCAGGACAGTCCCTGAATGTTTCCTACACACCTTATCCACAAACCAGCTGGTCACTCTGTTTGAAATCCTGCAATTTAAGAAGCATTCTTTGGGTTTACAAACTGCTTTCTGGAGATACTTTTTTCCAAAGCTATCCTGGGAGGATAACACATTAAAACCAATACCTGTTCATGAATTGTTCACTGATCTAGGTACCTAGGAAGAAGGAGCCCAGAAGGCTGGTTAAGAGTAAAGGTGACACGGAGTGGTTGCAGACAGCTTCACTAGGGACCATTCCTGGCTTCAGGGTACAGGTGGTTCGGTCTGGAGAGAGGGCTGAAGATAAGTTCAAAGGTAGAGGCAGAAGCCATTGGGTTGCTGAAATCCCTGAGGGCAGTACAAAGACTGTAGTAACCAAAGCAGGGTGCAGGACTCTGCAGACTGACAGCTTGGGGGTGGGCCACAGTGACCTCCTAACTCTTATGTCTCCCTAGAGCTCTAGTCCCTGTCTCTTCCAGAGCCCAGAAATGAAGGTAGCTCCTGAGGCTCCTGTGCCTGGCCCTTGTCCAGCAATGGCTGCCTGGAAAGCACCCACAAGGATATCCTTCAATCCATCTGGCTGCTGCAGGGGGCACCCTAGCCCTGACCCTGCACAGATGCCCCAGTAGACATGTCTCCCTCCTCACTCCCCAACAATCCCCAATGCATGGAACAAAGTAAGGGATAAATATGAAAGGGGCATAGGCAGGAGGGGCTGGGTCTGCTTCTAAATATGTGGTCAAGTGCTCCAGCCCCTGCACATTTGAATAGTGACAAACCAACGTGCATGCAAACTTCAGTAAGTAAAATGCCAGGAACCATTCTAAGGTTTATATAGATAAACTCATTTAATCCTCACAATATTAGGACATGTATATCTATATAATTTTACTATTCATACCAATTATACAGGTAAGAAAACTGAGGCATAGAGAGTTAACACCTTGCCCAAAAGCACAGAGTTAGTAAGAGACAGAACAGGGCCTAACTTACCCTACACTGCAGCAGTGCATACTTATACCCCAAACCCTGGGCACTCTGCCTCTCATGCCCTCATCTCTACCTGGCTAGGCAGGGAAAGGTGAGGGGAGCATTTAGCAGCCTCCTGCTTTGGACCAGGCACTTGACAAAGATCCATATGCTCCAATCTCAGGAGAATTCAGTGAAGGATAAAATGCAATCCTCATTGTCCACATGTGTAAGCAAGACCAGAGAAGTCTGATTATCTCCCAAGGCCACACAGCCCACGAAGAGGTGGAGCTGAAATCCAAACCTTGGCCTGCGCTCTGTCCTGCACGTTCTCCCCCTCCAACCCCCATAGGGAGCTGAAGAGAACAGAGACGGGGATGAGGCTGGAGAGGGGCTCTGTAGGTGCTCCTCACGTCTAGCACCTGATCAGGCTTCCCATGGGGGTCCATGGGACTCTCTGGACCTCCTCCCATCCTTGTGTGGTAGGGAGGGGAACCAGAGAGACAGGAGACTAAGTCCCTAAAAATGAGCAGCAGCTCCTTGCTGCTCTGCAGGGGGCTACTGGGCCACTGGGGGCTAGAGCGATGTCCCCTACCCCATCTACTGGTTGCAAGGACCAGGCAGGATGGGGAAAGTTTCCGATCCACTGTGGTCCCCAGTGGCACCTCCTGATTCTTGCACTTGGGTAAAGAGGGATAAGGCCTAGACAGGAGCACCTTCTCCAGGGGTTAAGGGCAACAACCAGATGGCCAGCTGGGTGAGGACTGGAGTACCAGGAGCAGCCCAGGGCCCAGTAAGCCAAGGATGGTGGGGGAGCCACCAAGGGCATGAGAGGGGACAGAAATACTGCCCCCAAGGACTAGGCCTGTGGCCCCCTGCCTCCCATCTGACCCAGCTTCTGCCAGCCCTGAAAAAAGGGTCAAGGATGGTAAGTCAGCTCAGCTCTGTGACTCAGGCAGATGTACCATGGGAAAGAGAGAAGATGAATGGCAAGAAGGACCCAGAGCTTCACTGGGGTACGCGCCGCCGGTACAGTGAAGCCAGGAGCACTAGAAGTGCCCCAGTCATGGCCACCCCGAGCCACGGAGCCCAGGGCATGGTCCTGGCCACAGGCAATTCCTTCAACTCGTCCTCTTTCGGGGTAGTGTGTGTCCCGGGGCTGTCCCCCAGGATGGAGGTGCTGGGGTTCTCATGGATCCTAATGGTTTCTTCTGACATATACTCGTTCTCCTCGGGGGCATTGTCAGGCCCCATGCCCAGGGAGTTACTGAGGCTGATGGCGAGATCCGCGGAGCAGCCCGAGAACGGCTGGCTGTCCATCCTAGATACCAGCCTGCCAGGCTTGCTCAGCTCCTGCTCTGAGCCACAGCAGTCAGAGCTGCTGTCTGGCCAGAGTGATGTGCCTCCAGTGGCAGTGCCTGTGGGCACTGGTGATGCTGGAGTCTCCTGGGAAAGAAAGGAGGAACTAGAGGGACTGAGGATGGTAGGGGACAAGCCAGGTTGGGTAGCCCCACTCCCAGGTCAGGCCAAAAACTGACACCCCAACCCCTCAGTAGCCAGCCCACAGTGCCAAAAGGCAATCTTCTCTTGGGGACTCAACTCACTGATGGTGCAGGAAGACAGCCAGGGAGAGGGGAATAAGGCCTTGCAGGAGCATCAGTGGTGAGACTTCCTCCAGGGCTGAGAGCTCTACTCCCTGGCCTGCTTCTGAGCTCACTTCTACCCCAGGGAACCACTGGACATGTGTGGTCCGCTCTACTCTGACTTTCTGCCTGGGCTTGATAGCCATGAAGCAGCCACAGGGTCAGAGGCTGGGCCACAGAAGCAGCAGTAGGGTTAGATAAGCAGGCTCAGAGGCAACTGTGGAGGCTACTAGGTCAGAGTAGATGGGCTGGGACTAGTTTGTAAAACCTTGGTCACGGTGGGGCAAGCCAGATATCCCAGCAGTGAAGAGCAAGGTGTTGAGGCAAACAGGAATGTTTCTTCATCTGCAAAACAACACTGCTGAGCTTAAAGGGGAGCTGTGAGCTCTAAATGGGTTAATGCACATGACCAGCAGAAGTGGTCTAGCAAGCCTGACCCCCCTGAAGCATCCACACTTGATCATTATTATTCTAAAGAATAGGGTGTTAGGTCTGGATGAGATTGGGTCTCAGTTCTCCCTATTCCCTCAAAAAGCAGGATTTTTTGATCCTGATCCCTGGATCAGCCCTGGATCAGGCTGGAGTCAGAATGGAGACTGGAGAGGGGCTGAGGGGAGAGGCTTGGATCACTGCTAGAAGGGGTAAGAACTCACCTTCACGAGTCTATTGCTGCTCCTAATGGTGAGCCTTGTGTTGGCAGGCACCTTACTGGGCACTGTGCTTGCAGGTATCCTGTGGTCAGGTATCCCACTAGTAGGCACTTTGGGTGGCACCATGCCAGAACGCACTGAGTTGATGGGCAATCTGGATGGCACTAGATTGGTGGGCACTGCACCAGAGGGCTTCAAGCTGGTGGGCAACTTGGAAGGCACTGAGCTGCCAAATGCTGAGTTGGTGGGCACCTTGGAGGGCACTGTGCTGGCAGTCATAGGGTTGTTGGGCACCCCTGCCCCACTGGAGCAGATGGTATTTTCAGCCTGGTCACCAGCACCTCCTGCAGAGGTCAAGCCAGTGGAGGAGGAGGAGGTGCCAACAGATGGAGCTGACACTGGGGGTCCAGGCAAGCGGCTTGCCCTGGGGGTAGAACGGGCCAAGGACTGGGAAGAGACAGTCGGAGACACAGGCCCATGGAGTGACGTGGAACTGGAGACCACGCCTGCAGTTGGTGAAAGAAAATGAGAAACACAAACCCACGGGAGTGTTATCCTTGGATCAGAGGGATAGAGATGGGTCTCTCTGTCCCAACTCACACCATCCCTACTGAATCCAAACTCCCACTCATGGAAGAGTCTCCAGTCCCTTTAGTCACTGATCCCAGGGCTGAAGGCCTAATGGTTGCAGATAAATCCTTGGTCCTGTCCCTCCTCGGTCCTGACCTGTTGTCTCACAAGAGCAAAATGATCCCTCCTTTTAATAGGGTCTAGGAGCCTGAAAATCATTATTAGTTTTCCTCTCTGCATTTTTTTTTCTCCTGCCTGGGACACCCTTTTTTCTCTTGTCTGCCTCTTTCAACCTCTCCTTAGACTAGCAGAATCCTGGATGTTTCTCCCATTGCCATCTTTTTTCTCAGCAGGAACAATCAGAGGCCAGGGCAAGGGGCAGCAGGATGGCTCAAGCAGAAGAGCTCACACCAGTCATATGGCACCAGAGGCCCAGTGAGCGCCCTGCTTCTAGGAGGCCTAAGGGCTTGCGGGTGTAGGGACAAAACCATCCCTGGGAAGAGGGCCTGAACTGGGGGAAGCAGGAGGGAGTAGGTGGTGATGGTCCATAAAGGCAGTTATATAAGGATTTGCCACGGAACTATGAAAACACACATGCCAGGCCCTACATCTGACAAAGGTCAGGAGTGATTCTGATGTCCACCCCACCCATGGGACCTGTGTCCATACTTATACTGAAATCAAAGTGCCCTTTGTCTCTCTGGTCCACAGCAGTATTTTCTGAAAAGGTGTTTCACAGAAGGCTGGCACTGCCAAGTGCAAAAGGATGCTTGAGATAGAGTGACAGGAGCATGGAACACGAAGGATGGCTTCTCTGAACCTTTAACTGCTCATGTGCCTTGTGGCTGTTCCATGGGCACTGGGGGCTGGCTGGGCACCAATGTTATGTGGAACTCAATTTAGGAAATATGCCAGCCTGAAAGATCAGAGTAGACAGTATTATACTCCTGAGACGTCTGATGTGAGGGTCCAGGCCCTTGGATGATGAAGAATATACTTCCTCTGGAGACTGAAATGTTTGAGTGATTTGCTGGGAGCTGGAGACCCCTTTGGGATGGGGCAGTGCTCCCTGCCAACAGCTGGCTCAGCCCTGTACTCTCCTTACACTGTCCTCTAGGTCCTGGCGCATCCCTTATATAGTCCCTTAGGCATAGTGCAGACGTGGCCCTAATTCACTTCTTCTACCTGTATCCATGCCCTCTGCAACGTGACCTTATCAGTCCTCTTATTGAGGGATGGAGTTATCTTTCTACTCCTTGATGCTGGGCTGGCTTGGTAATTTGCTTTGTCCCACAGAAAGAAGCAGGAGGAAAACTGCATCAGTTTTGAACCTATGACCCAGGAGTCCTCTCTCCCTCTCTCAGAACAGAGCTCGGCTCAGGTATTTGAAATGGGCTTGTCTACTGGGAGACGAGAGGTTCATGGAAGGGAACCGAGATGCTCCAGCCAAGAGCCATAAACAACTTATATGTAAACTGATGTGTATACAAGAGGGAATTCAGCCCAGCTGAGCCAGCCCAAATTGCTGACCCACACAATCATGAGCTGAATAAACAGTTGTTATTTTAAGCTACCAAATTCTGGGACTATATGTTACAAGCAGATACTAACCAATATGTCCTCTGAGGAAGGTTGTTCCCTGGGGAATACCACCTTTGCCTCCTGTCCAAGAAAGCCAGAGGGACAACCCTCTTATCCTCACTGGGAGGTCAGAAAGGCACTATAATTCCAGAGTCCATGCATACCTGCTGTGTGGGTACTGCCCAGTTCTGTGTCTTGCTCCTGATGTACACTGGAGGTCAGAGTGCTGAGGGCCACCGTGTCAGACAAGGGCTCCAGGGGGCCACCCAGCCTCTTCAGGACAGCCCCAGAATGGGATGGTTGTGGGGCTTTCTCTGAATTCTGCAAGAGGGAATATGGAATAAGGCAGTCGCTTCTTCTGGGAGCTAGCAAAGGGCAACTTATGCTTGAGACAGCTCCTACAGGCCACAGTCCATGCCATAGAGCACAGGACCAAGGAAGCCTTTACCTCAGCCTCGGCCATAGCCAGAACGTCTGTCTAAGGTGACTGTGAACCTCCTTCATAGAAAATCATCATGTGGGGGAGTCTCTACTCATCTATCTGGCCCTAAAGAAAAGTCTCCCTCTCTGGGGCCACTGCACAGACCCTTTCTCAGGCTTCAAGTTCATGATTTGATGTCTCCTGGACATCTCTAACTGCCCAGTCATCACGTCCCAATAGAATCAGCCAGATTTCCCCAAAACTTGGCTTTACTGGTGATGATTACAGGTCCAACCATCCATCCCTTACCCCACCACCTCCTGCTCCCTCACTCCCCCTATCTGGTCATACCCTGATCCCTTGACTCAGCTCAACATCTCAAATGGACCATTGCAAAGACCTCAAAATTGTGACCTCACAGCTGACTGATGACAGAGGGGTAAGGCTGCCATGTGGTTAAGACCTGGTCAACA
Organism: Tragelaphus eurycerus; assembly: GCA_935064755.1. Classification (NCBI taxonomy): domain Eukaryota; kingdom Metazoa; phylum Chordata; class Mammalia; order Artiodactyla; family Bovidae; genus Tragelaphus; species Tragelaphus eurycerus. The sequence goes on along the minus strand of CAKXYN010000282.1, from coordinate 482,611 downwards.
GTCTGGCAGCTGGTCTGGGGCAGATCCACATTGCTCTGAGCAGAGTTTAGGCAGGATCTGTGGGGGGCTTCCAGAAGGCTGGGTGGGAAGAAGCAAGAAGACAGGAACTCAAGAGCAGGAGGTGTGTGGACGCACCTCTCCCAGGGACTCTGGTGGCTGGGTGTCCTGGACAGGCATAGGGTAACTTGGCTCATACTCTGTGTGGCCATTGCCAGGGATGCTGGGGGCCACAGCAGGTGTGAAGGGCCTTGGAATCTCAGCAGGAACTGATGGTGGCTCCAGTGGGGCTGGAGGGTGGTTTGGATTCCCTGAAGGATAAAGATAAAGTGAAGTCAAGGAGGAACTGGAGATTCTCAGGGACAGGAGAGGCCTGGGTGCCCCCAGGTCATGGTTATCAGTTTCCCCACAGCATCAACAGCTACCCTGAGGTGGAAGGCACCCCTCAGAGGAGACCCGTGTCACCAAGTGGGAGGCAGGTACTAGAGGGAGAGTAGAGATGGAGAGGGTGAGGAGTGGTAGAGGCAGGAGACGGGAGAGCGCAGGGGGCGCCTCAGAAGCGTCTCACCACCCTGCCTGTATCAGCAGTCACCACTTCTCTGTCCCCAGGCATTCTGGACACAGTAGCTTTCTTCTCCTCCTTGTGGGTGGCTTTCACCACTAACTGACCCTTGACCTAAAGCTGCTTCCTTAACCCCTCCCCTTTGCCCCCACCAACCATGCCTGGTCCTACCACAGCTGTTTGTGTCTGGGGAAATCACAAATTGTTAATCTCCACAAATGAAGAGATGAGTTAGGAAGGAAGGAAAGAAGAGGGGTGGGGAGAAAGAAAGGCAAACATGGTGATATGTTTAAGGCTGTGGATCTGAGCAGTGTGTCAGGAATTGTCTCTATCTGAAATATAGACAGGTCTTGTATGAGTTTTCTTCCTGCCTCAGGCCCTGAGACCCTGGCCCCAGTGGACCCCCTCTGAGTACTTGGCTTGGCAGGGAGCATTGAGAGAGCACCGAGGGACAGCGGGGCAACTGGGGGTTGGAGGGAGCGGCAGTTAGGAGGCTCTAGGGGAAACCAGGGGGAGGGGAGGAGATGAGGGGAAAGGAAGGAAGAAGCCCATGAGGAAGAAAGCAGAGACGGTCATGGGATGGGAAGAGAAGACATGAATAGAGAGAAGGAAGGTGAACACGGGAGAGGAAACAGGAGGAAGTGTGAAAAGCGTGGCAGGCAAACATCATAGCTGCAAAAATTAGAGGAGGCTTCATTTGCTGGGCACATGGAAGGTGCCAGCTCCTGCTAAGTGCTCAACATGCCATCACCCTGTGGTTTTCACAGCAGCCCTACAAGCTAGACGTTGGCATTAGTCCCATTTTACAGAGAAGACTGAGACTTAGGGAATGAAGGGGCTTGGTCAAAGGGTTAATAAAGATTAATAAGTTGCTAAGTAGGGATCTACACTCAGGTTTGCCCACCGCCCAGGAGTGATGGGAGAGAGGGTGACAGAGGAGGACCCCGGGTATAGGGTAAGGGGAGAGGGAGAGCAAAGGCCAGGGAATCAGAGAAGAGTTCCAAAAGAGGGGCCAGGGCAGGTGGCTCACGTGGCAGGTTGCTTTGGTAGACATGGGCCACTTCATCAGCGAGAACAGTGTGCTCACAGGCCCTCAGTGCCCGGATGAAGGAATCCACCCAGCCGTTCCTCCGCCGAAGACTGTCAAAGAGGTTCCAGAGGGTGCCCTGGTTCCCCCAGCGGTCAAAGTGGGCCCGAAGTCGGTCCTGAAAGACACAGCCCCACCACCCAGATCAAATCAGGTAGCCCTCATCCCCTCCCACAGCTACAAGTGGAGGTACCTAGAAAGCTACAGGATGGAGGCAGCCATCCGAAGCTGGGTCAGAGTCCAGGACAAGGCCAGAGTTTTGAGCCCAAGTTCCTAGACCCAGGAAATATGTCTCCACTGTGTCCCAGGCTCTCTTCTCAGGGCTTTGCGTGAATTGTCTTATTTAATGCTATTATTATCCCTACTCAACTGATGAGGAAACTTGAGGCTTAGCACATACAAACAAGTGACCAGATAGCAGAAACCCACAGAATACATTTACAGCAGAACTAAATGATAAGGAATTCCTGCAAACACCAAAATACAAGAGAAAGGAGCCAAACTCCACCAGCCACAAACTCAAATACCACCAGCATCTGCATGCAGGAAGCTGAAGGAGGCCTCGGGGTTCAATGTGGAGACAGCTAAAACTGGGAGGGGCTGGGCTCAGCTCACTAGGAGTCCGCAGCAAGTGCCAAAGGGGCTAGCACCATCTGGCTCCCAAGGACTCTGAAAGCTGAGCCCTGGGACTCTGCCAGAATGGGTCCCATGACCAGGAGAAAGGAATTGAGACTAAGCAGGAAGAAGGACAAGAGATGGAGAAGGTCCCAGTGAAAGTGAGTAAGGGGCCCGAGCCCAGAAATCTCAGTGCTATATTTTGGAGCACTATACCAAAACAACACAAGGACCTCAGTGGGGCTGGAAAGGACACCCCGAGCCACATGTCATTCTGAAAGTTAGAAAACTGTCAACAATAGGAAACAGGATACAGATGACAAGGAAGGAGTTGGTCCTGGCCTGGGAGAAGCTCTGAATTCCACAACCCTGCCCCCAGTCAGTGCCTGGCTGTCAGGCCCTGGCTTACCTGGTCATTTATTGTGAGGCAGGACAGGTGAGGCAGAATATCCAGAACATGAATATTGCAAAAATTGCTGTGATTGTAGCGGATATACTCAAAAGTTTTGTCCTCGGCAAACGTCATCACTGTCTGGGTTCTGAACTGGCCCATGAAGGGTGGATGGACTGAGAGGAATAAAGGCTGGAAGAAAGCAGAGCATTCATGGCAACCAGGTTGGGGGTAGGGTTGGACAAAAGGCAATTCTTTCTTTTCCACCTCTTTGGAAAGTTCGCTATTTTAATCATCCTACTTTATTGCTTATTTTTATTTGCCTGCATCGGATCTTAGTAACAGCATGTGGGATCTTAGTTCTTAACCAGTGGACCACCAAGGAAGTCGCCATCCTACTTTATTATTGTCTTAGTATCAGAGGCCCTCAATGAATTTGCTTAAAAACAAACAGATGGGGGGAAAAAAATCAGATTCAGAAGACCTAGGGCCCAATTCTGCCCATCAGGTTGATCAGTGTTTGGGAAGAGCTCTGGCTCCTGCCTCATCATCCCCAGGTCTGAATGTGCCCCCAGCTGCTGATAGCAACAGGGCTGCTTCTTTGGAGAATACTGAGAGGGGGGGGGAGGGGGAGGGGCCCCAAAAGGGGGAGGCGGGGGTGCCGCGGGAGACCAAAAAGATGCAGCAGCAGAGAGGGAAGGAGAAGACAGGGAGGAGGGGGAAGAAATGGGGGAGGGGAAGTGGTAGGTGGAGAGGATGCAGAGAAGAACAAGGCACCCAACATAATAATAGGATCAGGCCTATTCTTACCATGAAGAAAATGCAGTACCAAGGAATTAAGGGGGCTTGCTAGTTAGTAGAAAAACAAAGAACTGAGGTCTTTAAGATCTGGGATCAGGTTCTTCCCAGAACTTGACTGCAGGCCCACCATTACATTAAAATGTAATGTACACGTACATATTTTCAGGGTAGGAGGCTAAGTTCCATTCCTGAGTGTGACTCCAGGAAAGTTATCAGCCTTTCCCAGGTTTATCCTCACGTCTAAAATGGCTCAGAGAGGTTGTTTTGAAAATACAGTAGTTCAGTCTTATAAGCCTGAAATTTTAAAATGCTCCAGGGACTTCCCTGGCAGTACAATGGTTAAGATTTCATGTCTCCATTGCAGGGGTCACTGGTGGGAACAAAGATTTCACATGCCACAGGGCGTGGCCAAAAACACACACACATACACACACACAAAGTGCTCCAAATACAATCAATTGCTGCCAGTTGCTTATGTAGCACTTACCACAATTTTCAAATATAGATCTGTTTGTTTGCTTGCTCCCTTTTTAAAAAAAAATTTCCTATTTTATTTATTTTTGCTCCGCCAAGCAGCATGAGGGATCCTAGTTCCCAAACTAGGATCAAACCTGTGTCCCTTACAGTGGTAACATGGAGTCTTAACTATTGGGCCACCAGGGAAGTGCCTACTTGTTTCTTATTTGCCTTTCTTATGCAAGAGAGCTGCAGGGAATAAGACAGACGAGATCTCTGCCATCATCCAATTTACATTCTACTGGAATGAGACAGACAAATCAGTAAAAATATATATAAATAAGGATTTCAGATAGCAATAAGGGTTATAGAGAAAATAAAGCAGATGAGACAGTCCCTGAAGATGGGGATGCTTCTTGAACTGGAGTGGGGAAAGAAGCTTTTTTGAATTGACATTTGAACCGAATGGTTCTTGGCTGCAGTGTTTTGGGCATAGGACACAGCAAGTTAGAAGTCCTAAGGTGGGAACAAGCTTGACATGTTTAAAGAATAGAAATTAGACTGAGTTGTCCAGGTTTAGAAAGCAAGGAGGAGGGGCAGATATCAAGGTGAAGAAGGTTGGGAAGGACTGCTGATGTAGGACATTATAGGAAAGGACTTTGTGTTTTATTTGGAGTGAAAGAGGGAGCTGTTGGAGGGTTCTAAGCAGGAAAAGGAGAGGATTTGATTATGTTAAAGACTTCTGTGGTGGTTTTAAGGTTTTAAGGGCTGTGGCGGGGTCATGATGGAAGCAGGGAGATAAGTCAGGAGGTCACAGCAGGGAATACATGACAGGTATGGCCAGAATGATAACCATGGAGGTGGTGACAGGTGACGGGATTCTGATATTTTGTGGATATGGGAGGTGAAGGAGAGAGAAGAATCAAGGATTCTTAGGCACTGGGTGGATGGAGGGTGTCACTTAGCAGGCCAGAAAACCTGGGGGAGAAGCAGTGGTACAGAGAAGACTCCAGAACTCCATTTTCAACAAGTGAAGCTTGAGATGCTATGATATTCAAAGGGGTTTTCAGGGAGAGAAGTGGGCAGAGGACAGAGGGGGAGACTGGAGTCGAAACATGGGTGTCAAGCTTGGTGAGACCTCTAGGAGACAGTGTTGCAAAGCAGAGAGTGCCCCAAAGTTGCTGAGGCTCCCAGTCCCCTGCCACGTGGGAAATGGTGCAGCTGTCCTGCCTACCTGCTGCCCACTGGCCCCATGGCTGCATGCTGCATAACTTCCTTTGCCAACCACAAGTGCTATACCTCTTGTGGGGCGAGAACCAACAACAGAAGTCAAGAGGATCAGGAAGGTGGGGCAGAGGTCCTCTGAGCCTTCGAGAGAGGAACAGAGAACTCTGTCATGGTGACCAGATTCCTTCTTCCCTCCCACAGGATCCAGGGAGGCCCCAGGAGAGAGTCAGGTGATACATTCTTCTGCATTCCAACCTCAGCCCTCAAGGCATAGAGTTTGGGAAGTATGGATGTATAAAATAGTCTCAACCGAAAAAAAAAGGAAGCTCATATTTGTTCACACTTACTGAAGGTTGGACACGACTGAGCGACTGATCTGATCTGATCTGACTGAAGGTCTACTATAGGTAAAGTGAAAGTGAAAGTCACTCAGTCATGTCTGACTCTTTGCGACCCCATGGACTATACAGCCCATGGAATTCTCCAGGCCAGAATACTGGACTGGGTAGCCTTTCCCTTCTCCAGGGGATCTTCCCAACCCAGGGATCGAACCCAGGTTTCCCGCACTGCAGGCAGATTTTTTACCAGCTGAGCCACAAGGGAAGCCCAAGAACACTGGAGTGGGTAGCCTATCCTTTCTCCAGTGGATCTTCCCCACTCAGGAATCCAATCGGGGTCTCCTGCATTACAGACGATTCTTTACCAACTGAGCTATCACATAAGCCCTGTACTATAGGCAGGCACACCCTAAATTTCTTTTATTAATTCGTACCATAATTCTAAGAGGAGAAGTGATGCCAAGTTGTCCAGCTGACCAGTGGCCTAACAGAATTGGAACCCAGGACTTCCTGCCTTATTGCATGTCTCACCATACATCTTGAGGGCAGAGACCTCTGCGGCAAGTGAGACTCACAGGGCCCCCTGCCTTCAAGCCCTCGGAGAGGCGAAGTACACGGCCTAGGTGAGGAGAGATCGCTGAGTGAGAGTGTGCCTAAGACGCAATATTTAGTCCCCTCTCTTGTGAGAAATGGAAGTCTTTCGGCCAGGTCTGAGGACGTTTTAGCCCTGCCCTCCACAGGTGCCAGTTCTCAGGTCCTTCCAGATGTTTTTGAGTCCTCAAAATAAGGATGTCAATTTTGTTTTTTCCAAAGTTTTCCTGGCACCTCCTTCCGGGTCTCAGAGAAGATTGTGCGCTGAGTGTTCCTGACCGTCGTCGCTAGGAGGGCACCAGAGTCTCAGAGAGCAGCCCCCGCGCACCCCTGCCCCCGTTCCCGGAAGGGACGAGGCCTCACGACCTCTGTTCGGAATCCAGAATTCCTGGGCCAGGGTCAGGTCCGCCGAGGACCAGGAGGCTGTTCAGAGGTGTCATCTCCGAGAACAGCCAAGACCTGGGGAGGGCAGCAGTCGCGATCGCTAAAGGCGCGGCCGCTGAGACTGGCGCACCTGGGCTAGGCCTCGCCTTGGGGTCACCCTGGGCCTGCGGATAGCTGGAGGAACTCAGTAGCCAGAGCCCGTCTCCTTCCGGCCCAACTTCCCCTCCAGCCCTGGCAGACGTCCGCGCCACCCACCTCCAGAGCCCCGGGTGCTGGATGCGGCACGCGGAGCTCTCGCTGCCACGAACCCCGCTGTGCATTAGGACCCGCTGTTCCCAGTACCCGTGCACCCTAAGCCTCTTGCACCCCGACGGACTCCGAGTCCCACTCGGCTTCTGCGCCGCGGACCACCTCCCCGAAAGGCGTCCGTGTTCCCTGAGCCCAGAGGACCGAGCTCCGGAGTCGGCGATCTTACCTTCGGTGGCCGCGACCCGGCGACCAGCCTTCCGCTGCGCCTGCTGGTAACCTTCCCCAGCTGGGAGAGAGGAGAGAGGCTGGGACCGTGCGGCCATTGGCCAGACGCAGGGGCGGGGCTTCGCGGCCTGCTGTCGCAGCTGGTCAGCGTGGGCCGGCACTTGACCTCGGTTGGCAAGCCTGGCGGCGCTGGACCTCGGATCGGAACTGACCTCGTTTTCTACTGCGTGATCGGAAGGGAAGATGATCTTTCCTTCTTTCGAGCAACTTCCAGGGGGAAGTCTAGGGTCTGGCTAGAAACCAAGTAGAAACCGAGCTGGGATCAGTCCCAACGCTTCCCACACGAACCTACCCTCCTCCGAGGAATAACTTGAGGGTTGAGGGCTTTTATGTCGTTCGCTCCTGGACTCACAGGGCCTAGCACACAGTGTTCAATAAATGTCGGGTGTCACAAGGGTTCGAGTGCTTAACCAAGTGACACCCTTTCTGGGCCTGAGAAGGCAGGATCGGGATGTGTAGGTGTATGCAGAGCAAGGGCCCAAGATTGGCTCGCTCTGCACACAGGGTGTGGGCCTTGAGTGCTGCGTGGGAAAGGCCTCTAGGCTCAAGGATTTAGGGCGGTACCTCCCGACAGTGCTCGCCCTTCCACTGCTGGGGCAAAGGACAATTACCGAGGGCCCACTCTGTTCCAGGTACAGACTTAAAGTTTTATATCTTAGGGCCCATTAAATATTCTCAAAATAACCACATAGAAGTTTATTTTTTCCTGTTTTAAAGAGAGATTTAAAGATCTGGGGAAATGTTTGGCAATTTTTAAACATTTAAACCTTTAAACATTTAAACATTTTAAACCTCTCCTGGTTGACCTATGAGTCCACCTGAAACATGCACTGTACTGTTTATGGTGGCTTTATTCACAATAGGCAACTCTGAAAGCAACCCAAATGCCCATAGACAGAAGGGAGAGACAAACCTGATATATAGTAGTAGTGAAAAATAACAGAGGACAAGAACTATTGATACAGACAACAGGATGAATCTTCCCAGGATGAATAGGCACTATGACTAAGCAAGCTAACTACAAAAAGAACATGCTGTCTCTTCCCACTCACAAGGCAAGATAAGGTTCAAAAAACATGTAAAACTCATCTATATAAATAGAATTCATACCATTGGTTACCTCTGGGGAATGCTTAAGGGTTGCATACAAGAGAGCCTTCTGGAGTGATGGAACTGTTCAATATCTTGATGTGCTGGTGAGTACCTGGACTTGCACATGTGCAAAAATACATCAGCTGTACACTTAAGATCGTTACATTTTATATTGTGACTTTAAAAAGAAAGACAAATGAGGGCTAAGAGGTCTGGCTGAGATCACTTGCAAATGCCTGAGCACATCAGTTCAATTCAGTTCAGTCACTCAGTTTGCGAGGCCATGAATCACGGCACGCCAGGCCTCCCTGTCCATCACCAACTCCTGGAGTTCACTCAGACTTACATCCATCAATTCAGTGATGCTATTCAGCCATCTCATCCTCTGTCGTGCCCTTCTCCTCCTGCCCCCAATCCCTCCCAGCATCAGAGTCTTTTCCAATGAGTCAATTCTTCGCATGAGGTGGCCAAAGTACTGGAGTTTCAGCTTTAGCATCATTCCCTCCAAAGAAGTCCCAGGGCTGATTTCCTTCAGAATGCACTGGTTGGATCTCCTTGCAGTCCAAGGGACTCTCAAGAGTCTTCTCCAACACCACACTTCAAAAGCATCAATTCTTCTGCACTCAGCCTTCTTCACAGTCCAGCTCTCACATCCATAGATGACCACAGGAAAAATCATAGCCTTGACTAGATGAACCTTTGTTGGCAAAGTAATGTCTCTGCTTTTCAATATGCTATCTAGGTTGGTCATAACTTTCCTTCCAAGGAGTAAGCGTCTTTTAATTTCATGGCTGCAGTCACCATCTGCAGTGATTTTGGAGCCCCCAAAAATAAAGTCTGACACTGTTTCCACTGTTTCCCCATCTATTCCCCATGAAGTGATGGGACTGGATGCCATGATCTTCGTTTTCTGAATGTTGAGCTTTAAGCCAACTTTTTCACTCTCCACTTTCACTTTCATCAAGAGGCTTTTTAGTTCCTCTTCACTTTCTGCCATAAGGGTGGTGTCATCTACATATCTGAGGTTATTTATATTTCTCCTGGCAATCTTGATTCCAGCTTGTGTTTCTTCCAGTCCAGCGTTTCTCATGATGTACTCTGCATATAAGTTAAATAAGCAGGGTGACAATATACAGCCTTGACATACTCCTTTTCCTATTTGGAACCAGTCTGTTGTTCTATGTCCAGTTCTAACTGTTGCTTCCTGACCTGCATACAGATTTCTCAAGAGGCAGGTCAGGTGGTCTGGTATTCCCATCTCTTTCAGAATTTCCCACACAGTCAAAGGCTTTGGCATAGTCAATAAAACAGAAATAGATGTTTTTCTGGAACTCTCTTGCTTTTTCCATGATCCAGTGGATGTTGGCAATTTGATCTCTGGTTCCTCTGCCTTTTCTAAAACCAGCCTGAACATCAGCAAGTTCACAGTTCACATATTGCTGAAGCCTGGCTTGGAGAATTTTGAGCATTACTTGACTAGCGTGTCAGATGAGTGCAATTGTGCGGTAGTTTGAGCATTCTTTGGCATTGCCTTTCTTTGGGATTGGGATGAAAACTGACCTTTTCCAGTCCTGTGGCCACTGCTGAGTTTTCCAAATTTGCTGGCATATTGAGTGCAGCACTTTCACAGCATCATCTTTCAGGATTTGAAATAGCTCCACTGGAATTCCATCACCTCCACTAGCTTTGTTCATAGTGATGCTTTCTAAGGCCCACTTGACTTCACATTCCAGGATGTCTGGCTCTAGGTCAGTGATCACACCATCGTGATTATCTGGGACATGAAGATCTTTTTTGTACAGTTCTGTGTATTCTTGCCACCTCTTCTTGATATCTTCTGCTTCTGTTAGGTCCATACCATTTCTGTCCTTTATCGAGCCCATCTTTGCATGAAATGTTCCCTTGGTATCTCTAATTTTCTTGAAGAGATCTCTAGTCTTTCCCATTCTGTTGTTTTCCTCTATTTCTTTGCATTGATCGCTGAATAAGGCTTTCTTATCTCTTCTTGCTATTCTTTGGAACTCTGCATTCAGATGCTTATATCTTTCCTTTTCTCCTTAGCTTTTCGCTTCTCTTCTTTTCACAGCTATTTGTAAGGCCTCCCCAGACAGCCATTTTGCTTTTTTGCATTTCTTTTCCATGGGGATGGTCTTGATCCCTGTCTCCTGTACAATGTCACGAACCTCATTCCATAGTTCATCAGGCACTCTATCAGATCTAGGCTCTTAAATCTATTTCTCACTTTGCTACCCACCCCAAATTCAGTTACCTTGTATCTAATTCTCACAGGAAAACTATTGGGAATATGGTGACTGAGTTCCAATGCAGTTGTCACCCCCTGTCTGCTGGACCTTGCAGGGCATTAAAAAATACAGCTTTCTCAAAAACACTATGAGATATTGCCTCAATCCATTTGGGTCTATCTAACAAAAATACCATAGGCTGGGTGGCTTATACAACAAACATTTATTACTGGAGGCTGGGAAGTCCAAGATCAAGGTCCAACAGATTAGGTATCTGATAAGGGCTGTCTCCCTGGATCACAGATGCAGTCTTCTTACTGTGTTCTCAGACAGCAGAAGGAGCAAGGCAGCTATCTGGGGTCTGTTAAAAGGGCACTAATTCTATTCATGAGAGCTTCACCCTTATGACCTAATCACCTCCCAAAGAGGCTACCTCCAAATATCATCACTTTGGGGATTAGTTTTCGATATATGAATGGGAGGAGGAGTAGACATAAGCATTCGGTCTATAGAAATATTAACCATTAGCATGGATATTTCAGAACAAACAAAATGGCATATCAGCAAGGATATGGAAAAACTGGAACCCCTATACATCACTGGTGGGAATGTGAGATGGTACAGCTGCTATGGAAAATAGTATAGAAGTTCCTCAAAAAAGTAAACAGAATTACAATAATCCAGGAATTCCACTTCTTGATATACACCCAAAGTAAAAGCAGAGACTCAAACAGTACATCTACGTTCATAGCAGCCTTATTCACAACAGCCAAAAGAAGAAGCAACCCAAGTCTCTATTGATGAATGAATGGATAAAATGAAATATAGTATATACATACAGTGGAATATTATTCATACTTAAGGAAAAAAATTCTAACACATGCTATCAAAGGTTGAACTTTGAAGGCATTAGGCTAAGTGAAATAAGCCAGTCACAAAAGGACAACTGTATGATTCCACTTACAGGAGGTATCTGCTGCTGCTGCTGCTGCTGCTAAGTCGCTTCAGTCGTGTCCAACTCTGTGCGACCCCATAGACGGCAGCCCACCAGGCTCCCCCATCCCTGGGATTCTCCAGGCAAGAACACTGGAGTGGGTTGCCATTTCCTTCTCCAATGCATGAAAGGGAAAAGTGAGAGTGAAGTCGCTCAGTCATGTCTGACTCTTAGCAACCCCATGGACTGCAGCCTACCAGGCTCCTCCGTCCATGGGATTCTCCAGGCAAGAGTACTGGAATAGAGTGCCATCGCCTTCTCCGACAGGAGGTATCTAAAGTAATCAAATTCATAGAATAGAAAGTAGAGTGGTGGTTGCCAGGGTCTTGAAGCATTGGAGAATGGAGAATTAGTGTCTAATGGGTAGAGAGTTTCAGCTGGGGAAGAAGAAAAAGTTCTGGAAATGGATGGTGGAATGCACAAAATGTAAGTGTATTTAATACTACAGAACTTTATAATTAAAAATGGTTAAAATGGTAAATTTGACATTACATATATTTTGTCACACACACAAAAGTCCAGATCTAGGTGGTTTCCTGCCACCTTTATCAGGGAACCAAAAGGGCACAACATCACATCTGTGGTATTTTTACTAAAACATATCATCTGAAGAGAATTATGAGGAAACAGTAAACAACCCAAAATAACATCCAACAGCTCTCCAATACAATACAGTAGCCAGTTGCCACTATTAAATAAAATTAATGGTGGCTCAGCTGGTAAAGAATCTGCCTGCAATGCAGGAGACCCCAGTTCAATCCCTCCCTGGGTTGGGAAGATTCGCTGGAGAAGGGAATGGATACCCACTCCAGCATTCTGGCCTGGAGAATTCCATGGACTGTATAGTCCATTGGGTCATGGAGTCGGACAAAATGGAGTAACTTTCACACACACACACACACACACACACACACATTTTAATCAAAATTAAATAAAATGTAAAATTCAGTTCCTCAACCCTAATAGCCACATTTCAAATGCTATTTTCACATGGCTAATGGCTATCATATTGGACAGCACAGATACAGAGTATTTCTATCATCACAAAGCGTTCTATTAGTTTTTTATTATTATTATTTGTATTGGACAGCACTCATCTACAGAACAACTTTCCAAAGATGTGAAGGCCATGAAAGACATGGAAAGACTGAGGAACTGCTCCAGATTAAAGGAGAATAGAGAGACTGAACAGCTAAAAGCAATGTGGGATTCTTGGTTGGACCCTGAAACTGAAAAAGGACATCAGTGGGACAAATGGACTCTTACGGAGGCCTTTAGATTAATTAATATTCTATTACAGTTAATGTTATGGTCTTGGTTATTATACTGTGTAGTTACATAAGATGTGAACATTTGTATTATTTTTGCAACTGTTCCTAAGTCTGAAATTATTTCAAACTGAAAATTTTAAGTGAAATAAAATTTTAAAATCATCTAGCCCGCTATGGGAAGGCAATCCCCCCCCCCTTTGCCTGGAAAATCCCAGACGGGGGCCCGGCTTGCCTGGTCCCAGGGCGGGGGCCTGGTGGCTCCGTCTTGGGGTCGCACAGAGTCGGACACGACTGAGGACTTAGCAGCAGCAGCATTTTACTGTTGATTGCATCCTACTCTATTTTATGAATAGGATTTATTGATCATTTTCCATTTATTAGAGGAAGGGCAAGTCCAGAGAGCATCCTCAGAGGCCCCTTTCCCAGTAAAAGTGGCCCAGGTCTCCAAACCAGTGCTCCAAGGAAGGCTGTGGCTCACATGTGATAAGCCGACAACCACCTAGCTCATGTTTCCCACCAGAGAGCAAAGTCAAACCCAAAGATAGTCCCAGAGTGCCCCCAAAAGGAACATTTTTCATGTCTAAGTCCCTTCAGGGGACTCTCCAAACTGAAAAACAAAATACAATCCTTGCCTTTACAATTTCATTTCAAGTAAGTTTTTAAACTGCATTCCTTAAACTATTTTTTCACACTGTCAATTTTATTGTAAAAAAAAAAAATAATATATGCTTACATATTTAGTACGGAGAAAACCAGAAATATTTGATGAAGAAAATCAAAATTCATATTCATAATGCCACCACCCAGAAAAAATCTGCTGGTGACACTCTAGTGTCTTTTCTTCTAGTATTTTCTCTTCTACAATATGAGACCTCTGAGTCCTCAGTTCTGGAATCACCTTTGTCTCACCTAGCTGCACAGGAAGGACATAAAAGGGTCTAGTATGAATCCACTTTACCTCTCAAGGGTCTCAGGAGAAGGCAGGGGCTTAGTCTGTGTCAGCTCGTGGGTCAGTTCCCTGCTGCAGCCAAGCTCCTCTGGGGCTATCCAGCCCCCTATGGTCAGTATGGCCTCGTCAGGCTCAGGAGATCATGTTGCTGCAAAGAAGATTTTGCATGCCAGTTAAGACCTGAAGCAACCAAAAAATAATAATAAATTGATTTAAAAAAAAAAGAAGAGTGGCAGGAAGCTGGGGTCTTGGAGGGATGTGTCTCCAGGGAGGGCCAGGGAGTGTCTTCTGCAATGGGAGATGTGTATGAATCACCTGCCACTCAGGGGCTGCCATCCTGCCCTTCCTTTCTGAGAACTACTGACATAAGTTGTTTGGCAACAGACATTTACTTGGAGTTGCAGCAAAAACAGGAAAATGAGTGCATGTGTAGGACATGCTTTTGAAGTTACAAACTGGAGTTCCTAAAATTCATACACATCTCCCAGTGTAGAAGACACTCCCTGGCCCTCCCTGGAGACACATCCCTCCAAGACCCCAGCTTCCTGCCACCCTTCTTTTTTTAAAATCAATTTATTATTATTTTTTGGTTGCTTCAGGTCTTAACTGGCATGCAAGATCTTCTTTGCAGTGTGCAGAATCTTCTGTTGTGGTGAGGGCTCTATAGTTGGGACATTCAGGCTTAGTTGCCTCATAGCACGTGAGATCTTAGTTCCCTAATCAGGAATCAAAGCCATATCCCCTGCACTGGAAGGCTGATTCTCAACTACTGAACCACCAGGGAAGTCCCCTTCTTGGTGCCCAACTTACATTCAGCTCCTCTTGCCATCTGCTTTCCTAGGGCCCTTCCCCCAGAATCTGGAACTCAGTGAAGAAAACAGAAATCCCTCAGAATGGGAGACTTCGTGCGCAATGAAAGATCCTGCATGACACAACTAAGACCTGACACAGCCAAATAAATAAATATTTTTTAATAGAAATGCTTTATATATATAAAAAATTGCTGTGAATATTCACATGAAAGTCTTTTTGTGGAGTTATGCACTCATTTAAAAATTGATGGACAGGTGGTTCAGTGGTTAAAATTTCCCTAGTGGTCCAATGGTTAAGAACCTACCTGCCAATGTTGGGGACATAGGTTAGATCCCTGGTCCAGGAAGATTCCACATGCTGCAAGGCAACTAAGCCTGTGAGCCACAACTACTGAGCCCTTGCCCCCTAGAGCTCTGCAATGAGAAGCCACAAGAAGCAGCCAGCACATCAGAATTACAGAAAGCCCATGAATAGCAATGAAGACTCAGCACAGTCAAAAATAAATAAAATAAATTTTTTAATTGCTGGACAATAGGGTAAGGTATGTTTAACTTTATTAGAAGTTTCCAATCAATTTTCAAAGTGGGTGCACCACTTTACACTACCACCAGCAAGTGTATCAGTGGTTCCAGGTGCTCCAGGTTGCTTCTTCACCAACACTTGACACGCTCAATTTTTTCACAGTAAGGAATTTAATGCAAGGAATTGGTGCAAAATAAGTGAAGGGGACTGGAGGAGCAAGAGTCAGAAGGCTGCCACTGGAGTAACTGAGTTCAAGAGCACATCACCATAACCACAGTTGGAAGCAAGGCCACTGATGCCACCTCCAGTTCCGCATAGCTCTGTCTCAACATCTGGTTGAGTCTGGCACATGAGACTGGCTTGAGACCCTCACCTCTCTGTCTCCTGCTGTGAGCATAAGTCTCAGCAAGAAGATGGGCTCTGCCCCCAACCCCAAACTCTGGTGGGGCATCTAATTGTCAGATCTTAATATTCTTAATTCTAGCTGCAAAAGAATCTGGGAAATGTAGTTTCTTACTTTGTAGCCTCTGCCCAATATAGGAAAGCATTCTGTAAGGAGACAGAGGGAGCCAGTTTTATTAGTTAGCTTTTGCTAACTAATTAAAAAACTACCCCAAAATGTTAAGAGTAAAACAGCAACTATTTATTTAGCTCACATTTCTGTGGGTTGGTGCTTTGAGGTTAGGCTTAGCTAGGCTATGCTATGCTAGTCACTCGTCGTGTCCCTCTGTGCGCCCCTGTGGCGCCCCCCCCCCCCCCGGTTCTCCGGCGCACTGGGGCCTTCCTTCTCCGCTGAAGTGAGTGAAGTGAGTCACTCAGTCGGTCCGCTCTGCGCCCCATGTTTCGCCCACAGCTCCTCCGTCCATGGGATTTTCCAGCAGGCGGGGCCTGCTCTTAGCTAGGTAGTTCTTATCTGAGCTCATTCATGACTTTGCAGTCAGTTGCCAGTCTGTTGGGAACTCACTGGTTTGGATGTGTTCTGCTGAAATGGATCATCTCTGCTCCACGTGGTATCTCATCCTGCAGCAGGCTAGCCTAGGCTTGTTTTTTATGGTGGTTGGGCAGGTTTCCAAGAGAGAGCAAAATGCTCTTTAGGCCTAGGCTCCAAATGGCACATCACTTCAACCACATTCTATTGATCAAAACAAGTTACAAAATTAGCCCTAATTCAAGAGTAGTGGAAATAGACTCCACCTCTTCCACAAAGTAATTTAAAGCCACATTGCAGGGGTGGGAATAATGGTGGGTTGAAAAGTTAGGGTAATCTACCACACCAGTCCACAGTCCCTGCCGTGTCTCCCACTTCTGGAACTAGCCAGCAAATCCCAAGTGCCTGAATTCTCTTTTGTGCAAAGCAACAAGATTCCCTGTATTACCTTTTTCTGCCCCTTTATTATATCATGTTTCCTAGGTTCCTTAACCTTATTTTCTAAATCTTCTAATTGATTTTTATTTTAAGGAACAACAATTTATTGAGAACTCATTATCTGTTCTTCCCGGTGTTGCTTTATGGATGTGATCTCTTACTGAATCTCATTACTGAGAAGAAAAATTAAAACATCTTCTTAAAAAAAAAAAAATCTTTTATGTTCCTACATGGTTTTTCTCTGAAGCTATTTCTTGCTGTTTGCAAAAAAACTAAATAAAGTTTCTCTTTTACACTAGAGGCTTTCCCCAAATATCTGGTGAACTTTGCTCATATTAAGATGAACTACCACTGCCCTGGTAGTTTAGCGGTTAAGAATCTGCCTTGCAGTACAAGAGTTGTGACTTCAATCCCTGGTTGGGGAACTAAGATCCCACATACCATAGGGCAAGTAAGCCCCAGTGCCACAACTAAGACCCAACACAGCCAAATAAATAAATATTTTAAGAAAAAAGCGAGTCAATAAAGAGCATCAGGGAAGTTCTGTGCACATCCACGGGTTGGCTTGCTTTTGAAGGCGCCAGATAGGGACTGGCCTTCGGAAGAGTCACACAGGCCAGAACAGGAGGGTCTTACACATGGGGCTGCTCATCTTTAAAACATGAGCACTTAACTTGGTGTGGACCAGTGATTCCTTGGGCTGTCTGGTAACATTCATAGGCCAGAAAAATGTTTTTAAAGGCATTTAAAGATATATACGGAGAAGGCAATGGTATCCCACTCCAGTACTCTTGCCTGGAAAATTCCATGGATGGAGGAGCCTGATGGGCTGCAGTCCATGGGGTCACTAAGAGTCGGACACGACTGAGCGACTTCACTTTCACTTATCACTTTCATGCATTGGAGAAGGAAATGGCAACCCACTCCAGTGTTCTTGCCTGGAGAATCCCAGGGACAGTGTGGAGCCTGGTGGGCTGCAGTCTATGGGGTCGCAAGAGTCGGACACGACTGAAGCGACTTAACAGCAGCAGCACAGATATACAGGGTTACAAAAAACAAAACAAAACTCACTACTGAAATACATTAAAGTATTAAACAATTGTTTCAGTAAATAAGTAAAATATGTAAGCAGTGTCATGCATAGATGATAATCTCAGCTATCTGCATCAACTCTATCGTAATACCAAAATACCCATAATTTCTTTTGGTGACCCAGTCTTAGATCCAGCTAATAGCATTCATTTTTAGCCAACATTTTAAATGGAAGGAAATTACAAAAACCACACTTTTGGGGAGGAGTGATAGATATGTTCATTATCATGTTTGTGGTGATTGTTTCATGGGTATATATACATATATCAAATCTCATCAATTGCACAATTTAAATATCTGTAGTGTTGGGGAAACGCCTTTATGCACCAACACAGAGGTGAGAGAAAACACTGAAAATGCAATCAGTTAAAACATGCAGGTACTTCACAAGACACTACAAAGTCTGGGCAGCATTTCACACATTTTATATAATAACATAGAAAAAAAGAACAATGAAAATTTAATTTTAGCTAGTAATTAGTGAAAAAGATGCATTTCCTCCTCATCTGAATTGCAGAATTCCATGAATTCTATCCATGGATCCACTGAGGGTCCTGGGCTTCCAGGTCCCATCACTGTCCCAATAATGCCCTGACAAAAACAATTTTTTCCAGATTCAGGATCCAACTTGTGATCAGCCCTTGCCTTGAGTTGTCATGTTTCTTTTTTCTCCTTTTAGACAAAGCAGTTCCTCAGCCTTTAACTGCCTTGATATTTTTGAAAACTGTATGTCAGAATTTTCCTCTTCTTGGGTTTGTCTGGTTTTATCCTCCTAATCAGATTCAGGGTAAGCATTCTTAATGCTCAGAAGTGACACTGTGTCCTTCCTGTACATCAGGAGGCACTGGATATCCATTTGTCCCACTACTAAGGATATTCACTTCAATCACTTGATAAAGGGGGTGTCCTCCAGTTTCTCCACCATTGATTTACTATTTCCTCATTTGTAACTAATAAGTAACTCATGGAAAGGCTACATAAAAATCCTGTTGCTCATCAATCTTTCACCAACCGGTTTTATAATAGCATCTCAGCATAGTTCATACATCTTCTTTGTACATACAAATGTATTTCTGATTATATTGGATCTAGGCATTTTCTAATTTTTGTCTTTATCCTGAGTAAGATCTTGTCTTTCATTATATTTACTAACTCATTATTCATGGACACAGGAAAGTTATTTTTACTGATCATTTTTGTTATCCACCACCTACCTTAGGACCTTTCTGAATCAGAGAGGGCTCCTCTTGCCCATGATTTACTTTGTTTTCATTACATGGATATTACGGGGCCATATGAGCCAGAGACCTATCAAAGGGTTTTAATGCCCTTTTGCTTCTGATTAAATATCAATCACAAATAATGTCCAGATAGTAAATGCTCTGCTCCCAGCTCTAGCTGAAGGCGGAGTCTCTACTGGTCCAAAGACTTTTTTGGCCCTCAAGCTGATGTGGCTTGTATAACTAGGGTGGACAAAGCCATCTCCAGGTGATTTTCAGAAAGAGGAGGATTTCTGCCCACCTTTTTACTCATTTTTCCTAGGGGCAGAAATTATAGGCCTGCAGTAATCAGTCAATTATTACAGTCGATTGTAACTCTGACCTCTTTCTTTAAAACACTGAGGGGAAAAACTCCTATTCATTAATAGAAATGTGAAAGCAAGCCAGTATAACTTCTGAACACAGTGGACCTTGCAGCAGGAAACTTGCAGATGTTGCATGATGTTTCCTTTGCTGTAACAAGCAGCGTATCATCTGTGAAAGGGACCTTTGAGACTGGGCACTACCAACCTTGAGAGATATCAGACACAGTCTGTTGTTTCTCTCTGCTCCCCAGGAGAAAGACAAAGTTGTTACATGGTGATGTTGCAGAATCTCTGGCCCCAGGAGACTTCTGTAAACCAATTTTTATTCATTCATTCTGTATTGGGTGGCTGCTATGTGCCAGGTGTAAGTATAATGTAGAAAACAAGAGACACAATATAAACCCTCTTGGAGGCTATAACATGATGGGAAAAAGAAATATTAAACTATAAAACACACAAATAAAACACACAATTGGAGTGGAGTGAACAAAGCTAGTCAAAATTAATACAGGGACTTCCTTGGTGGTCCAGCGATTAAGACCCCATGCTTCCCACTGCTGGGGGCACCAGTTTGATCCTCAGTCAGGGAAATAAGATTCTGAAAGGCTTGTGATGCAAACCAAGAAGAAAAAAATTAGTACAGCTACACCTGCCCCTTCAGGGGAATATATAACACATGATTCATCTCTCGATGATATACCTTTCTATGATCCTCTTCAGCTTATGTACATTAGTGACAAAGGAAGCCTTCCCTGAGAATTTAATCACATCCCATAAGGGTTTGGGATTTCAAAGCAGAATTCAAAATATGCTTTGAGCTGCTGAGGATGGAGCAGCTCTCATTTTTAGGTGGGCACAGCTATGCTATTAAAGTTAGGTGTGGAACCAAGTTGGATGGGGATGGAGACCTAAACTGCTTAATATGAACAGGGGAGGAGGAATGAAAAATGAGGTGCTGGAGACCAGAGGGTATAGAAGGGAGCACAGAGAGTTATTGTTTAATGGGTACAGAATTCCTATTTTGAATGATGAAAACGTTCTAAAAATAAATATAATAGGGACTTCTCTGGTGGTCCAATGATTAAGACTCCATGCTTCCACTGCAGGGGTCACGGGTTCAATCTCTGGTCAGGGAACTAAGATCCTGCATGTGTAGCTTGGCCAAAAAAAAAATAGATGCAATCATATGAGTATACTTAATGCCACTAAATTGGACACTTCAATATGGTTAAGGGCTTCCAGTTCAAGATGGCAGAGTAGAAGGATATGTGCTCATATCCTTCTGCGAGAGGACCAAAATCTTAACTAGTTATGAACCACCATCAAGAGGATGCTGGAACCCACCAAAAAAGGATACACTATGTCCAAGGGCAAAGAAGAAGCTGAAACAAGATAGTAGGAGAGGCCCAACATGATAAAATAAAATCCCATACAAGCTGGGTGGATGACTCACAATCTGGAGAAGAGTGCTATCAAAGAAGTTCTCCCACTGATGCGAGACTCATGTCAGGCTTCCCAGCCTGGGGATCATGCAAAGGGACTGGGAATCCCCAGGGAATCTGACTTTGAAAGCCAGTGGGATTTGGTTACAGAACTTTCAAAGAACTGGGGAAAACAAGAGACTCCACTCTTGGAGGACACAAGCAAAATCTTGTGTGTGCCAAGACCCAGGGGAATGGAGCAGTGACCTCACAGAAGACTGAACCAGACCTACCTGCTAGTGCTCGAGTGTTCCTTATGGAGATTTGGATCAGCAGTGGCTTGCCACGGGGATGGAGGCACTGGCAACAGCAGTCCTGGAAGGGGCCCCTTGGTGTAAGTCCTCTAGGAGGTCACCATTAACCCTACCATAGAGCCCAGGGCTGGGCCCCTCAGGCCAAAGAATTAACAGAGAGGGAGCACAACCCCACCAATCAGCAGATAACTGGATTAAAGTTTTACTGAGAAGCAGCAGTTAGAACTAGACATGTAACAACAGACCAGTTCCAAATTGGGAAAGGAGTATGTCAAGGATGTATGCTGTCACCCTGCTTATTTAACTTATATGCAGAATATATCATGCGACACGCCAGGCTAGACGAAACACAAGCTAGAATCAAGATTGCCGGGAGAAATGTCAATAACTTCAGATACCCAGATGACACTACTCTTCTGGCAGAAAGCGAAGAAGAACTAAAGAGCCTCTTGATGAAAGTGAAAGAGGACAGTGAAAATGTTGGCTTAAAACTCATCATTCAAAAAACTAAGATTATGGCATCCAATCCCATCACTTCATGGTAAATAGATGGGGAAACAATGGAAACAGTGAGAGGCTTGATTTTGGGGGCTCCAAAATCACTGCAGATGGTGACTGCAGCCATGAAATTAAAAGACGCTTGCTCCTTGGAAGGAAAGCTATGACAAACTTACTGTATTAAAAAGCAGAAACATTACTTTGCCAACAAAGGTCCATCTAGTCAAAGCTATGGTTTTTCCAATAGTCATGTATGAATGTGAGAGTTTGACTATAAAGAAAGCTGACCGCTGAAGAATTGATGCTTTTGAAGTGTGGTGTTGAAGAAGACTCTTGAGAGTCTCTTGGACTGCAAGGAGATCAAACTAGTCAATCCTAAAGGAAATCAACCTTGAATAGTCATTGGAAGGACTGATGCTGAAGCTGAAACTCCAAAACTCTGGCCACCTGATGTGAAGAACTGACTCACTGGAAAAGACTGATGCTGGGAAAGAATGAAGGCAGGAGGAGAAGGGGACCAACAGAGGATAAGATGGTTGGATGGCATCACCGACTCGACAGACATGAATTTGAGAAAGCTTCGGGAGTTGGTGAGGGACAGGGAAGCCTGGCATGTTGCAGTCTATGGTGTCGCAAAGAGTCGGATACGACTGAGCAACTTAACTGACTGAACTGAGCACAGCCCTGCCCACCAGAGTAAGACCCAGTTTTTCCACCATCAGTCCCTCCCATCAGCAAGCTTATACAAGTCTCTTAGCCTCATCCAACAGAGGGCAGACAAAAGAAGCAAGAAGAACCACAATCCTGCAGCAGCTAGAAACAAAATCACATTACAGAAAGCTAATCAGGATGAAAAAGCAAAAGGTTTTGCCTCAAATCTTTGAAGGGACAAGATAAAACCCCAGAAAAACAACCAAATGAAGTGGAGATAGGCAGCCTTTCAGAAAAAGAATTCAGAATAATGATGGTGAAGATGATCCAGGATCTCAGAAAAAGAATGGAGGCAAAGATTGAAAAGATGCAAGAAATGTTTACCAAAGACCTGGAAGAACTAAAGAACAAACAAACAGAGATGAATACACTAGAAGGAATCAATGGCAGAATAACTGATGCAGAAGAACGGATAAATGACCTGGAGAACAGAATGGTGGAAATCACTGCTGTAGAACAGAATACAGAAAAAAGAATGAAAAAAAAAAAAAAAAGACAGCCTAAAAGACCTCTGGGACAACAGGAAATGCACCAACATTCTCATTATAGGGGTCCCAGAAGGAGAAGAGAGAAAGGACTCCAGAAAATATTTGAAGAGATAATAGCTGAAAAGGTAAGGAAAATATGGGAAAGGAAATAGTCAACCAAGTCCAGGAAGCACAGAGAGTCCCAGGAAGGATAAACTCAAGGAGGAACACACCAAGATACACAGTAATCAAAATGATGAAAATTAAAGACAAACAAACTATTAAAAGCAACAAAGGAAAAACAACAAATAACATAGGAGGAAAACTCCCATAAGGTTATCAGCTGATTTCTCTACAGAAACTCTACAAGCCAGAAAGGAATGGCACAATGTATTTAAGGTGATGAAAGGGAAGAACCTACAACCAGGAATAATCTACCAGCAACACCCTCCTTCAGATTTGATGGAGAAATCAAAAACTTTCCAGATAAGCAAAAGTTAACAGAATTCAGAACCACCAAACCAGCTTTGCAATAAATGCTAAAGGAACTTCTCTAGGCAGGAAATACAAGAGAAGGCAAAGACCTACACAAAATAAACCCAAAACATTATGAAAAATTGTAACAGGATCATACATATCGATAATTACCTTAACTGTAAGTGGATTAAATGCACCATCCAATAGAGTAGACTAGCTGGGCAGAAGCAGAGAAGGCAATGGCAACCCACTCCAGTACTCTTGCCTGGCAGATCTCATGGACGGAGGAGCCTGGTAGGCTGCAGTCCATGGGGTGGCAAAGAGTCAGACACGACTGAGCAATTTCACTTTCACTTTTCACTTTCATGCATTGGAGAAGGAAATGGCAACCCACTCCAGTGCCTCCAGTGTTCTTGTCTGGAGAATCCCAGGGACTGGGGAGCCTGGTGGGCTGCCGTTTCTGGGGTCGCACAGAGTCAGACACGACTGAAGTGACTTAGCAGCAGCAGCAGCAGCTGGGCAGATGAAAGCATGTGTGTGTATGCACTTCCACTTACCACATCACTCAACCTAACCCCTCAAATTGTATATAATTATTTTACATTGTTAGGTTAATCATGTTTCCATTATGGCTTGCAATGTAATTATCTTTTATTTCTTCTTTGGGTATTGACTGTGAAAACCGTCAATTACTATTACTCTTTTTATTAATTACCTATTATTTGCTTAATATCATGATGGGATTCCCTGGTGGCTCAGACGGTAAAGAATCCACCTGCAACACAGGAGACCTGGGTCTGATCCCTGGGTTGAGAGATCCCCTGGAGGAGGGCATAGCAACTCACTCCAGTATCTTGCCTGGAGAATTCCCATGGACAGAGGAGTCTGGCGGGCTACATACAGTCCATGGGGTCACAAAGAATCAAACATGACTGAGTGTTAAGCACACAATATCATGATTGGTCAACAGAAAATAAGAAAATTATCTATCACTAAAACTACCATTTAATAGAAAACCTTGTAATTGCTTTTTAAAATCCAGATGCATACAGAATTATCTTGTAATTTTTTGAAAAATACAAATGCTCAAGTATCGCTATTTTTATCCAAAGCTCCATATGTGTTTCTAAGGAGCATGCATGTTTAAAAACAACTGGACTATATGATGACTTTTTTGCTTTTATCTCGTTTCTTTCACTTTTTCTATTTCATATTCAGTGTTCCTATTTCATTCAGTTTGTTTTCCAATTTCTCCATCTCTTTTTGTTGTTGTTGTTCTTTCTCAAGCCTTTATCAAGCATAGTAAAAAAGCTTTTGTATATATATGTATAGCATGTATAAGAGTATGGGCTTCCCTTATAGCTCAGTTGGTAAAGAATCTGCCTGCAATGCAGAAGACCCTGGTTTGATTTCTGGGTCAGGAAGATCCACTGGAGAAGAGAGAGGCTACCCACTCCAGTATTCTTAGGCTTTGCTTGTGGCTCAGCTGGTAAACAATCTGCCTGCAATGTGGGAGACCTGGGTTTGATCCCTGGATTGGGAAGACCTATCCTGGAGAAGGGAAAGGCTACCCACTCCAGTATTCTGGCCTGGAGAATTCCATGGACTATGGGTCACAAAGAATCGGACATGACTGAGCGACTTTCACTTTCTAATATATATATTTTTGAAAAATTATGAATTTTTGCCTAAAAAATTACATTTTGATTCTACTTGACTAGGTATGAATAGAATGCTGGATTTTTAATTTATATTCACTCAAAACTTTGATATAGTTCCTAGTATTTTGGCATCTAGTATTACTGCTAAAATTCTAGAAAATTTATGATCTTAGTGATTTAAAAAAAAAATTGAATCAGGCTTGAAACCTCTAATCCAATCTAAATTGGATTAGAAATACTATGCTATAAAAAAAACCAAACAGGAAATTAACAAGTGATATTTTTCCTGTGGTCATGTATGGATGTGAGAGTTGGACTGTGAAGAAGGCTGAGCGCCCAAGAATTGATGCTTTTGAACTGTGGTGTTGGAGAAGACTCTTGAGAGTCCCTTGGACTGCAAGGAGATCCAACCAGTCCATTCTGAAGGAGATCAGCCCTGGGACTTCTTTCGAAGGAATGATGCTAAAGCTGAAACTCCAGTACTTTGGCCACCTCATGGGAAGAGTTGACTCACTGGAAAAGACTCTGATGCTGAGAGGGATTAGGGGCAGGAGGAGAAGGGGACGACAGAGGATGAGATGGCTGGATGGCATCACTGACTCGATGGACATGAGTCTGAGTGAACTCCGGGAGTTGGTGATGGACAGGGAGGCCTGGCGTGCTGTGATTCATGGGGTCGCAAAGAGTCAGACACAACTGAGTGACTGATCTGATCTGATAGTATTATTAACAAAGTATAGATTTTGTTCAAATTTCACAAAATTTTATGCTAGTGTCCATCATTTATTTGCATAACTTATTCAAGACTCCACACTATATTTAATTGCATTGAGCAAATTTAGCTGCATGCAACAAATTTTGATAAATTCTTTTTCATTTTCAATTTCATAAATTCTCTTTTCTTTTCTATTACAAATATTCTCTATTTTTCCTTGTTATGGCTTCTTAGATACACCCATCATTTACAAGTGGACATTCCCTAAATACATGGGATTTTTTTAAAGTATTCTTAGCATTAATTTCTCATTTTGATACTAATTTCTCATTTAAATGCTTTCCTCTCTGCAGTCATCCTGTGTTTTTTTCAGTCTAACTTTATTGAGACTTTCAAGGGCTAAGTTGAAGATCTCTCTTGGTAAATGTCACATTTCACTTGAAAATATGTGTTATTTTCAAATATTTTGATATTAACTTCTAACATAATTCCACAGTGATGAGAACAGATTCTGTATTTCTTTTTGATTCTATACTATTTTAATACCTTTAGACCATGAAAATTTTGCACTTTGTTTTATATCCCTGGATATTTTCCAGTATCTCCTAGTTTACAATCTATGGGAACTTAAATAGAATTTGTTTCCTCCTGTTGCATGAAGATTGTATAAATCTTCATTATGTTGTTTGGTTCACAGTGCATTTCAGGTCTCCTATACCCTTCTACTTCTCTGCATATTCACTGTATTAATTTTTGAAAGTTTGATATTGAAACTCCAACGAAAAATCTTAATTTATCTACTTAAATAAAACAACTGTAATATACAGTGGAACCTTGTTCTATATTTTCCAAGTCTCCTGTAAATGTGTTATTACACTTTCACAATTTTAAAGAAATACAAATTTTTTTTAAATGGTTAAAATGTTCAATTTTATGTTATGTATATTTTATAATAAAAAATGAAAAAAGTTTTCAGTAAATATAATAATAATAAAGCAGAAGGGAGCAGCCTGAAAGTTGATGGGAGGCCAAGGACAAGGGGGAAGTAGGTGTGACAAGACACCCTTGGGGGTTATGGTAAAGAGAACCAGGAAACATGAGTGTCTAACACTAAATCTTAAGTTTTTTGCTTTGTCATTCTATAAGATAACCATCCACTATCCCCCAAAGTTTAGAAAAAGTCTGTTGTGCTCAAAAACCTGATTCTTTGGTGGCATCAAGGCAAAGAGCATGTATTCTGCATCTAAGTAAATATATCAGGGCAGGGAGAGGGAAAAGTCACATGCACTGAGACCCAAGTAAGATGGACAATGTCGCAGAAGATGAGGACAAGGACAAGTGACACTCATGAGACACATATGATGTGCTGGGGCAATACTGAGTGTCCCACTTCAGGCAGGATGAGGGCTCAAGCAATTGTTACTGTTGTTCAGTCACTCAATCATGTCCAACTCTTTGCAACCCCGTGGACTGCAGCACGCCAGGCTTCCCTGTCCTTCACCATCTCATGGAGTTTGCTCAAACTCATATCCATTGAGTTGGCAACGCCATGTAACCATCTCATCCTCTGTCGTCCCTAACTTCTACCTTCAATCTTTCCCAGCATCAAGGTCTTTTCTAGTGAGTTGGCTCTTTGCATCAGGTGGCCAAAGTACTGGAGCTCCAGCTTTAGCATCAGTTTTTCCAATGAATATTCAGGGTTGATTTCCTTTAGGATTGACTGGTTTGATCTGCTTGCTATCCAAGAGACTCTCAAGGGTCTTCTCCAACACAACAGCTCAAAAGCATCAATTCTTCAGTGCTCAGCCTTCTTTATGAGTCCAACTCTCATATCCATACATGACTACTGGAAAAACCAGTAGTTTTTGACTAGATGGACCTTTGCCGGCAAAGTAATGTCTCTACTTTTTAATAGGCTCTCTAGATTTGTCATACCTTTTCTTTCAAGGAGCAAGTATCTTTTAATTTCCTGGCTGCAGTCACCATCTGCAGTGATTTTGGAGCCCAAGAAAATAAAGTCTGTCACTGTTTCCATTGTTTCCCCATCTATTTGCCATGAAGTAATGGGATTGGATGCCATGATCTTAATTTTTTGAATATTGAGTTTTAAGCCAGCTTTTTCACACCCCTCTTTCACCTTCATCAACAGGCTCTTTAGTTCCTTCTTGTTTTCTGCCATAAGGGTGGTGTCTGTCATCTGTGTATCTAAGGTTATTGATATTTCTCCCAGCAATCTTGATTCCAGCTTCTGCTTCATCCAGGCCAGCAATGCTCATGATGTACTCTGTATATAAGCTAAATAAGCAAGGTGACAACATACAACCTTGATGTACTCCTTTCCCCAAGGAGTGATCATAACCATCCCCAAGAAAAAGAAATGCAAAAAGGCAAAATAGTTGTCTGAGGAGGCCTTACAAATACCTGAGAACAGAAGAGAAGCAAAAGGCAAAGGAGAAAAGGAAAGATATAACCATCTGAAGACACAGTTCCAAAGAATAGCAAGGAGGGATAAGAAAGCCTTCCTAAGTGAAAGTGAAAAGTGAAAGTGTTAGTCGCTCAGTCTGTCCAACTCTTTTCGACCACAGGACTGTAGCCTTCCAGGCTCCTCTGTCCATGGTATTCTCCAGATTAAGAATACTAGAGTGGATTGCCATTCCCTTCTCCAGCGGATCTTCCTGACCCCAGGATCGAACCCAGGTCTCCTGCATTGCACACAGATTCTTTACCATCTGAGCTACCAGGGAAGTCCTTGGTGAACATGCAAAGAAATAGAGGAAAACAACAGAATGGGAAAGACTAGAGATCTCTTCAAGAGAATTAAAGATACCAAGGGAAAATCTCATGCAAAGATGGGCACAATAAAGGACAGAATCAGTATAGACCTAACAGAAGCAGAAGATATTAAGAAGAGGTGGCAAGAATACACAGAAGAACTGCACAAAAAAAGATCTTAATGACCCAGATAACCACGATGGTGTGATCACTCACCCAGAGCCAGACATCCTGGAATGCAAAGTCAAGTGGGCCTTAGGAAACATCACTACAAACAAAGCTAGTGGAGGTGATGGAATTCCAGCTGAGCTACTTCAAATCCTAAAAGATGATGCTGTTAAAAGTGCTGCACTCAATATGCCAGCAAATGTGGAAGACTCAGCAGTGGCCACAGGACTGGAAAAGGTTAGTTTTCATTCCAATCCCAAAGAAAGGAGATGCCAAAGAATGTTCACACTACCACACAACTGCACTCATTTCACATGCTAGCAAAGTAATGCTCAAAATTTTCCACGTGAGGCTTCAAAAGTACATGAACTGAGAACTTCCAGATGTTCAAGCTGGATTTAGAAAAGGCAGAGAAACCAGCGATCAAACTGCCAACATCCACTGGATCATAGAAAAAGGAAGAGAATTCCAGAAAAACATCTACTTCTGCTCCACTGACTATGCTAAAGCCTTTGACTGTGTGGATCATAACAAACCATGGAAAATTCTTAAGACATGGGAATACCAGACCACCCTACTTGCCTCCTAAGATACCTGTATGCAGGTCAAGAAGCAGCAGTTAGAACCAGACATGGAACAATGGATTGGTTCAAAATTGGGAAAGGAGTACGTCAAGCAATTGGTATTGGAATACTAAGGGACAGACCAGTGCCACAGGGGTGGAAGACCTGGAACCACCCAGAAGGCAGAGATCTGAGTCACGTGCGTGAGCCACATGGACTTCATAGTCTGCAGGCTCTCTCCTAGGTTAAGCTAAACTGAGTCCATTGAGGCCATTGTGATACAGTTTCTGCCTCACTGAAATATGAGATTCATCTTCAGGAAGTACACTTTCTTTTTTGTGCTTTCTGGGATCTGGCATGTTAACAGGATTATGAAAAATAGTTATGCATGATAGGCAAAGGAGAGCCAAGTAGTGCCTAACTGGAATGCCTGAAAGGAACAAAAACAATGAAATACAATAGCCATTTAAAAATATAATTTAGGAAAATGTTTATGAAATAATAAAGGATCTCAATCTACATTTGAAAAAAATCACAACGTTTATATTAAAAGACATATTCTATAGATAAACATATGTCCTCTCCCTCTTGAACCTCCCTCCCCATCCCACCCCTCTAGATTGTCACAGAGCAGAGGCTTTGGGTTCCCTGATTCATGCTGATGTATACTAGAAACCATCCCAATATTGTAAAGTAATTATCCTCCAATTAAAAATAAAATACAATTTGAAAATTTAAAAAAATATTACAAATACAGTAAAAAGAAAAAAAAATACTAGAAAACAAAGAATCCTTGAGGCACTCAGGCAAAAAGAACAAGTATAAAGGCTCCAAAAAAATTGCTTTTGAACATACAAGAATTCAGGAATAGCGTTCTTAAGAAGTCATACAGAAATAGGGAATTAGAGGAAGGAAAAAAAAGAAATTTTTTTTTTAAATGTAGATTTTCTAGAAAATATCAACAGTGAAAACACCAAATGTTCTGACATTTGTGAGAGGGAAGCATAAGTGAGAGGAAAATTCATAACTTAAAAACTAACAATTTTTTTTTTTTTTGGCTGTGCTGTGTAGCATGTGGGATCCTAGTTCTCCAATCAGGGATCGAACCCACACCCCTACATTAGAAGCACAGGTCTTAACAACTGAACTACCTGGGAAGTCCCCCTCTGCACTTTTTTTTAAACCCGAACTATTTCACAGTAATTTTTAGCTTGTTAAATAAATGAACTACAATATATCCACACAATATGTGTGTTATTCGCTCAGTCATATCTGGCTCTTTGCGACCCCACGCACTGTAGCCCACCAAGCTCCATGGGGATTCTCCAGGCAGCAATACTGGAGTGGGCTGCCATGCCCTTCTCGAGGTATCCACACAATGGATAAGAATAGGAATGTTATGTACTACTCTAAAAACATCACCAGGATATACTGTTAAGGGAAACAAACAAGTGCAGAATCCTATATACAGCAGGCAATCAACTGGGTAAGAAAACATTGCAGGAAGTATTAAATAAAAACACATATTTATACATATGTACATAATGTACACATTTGCTTATATTCGTATAAAGAGAAATAGAAACACACGCAGGAAACCTAGAAGGCTATCATCCAACAAAGGAGAGAGTGAAACAAGGTAGATGAGGAGGCAAGACCAAGTTTTTCAATAAAAATGTTTTTATCATTTTGATTTCTAAACCATGTTACCTATTTAGAAAACAAAATTTAATTCTTTTAATATTTATTTATTTGGTAGCACTCGGCCTTGGTTACAGCTTAGTTGAGGCATGTGGGATCTAGTTCCCTGACCAGGGATTGAACCAGGCCCCCTGCATTGGGAGTGCAGAGTCTTAGCCACTGAACCACCAAGCAATCCCACAGAATTTAATAAAATTTTTTTTTTTTTTTTTAATTCAAGGCTGACCAAAATGGGTCCACTGAGCGACTTCCCCTCACTTTTCACTTTCACGCATTGGAGAAGGAAACGACAACCCACTCCAGTACTCTTGCCTGGAGAATCCCAGGGACGAGGGAGCCTGGTGGGCTTCCATCTATGGGGTCACACAGAGTCAGACACGACTGAAGCAACTTAGCAGCAGCAGCAGTCTGTCAAACGTTTAGGAAAGAAAACACACCAATTTGTTAACATCTGCTCCTGAAGATGGAGAAGCAGAGCAAACACTTCCTAACTCATTTTATGAAACCAGCATTACCGTAATACCACAACCTGACAAAAGCAGACAAGAAAACTGCAGACCAATATCACTCATGAACATAGTAGACGCAAAACTCCTCAACAAAATATTAGTAAACAGAATCCAACAATGTATAAAGAATTATACACCATAAGCACGTGGGATTTATCCCAGGTATGCAAGGCTGGCTCAACATTTGAAAATTAACTAATGGCATCACATCAACAGACTGAAAAATCACATGATCATACCAATAGACAAGGGAAAAATATTTTACAAAATTCAACATCCATTCATGATAAAAACTCTCACCAAACTAGAAACAGAGAGGAACTTCCTCAATTTGATAAAGAACGTCTACAAAAACCTACAACAAACATCATACCTAATGGTGAGAAACCAGCTTTCCCACTAAGATCAGGAACAAGGCAAGGAATGCAATAAGATAAGAAAAGGAAATAAAAGGTAAGTAAATGGTGTGTTCTGAGTCACTTCTGTCATGTCCAACTCTTTGCGACCTATGGACTACGGAATTTTCCTGGCAAGAGTACTAGGGTGGGTTGCCATGCCACCGGGGGAGCCCAAAGTAAACTGGGAAGGAAGAAATAAAACTGTATTTGTCAGCATTTAATATGATTGTCTATGAACAAAATCTGTAAGAATCAACCAAAAAACTCTTGGAACTAATAAACAATCACAGCAAAGTTGTAACCATGGATAGAGGAGCCTTATGGGCTACAGTCTGTGGGGTCACAAAGAGTCATACACAACTGAGTGACTGAGCATACACAGATGGAAAACAGTGTGAAAGTTCCTCTAAACACTAAAAACAGCGTTACCGTATGATCCAGCAATCCCACTCCAGGGTGTATACCCAGAGAAAACTTAGTTTGAAAAGAAACATGGACTCCTATGTTCACAGCAGCACTATTTACAATTGTCAAGACATGGAAGCAACCTAAATATCTACAAACACATATATATATAACTGCACCACTTCACTGTACACAAGAAACCAATGCAGCACTGTAAATCAACCTGATGGGAACCAACACCACAAGCCTCATCTAATATCCCAACTTCCCACAGCTTCTCAGGTAATAGGGTCTTCAATAATATTAAAAAATGAATACCATTTACATTAACACCCCAAAATGAAATACTTAAGTAAAGTCTAACAAAATATATATATGATCTCCTTGAAGAAAACTATGATGACAGAATCCAAGAACTGGGACTTCTCTGGTAGTCCAGTTGCAATGCAGGGGATGTGGGTTCAATCCCTGACCAGGGAACTAAGATCCCACATGTCAGAGAGCAACTAAACCCATACACTGCAATTACTGAGCCCATTCAACACAACTAGAGAGCCTACACATCACAGCTGGAGTCCATGCACCAAAAAGAAAGATCCCTCGTGATAAAACAAAGATCCTGTGTCCTGCAACAAAGATCTGACAGTCAAATAATAAGTAATTTTTAAAAAGAATCTAAGAAGTAAATAAGTAGCGAGATATTCCCTATTCACGGATAAAAGACTCAACGCCGTCAAGATCCCAGTTCTTCTCAGCTTCATCCACATCTATTCAATGTAATCACAATCAAAATCCTAGCAAGTCATCTTTCACCTTGCAAAGCACCTAGCGGACTGTCAGGTCCACGGTAGGCTCAATGAAAGTGAAGTAAGCATAAGTTGTGGTGGAAACCCAGCTCAGAAGTCCTGGGGCAAAAGTGGGAATATATAGAAAGTGCGCTGGACAAACCTACATGATTAAGAAAACCCAAGTACTAAATGGACATTTTGAACAGAAACCAAGGACTCAGGGACCTTACAGATGTGTCTCACCTCTGTCGTTCTCTGTATGTTAGTTTCCTCTATCTGATGGGAACCAACACCACAAGCCTCACCTAATCCCAATTTCCCACAGCTTCTTGGAGAAGAGGGTCTCACTCTCATCCTCATGGTGTGGTCACTCACTTAAGAGCCAGACATCCTAGAGTGTGAAGTCAAGTGGGCCTTAGGAAGCATTACTATGAACAAAGCGAGTGGAGATGATGGAATTCCAGCTGAGCTATTTCAAATCCTAAAAAAAAAAAAAAAAATGATGCTGTTAAAGTTCTATACTCAATATGCCAGCAAACTTGGAAAACTCAGCAATGACCATAGGATTGGAAAAGGTTTTTATTTCAGTTTTCATTACAATCCCAAAGAAGGGGAATGGCAAAGAATATTCAAACTACTGTACAACTGCACTCATTTCACATGTTAGCAAGGTAATGCTCAAAATCCTTCAAGCTAGGCTTCAACAGTACATGAACCTAGAACTTTCAGATGTACAAGCTGGATTTAGAAAAGGCAGAGGAAACAGAAATCAAATTGCCAACATCTGCTGGATCATAGAAAAAGTAAGAGAGTTCTAGAAAAACATCTACTTCTGCTTCATTGACTATTACTAAAGCCTTTGACTATGTGGGTCACAATAAACTGTAAAAAATTCTTAAAGATGAGAATACCAGACCACCTTACCTGCGTCCTGAGAAACCTGTATGCAGGTCAAGAAGCAACAGTTAGAACCCAACATAGAATAAAGGACTGGTTCAAAATTGGGAAAGGAGTAAATCAAGGTTGTACTCTGTCACCTTGCTTATTTAACTTATTTGCAGAGTACATTATGTGAAATGCCGGGCTGGATGAATCATAAGCTGGAATCAAGATTGCCAGTAGATAAACAACCTCAGATATGCAGATGATAGCACCCTAATGGCAGAAAGCAGAAAAGAACTACAGAGCCTCTTGATGAAGATGAAAGAGGAGAGTGTAAAAGCTGGCTTAAAACTCAACATGCTTACTCCTTGGAAGGAAAGCTATGACAAACCTAGACAGCTATTAAAAAGCAGAGACATCCCTTTGCCAACAAAGGTCCGTATGTTCAAAGCTATGGTTCTTCCAATAGTCATGTATGGATGTGAGTTGGACCATAAAGAAGGATGAGCACCAAAAAATTGATGCTTTCACACTGTGGTGCTGGAGAAGACTCTTGAGAGTCCCTTGGACAGCAAGGATATCAAACCAGTCAGTCCTAAAGAAATCAACCCTGGATATTAATTGGAAGGACTGATGCTGAAGTGCCAATATTTTGGCTATGTGATGTGAAGAGCTGACTCATGGGAACGGATGCTGGGAAAGACTTAGGGCAGGAGAAGGGGCAACAGAGGATGAGATGGTTAGATAGCATCATCAACACAATGGAGATGAATTTGAGCAAACTCCAGGAGACAATGGAGGACAGAGAAGCCTGGCATGCTGCAGACCATGGATGACAAAGAGTGAGACATGACTTAGCAACTAAACAACTCATCCTCAAGTTCAGTTTGAAAAACAGTCAAAAAAGTTTCAAGCCAGCCAAGCTTGAGCCCTAAACCAAAGTTGAAGGGGCCTGTTTTTGTAAGAATACAGCCACTCCACCAGGAGCACCAGCTTGGAGGGGAGGGGCAGGGGTGTCATAATGGGGGCCTCTGAGACATTTCCAATGGCATAGCTTGCCACAGATACATACTGGGATCCCTTTAGGGCTTCAAGGTCAGAACGTAATTTGTGGCACCCTAGGATGGAGAACATGGTCTTGTCCCAACAGTTACGGTGGTAGTGGAAGGCATGGCATGGCTGATGGCCTTGGCTGCACTTGGAAGGGCAAAACTCCAACTACAAATGCTGCCTCCTAAATGAATATTGGTGGGTCCTTCCTGGGTGCCAAAGGGCAACTGACATTTGGTATACATGAGACTAGGCCCACACCTGCAGATTGACCATGTTAGAGGAGCCTGTTCTGTCCATGTAAGAAAGCCATACCTCACAGGTCACAGGTAGATCATGAAAACAGATGTAGTTGAGGTTTTGTCCAATTGAGTCATTTTATTTTGTAATAGGTGTTCATTAAGTTGAGAGATAATGTTCATACTCTTTAAAAAAGATTATTTATTTGGCTGCACCGGGTCTTCGCTGTGGCATGTGGGATCTAGTTTCCTGACCAAGGATGAACCCTTAAGAAGATGGAGTCTTAAACACTGGACCACCAAGGAAGACCTCAACTGAATCATTTCAAACCATCACTAGGAACTGCTGAGTAAAGTCTCCCTTACAGCAGCTGGGTAGCCTGCCCCATAACTTTTTGGGCCTGACCATAGGGTAGGCCCAATGGTTTTTTGTTGGTATAGAAAGAACCAGGGAATTTGCCCTGGGAGCATCTCACAATCAAATGGAAGGGAATTCCAGGCAAACAACTACAGTCCTTCTTCAACCCTTAGGTGAGGTCATTCAGAGGCAACTGTTGTGCACTGGGCCCCAGAAGCACTTGATGCACTAAGCCCCCTAACTACTCTTCTTAACACATAATCTGCCTCCCTTTCCAGGGCTTTCTGTGATCACCTTCAACATAAACTGCTTGTACCTAATCCTGTCTCAGGCGCTCCTCCTCAGGGATCCACACCAACTCACCACATTGTAGTAGAGGAAGCAAGTGCTACCATCCAAAGGAGGCATATAAGGAGACAGAAGTGATAAGAAGGACAAGAGGCAGAGACCTCCCAAGAAGCCTCCTGAGGACATACTTGACCACGAAGGCTCAGACACCCAACTCAGGGTAGTACAGGAGCAAATGTGCATTAATGAAACTCACAGAAACAAAAGGTGAAATCACACACTCAGTGCTTTTAATTCAAAATGAAAACAATATCATCAGACCTCTAGCATCCACCTGACGCCACCTTCTCTCCCCATAGACTGCTGGTGGGCATGGGCTGGGCTCAAAAGGAGTTATGGAGCCTCTCTGCTGAACAACTCACACCTCTGTGAACTGTGGTAGGGCTGGACACCGGCAAACAAAATCCCTGATGATGGTGCCTAAGTAGGTGCAAAGGCAGAGGCCAGCTGCCCAACTCTGAAAGTCTCAAGAGACTCCTTTTGCACTGTGATGACTATGGGTTTGGAAGAAGAAAGTGGGCTGAGTTCCAAGTAGCTGTTCCTTACTACCCCAGCACTAGGGACTGGTGGACTGGGGGCTGGCCAGCAGGGATGGAGAAAAATGGGGTCAAGGACAAGCAGGGCTGGCCCAATATGGAGGTCTGAATAAGTCACAAGGCAGCTCCAGGCACAGGATGTTCTGTGATTCCGCCTCTCTACCCTCTCCCCAGACCCCTTTTCTGCCAGCTTGTCCCATCCATTTGTCCTGGGTGTGGCAGCATGCCAGAGCTGAGAGCAGGCTAGGAAGGAGGAGGCAGATGCCAAACTTTACCTGACTGTGCATCCCTTTAACACCATCTCCTTGACCTTGTGAGGACTCCCATCCCAGTGTGGGTCAGTGGGACCAGGCAGCACTGAATTCTTTCTCTAGACTCTGGACAAACTGGTCATTGAGGAAGAGCAGCTGACCATGGGGCAGGAAGCGGGTGAGGATGCCCTCAATGCAGTCAGCCCTCAGCAGGAGGTTGGCACCTCCTGGGACCAGCAGTCGGAGGTGGTCAAGGAGAAGGCGAGCCAGCAATCGAAGCGTGCTCTCCACCAGCAGCAGGTTCTCGTGAGTATCCAGCACCAGGGCAAAGCCTATAGAGAGCACGCCTAGCCACACCACTGTCCGAGGCTCCTGGAAAGGGTCCCCTGCCGCCAGGCGGAAGGCCCCACATGGGGCCTCATGAAGGGCAACTGGGTCATCTGAGGACTGGGGCTGCAGGTCCACAGTGTGCCGGCCACACGCCTGCTGCTGTAGCTGGTACATGGACTCCACCTGCCTATGGAAAACAGGTGGGTCACGGACTTGTCATCCTCAAGATCACCCCTGGAGCTAGGAGCTGCCATTATCCCCTAACTAGATGTAGAGACTGAGCCCTGGAAAGACTAAGTGCAGTGACCCAGGGCCACAGTACAGAAAGCATGAGCCCAGATAGGAATTTAGGCTCCAGCCTCCAGGTTCTGAACCATTTCACTCTATGCAGCCAAGAGAAGGCAGGCACTGAATACAGCTCCTTGGACTGGGAAAGGGCATCAGGGGAAGAAGATCCCTCCCCTAACTGATTCACAGAGGCCTCCTCAACATCTCAACAAGAGATGAGAAGGGGAG
Source organism: Tragelaphus eurycerus (assembly GCA_935064755.1). Classification (NCBI taxonomy): domain Eukaryota; kingdom Metazoa; phylum Chordata; class Mammalia; order Artiodactyla; family Bovidae; genus Tragelaphus; species Tragelaphus eurycerus. The sequence goes on along the minus strand of CAKXYN010000282.1, from coordinate 445,623 downwards.
TATAAGCTACATCCAACCCAGGATTTCTGTAAACTCCCCACCCTCACCCCATCCTGAAGCCTTCTCCAAATAAAAAAGAAAAACCTTCCACTTGGACATCCAGGCTTTTGAAATCACCCTCTGACCTCTCATGAAATCACCTTTCAATCTGGGCCACATACATGCTGCTCTTAAAGCCATCTGTTTGGTCACATAAGGGGCAGGAGGCTCAGAGAAACAAAGAGGTAACAAGAGGCCGGCCCACGGCTGCCCCAGAGTGTTAACCTCCACCCAAAATGCAGAGGGGCCAGGAGACTCTGGCACCTGTTGGTTCAGTCTGGGTCTGGGAGGAAAAGGTCCCGGGCCAGCTACCCTATCTGGAACAGTGTTTCCCAACTGTATACTCTCTGGATCCTAGGCTTTCAGGAGGCCTTTGGTGCAGATTCCCATAAACTACACACTCTCTCCTCTTTAGGGATTCATAAAGCTTAAAGGTACACTAAGGGCCCTGAAAAGTCCTGCATTCAAAGCATGTTTAATCTGCACTGTTTACATTCAAGTCGCAACTCTTTCACTTTCTAGACTCTCTATAGCTCATCTATAATCTTCCATTTCCTTTAACTCACTATATACTCATCTGTAAGGTAGGAATAATATATCTACCTCAAAATACTGTTTCAAAGATAATGAGTTCATATACATGAAATACTCAGAACATAAAATGCTTACTACATACAGGCTAAATAATACTAACTACAAAAAAGTTATAGTAAATGCTAAATAACTATAATGAATAATCATAATAATATTATTTCTTTAACCCCTTTTCATGTAATACTTGTGAACCGGGAAGACTCTTTGAAAGCACTATTCTAAAAACTTTCTCTCTGCTTCTTAGTCCTCCTGTTTCTCTGTGCCCTCCCAGAAAACCTATCATAAGCACTGACCAGGAAGCCCTGGGCCCAGGCTGGTGGTGGTTACCTGGCCACAGCCAAAATCTGCTCCTTTCGGAGAAGTCTGTCCCTCTCGGCACTGTGTGGCTGTGGGTCATTGGGTGAATTCTCGGCTCCGAAGAAGCAGGAGTAGAGCACTCGGCAAAGGCCCTCCTCAGCCTTGGCGGCCCGCAGGGTGTGGATGAGGAAGGCGTGGACCATGGCTCTGCAGTGATGATAGAGAGAAGTCAGACACTTCAGTGAGATGAGTGTATAACCCCAGTAGGGCAGGCAACCACAGAAAGCGTTTGGCCTAGCTCCGTCTGGAGGGTGGTGTGACTGGTCACTGGTCCATTCTCCTTAGCCACCCAAGACACATGCCCAGCTCTGGCCAGTGTTATGCCCAAGGTCCAAGTCCCCAAAACTGAAAGAATAAGACGTCCACAGTAATGCAAAAGCAGAAAGGGGTTTTATTGCTAGCTCGAGCTAGGGCTCAGGTCTCATCCAGTGCAGTGGAATCTGACAAGAGCCCCGAGCTCTGAATCATGGCTGTTTTTATACCGGCAGTTCTTTGTCTCTGCCACGGTGTCTGCCCAAAACAGAGTCTAGTGGCTAAGATATCCTGGACAACCCCAAAGCCAAATCTACAAACTGCTGGCCAGGAATTTTTAAAACTGTAAGTTATCAGAGTAAAGGGACACTGGGGAGATGCTCCAGACTGAAGAAGGCCAAAGACACAGGACAGAGGAATACAACCCTGGCAGAGAAACAGGTAGCTTCAAATTACAGCATTATTAGGATAACTGGAAGCATTTAAATATGGGTTGCTGCTGCTGCTAAGTCGCTTCAGTCATGTCCGACTCTGTGCGACCCCAGAGACGGCAGCCCACCAGGCTTCCCCGTCCCTGGGATTCTCCAGGCAAGAACACTGGTGTGGGTTGCCATTTCTTTCTCCAATATGGGTTACAGGTTAAATAACCGTCTTGATCAATATTACCTGGTTTTGAATGTAAGGGAATGTCCTTGTTTTTAGAAAATACACACTTAAGTACTTCTAAATACACAGGTGAAGGAGCATCATATCTGCAACAAACTGAATTAGAATATTACGTATACAGGACATCTTTATAAAAAGTTTCTTTGTCTTGAAATCTGTAAGCCTGAGATCATGTCAAAACAAAGACCATGAAATAGAAATAATAATGATCCTAGTACCAGCCCAGGATGAAAGGTAGCAGGGATCTGTGACTAAAGGTAAATAGATCGTCAGTTTAAACAGGTTAAAAATGAAAGTTCCAGAAGGCGCTTTAAAACCGGAGCCCTAAGACCTGAGCTGACCCCCCATGACCCTCTAACCACGAGAAGATTACGTCATCAACCTTCGCCACGGGCCTCGCGCACCCCCGAGGCGCAGTGCATCTGGGGGGTTGTAGTTGCTTGCCCCCACCTAACCAACTGTGTGGGGTGGGGTGGGGCGGACTGAGTGTGCACCGCAGCCCCGGGCCGCTGTCCTCAAGACGTGGTACTCACCTTTCCTTTCGTGCCTGCAAACTTCTAATAACGGGCCAAGTCCCTCGGGTAAAGGGGCAAAATGGCGGCTGCGCGGCACCTGGGCGCCTGCGCACGTCAGTAGCGGGCGCGCGTCCGAGCGTGACATTCTCATGGTGGGCGAGGTCTCATTTCCGGAGATGCGCTCCGAGGGCAGGGGCTGGTTGACATGCACCGTCTGACCAAGACCCCTAGCCCCGAGTTCACTGTGCGGCCTATGCTGGTCACTCACTCACTGAGTACGCGAGGTTGCCCCTGGTAGTCCTGCACCAGCCGAGTCTCAGGCCATTTTCCCCGGCGGCCGCGAGGGGGCGTAGCTACCCGGGTTGTGGCGCTTCCGGAAGAAGCAGGGTCTGAAGGTGCCGGGCGGGCTGAACTCAAACTGGCCCACGTGCGTGGGAACCCGCGGTGTGTGTGTGCTTAGTCACTCAGTCGTGTCCGACTCTTTGCGACCCCATGGACTGTAGCCTGCCAGACTTCTCTGTCCATGGGGATTCTCCAGGCACGAATACTGGAGTGGGTTGTCATGCCCTCCTTCAGGGGATCTTGCCAACCCAGGGTTCCAAACCAGGACTCCCGCGTTGCAGGCGGATTCTTTACCGTCTGAGCCACCAGGGAAGCCCCAGGGAATCTTGGGGGCACCTGATAAAATTCTGGTTACTGGGCTTTGGCCCAGAGAATGAAGGCTTGGGGGAAAATAAGCATATTTAGGAAGTTGAGGGAGCAGGGTTTCACTGTTGTGTGTTCTCGGATGGGTTAAGACTAGGGCTTGAGTGGGGGAGGGGGAAAGACTAGGGCTTGGCTTGGAGTGGACCGATTAAAACTGTGGTCCAAATCCCGTCTCCAGCTATCTGTCACTGACAGTTCAGTCATTTTACTGGGCCCCAGTGAAGCCCCATAGGATTTAGTAGACCGATTAATTTTTCCTTTCACACTCTTGCCTCTAACAAGCTTCTTCCTTGCCCCCTTTTTGAGGGAGGCTATCAGAAGTATATATAGGGGAATTCTCTCGTGGTCTAGTGGCCAAGACTCGGTGCTCCTAATGCGGGGGGCTGGGTTCCATCCCTAGTTAGGAAACTAGATCTCATGTGCTCCAACCAGTAGTGGACATGCCAAAGCATTGGAAGATCCTGTGTGCCACAGGTAAGACCTGGTGAAGCCAAAATAAATATATGTTAAAAGGCGTGTGTGCACATGTGTGTGTGTGTGTGTGTGTGTGTGTGTGTGTGTTTAAGTACTTCCCTATTGGAGTCTTGGCTTAGAAGTGTTTGGGGCCCCGCAAGATTTCTCTTGCCCTGGTCGCCCCAGCCTCGTTCATCCCGACGCATAATCATTTTACTTCTTGGCAGGTCAACTGCTGCAACCTACCCAGATGTGCTCTGAGCCTCAGAACCCCACACTGGTGATTCCCTTGGCCTGGCCTGCCCTTTCCTCCCCTTTATTAGCCCTTTAAAAGGTACTCAGACCAAAACTTAGGGGAAACCTTCCTTTTAGACTGCCCATTAGCGGTCTGCTGTCCCATTTACACCTACTGTGAGGGTCTGCCTAGGGTGCTGATATCTCTTATGGGATACACCCTGGCTGTGATGCCCAGTTTCAGTCACCAGGGCCAAACACAAGGTCGACCTGCAGGCAACCCAAACACACTCCTTGGTGACTGAAGAAAGAAGGGCAATGCAGCTCAGGCAGAGAAACTGGTGTGCATACTGGGCTCCTCTGGCCATAGGACTCAGGCAAAGAGGCAGGGAAAGGAAGCTAGAGGAGACAGCCTGGGTACTGGCCAGAGCATGTGAGCATTCTGGTCACAGATGCAATATGTAAATATTTTTGTATGTGGAGGGACAATCCCAGAGATAGTGGGGCCTCAGCCAATAGACTGGGATGATGTTGGCTCAGTTCCTGGTCCCTATCACTCTCAGCCAGGACTCATGTCTGCCAGCTGATTACAGCAAAGAGCTGACCGAGGGCACTGTTTGCTGGGGGCCAAGTGACATCTGGAACACACTATTCTGGCCTCAGTCCATCCTCAGGCAGTGAATCCACTCCAGGTCCCAGACTAGTGTGAGGTATATGGAGACAGCAGTGAGAAGCTGGCCTGAGCTTCTAGAGGTCAGGGGTGACCCAGATGGAAGTGGTGTCAAGGTAAGTATAGCAGGCTCAGATGCCATTTTCAACTTTTGGTAGCTTGTGTCATAGGCCAACTTGTGCCCCCAAGGTCAAAGCAAGGTGCTGAGACAGTGAGGCAGGAAGGGGCCTGGGTCCCCAAAGACTGCAGAAACTTCATGCTGAATGAGGAGCACATATACTTATTTTGTTCAACTGCCGTGTGGGGTTTCTGTTAGATGCTGCTGTTGTTCAGTCACTAAGTTGTGGATGAATCTTTGCCATCCCATGGACTGCAGCACTCCAGCCTACTCTGTCCTCCACTATCTCCGTGAGTTGCTCAAATTCATGTCTATTGAATCAGTGATGCTATCTAACCATCTCATCCTCTGTCGTCCCCTTCTCCTCCTGCCTTCAATCTTTCCCAGCATCAGGGTTTTTTCCAATGAGTCACCTCTTCACATCACGTAGCCAAAATATTGGAGCTTCAGCTTCAGCATCAGTCCTTCCAATGACTATTCAGGGTTTATTTCCTTTATGATTGACTAGTTTGATCTTGCAGTCCAAAGGACTCTCAAGAGTCTTCTCCAACACCACAGTTCGAAAGCACCACTTCTTCAGCATTCAGCTTTCTTTATGATCCAACTCTTATATCCATACATGACTACTGGAAGAACCATAGCTTTGAACATACGGACCTTTGTTGGCAAAGTGATGTCTCTGCTTTTTAATAGCTATCTAGGTTTGTCCTTTCCTTCCAAGGAGTACTGCTACTGCTAAGTCACTTCAGTCGTGTCCAACTCTGTGCGATCCCATAGAGAGCAGCCCACTAGGCTCCTTTGTCCCTGGGATTCTCCAGGCAAGAACACTGGAGTGGGTTGCCATTTCCTTCTCCAATACATGAAAGTGAAAAGTCAAAGTGAAGTTGCTCAGCCGTGTCCGACTCCTAGCGACCCCATGGACTGGAGCCCACCAGGCTCCTCCATCCATGGGATTCTCCAGGCAAGAGTACTGGGGTAGGGTGCCATTGCCTTCCAAGGAGTAAGCATCTTTTAATTTCATTGCTGCAGTCACTGTCTGCAGTGATTTTAGAGCCCAAGAAAATAAAAATCTGTCACTGTTTCCACTTTTTCCCTTCCTATTTGCCATGAAGTTATGGGACTGGATGCCATGATTTTAGTTTTTTGAATGTTGCATTTCAAGCCAGCTTTTTCACTCTCCTTTTTCACTTTCATCAAGAGGCTCTTTAGTTCCGTTTTGTTTTCTACCATTAGAGTGATATCATTTGCATACCTGAGGTTTTTGCTATTTCTGCTGGCAATCTTGATTCCAGCTTATGATTCATCCAGCCTGGCATTTTGTATGATGTACTCTGCATATAAATTAAATAAGCAAGCTGACAATATACAGCCTTGTCATAATACTTTTCAAATTTTGAACCAGTCCATTTGTCTATGTCCAGTTCTGTTACTTATTCACCTGAATACAGGTTCTCAGGAGACAGGTGAGGTGATCTGGTACTCTAATCTCTCTGAGAATTTTCCAGTTTGTTGTGATCCACAAAGTCAAAGACAATAGCTTAATAAATGAAGCAGAAGTAGATATTTTTCTGGAATTGCTTTGCTTTCTGCATGATCCAGTGAATGCTGGCAATTTTATCTCTGGTTCCCCTGCCTTTTCTAAACCCAGCTTGTACATCTGGAAGTTCTCAGTTCACATACTGCTAAAGCCTAGCTTGAAGGATGTTGAGTATAACCTTGCAAGCTTGTGAAATGCACACAGTTGTACAGCCAATTTGATCATTCTTTGCCATTGTCCTTCTTTGAAATTTGAATGAAAACTTTTTCCAGTCTTATGGCCACTGCTGAGTTTTCCAAATTTGCAGGTATATTGAGTGCAGCACTTTAACAGCATCGTCTTTTAAGATTTGAAATAGTTCAGCTGGAATTCTGTCACCTCTACTAGCTTTGTTTGTTTAATGCTTTCTACCAGTCAGTCCTAAAGGAAATCAGTCCTGAATATTCATTCACTGGAAGGACTGATGTTGAAGCTGAAACTCCAATACTTTGGCCACTTGATGCAAAGAACTGACTCACTGGAAAAGACCCTGATGCTGGGAAAGATTGAAGGCAGGAGAAGGGGATGACAGAGGATGAAATGGTTGGATGGCATCACCGACTCAATGGACATGAATGTGAGCAAGTTCCAGGAGCTTCTGGTGGACAGAGAAGCCTGGCGTGCTGCAGTCCATGGAGTCATAAAGAGTCAGACACGACTGAGCAGCTGAACTGAACTGAACTGAATGCTTCCTAAGGCCCACTTGACTTCACACTCCAGTATATCTGGCTCTAGGTGAGTGACCACACCATTGTGGTTATCCAGGTCATTAAGACCTTTTTGGTCTTATATTCTGTATATTCTTCTGTATATTCATTCTGTATGGTTCTGTATATTCTTGCTGCCTCTTCTTAATCTCTTCTGCTTCTGTTAGGTCCTTCCTTACCATTTCTGTCCTTTATCATGCCGATGCTTGCATGAAATGTTTCCTTAATATCTCCATTTTTCTTGAAGAGAGTCCTAGTCTTTCCCATTCTATTATCTCCCTCTGTTTCTTTGTACTGTTCATTTAAGAAGGCCTTCTTATCTCTCCTTTTCTATTCTCTGAAATTTTACATTCAGTTTGGTATATCTTTCCCTTTCTCCCTTGCCTTTCACTTCTCTTCTTTCCTCTGCTATTTGTAAATTCTTCTCAGACAACCATTTTGCCTTCTAGTATTCCTTTGCCTTTTGGGTGGTTTTGATCACTGCCTCCTGTACAATGTTAAGAACTTCCTGTCCATAGTTCTTCAAGCACTCTCTCTACTGGGTCTAATCCCTTGAATCTATTCGTCCCCTCCACTGTGTAATCATAAGGAATTAGATTTAGGTCATACTTGAATGGCCTAGTGGTTTTCCCTACTTTCTTCAGTTTAAGCCTGAATTTTGCAATATGGAGCTTATGATCTGAGTGACAGTCAGCTCCAGGTCTTGTTTTGGCTGACTGTATAGAGCTTCTCCATCTTCAGCTGCAAAGAACATAATCAGTCTGATTTTGGTGTTGACCATCTGGTGATGTCCATGTGTAGAGTCATCTCTTATCTTGTTGGAAGAGAGTGTTTGCAATGACCAGCGTGTTCTCTTGACAAAACTCTGTTAGCCTTTGCTCTGCTTCATTTTATACTCTAAGGCCAAACTTGCCTATTATTCCAGTTATCTCTTGACTTCATACTTTTGTATTCCAATCTCCTATAATGAAAAGGACATCTTTTTTTTTTTTTTTTTTTGGTGTTAGTTCTAGAGGGTCTTGTAGGTCTTCATAGAACTGTTCAACATCAGCTTCTTCAGCATTAGTGGTTGGGTCAAAGACTTGGATTACTGTGAAGTTGAATGATTTGCTTTGGAAACAAACCAAGACCATTGTGGCATTTTTGAGACTGCACCAAAATACTGCATTTTGTACTCTTTTGTTGACTATGAGGGCCACTCCATTTCTTCTAAGAGATTCTTCCCCACAGTGGTAGATATAATGGTCATCTGAATTAAATATGCCTGTTCTCATCCATTTTACTTGTAGTTCACTAAGATGTCAATGTTCAGTCTTGCCATCTCCTGCTTGACCACCTCCAATTTATCTTGATTCATGGATCTAACATTCCAGGTTCCTATGCAATACTGTCCTTTAGAGCATCAGATTTTCCTTTCATCACCAGGCATAACCACAATAAAGCATCACTTCCCCTTTGGCCCAGCCACTTCTTTCCTTCTGAAGCTATTAGTAATTGCCATCTACTTTTCTCCAGTAGCATATTGGACACCTTCCAATCTAGGGGGGCTCGTCTTCCAGTATCATATCTTTTTGCATTTTCATATTGTTTATGGGATTCTCGCAGTAAGAATACTAGAGTGAGTTGCCATTTCCTCCTCCAGTGGACCACATTTTGTCAGATCTCTTCTCTGTAACTCATCCATCTTGGGTTGTCCTGCCTGGCATGGCCTATAGCTTCATTGAGTTATGCAAATCCCTTTACCACAACAGGGCTTCCCTTGTAGCTCAGTTGGTAAAGAATCTGCCTGCAATACAGGAGACCTGGGTTCAACCCCTGGGTTGGGAAGATCCCCTGGAGAAGGAAATGGCAACCCACTCTTCAGTATCCTTGCCTGGAAAATCTCATGGACACAGAAGCCTGGTGAGCTGCACAGACCATGGGGTCACAAAGCTATTTCCCGTGGCACGACTGAGCGACTAACACTTACTTACTATTTCACCACAACAAGGGCTATGATCTATTAAGCAGTCTATTAGGCATAGCTGAGGTTATTGATTCTCTCAACTCACCAGCTGAGTTCTCCACAGTGAAGACAACTCAAATGTGAAGTGAAAAAAGTAGAGCCTGACACATAGTCAGCACTCAGGAAATGCTGACAAACATTAATGCAGAGGCAGGATAGGAGAAGGTGTCAGAAAGGCCTTGGTCAGTGCTGGAAAGCAGGTGGAACCTTCTGGTCTGGAGGCAGTTTCAGAAGAAGAAAAGTGAAATAAAATACTACAATTCAGTATCCTGTAATAAACCACAATGGAACAGAATGAAAAACAATATATGTATATTCTTTATGAATATGTATGTATATATACATGTATATATGTATATATATGCTGCTGCTGCTGCTGCTGCTAAGTCACTTCAGTCATGTCCGACTCTGTGTGACCCCATGGACAGCAGCCCACCAGGCTCCACTGTCCCTGGGATTCTCCAGGCAAGAACACTGGAGTGGGTTGCCATTTCCTTCTCCAATGCATGAAAGTGAAAAGTGAAAGGGAAGTCGCTCAGTTGTGTCCAACTCTTCATGACCCCATGGACTGCAGCCCACCAGGCTCCTCCGTCCATGGGATTTTCCAGGCAAGAGTGCTGGCGACCGGCGCACTAAGCGCCCGTGGCTGCGACCCGCGCACTAACCGCCCCGGCGGCTGCGACCAGCGCACTAAGCGCCCCGGCGGCTGTGACCGGCGCACTAAGCGCAGCCAACAGGAGTTACCCCACACCGAGGTCAGGAAGGGCGGCGGTGAGGAGATACCCCTCCTCCAAGGTCAGGAAGGGCGGTGGTGAGGAGAGACCCTTCGTCCAAGGTAAGGTACAATGGCTGTGCTTTGCTGGAGCAGCCGGGAAGAGATACCCCACGCCCAAGGTAAGAGAAACCCAAGTAAGACGGTAGGTGTTGCAAGAGGGCATCAGAGGGCAAACACACTGAAACCATACTCACAGAAAACTACTCAATCTAATCACACTAGGACCACGGCCTTGTCTAACTCAATGAAGCTAAGCCATGCCCGTGGGGCAACCCAGGATGGGCAGATCATGGTGGAGAGATCTGACAGGATGTGGTCCGCTGGAGAAGGGAATGGCAAACCACTTTAGTATTCTTGCCTTGAGAACCCCATGAACAGTATGAAAAGGCAAAATGATAGGATACTGAAAGAGAAACTCCCCAGGTCTGTAGGGGCCCAATATGCTACTGGAGATCAGTGGAGAAATAACTCCAGAAAGAATGAAGGGATGGAGCCAAAGCAAAAAGAATACCCAGCTGTGCATGTGTCTGGTGATAGAAGCAAAGTCCGATGCTGTAAAGAGCAATATTGCATAGGAACCTGGAATGTCAGGTCCATGAATCAAGGCAAATTGGAAGTGGTCAAACAAGAGATGGCAAGAGTGAATGTCAACATTCTAGGAATCAGTGAACTCAAATGGACTGGAATGGGTGAATTTAACTCAGAGGACCATTATATCTACTACTGCAGGCAGGAATCCCTCAGAAGAAATGGAGTGGCCATCATGGTCAACAAAAGAGTCAGAAATGAAGTACTTGGATGCAATCTCAAAAACAACAGAATGATCTCTGTTCGTTTCCAAGGCAAACCATTCAATGTCACAGTAATCCAAGTCTATGCCCCAACCAGTAATGCTGAAGAAGCTGAAGTTGAACAGTTCTATGAAGACCTACAAGACCTTTTAGAACTAACACCCAAAAAAGATGTCCTTTTCATTATAGGGGACTGGAATGCAAAAGTAGGAAGTCCAGAAACACCTGGAGTAACAGGCAAATTTGGCCTTGGAATACGGAATAAAGCAGGGCACAGACTAATAGAGTTTTGCCAAGAAAATGCACTGGTCATAGCAAATACCCTCTTCCAACAACACAAGAGAAGACTCTATACATGGACATCACCAGATGGTCAACACCGAAATCAGATCGATTATATTCTTTGCAGCCAAAGATGGAGAAGCTCTATACACTCAGCAAAAACAAGACCAGGAGCTGACTGTGGCTCAGACCATGAACTCCTTATTGCCAAATTCAGACAGAAATTGAAGAAAGTAGGGAAAACTACTAGACCATTCAGGTATGATCTAAATCAAATCCCTTATGATTATACAGTGGAAGTGAGAAATAGATTTAAGGGCCTAGATCTGATAGATAGAGTGCCTGATGAACTATGGAATGAGGTTCGTGACATTGTACAGGAGACAGGGATCAAGACCATCCCCATGGAAAAGAAATGCAAAAAAGCAAAATGGCTGTCTGGGGAAGCCTTACAAATAGCTGTGAAAAGAAGAGAAGTGAAAAGCAAAGGAGAAAAGGAAAGATATAAACATCTGAATGCAGAGTTCCAAAGAATAGCAAGAAGAGATAAGAAAGCCTTCTTCAGCGATCAATGCAAAGAAATAGAGGAAAACAACAGAATGGGAAAGACTAGGGATCTCTTCAAGAAAATCAGAGATATCAAAGGAACATTTCATGCAAAGATGGGCTCGATAAAGGACAGAAATGGTATGGACCTAACAGAAGCAGAAGATATTAAGAAGAGGTGGCAAGAATACACAGAAGAACTGTACAAAAAGATCTTCACGACCCAGATAATCATGATGGTGTGATCACTGACCTAGAGCCAGACATCCTGGAATGTGAAGTCAAGTGGGCCTTAGAAAGCATCACTACGAACAAAGCTAGTGGAGGTGATGGAATTCCAGTGGAGCTATTCCAAATCCTGAAAGATGATGCTGTGAAAGTGCTGCACTCAATATGCCAACAAATTTGGAAAACTCAGCAGTGGCCACAGGTCTGTAAAAGGTCAGTTTTCATCCCAATCCCAAAGAAAGGCAATGCCAAAGAATGCTCAAACTACGGCACAATTGCACTCATCTCACATGCTAGTAAAGTAATGCTCAAAATTCTCCAAGCCAGGCTTCAGCAATATGTGAACCGTGAACTTCCTGATGTTCAAGCTGGTTTTAGAAAAGGCAGAGGAACCAGAGATCAAATTGCCAACATCCACTGGATCATGGAAAAAGCAAGAGAGTTCCAGAAAAACATCTATTTCTGCTTTATTGACTATGCCAAAGCCTTTGACTGTGTGGATCACAATAAACTGTGGAAAATTCTGAAAGAGATGGGAATACCAGACCACCGGATCTGCCTCTTGAGAAATTTGTGTGCAGGTCAGGAAGCAACAGTTAGAACTGGTCATGGAACAACAAACTGGTTCCAAATAGGAAAAGGAGTACGTCAAGGCTGTATATTGTCACCCTGCTTATTTAACTTCTATGCAGAGTACATCATGAGAAATGCTGGACTGGAAGAAACACAAGCTGGAATCAAGATTGCCGGGAGAAATATCAATAACCTCAGATATGCAGATGACACCACTCTTATGGCAGAAAGTGAAGAGGGGCTAAAAAGCCTCTTGATGAAAGTGAAAGTGGAGAGTGAAAAGGTTGGCTTAAAGCTCAACATTCAGAAAACGAAGATCATGGCATCTGGTCCCATCACTTCATGGGAAATAGATGGGGAAACAGTGGAAACAGTGTCAGACTTTCTTTTTCTGGGCTCCAAAATCACTGCAGATGGTGACTGCAGCCATGAAATTAAAAGACGCTTACTCCTTGGAAGGAAAGTTATGACCAACCTAGATAGCATATTCAAAAGCAGAGACATTACTTTGCCAACAAAGGTTTGCCTAGTCAAGGCTATGGTCTTTCCTGTGGTCATGTATGGATGTGAGAGCTGGACTGTGAAGAAGGCTGAGTGCCGAAGAATTAATGCTTTTGAACTGTGGTGCTGAAGAAGACTCTTGAGAGTCCCTTGGACTGCAAGGAGATCCAACCAGTCCATTCTGAAGGAGATCAGCCCTGGGATTTCTTTGGAAGGAATGATGCTAAAGCTGAAACTCCAGTATTTTGGCCACCTCATGCGAAGAGTTGACTCATTGGAGAAGACTCTGATGCTGGGAGGGACTGGGCGCAGGAGGAGAAGGGGACGACAGAGGATGAGATGCCTGGATGGCATCACTGACTCAATGGATGTGAGTCTGAGTGACCTCCAGGAGTTGGTGATGGACAGGGAGGCCTGGCGTGCTGAGATTCATGGGGTCACAAAGAGTCAGACACGACTGAGCAACTGATCTGATCTGATATATATTTTTATATATATATATACACATAACTGGATCATTTTGCTGTATACCAAAAACTAACACAACATTGTAACTCAATTATAAAAAAAACTGAAATAAATAAAGCACTAAAAAAAATTAGAGGAACTTGAAGGAAGCAGCTGGCTGGATTTGAGGCCTCACTCACCTCCCTAGCAGCGACCAGGGGCTACACTTTCCCATCATTTCCCTTTCCCCTACTCTGGCTGTGGGCAGAGATGCCCATTACCCTGATTCCCAGCTCCACTCTTCTCAGTGGCCCTCCGAGTTGGGGGGTTTGCCTGAAGTCCCTTCCCCACGCTCTCATTCTCCATTGCTCTCCGCCTACTTCTGGGTGAGGCCTGCCCCACAGTGGCAGGCAGCCTTGTGTTTTCCCCTTCCCATCCCCCTTCACGCCCACCACCAGGATGCACATGGTGACTAATACTCAATTTGGACAGCAGTCTCCATTCCCCACTCACCCAAGCCACTGCAGGGTCCTGAAACACTGATGGGCAGCCTGGCTTAGAAAGCTATACTGCTTCTCCCAGACATCAGGACCAACCCCAGGTTCTGCTTACACACCTCCAGGGACAGAGGAAACCCACCCCCAAGACAGCTGGGAATGCTTACTCATGATCTTTACAAACCTTGAGACCTCAGACCAGACCGCACACCTCCATCTGGATGAAGTGAGTGAAGTGAGTCGGTCACCCACTCTTTGCGACCCGGAACCCACAATCTGACGGACCAGGGAAAAAAAATGGAGTGGGGCCATCACCTTCTCCATCTTCCCCCCCAGGAATCGAACCCAGGTCTCCCACATTGCAGGCAGATGCTTTAACCATCTGGATGAGGGGAGGGAAATTCCATGGATTCTGCCAGCCCCAGGCAGTAGATTTTTTTAATGTTTGATAAGAATGTCCCTGATGGCTCAGACAGTAAAGAATCTGCCTGCAATATGGGAAACCTGGTTTGATCCCTGCGTCGAGGAGATCCCCTGGAGAAGGGAATGGCAATCCATTCCAGTATTCTTGCCTGGAGAACTCCATGGACAGAGGAGCCTGGCAGGTTACAGCCCATGGAGTTACAAAGAGTCGGACATGACTTAAAGACTACACTTTCAATTTCAAGAATTTTCAGCTATTTCTCAAATTGTAGAGGAGGAAATTAAGAGGAAGACATTTACTGAGAGTTCAGGTAGGCTGAGATTGAGTGGATATGGCTGCCCTAGAATAAAGAAGACCAAAGGCAAGCCTTATACCTCTATCCCCCTTCACCTTCCTGGGCCATCTCAGAGATGACGTGCCGTATGTGGGTCACCAGACAGCTCCCTCTGCCTCTGTACCAAATCCCATCCGCAGCCTCCTAACTACTTCTCTGGTGCAATAGGACGACAGTCTCCTACACAAAGCAGCTGGAATTTTCCTTTGTAATCCATCACCTAGGGGTATGTCCATGTGCAGAAAAGGCTCAAGCCCTCAAGTTGGCCCCTTTCTTTTAATTAAATGTTTTTAGGATTACCCTTTTTACCCATCTGGTCTTTTAATCCCCATGTTGGCTCTAAGTAATAGCAGCCATAGCAGACTCTTGTATGGCACTTGGAGTAGGCAGGCCCTGTTCTCAGTGCTTTGTATACACCAAATCATTTGAGCCAATTCACAAGCCTTTAATGGAGGAGCTTTACTATCTCCATTTTGCAGATGAGGAAATTGAGGCACTGAGATCAATTCTTGTCCATAAATTTTAGTGTGTTTCATGCCATCCCCATGTGTCCCCTTCTCCCCCATCCCCTCAGGGTCACCACAGGATCTGTCAGCCCCCACCTCCAACTCCTAGAGGCCATAACCCCAGCCCTGCTTACCTGCAATAATCTAACCCTGGGAACTCCCTTCCACCCCGTTTGGATAACCTCCTTCCCTGGTATTCCCAACCCCAACCCAGAAGGCCCTTTCCAGAACCTTCCCCTCAGGGAGCCCCAGGCCCCATGTTTGGCTGGGCTCCAGGAGGACTAGGCAGTCTGTGATTTGTCCTTTCAAATGGCTGCTCTTCCTGCAGGGCTGAGAGCCAGGAGGCCCAATGAGGCAGCTCAGACCCGGCCACGTGAGGCCCCTTCCCTTCCCGCTGCCCCAGGTCCAGATGACTCAGAGCCTGGCAGCTGCAGTCACCACCCTTCCCCGGGGTGTGAGTGCTGGTGTGGGCAGGGTGGGGGAGGAGGCAATCCTAGCAGCACTGCTTGGCATCCACACAAACTCCTGTTGGGTGGGAATGCTTCTTAGCTTCTGTCTCATAACCAACTGTCTCTTTTGAACAATAGGCTGAGTAACTTCACATTATCCAACATTCTCTCAAGGCATGAATTTCAAGGCTGCAGAACAGCAACTTCTCCATCATTGCTCAACTTCCCTCTCCTGATTGTTTCCAGATTCCACATGGCTACAGACCTTCTTGTCTAAACATCCTTCCTTTCTGTACCAACAGTTTTATTGCTTCTGGAAAGGAGGGTGCTTGTGTGTTCAATCCCAGGGATAAAGACTTCTAAAAAATCATTAAGTTTTCTAGATGGCTGTGAGCTGTGGTCACTGGATGGACTCAAGCCAGTGACCTACAAGCCAGTGACCTAAAGGGTCACTTTAACTTTTTAAAGAATCTGACTTGAGAAAAAATTAAGACTAAGATTAGCATTTCAACATAGGAGAGTCAGAAAACAGGCTGAAATTCCTGCTACTGCCATACCACAGCATGTAGGTGCATGCAGCTCTGGACAGTGAACAGAGCTCTTTGCTATAAACAATCACATTTTCTGGTTAAGAGAGAAATTAAAATTTACCAATCCTAATGAAAATATGGAACAACAAAACTCTCAGACACAGCTGGTGGGAGCTAAGTTGGTATAGCAACCTTGGAGAACTATGTGGAAAATACACACGCTATGATCCAACAGTTCCACCCCTGGTATAGTTCCATCGCATTTTGAAATAGTCTCAAATAATCTAAGGGCAGGGTGAAAATATTCTGTCTCTTAATTGTGGTGGCAGTTACCAAACTGTACATCCATCAAAACTCACAGAAATATATACCCAAAAGAGTGAATCTTTGCTTTAATTTTTAAAAGATTTAAAGACTAGAGAGGGACTTCCCTGGTGGTCCAGTGACTGACTCCATGTTTCCAATGCAGGGGGCCCAGGTTCAATCCCTGGTCAGGAAACTAGATCTCACAGGCCACAACTAAGACCCAGTGCAGCCAAATAAATAAACAAATAAATGCCAGGGAATTCCCTGGCATCCAGTGATTCAGACTCTTGCTCTTTCACTGCCGTGGCTCAGGTTCAATTCCCAGTTGGGTAACTAAGATCCTGCAAGATAGATGGCAAGCCCCCAACCCCCCAAATTTTAGAGGCCAGAAGAAAAAAAGTAGAATGAACAATTTAATTTAGGAATATATCCATATAGTGAGAATAAACTATTGGTAAAAGAAACAGGATGGACCTCGAATCATTATGCTGAGTGAAAACAGTCAGACACAAAACTGTATGAAGCTCAAGAACAGGTAAAACTAGTCTACTACAATTGAGGTCAACTAGTGGTGACTCCAGAGTGTAGGTAACTGGGAGAGAGCTGGAGGAAACCTTCTGGGATGCTAGACATGTCGACACGTTGAGCTGTGTGGTGCCTTCTCACATCTGTGCCCTACGTTTAAGATATGTACCTTTGAGGAAATGTCAGTCTTTCCCCAATTTAAAATGAAAACATTCTTTAAACTGTCATTGCAAATGACAAATAGCAAGCAAATCCAATGATCCCCAGCCCCCCTGACTCTGTCAGGCCTAGCACAGGATCCTGTGTGATTCTTAAACCATGTGAGTAGGTTGCATGTGGCTGCTCCCAGGCTCCTAGCCAGAGGTGGGAATTCCTGCCCTGACTTGGCATAACAAAAACAACCTTTAAAACTGGCTGACAGCCCAGGATTTTAAACCGCTTCCTTGCCTGATCCACCCCTCTTTTTGATCATCCAGGAATAAAGTTACATCTTCTCTTCCTGGTAGGGACTGCAGCACCTCTGCCCTATCCTCTGAAATTCCCAGGACAGGGAGGTCTTGCTATGCTATGCTATGCTAAGTCACTTCAGTCGTGTCCGACTCTGTATGACCCCATAGACGGCAGCCCACCAGGCTTCCCCGTCCCTGGGATTCTCCAGGCAAGAACACTGGAGTGGGTTGCCATTTCCTTCTCCAATGCTTGAAAGTGAAAAGAGAAAGTGAAGTCGCTCAGTTATGTCCGACTCTTAGCGACCCCATGGACTGCAGCCTACCAGGCTCCTCCGTCCGTGGGATTTTCCAGGCAAGAGTACTGGAGTGGGGTGCCACGAGAGGTGAACCCTAGCACCCTCTCTACTGGGCCCAGGCACCAAGGCCTTCTCTCAGGGAAGACTCTTGTCCTCACTTGATCAAGGTCCCTTCCTCTTGTTTCCCCTGCAAAATGAGCTAAATGTGTGACCTAGTGTGATTAGGAGACACTAGGTAAAAGTGTTTGGGGCAGACTAAGTGATCACAACTATGACGGGTTATGAGTGGGGCAGAGGTGGCCACAGCTGTCAGCACCTAGCTCAGTCTGGGTGGTGTTAAGACACTCAGCCCCCATTGCTTTCTCCTCCCCATGTGATCTGATCCATGGCCAGGGTGGTAAGAGGACTCTTAGAGCAGAAGCCAGGCAGCCTAGCCCCACCTTCTTGCCTCTTGTGGAGGTGGGAAGGTGAAGAGTGAGAGTCCTGGGCAGCTGGAATATCTACTCTGCTTGTATCTGCTGTGTGACCTGGGGCAGGTGAGTGCCCTTTGAGTATCCAGGGGCCTTCCTCCTCATAAAACCAGACCACTTTGAACATTCAGGGTGGTACAGGCAAATCTCAGAACTGTGCCCAGGGCTCGCTCTCTCCTCTCCCTCTACTTCTTCCTCTTTCTCAGGGGTCTGCACAAGTATTTTCCCTTTTCTAGGGCAAATCCCCTCCCCCAGATAAGGCTGGCTTGGTGCCAGCTAACTGCTCAGTCGAGGGGGCTTCTGGGCTACACTTCTTGAGTAGAAGCCCAGCCCCACCCCCACCCCCACTATCATCCCTCCTACCTATTGTGCCCTTGCAGCAGGCTCAAGACCAAGACTGAAGACCAAGGAGCTTAAGAAACTTGGGGTCGGGGGACAAGCTAGAGACAGGGTAAGTGTCCTTTAGACTCAGTCTAGGACTCTCAAGTCTCTTCTTATTGCTCTGGCAAGAAACAGCCTGTTTTCCCACCTGCAGAATGGAGCAAATAATCACAGCAAGGTAGAACTTTTAACAAGAAGTGGGAATGACACTTGACATGTTGTGTGAGCACTCTGTATCAGGCAGTGTCTTAGTTGTACATTTGCAAAGGAGCCCCTACCATCATAGCTCATATTTGGGCTGGTGTGGGGGAGAGTAATTTGCTGTGGTATTCCAAGGGGACTTCCTGACATATCCAGGTTTCTGGTTCTCCCAGATCGGCCCTTTCCTACTCTTTTACCTTGACCTTGGCACCTCCTAAGTGGTGGAACTTTTGCTGAGTGCTGGGGATAATGAAAGGCATTTCCCTAATAGAGCAGGGAGGCTTCTGGGAGGCATTGCTGCTGCTGCTGCTAAGTCGCTTCAGTCGTGTCCGACTCTGTGTGACCCCATAGACGTCGGCCCACCAGGCTCCCCCGTCCCTGGGATTCTCCAGGCAAGAACACTGGAGTGGGTTGCCATTTCCTTCTCCAATGCGTGAAAGTGAAAAGTGAAAGTGAAGTCGCTCAGTCGTGTCCGACTCCTAGCGACCCCATGGACTGCAGCCTACCAGGCTCCTCTGTCCATGGGATTTTCTAGGCAAGAACACTGGAGTGGGTTGCCATTAACATTTGAAATTGAATCTTAAGATAAATAGCAGCTTGAGGAGAGCATTCCTGAGCATATTGCAGATGCAAGGACAAGGAAATGTGAAGAGCAACTACGGGGGATTTAATTCAGCGAGAGATGAGGAATGAGGCAGCAGAGGGTCTAGGTCCTAAAGGCTGAGACTTTTAAGTTTCTGAAGGCAATGGTGAGCCACTGACAGTTCTAGAGAACAGACTTGATGACATCATTCTTGTCTTCTTGGTGCAGAATTTAGGACTGGAGAACTAGTTTAGGAAGATGGACCCCAGAAGTGCTTGAGAAGCCAGATGAGGGAAACAGGGAAGCTGAATCCAAAATCTTGGCAAGACTTGGGAAGAGGGTATGAGGCCACCTCCCCAGCAGTCTTCCAGCCCCAATCTGGTGACTTGCCTCTGCTGTATTCCACCATCAGGATATGCCATAGTCTTATTAAGGGCTCCACAGGACACAATGCTACTTACTCAGCTTGCTCAGTGCTTTATTGAACCAAGACCCTTCCAGATGACTCAGCAGAGCCTTCAAGAAGCCCTGCCCATTTCCCAAGATTTAGAATCCAGAGGTGGCTGGCCTTAGTTTAGCTGCTTCCATAACATTTCCTTTTGAATATCTCCCTTAAAAGTGTAAAGATTTTGTTCACACAGACAGGCACATGGATACTCCTGCTGCAGGCAGTCACACTCACTGAAATGCCTTCAGTTCAGTGGTTTGTGGACAAGGCACTGTGGGTCTATGGCCATCCATGCACCCACTATCCATCCACACTTCCATTCGTCCATCTGTCCATCTGTGACGAGACAGTAGCAAGTTCTAATGTGGGTTCAGCCCCCAGGGTTCACAGAAGTGAGGGCTAGATTTCCACTGGGCTCAGGATGCAGGCCTTAACCCTCACCCAGGGGCCTCCATGGATAATAACATCCCTTTCCGAGCCACAGAAGCCAGGGCCAAGTGGGTTATGAATGTTTGTATCTTTAACAACTGGACAGGGAAAACCTAAACCTTAGCCTGTACCTATCCTGAGATGGAAAAAAAAAAAAGAGATCAAACATACAAATAACACTGAAACAGGAAAGAGGAAGAGCTCATGCCTGTGTTGGAGATGTTCACATGAAGAGACTGGAAGGAGAAAAGGGAGTGTGGCACACACACTTAGGAGTGTGTTAGCATCTGGGACACGGTAGCGGTGGCTCCTCCTAGGAGGCTGGAGCTTTCTCTCAGCCACATACATATAAACAAAGCTCTTAGGAAAAAAGAGGCTTTTCCTGAATACAGCAAGACAAAGGGTTAACCCAAACAAGGAAGAAAAAGACATCAAAAAGGCTCCTGTTAGACACAAATACTTCCTTTGAGCTAGACTTAATCCAATTTCACTTAGTCAGCAGGCTGGGCTCTCCTGGAGTGAGGGTGGGGGTGTCACCAGGATATGGAACATGACTGGAGTGAGACAGAGGATCAGGGCTGGTGCAGGCAGACAGGGCGCCCTCACCATCTTTTCCCTGGACAGCAGACCCTCAGCCCCAGAGGCCACAGGGCAGCTGATGCCCAGGCCACACAAAGCAAGGAAGGCGGGTGGGACAGTTGCTGGCCCTTCACTGGTCCTGCAGGCGGCTACAGAGCTCTCGCCGGCTCCGCTCGCCAGCCCAGCTGCGTGTCTTGAGGCGGAAGGTCTTCATTTCATCCTTGAAGTCCTCATGGTTCATGGGCCGGTAGTCTTGAGGCTCACAGAAGGTCTAGGGCAGGACGGGATGGGGCAATCAACATGGGGAACTGGGCAACTTCAGGGAGGATCCTATCCTCCCTTATCCGAGGGCTACTGCCTGGTCAACCCCTTTCCCTGTAGCCCAAACCTCCCACAGACGCTATGGCCACCCCCACCCGTGGTACCGGGTGCTGTGGAAAGAAGTCCTTGTAGCCGCCTTTGAGGATATACATCTCAGGATAGTAGAGGTTGGGGTAGTCGTTGGAGGCTCTGTCTCGTTCCCTGATGAAACGGCACCTGCGACCAGTAGGGGTGTGGGAGTGAGCCGGTTGTGCAGTGGGATGTATCAGGGGACCTGCTCCATGCACCCACTCCTCTGGGAACCACAGAAGGCTTAAGTGCAGGAATGTCAGCCACAAGAACACTTTTAGTTCAGTTTGGCTAACTGGGTTCACAAGAGGTTGGGAAGACAGAAAAAGCAAATCAAAGAGGCTCTGTGTTCAGAAGACAGTTACACAATCTCTGTCTAAGACATTTCTTCTGGGCCAGGAAAGTGGAAGCAGAAGGGAGACAAGTGAACCAAGTTCAAGAGGTAAGAGTCAGAAGGTCTGGACAAGGCTTGGTGAGGAGGTGGAGAGAGGAAAGAACAGTTGAACCCTGGAAGGGCCAGCATCACTGAGGACTGGGACAGGGCCTTTGGATTTTAAGGACACTGCTGGAGAGTTAGAATTAGGTTTTGTGGAGATGGCGGCAATGGACAGAGGGAAGATGGAAGCCCTGACGGAAAGGATGAGAGGAGACAGGAGGACAGTGCCATGCACAGGGAAGCAGGGACACAGTCTGCTCCAAGCTCCAAGGTGAGATAAGAGGCCCAGATCAAGGAGGGGCTAGGGCTGGGCTCATGCCTCTTGGCCACTGGATGGTTCCAGCACCCGAAAGCCTAAGCAGGGAAGGTGAGGAGCAGCACTAGCTGGCTGGGCGGAGCTGGGACTCACATGCGGGGGCCCCGCTCAGATGAAAATTCACAGTGGAAAATGAGGATGATTCTCTTATCCAGGCTGCAGGGTGTGATGGGGCTCTGTAGCAGGAAGGTCTCGGCATCCCGTTCCAGAGGCAGGTTCACAGCAGTCTGCCAGAGAAGCCAGGGGTCAGGCCGCAGCTGTGCACGGCTGACCCTGCCCTGTGCAGCCCCCACCTTTCAGAGGAGTGACTCCACCTCTTGAAGGGCAGATCCTACCCCATGAGAGGGTGCATCCTCTGGGCAGAGGAAGGACAGAACTGGATGAGTCTTCAGGGCCTCTCCCATCACCCTGCCTCACCTTGATGTGCCCGCCTTCATACTCATAAGGGTATCTGCAGTCGACAATCACAAACTTCTCCACGATGTGGCTGAACTTGCCTGTCAGCAGAGCCACCACCTGCAGGAGGCCGCAGAGGTGGGTCCCAGTGGTTCAGGCTGGCAGGCAGGGGCTGACCCAGTGCTTGTAGCCTGACTCCAGGGGAGGTTAACAAGCAAACAGAAGTCCCAAAGGCACGGAAAAATAGCTCATCCCTGCATACCGTTTCTGGTGAGATGTACTTGAGGTCTTGGTGCTTTCCATCCACAGTCTGTAGGAGGAAGGCCTGAAGGGAAGGGGAGAGAGAGACAGTGACATTGGCAAAACTAGAAACCTGAGAAAAATGAAATTTTCCTCAATTCTGAAAGCCAAACTTGCTTGACTTCCCCTTTTTTTAATATTTATTTGTTTTATTTGGCTGCATCCAGTCTTAGTTGCATGGGATCTTTGATCTTCACTGCTGCATGTGGGATTTTTTGCAGCACGTGAACGCTTAGTTGTGCCATGCAGGATCTAGTTCCCTGACCAGGGATCCAACCTGGGCCCCGTGCATTAGCAGCGTGGAGTCTTAGCCACTGGACCACCAGGGAAGTATCTGCTTTGACGTTCAAATTAAGCTCTGGTTCCCATAGCAACGAAGAGATGCCTCTAGGGTCTGATCCCCAGAAAACAGCCTTCCAAGGGGAAATGAAGATGGGGAGCAGAGGATATGAACCCTCCATGCCTCCTGCCCCCATGCTTTGCCAAGCAGGCCCCAGGAGGCCCCAGGCAAAATGGAAATCTTCTCCAAGGTGGAGATATTACTGATGCCCTGGACAGATTTGAGATAGGAGATCAAAGAGAGCCAGAGAGAGGAGTCTGGGTGAGACTACAGGATAAGATGCAAAGGACAAAATGAAGGGCTTCTGGAAGAGTGGGAGTCACTGAAGCAATTGCTGGGCTCAGGGGCCACAGAGTAAAGGACCGAGCCTCCTGAGGGTCCCACTGCTGGTACCTTGGAGTAATCCCCCGATCAGTTCTCGGTGGTCACTGTCCAGGATATTCTCAATCTCATCATGACACAGAGACTTTGAGCGGAGAATGCGGGCTTTCTGTGAGGCAAGTGGCAGCCAGGGTCAGGGGTGAGGCTGTCCCTCAGTGCCCTGTCTGGTTAGTATCCCCCTTCCTTGCACCCTGCCCCCTCTACAAACCCAGCTGAGAAGGGCTGACAGGGTGGACTTGGAGGGTGGCAGTCCAGCCCAGTCCCAGCCCAGGATGGGGGTACTCACGGGTTCCTCAGACTCCTGCAGTTCCTCCTCTGGAGGAGTCACGCTCCTTTTCCGCTTGTTCTGTACAGGCAGATCCCGGTCCTGTGGGCGCTCCAGCCTCTTGAGGATGGGCCGGATCACACCGCAGGGCATGGACGGAGAGCGGAAGAGCCGCTGGCACTTGCTGTACATGATGAGGTCCTGGCAGAGGCAGCAGGTCTGGGGTCAGCATTCCTAGCCCCTGCTTTCCATCCCAGTCTCACTCAGAGGGTAGGGCCCCACCACTCCCAAGTTTTGCAGGGCCTCTCCAGGGGCTCACCTGTTCCTCTTCCTTTTCTGAGGTCTTGACCAGTGGGGCACTAATGAGGCTCTCCATGCCTGGGGGAACTACATCATTCTCCTGAGGCCAGATCAGCAAGGGTATGGTCACACTCGCAGGCACAGGTCCAACACCTAAGGCCCCAAGTCCTCCAGGGCAGTTTTCCCAGTTCTCCCAGCAAAATTCCAGGCCAGCAGCCCTTGGTGACCCTGCTCATACCTCCACCCAGGACAGCCCCCAGGACCAGGAAACTGCGGGGCCCCACTCGCCAGAGGGACTTGCATAGATATGAGAAGCATGGCGATACAGGAAGACCAGGCTTCCCTTTGCCCTGCCCATCCACCCTCTACTGCAGCACCAGCCACTTCCTCTTCTCTGATTGGCCAGAGGTCAGGCTGTGACTCAGTTACCTCCAGTTCTTCTTCTGACATTGAAATGAGGTCATAGTCTTGCTGTAGGATCTCAGAGCTTACCTCTTTCAGGAGATCTCAGGAAGGGAGAGGTAGGGGGCCTGACAAGGCAAGGCTGTTTACCTTTAAGTCAGTCTCCAGGATATCCACGAATCCATCGTCTTCCTCAATAGCCCCTGTGGAGGGTGTCATGGAGAACTGGCATCGGGCCAGGGGGATCAGTTCCTCTACTTCCATCTTCCGCTCAGGGGTGAGACACTGCATGGGTGATGAACAGACAGAGGAGACTCAACATGGGGCCCCGAGACAAGTCTCCACCCTAACCTTCTGAGAAATAAGGTTCCCACTGCCTCAGGGCTCAGGATCACCCCCAAGTTTCCCCGGGCTGCCTTCACAGGCACCTGCCCTGCGTGCATGCCTGCCCTGCAGGGGTCAGCTCTCCTGGTATACCATCAGGTCGGGAGCCGAGC
This sequence comes from Tragelaphus eurycerus, assembly GCA_935064755.1. Lineage (NCBI taxonomy): Eukaryota > Metazoa > Chordata > Mammalia > Artiodactyla > Bovidae > Tragelaphus > Tragelaphus eurycerus. Next base: position 421,159 of record CAKXYN010000282.1, on the reverse strand, counting down.
TTGGCCTCTGGGCAAAGGCTTCTCTGCGGCTTGCCCACTCCCCAAGAGCATGAGAGTGGCTGGGATGTGTGGGTTTCCCTGGCATCTTGAAGACAAATCCATCCTGTGGGCAACACAGGGAGATACATGATCAAATGCCAGAAAACCACTCCAGTAAGCCCCCTCTATCCCTTAAGTGCTTCGACTCTGGCCTTCTGGAAACATACATTCTCTTTGTCCTCCCCAGAGCTGTGGGCAGCTTGGTCACACGCCTCAGTCTTCCTCCAGGTGCCAGACGCTTGGGAGTTGGTGATGTTCCGTAGCACAGGACTGTGGCCCAGAAGCCTCCCCTAGAGAGCCAGGAGGGCAGTAAGTACAGAAGGCTCCATTCCCCTAGTGCCAGCCCAGGCCCTACCTTCTCCTATCCCTGCTCTAACTCCCCTAGATCCCCTGTCCACCTCCAAAGCCCCATCTCCCATAGCCAGACAAGGGACATCCAACTGCTTCAAGTCCACCTTCTGAGAATCAATCCAGGTCCCTCCTGCCCTCTACAATCCTGGCCAGCAGGCCCAAGTCTCCCAGTGGGCTTCAGAGGACACTCACCGGCAAGGACTGGAAACGCCGGATGGCAAACTGCTCACTGCAGAAGGAAACAGGGACACCTCAGGGCTGGAGAGTCAGGCTGTGCCGGAGAACATGCAGGGTGCCCCTCCACCACAGAGCCCTGTACATCCTGGGGCCTATTCCACCCACATGGGGCAGAGCCTGTGCAACGAAGGCCAGAGCACTTACTTTTGAATAACTCGACTGGCTGCCTGGATGGCCTGTTCGAACCTAGGACAGAGAAGGGTCCCATTCAACCTAGGTCTCCTCACAGCCCATTTCCCATCCCCAGCCTTGGGTCCTCAGTCCACAAGGCCCAGGGGAGCCAGAGCTCAGGCCAGGAGAAAGAGGAGGTAGGAAGAATGCAGCACCTATCATGGGCCCAGGTATAGGGGAAGAGGGAGATAAGAGGCGGCCTGGGATTTTAAAAGCTGCCCTGAATGGAAGAAGCCTGAAGAATGGCAGTGACAGAGACAGCTGGGGTAGGTCTTGGGGTAGCTGAGGAGTTACCAAGGCAACGGTCTCACCAGCCTGCCCAAAGGCCTTCCACCTGTATGCAAATCACCTCAGCAGGGCCAAATGGCTGCCAGGAAAGGCATCCATCCATCCCATGACAGGCCTTGTCCTGAACATGTGGGTGTCTCCAGGGCCTGGATACCAGCAAGGCAAGGCTTCCCTCCCCTTGTGTGGGATAGTCCTGGCTCCTCCAGGACAGGGGGCTGGTTCAGTGTGCCCCTGGATCAGCCCCGGTCTGCCATGTCAGACCCCCTAGTGACAAATGTCCAAGGTCATAACGTCTTCTCCCTCCTGTGGAATTTTAGAATGCAGCCTCTGTCCCATCCCCTCTTCCTGCCTTAGAAGAGACCAGCAGGCAAAGAATTCCAACAGATGTTCCTTCTGAGCCTAGCTATGTTACCAGGGACTACCTGCCAGGCAGGGCTTTTGTGTGTCTATGTGTACACATACACACACACCTCTTTCTGTGTAACCGTTAAGGCAGGTGCAGTGTTGGTGGTGGGAAACTGAGGGCTAAAGTGTCAGGAGGATAGGCACCCCCTCACCCAGGTGGGGCAGGGTGGCTGTATGCAGCCAACCTGGCACCAGGATGACCAATTTAATTGGCTTGGTTTTCAGTCTGCACCTGGGCCCTAGGGGTAAAGCAGGTTCAGCTCTGTGTTATTATCAAAACCCAACCTGCAGTCCCCACACCACCACCCCGTGCTCTCCCCATTTCCTGTTTATGAACAAACCTGCAGCCCAGCCCAGTCTGATCAAAGGCAGTGGGAGGAAAGACAGCCACCGCCCTAAACCCAAATCCACAGTCCCTCAACCCAGGCTGGGGATGCCCGTTGTTCCCAGTAACACCTGCTCTCCCTGCTGGGGCCTGAACAGCTGGATGGGAACAGCTGTGCTCTGGAAGGTACTACTCATGCCCCACAACCAAGAAGCAGAGAACTGTGTTGAGCAGAGCCCCCAACTTCTCCACTCTCCTTCACAAAGGGCCTGGTCCAAGGGTTGGCCAGCGGGTGAAATGTCACTGAAACCAGTGGTTACTGATAGGAGGGCCAAGGGCCAAACCAGCATGCAGCAACTGTTTTGTTTGGCCTAGAGTAAATTAAAAACTTTGAATTAGTTGAATATTTTAAAATTGTGATAATTCACAGGAAAGAAAAATACGTGCATAGGCAGAAAGGGCACATACAGTCCTGTATTCCCGCAAGAGGCTCCCTGTGGCTACTGTTCCTTCCACCCTGGTCCTGAACCCATTCTAAGCTGCTCCCATGATAGTAGACCCTTCCCTGAGACAAGCAGAATGCCAGGACATGGAAAGGTCAATTAGTGCCCCTATATGAGGGTTCAGGGAGGTCTGTTTTCTCTCCCAAGCTCCCCTAGTGAGGTTAGGGTGGAACTAAGATTTCCAAGGGCAGGTTCCCCTCCTTGACCGTGTGGTCCCTCTTCTCTACTCACGTCTGCTCTGCCATGTTGGGGTCCAAAGGGCTGGGAGAGTCCATGCACAGACCTGAGAGACAGAGTGCCTTGGTTTGAAAGTGGTGGCATTTCCTGCACACTTTTCCCTACCATGTCCCAACCCTATTCAGAGAAGGGGGGAAACCTGTTTTTATCTTAGGTCTTGATACATTAAAAACTGAAACAAAATCCACCCATAGGTCCCAAGGGCTGACACATTGCCAAGTTACACAGGGCTCCATTCCCTATTTACTATTCTTGCTGGAATCGCCTATTACTATGGGAACTTTAAAGCCTAAAGTTTAGGCTTTAAACCAAAGTTCTGCTAAGCATTTTTCTTGAACTGATTTAAAATAATTTGTTCTAGAAGAAATTACAGCTTTTAATGAAAGTTAAAGCCAAAGGCAAGTGAATGTTATAAAATGACAGACTTTCAGCCTAATTGCCTCCCAGGTGGGGCTGTGGTATAGGACTTCGGTGCCTAGTTTTAAATAGTAAGATCTCATCTCCCCTTGGAGGACCCCACCCAGCACCCATCGCTCAGCCAGTCTATGCTGGGTGTGGTATGCCCCAGCAGCAGTGGGCAGGGGCAGGCTGCTGGGGTACCATCAGGTTGTGGTGAGGATGTTAGTCTGATCAGCAGGAAAGCGGGGAGGCTCGGGTAGCCCCCCAAACTCCCCTGGCACCCTTGGGCCTCACCTGCATCAGAAGATTCAGAGGACTCAGACGACAGGGAGGATTCAGACGCCCGACGGGACAGGGATAGGCATGTGAGCAGGCTGCCTACCTGACTCTTTGGGGTCTCGCTGGGAAGGGAGCAGGGACCCAGGGAAGGAGAAAGGTAAATGTGGGGCTCAAGGGCTGGCTGGCCCATGTTCCCACCAACACCGCTGCCCACCCCCCTCAACCTCTGAAGGGCCTGTCCAGTCACTGCACTATCTCAGGGAGGTGATGGCATCAAGGATCTACCCTTTTCTCAGGCCTTCTACAGAGGCCCTAATGTCTTCTCTTTGTTGATTGATTAAAGGTTCTCCTGGTTGCAGGGAAGGTGAACCCAGAGCAAGAGCAAGGAGGTGGGCTGGGACCATCCTGAGGAATGGTGGGGCAGCAGACAGCCCTAGAGGGTCATCCCCTAAACTCTAAAGGTCCCTACCCACCCACAAGCCTTTCTGGAGGAATGGCCAAGCCTTTGGCCTTTATTGCTTCAAGGACAACCCAGCCTGGAGCTGCAGACTTGCTCAGGGAACAGGACCAGTGTTTAACCCCTTTACCCCAGGAAAGAACTGAGGGTGGAGGGAACAGGATCACCCTCAAATTCCCCTTCCAGGCTCAGGATCCCCTGCCTGGGGCAAAATGGTGGAGATTTGGGCCAAGCTTAGGGAGGCAGCATGGTGGAGGTGGGGAAGAGGGTCCCCAGAGAATTGTGGCAGCCAAGAACAAGTCACCTGGAGGGTGTGAGCAGCACAGCTCGGTCCTGAGCCTTGAAGCAGGCTGTGTCTCGGATGCCTCTCCGTTTGGCACCCATGCCGGGTTCCAGAGAGGCCTGGGACCAAAACCTAGTGCGGGCCTCCCACCCAACACCGAGCATCCCTGGGGCCCCCTACCTGCCGAGCCCAGCGAGGTGGTGCATAGTCTGGGTGAGGGTGGTGACCGGCGAGGAAGCGGCCGCGCGCTCCGGGGACCCCAGGAGGCCATGAGCCCCCAGCCGGAGGCCGGGGAGGTGGCCAGGACGCTGGGCGTCACCGCGCATGCCGGCCGGACTGAGAGCCGAGTCTGCCACGGACTCCGGCTGGGGCAGCTCCATCGCGGTGGAGCGGGAGGGCCTGGCGTAGGGCGACCAACAGACGCCGGGCACAGCTGGCCTGGACGAGGTAGGGAGCCGGCCCGGGGTGGAAGGGGAAGGGAGGGAGGAAGAGCAACGGGGCAGGAGCGTGAGAGGAGAGGGAAGTGGGGAGGGTGGGGGAAGGGAGGAGGGACACGGGGACAGGCCACCAGCCCAGGAAGCCTCTAGCAGAGGCTGCCACCACCACCTCCTTATATATTCGAAAAATAACAGCGGCCGCGCCGCCGGACGCCACCAATGGGGGCGCAGTAAAGAAGAGAGGCGGGACAGAGGGCGGGCCTACTGTGTTGGAAGGCGCGGAGGCTGGACCAGCCCGGCCTCACCCAGTTCCAGGCTTTGAGTCGGGTGGAGAAATCAAGGAATTAACCCTGGCACTCCCTCCCAGCCAGGGTTCATGGAGCCGGGCTTCTCAAATTCCGATTCTCAGTATGTGGTTTGGAGCTACCCACCCCTCCAGCGAAGAGGGCCTCAGGAGATGCAACAACTCCCTAGAGTAACCTCAGAGGGACCCCACCGTTTAACATCACTTACAAGTACCGGCTGGCATCATGATAGCCTCCATTCCAGGAATCTGCGGAATACAGCTGTGCAGTGCGGTCAGTGTTCGCCGTTGCACTGTACCGACAGAGACGATGAGGCGTAGAGAAGTTCATTAACTCGTTCAAGGTCACATGATTGTGCAGATGGTAGAGTTGAGATTCACCCTAGATACATCTACTCTCCCAGCTTCCCTGACCCCGCGACTGGCAGCTCCTGGGGCGGCCCCAAGGGTAATTCCCACGGGGAGCCCCCAGTGCTGGAGGTGGACCCGCGGTGGGGGCCGACACATAACTAGCCAGTGTTTCCAGGGGTCCCCGGTTAGATGTCCTTCCAAGCTGCCCAGCTTTTGCCGGCAGCTCCAGAGGAGGCTCTAATGATTGGTCTAGTCGTGAGTTTTGGCAGTGAGGACAAAGGAGGGTGTCAGCAATCTCCGAACCCAGTTATGGAATGCCTATTGATGGTTTGGCTAATTTGGTGCCAATGTTTAATTGGTGTTTCTGTGATCAGGGAGGCTGAATTTGTCACTGGTTTTAACTGAGCATCTTCTAATTATCTGATTACCTGCTAGTGAGCTCACTGTCCTTGACTGTGGTGGGAAGGCTGCACTCAAAACTAGTGGGGGAGTAAGCTGTTTTTGCACCGCATCTTTCCAGGGAAGAAGTGGCCTCCAGCTTATCAAGTCACAGCTCAAGAATGCTGGCACTGCAGCCTTGAGCCCCTTCCCATACAGCTCCAATCCTTCAGGCCAAAGAGCAGTAGCAGGGGGTGGGAGGCGGGTGGCAGAAAGGAGAGCCTGGCATTGGGGGGTGGGGCAGGCCAGGAGAAACATGGAAGAAGGGAATGAGAAGACCCCAGTCCCATCTGAAAGGGATGAGGACGGTGACAAAAGTAGACCATGAACCCAAGACAAATCTTCAGGACCCTTCCCCAGTCACTATAGTGAATGTGTTGCATATTCTTCCCGACTTTAGTCTAAACAGTCCTAGGCAATAGAAACAAAATGGGAGACACGTAGATAATTTAAAATTTTCTAGTAGGCAAATTTTTAAAAGTAACAAAAAACAGATGAAACTTTAGTATTTTATTTAACCTAATATACTATTTTTAATTTCAGCTTGAGAACTTTTAATATTTTTATTTATTTGGTTATGCAAGCTCTCAATTGGAGCATGTGGGATCTTGGATCTTTGCTGTGGCATGGAGGATCTTCAGCCATGGAATGTAGGATCCAGGTCCCCAACCAGGGACCAAACCTATCACCCCTACACAGTGGGAGCGTGGAGTCCCAGCCACAGGGACCACCAGTCAGTCAGTTCAGTCGCTCAGCCATGTCCAACTTGTGACCCCATGGACTGCAGCATGCCAGGTTTCCCTGTCCATCACCATCTCCCAGAGCCTGCTCAAACTCATGTCCATTGAGTCAGTGATGCCTTCCAACCATCTCATCCTCTGTCATTGCCTTCTCTGCCTGCCTTCCATCTTTCCCAATATCAGGGTCTTTTCCAATGAGTCACTTCTCATGAGGTGGCCAAAGTATTGGAGCTTCCACTTCAGCATCAGTTCTTCCAATAAATATTCAGAGTTGATTTCCTTTAGGATTGACTGGTTTGATCTCCTTGCAGTCCAAGGGACTCTCAAGAGTGTTCTCCAAAACCACAGTTCAAAGGCATCAATTCTTCACACTCAGCTTTTGTTATGGTCCAACTCTCACATCCATACATGACTACTGGAAAAACCATAGTTTTGACTAGATGGACCTTTGTCAACAAAGTAATGTCTCTGCTTTTTAATAGGCTCTCAAGGTTTGTCATAGCTTTTCTTTCAAGGACCAAGCGTCTTTTAATTTCATGGCTGCAGTCACCATCTGCAGTGATTTTGGAGCCCAAGAAAATAAAGTCTGTCACTGTTTCCATTGTTACTCCATTTATTTGCCATGAAGTGATGGGACTGGATGCCATGATCTTTGTTTTTTGAATGTTGAGTGTTAAGCCAGCTTTTTCACTCTCCTCTTTCATTTTCATCAAGAGGCTCTTTACTTACTCTTCACTTTCTGCCATAAGGGTGGTGTCATTTGTGTATCTGAGGTTACTGATATTTTTCCTAGCAATCTTGATTCCAGCTTGTGCTTCATCCAGTCTGGCATTTCGCATGCTGTACTCTGCATATGTTATATAAGCAGGGTGACAATATACAGCCTTGACATACTCCTTTCCAGTTTGGAACCAGTCCATTGTTCCATGTCCAGTTCTAACTGTTGCTTCTTGACCTGCATACAGATTTCTCAGGAGGCAGGTAAGGTGGTCTGGTATTGCCATCTCTTCAAGAATTTTCCATAGTTTGTTGTGATCCACACAGTCAAAGGCTTTGGCATAGTCAATAAAGCAGAAGTATATGTTTTTCTGGAACTCTCTTGCTTTTTCTGTGATCCCACAGAAGTTGGCAATTTGATCGCTGGTTCCTCTGCCTTCTCTAAATGTAGCTTGAATATTTGGAAGTTTTCAGTTTATGTACTATTGAAGGCTCACTTGGATAATTTTGAGCATTACTTTGCTTGTGACCACCAGGGAAGTCCCTAATGTAATGGATTTTTAAAGTTATCATTTCAACATGTTATCAATATAAAAATTGTTAATGAAATGTTTTACATACTTTTTTTCCGATACTAAGCCTTCAAAGTCCAATGTGCATCTTACACACACAGCACATCTCAGTTTGTAACTGCCATATTTCAAGTGCTCAGTAGCCTCAATGGGCTACTCTAGAGGACAGTGTGTATCTATATATTCAACTGTATGACCATATTTTTATAAATCTACAAACAGTATATAAAACAATGTTTTATAATTTGCTTTCTTTTATTTGAAGATATATTTACTCAATTTCCTAATGCTGTAAATTTTTTAGCTTTTAAATGATGCAACAGATATGCACAGAATGAATTCCTAAAGAGAAACTGCTGGACAGAATGGGCTTTATTGAAATATTCTTTTCCTTTTCCTAAATCTCGTTTTCTGAAGCTGACTGAGTTTTTGAAGAACAGGTAGCAGATCATTTACCTCTCCTCTGTCTCCCAGTACCTCAAATAGGCCTGAGCCTGAGGTTGGTCTCTCTAACCCCAATATCCTACTTCTAGAAATTTCTCTTAAGATGATAAAGGTACATACAGATGTATGTTTATAATATTGAATAACAATGAAAAATGAAGAGCAAGCTGAGTGTCCTTCAATAAGGGCCTAGGGCAATGAGGGTGGTTCCCCTACACAGTACAATACCTGAAGCATCTAAAGAGAACAGGCATTGGGAGGCCAGGATGCTTGACACCTGGCAAGCCCGATAATTCTTGTTGTTCAGTCACTCAGTCGTGTCTGACTCGGTGACCCCATGGACTGCAGCATGCTAGGCTTCCCTGTCCTTCACCATCTCCTGGAGCTCACTGGAATTCACATCCATGGATTCGGTGATGCCATCCAACCATCTCATCCTCTGTCGTCCCCTTCTCCTCCTGCCTTCAATCTTTCCCAGCATCAGGGTCTTTTCCAATATGTCAGCTCTTTGTATCAGGAAGCCAAAGTATTGGAGCTTCAGCTTCAGCAACAGTCCTTCCAATGAAAATTCAGGGTTGATTTCCTTTAGGATTGACTGGTTTGTTCTCCTTGCAGTCCAAGGGACTCTCAAGAGTGTTCTCCAACATCACCGTTCCAAAGCATCAATTCTTCTGCACTCAGCTATCTTTATAGTCCAACTCTCACATCCACACATGACTACTGGAAAAACCATAGCTTTGCCTAGATGGACCTTTGTCCACAAGGTAATGTCTCTGCTTTTTAATATGCTGTCTAGGTTTATCATAGCTTTTCTTCCAAGGAGCAAGTGTCTTTTAATTTCAAGGCTGCAGTCACCATCCACAGTGGTTTTGGAGCCCAAGAAAATAAAGTCTGTCACTGTTTCCATTGTTACCCCATCTATTTGCCATGAAATGATGGCATGGATGCCGGATGGATCTTTTGATTTTTTTTTGAATGTTGAGTGTCAAGCCAGCTTTTTCATTGTCCTCTTTCACCTTCATCAAGAGGCTTTTCAGTTCTTCTTTGCTTTCTGCCATATGGGTTGTATCATCTGCATATCTGAGGTTATTGATATTTCTCCCAGAAATCTTGATTACAGCCTGTGCTTCATCCAGCCCAGCATTTCACATGATGTACTCTCCATATAAGTTAAATAAGCAGGGTGACAATATACAGCCGTGATGTACTCCTTTCTCAATTTGGAACCAGTCTGTTGTTCCATGTCCAGTTCTGTTGTTTCTTGACCTGCATACAGGTTTCTTAGGAGGAAGGTAAGGTGGTCTGGTATTCCCATCTCTTTAAGAATTTTCCACTGATTATGGAATGATTACCTATTGGGCTTTTGAAAAATGGTCTCTTACACATATTTATTGATATGAGAAAATATTTATAATATGAGCTAAAATATAATGCCAAATGTGGTCCCATTAAAAACAATATGCACAGATTAGTATCCTACAAGGGTACTCTCTGAGCAGTGGAATGAATGGTAATTAAGTGGTTTATCCTAAAATTTTTCTGTATTTTAAAATATCTTCCAAAGAACAGGTATAATTTTTAGATTAATTAAAAGAACATGGTAGTACAGTGGATTAGAATCTTCCGGCCAACACAGGGAACACAGGTTCTATCCCTGGTCCCAGAAGATTCCACATGCCATGGAGCAACTGAGCCCACACAACACAACTACTGAGGCCCTGTGCCCTAGAGCCCACACTCGGCAACTGCTGAAGCGCATGCTCTGCAACAAGAGAAGCCACCACAGTTGGAAGCCTGTGCACTGCAATGAAGAGTAGACACCACGTGCTGCAACTAGAGAAATCCCACAGGTAGCAACCAAAAATAAACAAAATAAATTTTAAAAAATCAAGAAGTACTTAAAAAAGAAGTACTAGGATGTCTCTAGTGGCCCAGTGGTTAAGAATCTGCCTTCCAATGCAGGGGACCAGGGTCCAATCTCTGCTCAGGGAATGAAGATTTCACATGCAGCAACACAACTACTGAGCTCCCAGGCCTCAACCACAGAAGTGCACATGCCACACTGAAGAGCTCAACTTGCACATTACAATGAAGACCAAGTGCAGCCAAAAAAGAATGGAAAAGAACATGATCTCCATCTGGCCATTCCTCAAATGATTAAACATAAAGTTACCATGAGAAAAGGAGAAAAGGAAAGATATACCCATTTGAATGCAGAGTCCCAAAGAATAGCAAGAAGAGATAAGAAAGCCTTCCTCAGCAATCAATGCAAAGAAATAGATGAAAACAACAGAATGGGAAAGACTAGAGATCTCTTCGAGAAAATTAGAGATACCAAGGGAACATTTCATGCAAAGATGGGCTCAATAAAGGACAGAAATGGTAGGGACCTAACAGAAGCAGAAGATATTAAGAAGAGGTGACAAGAATATACAGAAGAACTGCACAAAAAAAAGATCTTCACGACCCAGATAATCACGATGGTGTGATCACTCACCTAGAGCCAGACATCCTGGAAAGTGAAGTCAAGTGGCCCTTAGGAAGCATCACTATTATCAAAGCTAGTGGAGGTGATGGAATTCCAGTTGAACTATTTCACATCCTGAAAGACGATGCTGTGAAAGTGCTGCACTCAATATGCCAGAAAATGTGGAAAACTCAGCAGTGGCCACAGGACTAGAAAAGGTCAGTTTTCATTCCTATCCCAAAGAAAGGTACTACCAAAGAATGCTCAAACTACCGGACAATTGCACTCATCTCACACACTAGTAAAGTAATGCTTAAAATTCTCCAAGCCAGGCTTCAGCAATACTTGAACTGTGAACTTGCAGATGTTCAAGCTGATTTTAGAAAAGGCAGAGGAACCAGAGATCAAATTGCCAACATCGGTTGCATCATCAAAAAAGCAAGAGAGTTCCATAAAAACATCTATTTTTACTTTATTGACTATGCCAAAGCCTTTGACTGTGTGGGAAATTCTGAAAGAGATGGCAATACCAGACCACCTGACCTGCCTCTTGAGAAATCTGTATGCAGGTCAGGAAGCAACAGTTAGAACTGGACATGGAACAACAGACTGGTTCCAAATAGGAAAAGGAGTATGTCAAGGCTGTATATTGTCACCCTGCTCATTTAACTTATATGCAGAGTACATCATGAGAAACGCTGGGCTGGAAGAAGCACAAGCTGGAATCAAGATTGCCGGGAGAAATATCAATAACCTCAAATATGCAGATGACAACACCCTTATGGCAGAAAGGGAAGAAGAACTAAAGAGCCTCTTGATGAAAGTGAAAGAGGAGAGTGAAAAAGTTGGCTTAAAGCTCAACATTCAGAAAACTAAGATCATGGCATCCGCTTCCATCACTTCATGGCAAATAGATGGGGAAATGGTGGAAACAGTGGCTGACTTTATTTTTGGGGGTCCAAAATCACTGCAGATAGTGATTGTAGCCATGAAACTAAAAGATGCTTACTCCTTGGAAGGAAAGTTATAACCAACCTAGACAGCATATTGAAAAGCAGAGACATTACTTTGCCAACAAAGGTTCGCCTAGTCAAGGCTATGGTCTTTCCTGTGGTCATGTATGGATGTGAGAGTTGGACTATGAAGAAGGCTGAGCGCCGAAGAATTGATGCTTTTGAACTGTGGTGTTGGAGAAGACTCTTGAGAGTCTCTTGGACTGCCAAGGTGATCCATCCAGTCCATCCTAAAGGAGATCAGCCCCCCTCCCGGGATTTCTTTGGAAGTGAAAAGAGGGAATGATGCTCACAAGCTGAAACTCCTCCTCCATGATTTTCACAAGTACTGGGGTGGGGTGCCATGCCTTCCCCTAAAGGAGATCAGCCCTGGATTTCTTTGGAGGGAATGATGCTAAGCTTGACTCGCATTTGAAAAGACCCTGGTGCTGGGAGGGATTGGAGGCAAGGGGAGAAGGGGACAACAGAGGAAGAGATGGCTGGATGGCATCACTGAGTCAATGGACGTGAGTCTGAGTGAACTCCGGGAGTTGGTGATGGACAGGGAGGCCTGGCGTGCTGTGATTCATGGGGTTGCAAAGAGTTGGACATGGCTGAGTGACTGAACTGAACTGATATGATTCTATTCATATGAAAGGTTCAGAACAGGGAAATCTATAGATGGAATTAAATGAGTGGTTGTTTAGGGCTGGGCAAAGGACAGGGAGTAGATAGCTAAAGAGTATGAGATTGCTTTATAAAGTGATGAAAATGTGCCATCTTTCCAATTTTCCACCTTAGGGAAGTCCACAGTCCACCTTCCTTTCTTTTGGCTCAGGCTGTTCAAAGTTGCCCACCAGCCCTATACCCATTCCTCTTAGCTCATCACTATTCTTTGTGCCTCTCAGCAAACTTTTCATTTTCATTTTCAAGAGCCTGTAGTATTTGCTATTGAAGAAAACTTGGAAAATTCAGCAAAGTAGGAAAAAAAAAAAAAGCTCAGCCACAGTGATTTCACCCAAACATCCATTGATTATAATCCAGGATAGGTGAGGGGTAGGAGGACACCAGTGCACACGGATGAACCCTCCAGAACGTTGACTTGGTTTCCTGAGGATTTGTGGGAAGGAGTGCTGGTGGTGCTAGTGGTAAAGAAACCACCTGCCAATGCAGGAGACATAAGAGATGCAGGTTCAATCCCTGGATCGGGGAGATCCCTGGTATCCACTCCACTATTCTTGCCTAGAGAATCCTACGGACAGAGGAACTGGCGAGCTACAGTCCATGGGGTTGCAAAGAGTCGGACATGCCTGAAGCAACTGAGCATGCACATCCTCAGCTAGGTGTACCTACATTTACTTCTGCATAGAGACCACAAACCCATTATAGGCCAAGCACTGATCTGGGTCTTATGAGAAAAAGTCTCCCATGTTTTCTTCTGGACCTTGCGATTAGAAGGATATTTTTTATGTCTTGAGATGGGAGGAAGGGGGCAGGGAGAGAAACCCTCTCTAAGTAAGACATAAAATCCAGAAGCAATAAAGGAAAAAACTGACAGACCTGGCTATTTTAAAATATTTTTTTAAATTCTTATATCTGAGATTCCTTATTTGTTGCTCAGTGGCTCAGCTGTGAGATTTCTTAGGCTAAGTTAAAGGACAGCAGCAGATTGGGAAAGTATTTTCAATATATGAAAAGATTTTATGTTCAGAGCATATGAAGAGTTCCCAAAAGTCAACAAAATGACAAATACAAGAGAAACAAAGGCAAAAGATATGACTAGAAAATTCTCAGGCTTCAGATGGCCAATACATATATGAAAAGAGAAAAGCACACTAAAACAACAGTGAGTTATACTTTTCTTCTCTTAACTTCCAGAACAGCATACAAGAGTAAATTTCCTCCTACTGCTTTAGCTGTTCCTCCCAAATTTCTTGTTAGCCTTTCTTGAGCCCTTAACTGTGGAGAACCCAGGGCACTGTCTTTGGTCCTCCTTTCTGTTTTGTCTACAGCCATTTCCTTGAAGCTCCAGATCCTCAGCCTGTCCCTCTGGGTCACAGCCTTCCTTTCTGCCTACTCCTCATGCTACTTTAAGATTAAAAAAAAAAAAAACAAACCACTACAAACAAACAAAACAAATTCATTGTTTTAAGAACTTGTCATTTTTATGCATTTGGTGGAGGAAGAGGTTTCAGGGATTTGTATGTATGTATATATGTATGTATGCTTATGTACATACATGACATTATTTCTGTAGGTGCAAACACATACATTTACGGCTAAATGCATGGAACAGCACAGAAAATGACCCCCTGAGATGTTATCAGTGTTTATATATGGATTGTAGGATTATCATCAAACAGATTTAAAACTATAGTGTTGCTTATAAAAATAACCTAAATGTGTAACAAGAGGCTTCACTGATTAGTATTCAACCATAGTTGGGACAATATACAACCATTAAAAAGTTTGCAGTACTTTATCAGTAAGGCAAAATTCTCATCACTTGATGCCAGGTGAAGAAGCATTTAGAAAATTCACCAGTGGCCACATGACTGGAAGAGGTCACTTTTCATTCCAATCCCAAGAAGGGCAATGCCAAAGAATGTTCAAACAATTGCACTCATTTCACATGATAGCAAGGTAATGTTCAAAATCCTTTAAGCTAGGCTTCAACAGTATGTGAACTGACAACTTTCAGATGTACAGGTTGATTTAGAAAAGGCAGAGGAACCAGAGATCAAATTGCTACCATCTGTTGGATCATAGAAAAAGCAAGAGAATTACAGAAAAACATCTACGTCTGCTTCATTGACTATGCTAAAGCCTTTGATTGTGTGATCACAACAAACTGGAAAATTCTTAAAGAAGATGGGAATACCAGACCATCTTACCTGCTTCCTGAGAAACCTGTATGCAGGTCAAGTAGCAAGTTAGAACTTGACATGGAACAATGGAACAATGGACTGGTTCAAAATTGGGCAAGGAGTACATCAAGGCTGTATATTGTCACCCTGCTTATATAACTTATATGCAGAGTACATCATGCGAAATGCCAGGCTGGATGAAGCACAAGCTGGAATCAAGATTTCTGGGAGAAATATCAATAACCTCAGATATGCAGATGACACTACCCTTATGGCAGAAAGTGAAGAGGAACTAAAGAGGCTCTTGATGAAGGTATAAAAGGAGAGTGGAAAAAGCTGGCTTAACACTCAACATTCAAAAAACAAAAATCATGGCATCGGGTCCCTTCACTTCATGGCAAATGAATGGGGTAACAGTGGAACAGTGACAGACTTTATTTTCTTGAGCTCCAAAATCACTGCAGATGGTGACTGTAGCCGTGAAATTAAGACACTTGTTCCTTGGAAGGAAAGCTATGACAAACCTAGACAGTGTATTAAAAAGCAGAGACAAAGACTCTTTAAGTGTCTTAAAAAGCAGAGACTTTGCTGACAAAGCTCTGTATAGTCAAAGCTATGGTTTTTTCCAGTAGTCATGCACAGATGTGACAGTTGGACCATAAAGAAGGGTGAGTGCAAAAGAACTGATGCTTTGGTATGGTGGCCTTGGAGAAGACTCTTGAGAGTCCCTTGGACTGCAAGGAGATCAAACCAGTCAATCCTAAAGGAAATCAACCCTGAATATTCATTGGAAGTTAAATGAATGATGCCAAATCTGAAGCTCCAATACTTTGGCTACCTGATGCAAAGAGCTGACTCATTGGAAAAGACCCTGATGCTGGGAAAGATTGAAGGCAGGAACAGGGGAAGACAGAGGAGGAGATGGTTGGATGGCATCACCCACTCGATGGACATAAGTTTGTGCAAACTCGGGGAGACAATGAAGGACAGGGAAGTCTGGTGTGCTGTAGTCCATGCGGTCGCAAAGGGCTGAGCGACTCAATGACTGAACAACAAAAAAGCAACAGGAAATGCCAATATATGCCTATACCGTCTGATTCATTTTATGCCATAAACTTTTTAAAAGAAAACTACATGCGCCTAGAGATAAGACTGGAAGAAAATGTATCCAACCATGAGCTGTGCATCTCTCCAGGTGTTGGAATGAAAGGTGCTTTTTTAGTTTCCATTATTTTTCAGTTTCCGAAAACAACAACAACAACAACAAAAAAGGTGGGCTATTTCTACCTTATATAACAAATAGCTTATTTATTATTTATTATATTATATATTATATAAATAATAAGGTATATTATTTATTATACCTTAATACCTTAATAATAAGGTATATTATTTATACCTTAATATTACACCTTATAATATTAATATACCTTATAATATAATATTTAATATATTAATATAAATTATAATATTAATATATAATAATTAATATACCTTATAATATAATATTAGTATTATACCTTAATACCTTAATAATAAGGTATATTATTTATTATACCTTATATAACAAATAGCTTATTTGTTAGCTTAAAGCTCAACATTCAGAAAGCGAAGATCATGGCATCTGGTCCCATCACTACATGGGAAATAGATGGGGAAACAGTGGAAACAGTGCCAGACTTTATTTTTCTGGGCTCCAAAATCACTACAGATGGTGACTGCAGCCATGAAATTAAAAGACGCTTACTCCTTGGAAGGAAACTTATGACCAACCTAGATAGCATATTCAAAAGCAGAGACATCACTTTGCCAACAAAGGTTCGCCTAGTCAAGGCTATGGTTTTTCCTGTGGTCATGTATGGATGTGAGAGCTGGACTGTGAAGAAGGCTGAGGGCCGAAGAATTGATGCTTTTGAACTGTGGTGTTGGAGAAGACTCTTGAGAGTCACTTGGACTGCCAGGAGATCCAGCCAGTCCATTCTGAAGGAGATCAGCCCTGGGATTTCTTTGGAAGGTATGATGCTGAAGCTGAAACTCCAGTACTTTGGCCACCAACTCTTTTGTGAAGAGTTGACTCATTGGAGAAGACTCTGATGCTGGGAGAGATTGGGGGCAAGAGGAGAAGGGGACGACAGAGGATGAGATGGCTGGATGGCATCACTGAGTCGATGGACGTGAGTCTGAGTGAACTGCGGGAGTTGGTGATGGACAGGGAGGCCTGGCGTGCTGCGATTCATGGGGTCGCAGAGTCGGACACGACTGAGCGACTGATCTGATCTGATCTGATCTGCTTTCTACCTTAATAAGATAAAAAAAGACAAAACACAGTTGTTATTCTTTGTAAGCTGAAAATCTCTGCCCACCCGGCGCAAAGGCCGGGCACACAGCCGCAACCCTCACCGCAGCCAGTGGGTCACCAGACGCCACAGCGCTGGCCTTTCCGGCAGGCCGAAGCGCCCCCGCGCGGTCTGTCCCGGGCGGCGGGGAGAGGGGGTGGGCGCGGAGGGCTGGAGGCGGTGCCCGGCGTCCCCGCGCTTCCCGCGAGATCCCGCTCCGCCCGCTCCGCCCTGCTCGCCGCGCTCCCGGCTCCCAGCTCCCCGCGCCGCGACACTTCCTGTCTTCAGCTCCCGCGCCGCCCGCCCGCGCCCGCGCCCGCGCCTGCCGCCTGCCGCCCACCGCCCGGCGCCGCGCCCGCCGGCGCCCCCGAAGGTGCCCCCGGCCCGGCCGGGTCGCCGCCCCGCCCGCCGCCCCGCGAGCCGCTTTGTCTCGGGCGGGGCGCGCGGGAGAGGCCCCCAGGTGCCCCCCCGCCGCGGGCCCGGGCCCCCCGCCCCGGGGTGGCGGCGGTGGCGCCGGGCCCCGGGGCGGGGGGGCGCGCCGGGATGGGCCCCAAGCGGCGGCAGCTGACGTTCCGGGAGAAGTCGCGGATCATCCAGGAGGTGGAGGAAAACCCAGACCTGCGCAAGGGCGAGATCGCGCGGCGCTTCAACATCCCACCGTCCACGTTGAGCACCATACTGAAGAACAAGCGCGCCATCCTGGCGTCGGAGCGCAAGTACGGTGTAGCCTCCACCTGTCGCAAGACCAACAAACTGTCCCCTTACGACAAGCTCGAGGGGCTGCTCATCGCCTGGTTCCAGCAAATCCGCGCCGCTGGCCTGCCGGTCAAGGGCATCATCCTCAAGGAGAAGGCGCTGCGTATAGCCGAGGAGCTGGGCATGGACGATTTCACTGCCTCCAACGGCTGGCTGGACCGCTTCCGCCGGCGCCACGGTGTAGTGTCCTGCAGCGGCGTGGCCCGCTCCAGGTCGCGCAGCACTGCCCCCCGGCCCCCAGCGGCGCCCGCCAGCCCTCCCGCAGTGCCCTCGGAGGGCAGCGGTGGGGGGTACCACGGGCTGGTGCGCTCGGGAGGAGCAGCCACCGTCGGTGGCCGAGGGCTACGCTTCCCAGGACGTGTTCAGCGCCACTGAGACCAGTCTGTGGTACGACTTCCTGCCCGACCAAGCGGCGGGGCTGTGTGGCAGTGATGGACGGGCACGCAGGGCCACCCAGCGCCTGAGTGTCCTGCTGTGTGCCAACGCCGATGGTAGTGAGAAGCTGCCTCCACTTGTGGCTGGCAAGTCGGCCAAACCCCGAGCAGGCCAAGCTGGCCTGCCCTGTGACTATACCGCCAACTCTAAAGGTGGTGTCACCACCCAGGCTCTAGCCAAGTACCTGAAGGCCCTGGACACCCGCATGGCTGCAGAATCTCGCCGAGTCCTGCTGCTGGCTGGCCGCCTGGCTGCCCAGTCCCTGGATACCTCGGGCCTGCGGCATGTGCAGCTGGCCTTCTTCCCACCAGGCACCGTGCAGCCGCTGGAGCGTGGAGTGGTCCAACAGGTGAAGGGCCACTACCGCCAGGCTATGCTGCTCAAGGCCATGGCAGCGCTAGAGGGCCAGGATCGCTCAGGCCTGCAGCTGGGCCTCATGGAGGCCCTGCACTTCGTTGCTGCGGCTTGGCAGGCTGTGGAACCTTCGGACATAGCTGCCTGCTTTCGTGAGGCTGGCTTTGGGGGTGGCCCTAATGCTACCATCACTACTGCTCTCAAGAGTGAGGGAGAGGAAGAGGAGGAGGAGGAGGAGGAGGAAGAAGAGGAAGAGGAGGGTGAAGGGGAGGAGGAGGAGGAGGAAGATGGTGAGGAGGAGGAGGAAGAAGCTGGGGAAGGAGAGGAGCTTGGGGAGGAAGAGGAGGTAGAAGAGGAGGGTGATGTTGATGACAGTGATGAAGAGGAAGAGGAGGAGGAGGAAGAGAGCTCCTCTGAGGGCTTGGAGGCTGAGGACTGGGCCCAGGGTGTAGTGGAGGCTGGTGGCAGCTTCGGAGGTTATGGTGCCCAGGAGGAGGCCCAGTGCCCTACCCTCCATTTCCTGGAAGGTGAGGAGGACTCTGAGTCAGACAGTGAGGAAGAAGAGGAAGATGATGATGAGGAGGATGAAGATGATGAAGATGATGAGGAGGATGGTGATGAGGTGCCTGTACCCAGCTTCGGGGAAGCCATGGCTTACTTTGCTATGGTCAAGAGGTACCTCACCTCCTTCCCCATTGATGATCGTGTGCAAAGCCACATCCTCCACTTGGAACATGACCTGGTTCACGTGACCAGAAAGAACCATGCCAGGCAGGCAGGAGTTAGGGGTCTTGGACATCAAAGCTGAGCCACTGAGCTTAGCCATGCCCCCGACCTGGATGTGGCAGCACCAGGGCAGAGGACTCTCTGGGCAGCTGCTGTGGATGGAGCCAGAGTGGGGAACCCCACATCCTTTAGTGATATTCTCCTGGCCCTGTGACAGGCCCAGTCACCTCTGTAGGGCCTGGGGCTGGCATCAGCCTCACTGCCTGCTTTTTGCCTCTTTTTCAGAATCCTCTTTCCTCCCCAGTTGCCCCTGGGCATGGGGGACTAGGTGGGGAGGATGGGGAGCTGTCCGGTGCTACCACACCGTGCCATCAGTGGACTAGGCCACAGTAGCAGCCAGGGATGGACCCTGGAAGCTCCTGGCCAGAGAGTGCCTCTCCCCTCTGCCATCCACACGGGTCTTTGGTGGTGGGGGGACCCCAAAGCCATTCTGGGAAGGGCTCCAGAGAAAAGTCCAGCCTAGGACCCCACAAGGCTGGCAGCCCCACATCCCTGTCCCCAGGCCACCTTGAGAAGCACAGTCTAACCACGGGCTCCTAGGCCTGCCTCAACCTGCTTCCCCACTTCCCAACCCCTTCCTCTGGCCCAGTCCATGTTACTTTGGCCCTTGATTTTCTTTCAGATTGGAGGTTCTCAAGAGGCCCTCCAGAGGAGTGATAATGGGCACTTCCCTTGTGGGCAGCTGCAGGCCCCATGCCTCTCCTCCCTCTCTGGCAGGGCCCTATCCTGGGCAGGGGGCCTGGGGCTGGGCCCAGAGTCCAGCCATCCAGCTGCTCCTTTCCCAGTCTGAATTCAATAAATCTGTCTGCCCCCCTTTTGTGGGAGTGGACGTTTTAACAGCCAAGGGTGCATCCTTCATGGTCTGGGCTTGCGTCTGTCTTGGGGACACTTCTTTCCCGGTTCCTTTTGATCCTTGCTCTTGTGGGACAAATGTTGAGAGAGTGGCTACAGCCCAGGCCCTGACCAGGGTGAGGGGCAACATCTGTATTTAAATGTTGCCTAATCTGCCTGCCTCCTTAAGTGCAGGAGACTTAAGAGAGTCGGGTTCAATCCCTGGGTTGAGAAGATCCCCTGGAGGAGGCAATGGCACCCCACTCCAGTATTCTTGCCAGCATAATCCCATGGGACAGAGGAGCCTGTCATGCTACAGTCCATAGGGTCACAAAGAGGTGGACATGACTGAGTGTCTGAGCACTGGCTTGGGGGCAGGAGGAATCTTCAATGCACCAATGCCTGGGGGTGGGTTTGAGGAAGCTGGGCCTTACAGTGCTTAGAGGTTAGAAGCTTTGGGTCAGTTGGCTAGGATAGGAGGGAGGGAGCCAACAGTCCCTGGAGGGCCAAATTAAGCTAGGGTGCCTGGGAACTAGGCTTATCAAGGCCCATTAAAGAAGATCCTTGCAGGAGAGGGGCAGGAGGGCAGAAAGAAAAGAATGTTGGGGTCAGCTCCTGTGGTCCCAGTTGGAGTTGCAGGGGTATCCCTTGTATGATGCCTTAAGTGGGGAGTCCTCTACGCCTTTCAGTGTTTGGCATCTCCAGTCCTGGTGGCTATCCTTGGAAACAGTGGCAGGGTAGAGGTGAAGTTGGCTGGGGACACTTTGCACCCTGAAGAGGTTGAAGATGTCAACCACTGCCTGTGTGGTACCCTCTAGAGGGCCCCCCATCCACAGGTGAGACAGCCCACTCTGCTGATCCTACCTGCCTTCTCTCTTCTCGCCCCTCCCAGGCCCTTCCTCACGGAGGCCCTCAGGCCCCAGTGGCTCCAGCGAGGGGAGGGCCTGAGCTTGAGCTGGCTGGCAGCTCTGGGCCCCAAACCGGTTTTCCCACCTTGCCTGAGGCTGGCATATCACCCTTCTGTTTCCCTGCCCCCACCTCATTGCAGTTCCTCCTCTCTCCACCCTGGAATGTGAGGGGCGGGGGGCACTTATCCACATCATCTTTTTAAAAAGGAAGGTGGAAGGGCTGTTCCACACTTTCCCTTGCACACCTCTGGCACTCAGGGATTTCTTCCAGGCCTTGAAGGCTTCAGAACTAAGTGACAGCAAAAAGCACCTGAGATTCTCAGCCCCACCTTGGCCCACGTCTAGTCCCCATCTGAGCTCTGGAGGATGAGACAAAGAAGCCCAGTCTACCCCCTCACCTGCTCTGGAGTAAATGGGTGGGAGCAGTAGCCTTCTCCCTAGGTGCCACTGGCCAATCCAAGTCCCTCGCCTCAAATACCAACAAGGCAAATGCTTCCATTTGTCTGCTGCCAACAAGAATGCCTCTTGCTGGAACTGAGATCATCTCTTTAGTGATAACACCAGTCAACATGAATAGGGCTCTTGCTGTGTGCCAGGCTCTGTGCTGAACACTTTAGATGCTCACAAAGCTCCAGTGAAGGGACCACCAGGACTCACAAAGCCCTGGTGGTCCAGTGGCTAAAACTGTGCTCTCAGTGCAGGGGGGCCTGGATGTGATCCCTGGTCAGGGAACTAGATCCTACAGGCTGCAGCTAAGTTTCATGCTGCAACTAAAGATCCTGCTTGCCGCAACGAAGATAGAAGATCCTCCATGCTGCAACTAAGACCCGACGTGTCCAAATAAATAAAATATTCTTTAAAAAAAGAAACCCGTATGAGGTAGGTAAAACCATGAGAAAACATGTACAGAAAAGTGCCAAAGCCAAATCACTAGTCTGTGGCAGAAGCAAGCTCTCTTCCCCAGGCTGATCTAAAAGTGTCCCTTTACTAAGACATTCCTATCCCAGTTTTCCTAAAGGAACTGGTTACTGACTCAGTTTCTAACCTGTAGAAGAATAGCTCTTGGAGATGAACAGTGTAGAAGTGTATACAGGAGCTGAAGCTCCCGTTCTTATAACTAACTCCTGTTCCGCCAGTCCTCAAATACAGATCTGTAAATATCCTTCCCATTCTCCCTATTACTCCTTTGGGACAGATAGATGAGAACCATATCCATTTCATGAAGAAAGAAATAGGGTTAAGGACTTAAATGACCTGCAAAGACACTGGTCTTGAGGTCTGGTTCTCACCCTGGGAATCTGGGTTACATGTTAAATGCCTCATCAGGACACTACTGGGGGTGGGGGTGTAAGGGGCACTGGTGTGGAGATGGCCCTATGAGCACAGAGCTTTGAGGAGGGACCTGGCAAGGTCTGTCACACAGCCTTCTACAGTCCAGATGTGAAGCAGCTGGTGACTAACAATGGGTCCTCAGATAAAGCTGACAAAACACGGGGCTGCTGCCTTCACTTGGGACTGATTGCTAAAGGACCCTGAAGGCGATCCTTGTTCTGAAGACACTGATGCAGGGGTTCTGGAGGCCTGGTTGTCTTCGGCAGTTCCCAGAGTGGGCCAGTGTCTGGTCAGCATTTGGCAGAGGTGGTTTTTCTTGGGAGGCGGGGAAGAGAAACCGCCTTTTCAAAGTGAGGCCTGAAAGGAGGTAGCGGGAGGGGAAGACTACAACTCCCAGAAGCCCCTGCTCCCCGGCGAGTCAGTTTCGGCTGCCATGGTTTTAGAAAACAATATGGCCGCTCCCAGATGGGATGCGAGTCTGGGTTAGAGACGCAGCGGCGGATCTGGGTCGCAGCAGTGGCGAGAGAAGAGGGTCTTGAGGGCTCGTGAGGTTGGCTCTGGACGCTATACAGCTGGAACGGCTTGACCTTTCCGAGGGCGCCAATGGCGGGCAGCGTGGATGAGGAAGCACTGCACCAACTGTATCTGTGGGTAGACAACATCCCTCTGTCCCGGCCCAAGCGAAATCTGTCCCGGGACTTCAGTGATGGAGGTGTGTGCTCCAACGTGTGTGAGTGTGTCCGCACGCACGCCTGGGTGTCTCCTGTATGTCTTTGTGTGTCAACGTGTTCTGTCCTGTATGTACGTGTGTACAGGGTCTATGTGAATACATGTCTCTTGGTGCTTGTGTGCTTGTGGCAGAGGGGTTAGGTGTGGGTTAGTGAGAGGGGTGTCCAATTATCTCCTAAGATTTCAATTGCAGAAGTGTGCATCTGTGGGAATGTGAACATATGTGTGTCCATATTTATGTATACATGTTCTGTCCTTTATGTGTGTGGGGTGTATTGTGTCTGTGTATGTGTCTGTGACTCCTTCCCTGGACTTTAATGACTAAGATGTGTATTTGTGCATCTGTGTGTGTATGTGCATGCTTATTCCTGAATTTTATATGTCTTGGGGGAGTCTGAGCATGTGTTTGTTCATATGCAAGTTGATATGTTCTGTCCTATATGTAAGAATGGGGGTGTTGTGTGTGTATGTTTCTTTGTGATTGTTTAGGTGTCTGTGTGTTGAAGACCCTCTCCTGGGATTTTAATGACAGAAGTATGCATTTCTCTGTGTGTATATTGATGCATATATGACACTTTGTGTTTCCGTGTATATGTGTGTTGGTAACTGTCTCTTGGGACTCTGGTAATGGCCCTACGTGTCTGTGTGTGTTTCTACATCTCTGTATCATTGTGTGTATGTGTGTATTTATGTAAATTCCTAAGATGAGCCCCCAGGCTCCTGAAGGTTTCTCTTGGAGACTCATTCTCTAATAGGGGACTAGAGACCTTAGTTTTCAGATGCTCTGAGTTAATGGCAAAGAGATGAAGCTCCTCTGGAGAATTTGTGTCTGGCTGATCACTGTTCTTGGTCTCTTACCTCCCCTCCACATTATCCTTCCCCTTTCCACATTTCTACCTCTTCTCTTGGCCCCACCACTCTGCCACCCCTGATTCTCCCACCCCACCCATTCCTTCTCCCTCTTCCTTCTTCCTTACCCATCTCTACACCTTCCATGTCTGCTCCCACCTCCTCTCCCTCAGTCCTGGTAGCAGAGGTCATCAAGTTTTACTTCCCCAAGATGGTGGAGATGCACAATTATGTCCCTGCCAACTCTCTCCAGCAGAAACTGAGCAACTGGAGTCACCTGAACAGGTAACAGAATACCTGGGCACACTAGTGGGATCTCTAGCCCCTAGCCTGGGATCTGAGGAACGGTTGCCCAGCCTTCCCATCTCCTGTGGTCTCCACAGTCCAGGCTGGTGGCTGGGGTGGGGAGGACAATGCAGACAGAATCTATCTGGTAACAAAATCAAGGGACTCTTCTTTGGAGGAGGTGACAAGGATCCTCGAGATATACATGCTCTGGGCTCAGGTTGGGTACCCTTCCATTCCCCTAGGGCTGTGCACGGAAGGGCTACCACTGCTGCATCTCCTTCCTTCCCCCTACCCCTCACTTCATCCACCCAGGAATCAGTCCACCATCTCTGTGTCTACCCCCAGGAAGGTGCTGAACAAACTGAACTTCTCTGTACCAGAGGACGTGATGCGCAAGATAGCACAGTGTGCCCCAGGTGTGGTGGAGCTGGTGCTCATTCCACTGAGGCAGCGCCTAGAGGAGCATCAGAGACGTAGGAAGCAGGGCATCGGCTCCTTACAGGTGCCTCCTTACTCCAGCTTCTTACACTGTTCTAGGGGAGTTTCCCAGGCAGCAGAAAGCTCTGCCTCAGTGACAAGTGTGGGAGAAGGGTGCCTGGCTAAAGGGAGCCCACAGCGGGAGGGATGTCCTTGGGAGTGGGCAGCCTAAGCTCACTGCAGACTCTGGGCGGTTCTTACAGGATCTGGCTCCCCAGGATGGCACTGACTACATGGATGTGGGTAAGGTAGCCTTTACTTGCCTTCCTTTCCAGGAAGAGCTTTTCTCCTGTCCATCCTTCCTGCAGGGAAAGGGGTGGGACTATGGGGAGGGGAAGACAGGAAAATAGGACTCCTTCAGGGTTATTCCTATACTTGCCTTGTCTCAGGTTTGTCCCAGAAGGCCCGAGGGGAAAGTATCCCAGACCCCCAGGGACGGGGGCAACTCAGGTAAGGAAGCTGGGAGCTCCTGACCTTACCAAGCCTGATATTCTCCACCTGGGAGGTGAGGGTGAGGGTTGCATCTGGAAAGGTAGGGAAGTCAGGGATGGAGGGATTTCAGGGACAGTGGGAGGGAGGGAAGGTTTGGTCGAGGTACACTGAAAGGGTGATGGTGGGGTCTGAGATCCAAGCCTCAGCTAAGCTGCATCTCACCCCAGGGAGGGCCGACTGCCTGTGCCCCGGCCTCCAGGAGACAGCCAGGCGCTGCACAGCGACCCGAGCTTCGTCCTCCAGATCGCTGAAAAGGAGCAGGAGCTGTTGGCCTCACAGGAGACCGTGCAGGTGAAGGCGCACTGGGAGGGAGCCGGGGAATTGAGGCCTGGGAAGATGGGCAGGGGGCAGCAGGCCACTGGACTTGACTTCTGTGTGACTTGGCCTAGGTCCTGCAGATGAAGGTGAGACGCTTGGAGCACTTGCTCCAGCTCAAGAACGTGCGCATAGAAGACCTCTCCCGCAGGCTCCAGCAGGCAGAGCGTAAGCAGCGGTGAGCCTGGGAGACGCCCCCTTCCGCCAGAGCCCAGACATCGCAAGTGACGCACCCACCTCGAAGGGCAGACGAATGGGCGGGCGGAACCAGCTGCTCCAGTGAGCCTCCTGGGACACAAGCGCCCCCTTGGGGTGTGAGTGAGCAAGCACGGGGGGCAGTGGGACAGGAACCCCCCCAAGCGGAGCCCAGGAACTGAGCCACTCCTTCCACTCCATCTGGGTCAGGAGAATGGACCGCTTTCCAGAACCCAGAAGCCACATGCAGAGACCTGGCGTGCATCCCAAATCAGTGCTTGACACCAGGGACTCTGCCTTGGTGCTCCCAGTGCTGGGCCTTAGGGGGTGGTCCCCCAGCCTGGTCCGCATCCCTAGAACCGAGTCCCCACCCAGCTCTGGTGACAGCAGTGTCTCCATCCAGGCTAGTTCTCTGTACCATGGGTCAAAGGGGAGGCTGTCTGAGACAGCTGAGGGGCTTCCTTGCCCGTCCTGGGCACTCACCTGGGACCCAGCTGAAGACTGGAGAACACAGCAGCTGAAGAGGAAGGGGTGAGGTGTGAGCTCAGCCATAGACTATGCCTTCCAGTTGCCCTCCCCTCCCACAGCATATGTTGAGAATGTTTGGGGGATGTGGAGCTGAGTTGTTCCCATTAAAGTTATGGTGTCCTTCCTGTGCCTGCTTTCTCTTCTCTGGGAGAAGTGAGTTCCTGTCCCCCTTGTGTTATCCACACCCCTTAAGTGAAAGAGCCTTGTGGGCCCAGGCTAGGTCTCAACTCTTGGGGAGCTGGACCCTGCAGTGGCCACTTCTTGGTAGGAGGTTAGTTTTGTGCACTAGGACTGCCTGACTTCTAACTCTTAGAAGCCTAACTCTTAACTAAGTCAGGCCTTAGACTGACCCCCAAACTTACTCTGTGTCTTCCAACATTGCCCAAACCCAACCACAAATCCAGGCTTCAGGTTCTTCCCAAATGTAGCCACAGAGTCACCCTCAATCTTGCTTATGGACTCACCCCTAAATATGTATGACTCCCGACCCTGCCCACAGACTGACCCCAAGTTCTGTGGACCAAGACCAAGCTTGACTCCCAACCCTGACCAAGATACCATGGCCTTGGTGTGACCTTAACTTTGATCATTACACTGCCAGTAACATTGAACATTTGAATATCCTGCGACCCCACAATTCTATTCCTAGGCATATATTCAGCATCACGTCAGTTCAGTTGCTCAGTCATGTCCAACTCTTTGTGACCCCATGGACTGCAGCACGCCAGGCCTCCCTGTCCATCCATAACTCCTGGAGCTTGCTCAAACTCATGTCCATCAAGTCGGTGATGCCATCCAACCTCTCATCCTCTGTCATCCCCTTTTCCTCCTGCCTTCAATCTTTCCCAGCATCAGGGTCTTTTCCAATGAGTCAGTTCTTCACACCAGGTAGCCAAAGTATTGGAGCTTCAGCTTCAGCTTCAGCATCAGTGCTCCCAATGAATATTCAGGGTTGATTTCCTTTAGGATTGACTGGTTTGATATCCTTGCAGTCCAAGGGACTCTCAAGAGTCTTCTCCAACGTATTCAGCATATCCAGGGGAAACTTAAGTTCCTGTACTGCGATGTTCATAGCAACACTCCTTGTAATAGCAGAATTGAAAAGAACTCCTATTAATTCTCTATTACAAACTTAGTGACTTGAACAGCACATATTTATTACCTCATATTTTCTGTGAGTGAAGAGTCTAGGCAGGCTTAGTTGGATCCTCTGGTTCAGGGTTTCTCACAAGGCTGCGGTCAAAGAGTTGGCCAGAGCTATGGTCTCATCTGAAAACTGGGGAAAGATTGACTTCTGAGTTCACTTGGTTGCCGGCAGTTAAGTTCTTTGTGGGCTGAAGGACTGAGGGTTTGTTTTTTGCTGGCTATTGACTGGTGGCTGCCCTCATTCCTTGCCATGTGACCATCTCCAGTATGATAGCTTACTTCATCAAAGCCAGCAAGGGAGTTAATGGAGTCTATTAGCAAGATGAAAGTTATAATCTTATCTAATGTAATTGCAGAAGTGACATCCATCACATTTGTGGTATTCCAATTTATTAAAAGTCATTAGACAGGGACTTCCCTGGTGGTCCAGTGGTTAAGAATCCACCTTGGAATGCACGGAACTCAGGTTCAATCCCTGGTCAGGGAAGGAGCCCACATGCTGCAGAGCAACTAAGCCTGGGTGCCACAACTAGAGAGCCGTACTCTGCAACAAAGATCCTATTGCCTGCAGCTAAGATCCAAGGCGGCAAAATAAATAATTCATTAAGTCCAGCCCACTTTCAAGGGGAGAGGTACACAGGTGTGAAAATCAAGAGGCAGAGATAATGGAACTATTTAGACTTCATCTTCGTGACCATGAAGATGAAGAAACAATGAAAGGATAAAGTCTAGAATATGTTATTTCTGAGAGAAAGCAGAAGACTTATTCTATTGTTGATGGACACCTGGGTGGTTTCCAGTTGGGGGCTATTACAAATGATGCTGCCACAAAGATTTGC
The DNA here is from genome assembly GCA_935064755.1 of Tragelaphus eurycerus. NCBI lineage: Eukaryota > Metazoa > Chordata > Mammalia > Artiodactyla > Bovidae > Tragelaphus > Tragelaphus eurycerus. The sequence goes on along the minus strand of CAKXYN010000282.1, from coordinate 393,260 downwards.
ATATATGTCTTTTGATGTGTAACTAAGAGTGGAATTGCTGGGTCACAGGGCTGGCATTTATCAGCTCTATTAGATACTGCCAAGCAGTTTTCCAATGAGGTTCTAATTGTATATATTTTATTAAAAAGAATGAAGTCCAGGGAACTCCCTGGCAGCCCCGTGGTTAGGACTCCAGGTTTTCACTGACAAGGGTGCATCTTCAGCCACTGCTTGGGGGAACCAAGATCCCACAAGCTGGGCTGTACAGCCAAAAAAAGAAGAAAAAGGAAAAAAATAATAATAATGGAGTCCAGAAAACCATGTGTTTGAAGCTGGAGTGGATGCTTTACATATGCTCAATCTGTTCTCCTAACCTGGAGTTGCTCATAAATCCTCCCTTGCTGGCTCACCCTATTCTTGGTACACAGGCTGTTGGACTTTGACGGGGGGCAGTTGGGTACCTTCTACCCTGACTTCCTCCTGGAATGAAGAGTCTCATTTCCTCCTGGAGGCTTTCTAGAACCATCTGCACTTGCACCGTGGCTTTGGGGCCCACCCTGGGAGCCTGTAATATCCCCAGGCTTGGAAAGCTCTGTACTGCAGGTCTGCCCCAACTGGCCAGTTAGCCAGACTGCCCAGTGCCTGGGAATGTGAGGAATGTTTGGCAGGGACAGATCATCACAGTTCTTTTTGTCTTTTATCTCTCACCCTAAACTGTGCCTTTAATTCCAGAGCCTTGCACAGTAACTTTCTCGTCACATGCACTTAGTAAATAGTTGTTGAAAGGAGGTGACAATTAAAAGTCCCAAGGGAAAGAAAAGAAAAGAAATAATACAGTTAGTTGTTAGTCTATATGTCTGAAATTCAGAGTCCATACCAGGGATGATTTTGAGAAGTTGACTAGAAAAATATAAAAGAGGAAGGCTTTAACCTGGTCTTGAAGGGAGGGTAGTTTTGCCTATGAGAGGAGGGAAGGTAGTATAAAGAGGGGATCATAAATTCAGATGTCTACATAGACCCAGAGGTCAAATAAATGTCAGAAAATAGGGACTGGTGAGGACTATGGTAAACTGAGGTGTCAGCCTTTGGTGCCAGTCTAGAATTGAATCCATGTTGTTCAATCAATAAGAGGAAGCAGAGAAGGAGGAAGAATTAGACTTTTTTTTCCAAGAGTTTAGTTTTTTTAATTAATTAATGTCTGGCTGCATTGGGTCTTCCCTGCTGTGTGTAGGCTTTTAGTTGCCTTGAGAAGGGGCTACTAGTGGTGCAAGGGTTTCTCACTGCAGTGGCTTCTGTTGTTGAGGAGCAGCACGGGCTCTAGGTGTGGGGGCTTCAGTAGTTGCAGCACCCAGGCTCAGTAGTTGTGGCCCACGCTCAGTTGCCTTGAGGCATGTGGAATCTTCCCAGGAATCGAACTGTGTCCCCTGCATTGGCAGGTGGGTTCTTAACCACTGGACCACCAGGGAAGTCTGAATTAGAATTTTTTAAAGCCCATATGGACTAAACAAAATACATCTATAGCTTACTCTGGGCACATCGTCTGCCACCTTGAAGAATAGACATAGGACTGCAACTGAGGGGGGACAAGTGGGGCACATGGACTGGTGGGGTTGGGTAGAGAGAAAGCATCTGGCAAGAGTGAATGGGCTGAGATCAGTGGAAATCTCCCGATGATCGGTCATCTCAAACACCAGTGTTCACGTTTCACCCAAAATGATGCTAAGAAGTTTGAGGTTTTTCTGGATACTCCCAGAGCACAGAGCGCTTTGGAGCAGGGTAGGATTCACTGTAAACGATAGCTCAGGAAGATCTGTCAACAGTGTGCTAACCAGAGACCAGAAGATTAGGGGTCACGGGGATCCAGCAGAGGGTAGGAGCCTTGGAAGTTCCCCAGAGGCAGTGACCGCGGTCTTTCTGAAAAGCTGGCCTTCAGCCGCCCATACCATCTCTCCTAGTTATGTTGTTGCTGCCCGCCCGGTCCCCAAGAAGGGTTCCTCCGTCCATGGGATTTTCCCGCAAAGTACTGGGGTGGGGTGCCATTCCTGGTTCACCCCCCGTGTACTTTAGGGACCCTGTTCCAGCCAGCGAAATGGGGAGGGGGGTGTTGTTTGTTCAAGGACCTGTAGGCGGAGCAGTGGCTAGAACCCTTAAAGATCCGAGGGCTATGTTTTTGCTCTGAAGACTCTTTGCAGGTGCGCACCCTGGGACGCAGAGCTAGGCGCATCCTTCTGACATTGCGACTGTCTCCATAGAGACAGCAGGGGCTGTGGTCCCCGGAGGCGCCGGCAGAGGTTCTCCCAACCCCCACCCCGTGGGGCCTTCTTTGTTCTGATGCATTTCAGGGCCAGCCAGGCGCCCAGGATGTCTCTCAGATCCTCAAGGGGGCATTTCCTCCGAGGCAGGGAGATGAGACGGAAGAGGAAGATGCCGAAACCAGATATCGCAGAGCGAGAATGGAAGGTTCTTCCGCTCCAGGACAGGACCTAGCGATACCCGTATCAAAGGCCAGGCGGGCTTGGAAGCCTAGGGGAAAAGGCAACCTTCAGGTGCCCTACCTAGCTCTGAGCCCCACCTTACGGCCGCTCCAGGGGGCAGAACCCGAGAGACGCCCCTTCCAAGTTGGGCGGAGACGGTAAGTGCAAACCCCAGCGCTGAGAGTGGACGCGCGTTGAGCCCATTCAAAGATGCTTCTTCCCTCTCCGGCTTCTGAGCGATTCCGGTTTATTGGCTGCAGCGAGCTCTAGGGCTAACCTCATCGCGAGAACTTCTCGGGCCCTGGGGCGTGGACTCTTACAGCGCAGCCGCAGGGCCTCCTGACGCAGAGGCGCATCGCCCGTTGGCGGTTCTCTGGCGCCCGCTTATTGGCCCGAGGCACCCTCGCCCCACCCCCCCGTCGACCAATGGGCGGGGGAAGGGGCGTGCCCGGGCGGCGGGCGGCGGGCGGCGGTGGTGCGGGGCTCCCTCATGTTCGGCGTTGGGCCCCGGCTGTTGCCGCGGTCTCCAGAGCTGCCGCCTCAGCCACTGCCGCCGCTACGGTCGTCCCTGACCGTCGCGGCCTCAGGGTGCTCCCCGCTCGGTGAGACTGCTCTTCCTTCTGCCACCTCCCAGTTTCATCCCGCTCACAGAGATCCCTTCCCAATCTAGCCACTGTTGTAGGTAGTCGGTGCCTGAGACCCCTCCGGCTGGAGCTGGAGGGCTCCGCTGTCGGGGCCGGGCCAGGGAGGGCTCCTCTGTCGGGGCCGGGGCGGGAGGGGGTCCTCGCACCCGAGCTGGGGAGGTATTAGGCCCCAGAGCCGCAGGTGACCGTTAGGTGGTAGAGTTGAAGTGTTTTCCGCGGGGCGCTGTCGAGGGCACGTGTGGCACAGTGAGGGTGGGGGCCTAGGGGTCAGCGCCGTCAGCAACTCCCAGCACCCCCCCCCCCCATTGTCATCGCCTCGCTGGTGACCTTCGACGAGTAGTCTCGCTCTGACCTTGCGTGGCTCGGCACCTTCAGGGAGAAGGGCAGTGATGTTGGAGAGTATGGGCTTGCGAAACTACTGCGTCAGTAGAGGTGATGGTGGGACAGAGAGGATTATCTCTGAGGGACAGAGCCGCCGCTTCGCAGCCCGGGAGGAATGTGATTGGGGTGGGTGGGGTGGGGGCGGTGTCCAGACGCTTTTGTCCCCTTAGAAGATGAGGATAGGATGGGGATGGAGGGTGGAGAGGATACAGATTCATATACCCAGGCCTCTGATGTCTCTGGGAGCTTGGCGATTACCACCCCGTTGTCACAGAGCAGGAGGTCTTTGTTTAGGTTCTGGACCAGCGTTTCTTTTAGTGAGCAGGGATCCTGGTGGACTGAGAAGGGAGACGTTCAGTTGCTTTTCCTCTTGAATCTTGGCTTTGGGAAGTGTGGGTAAGGCGTTTCTCTGCCCAGGGAGCTGAAGTAGGTCAGAGACAGCTGTTGCCCCCTGGACCTGGCCTCACCTTGGTGGGGCAGTCAGTCTGGAGGCTAGAGGTGTCTGAGCACCCTCAGGCTAGAGGGATTGTGGGGAGGAGATGCTGGGGAGAGAAAGGCAGCATTTCTTGGTGGAGACAAGAGGATGTGAGATGGTGGGGGTCCTTTCCTCAGTTCAGCCCTGCTCCACCCATTTTTGAGAGAGAGAACACTCATACTTAACCCTTGCAACTTTGGCCTGCTGGAGGAAGGAGGAAACGGAGTCACATCCATACTGAGTTGCTGTAAAACTGTCGCAACCACTCTTGACCTCCAGCCTTGCCTTTCCAGGCCTGTTCTAGGTATGCAGGCCCCAGTGAGCTGGGGCTGCTCTCTTGGCTCTAGGCACATCAGCTTTAGTAGTTGTAGCATGAAGGCTCAGTAGTTGCTGCTTTCGGGCTCTATAGAGCGTGGGCTCAGTAGTTGTGCCTCACAGTTGGTCCTCAACAAGTGGGATCTTCCCTGACCAGGAATCAAATCTGTGTCTCCTGCATTGGCAGGCAGATTCTTTACCACTGAGCCACGAGGGAAGCCCCATGCTTGAGCTTTGAGGAACAGCTTCTGGGGGATTGAGTACTTAAGCCAGGACTGAGCCCAGAGTTGGGGTAGGGAGGGTAGGAGATTGTACAGTTCCTGGCTCAGAAAATACTTGAACAGGTTGAGAATGGGAATTAAAGAATGAATGAGAAGCAAGGCCCCAAGAAGCATGTCCCTACCCACAAAGCAGAGGACAAGCTGGGGCTGGTCCTGTGATGCCTGGGACTTGGGGGCTGCAAAGAGGTGCTGTGAGCATGCAGCTGTGAGGTATGGGGCAAGAGGGTGGCAGGTCCTGGAGCTCTACTTTGCCCTGGACAGACTGTCTTTGGCCCCCTGTCCAGCCTTGGGCACCAAGTGTGGGACAGTCTGGAGTAGCAGCTAGCACCCTGTGTGCACAGCAGGACTCTAGGGGGCTGAGAACTCCGAGTTTCTATTTAACTGTCTCTCTGCCTAGCTGCCATTTCCTTGTTTCTGTTCCCCATGCCAGAGGCACCAGTGGGCCTGGCTGAGCCCTACCTTGGGTAGGATAACCTTGAAGCAGCTTTTCTCTCTAAAGCTGAGAGGGACCTGAGCTGGGAGCTCTCTGTTTACCAGAGAGAAAGTTCTGACAGTTTCCCTGAGAGAGTAACTGAGAGTTAAAGAAGTCCCCTAAGGCTCTTATTCCAGCTTCCAACCCTCCCCATCCCATGACTGTCCGTGGTACCACCTCTGACAGCTCATTTAAAGAGGGGGTGTCTTTTTTTTTTTTTTTTGCTGGAATGGGGGCATTTCCCAGGATATATATTCTTCACATTTTCTTTATATGTCCTTCTGGTTGAGGGAGGTGGACAGTGACCTCCCAACAGTCTGCTCTCTGGCAATCCCTGGAGAACTTGCTGGCCTGGGAGTGGGGGAGGGGGAAGGCAGGATGATGGAAGGGAGAGGGAGGCCCCTCAACCCTCAACCCTTGAGCTGTTTTCTGAGAAGGTTAGAGGGCCTACCCTGAGGGCCATTCCTGACTGTTCAGGATTGGCTTGAAGTCCTTCTTTGATGCTGAAATTGCTGTTGCTTCAGAACCTTTGTTCTACAAAGGTGGGGGCAGAGTGGGGAGTGCTGTCACAGAGCTTCAGGCACCAGCTGCACCAGACCCACTGAGGAAGAGGCCATTGCTTATTTATTCCTGTGCTGCAGGTGAGGAAACTGAGGCACTGAGGCATGAAGTAACTTTGGTTCATGCATGCAACCTGAATTTAAAACAGGTCTTTGGGGCTCTGGAGTCCATGCTCTTGACCATGGCCCTGCTGCCTCTTGGAGGCTGAGCTGCTTGGGCCACGATCAAGATTTGGCTGGCACAAGAGGAGGTCTGGGGCTTCAAGGGTGCCTGGTGTTTCTCTTTGGGCACAGCTGCTGCAGGAAGAGGCCTGATGCCCTCTTCTCCCGATTCTAATGAAGAATTGTGTGTAGCTCAGGTTCTGGCTCACAGGGGACAGCGACCATTGAGGCTTTCTGCTGGGAAAGGAGCTTTTCCAGCCTTCTCTGGGCCTTCTCATTCTCTGTTCTCAGTGCTCAAGGGTTACAAGGCAGTGTCTGAGTGCTTGCTCTATACTGAGCTCTGGGCAGTGCGAGAGACACAGGTCCTGCCCTCAGTGACCTTCCATTTCAAGGTTGGTGGTGGCAGTGGGGAGGTAACAGCTGATTGTGGCCAGGCTAGAAGATGCCCTGTGGGAGGCACCACTCTGAGATGGGGGACGGGGAATGCCTTCCAGCACAGGGGTTGCTAAGAGAGCAGGGTGGGGAGCTCTTCTTCTAAGTGCCTCTGGGCCCTGATGTGCTACATCTGCCTAAAGGGCCCACTGAGGCCCATTCTTGGGCTCTGTTTAGTTTGGTCATTCATTCATTTAACAAATATAAACCTAACACACCTGCTCCCTGTCAGATGCTGGGCTGGGTGCTGGGGATACAGCAAAAGGGTTTGGCAAAAGCACAGTCGCTGCTCTTGTAAGATGGGAGACAGAGATATTAAATGATTGCAGAAGTGAGAAAGGGAATTCTTTTTGAAGATTTTCAGGCCTATCCTGGAACGGGAGGGGGTGGGAATGGGTTGTGCTGCCTTGAAAAAGGTCCCCAAGCTGAGATGTGGATGGGAGAACAGAATTATTCCAGGCAGATTGCCTGGGTGAAGGCAGGCAGGCAGGCAACAGGCAGTGGACAGAGGAGGAAGACAGGTACAGGACCCTGCATGTAAAAGCCCTAGGAACCTTTGCTCACCAGCCACTCTTTCAGCCAGGCTTCCCAGGAAGTGTCCTGGGAAGGATAGCCGTTTCCTATTCCAGGGGATCTTCCCAACCCAGGGATCAAACCCGCATCTCCTGAGTCTCCTGTATTGGCAGGTGAATTCTTTACCACTGGGCCACCTGAGAAGCCACAAAATTATGATTGTTGTTGTGTACTCACTAAGTCATGTCCAACTCTTTTATGACTCTATGGACTGTAGCCCACCAGTTCCTCTGTCCATGGGATTTCCCAGGCTGGAATACTCAAAGGAGCTGCCATTTCCTTCTCCAGAGGATCTTCCTGATCCAGGGATTGAACCCACATCTCTCATGTCTCCTGCATTGCAGGTGGATTCTCTACCACCGAGCCACCTGGGAAGCTCAGGAAATGGGGGATCTTGTCATTTTTCCCCTGGCTATAGAGATGCGGCTGGAGCAGCCTCTGCGCAAGGTAGGGGGAAGGCCTGGTCCCCTTGCTCTTGGCTGTGTTTCACAGGCGGTGAGTCCACAGCTTCAGGGGGTGGCTGGAGTGGGTAGGTAGGGGAGGCCTCTCTCCAAGGGCCAGACTTTCTGGAGACAGCCTTAGGGGCTGCCCTTCTCTGAGACTGACCCAGAGTGCTGGCCTGGGGCTGTTCCTGCATTCCTGAGACTCTAGCTTTGCCCTTCCCTGTACCTCCTGAGGCTTCCAATGGGGGTGCTCCTCATACCCAAGCTGTTAGCCCTGCCTTTGAGCTGGGGCTTGAGCCTTGGTGGGCTTTTGCATTGGGAAATGGGGAGGGAGGTAAGGCCTGCTCCCAGGGTAGCTCAGCACCTGAGGGGCCTTGAGGTCATGCCCTCCACAGGCCCAGCGCCAACTCTGAGGCCACTCAATGGTTTTTCTTCATTCCCTGGACCAGCAGAGGTCATTCATACGTCACTCATCTCTACTTTAGTGTATATCTCTGACAAGGACACATGCGTGCATGAGTGCTCAGTTCGTTGTGTCCAACTCTTTGCGACGCTATGGACTGTAGCCTACCAGGCTCCTCTGTCCATGGCATTCTCCAGGCAAGAATACTGGAGTGGGTGGGTTGCCATTTCCTCCTCTGGGGGAAATAAGGGCATACTTCTCTACATAATCTAATTCCATTATCTCACCTAGCTGATCAACTCATTTCTTAATGTCGTCTAAGATCCAGTCCTGTTTATTAACATTTCCCAGTCATCTCCCACGACTGAGCGACTGAACTGAACTGAACAGAGAAATGCCGTTCTACGTATATTTTTCTTCTTGAAACTGATGTGGTGGGAAAACCAGGTCAGTTGTCCCATTGAGTATCCTGCCGTCTTAGTCTCTTTGTGTATTAGTTTAGCAGAGCAGTTAGCAAACTTTTACTGTGAAGGGCGAGATAGTAAATATTTTAGACTTTGCAGGCTATGTGGCCTCTGTGGCAACTACTCAGAGTAGTTTTAATGTGTGTGCTCAGTCATGTCCGACTCTTTGCAACCCTATGGATTGTAGCCTGTCAGACTCCTCTGTCCGTGGATTTTTTTTCCAAGTAAAAATACTGGGGTTGGTTGCCATTTTCTCCTCCAGGAGATCTTACTGAACCAGGGATTGCTTTAGTGCAAAAGCAATTTTAGGTGGCAGTCCAGTGGTTAGGACTTTCACTGCCGGGCTTTAATACCCCGAGTCAGGGAATTAAGATCCTGTAAGCCGTGAGGGCACAGCAAAACAAAGAAACAAATAAAAGCAATTTTAGACAGCATGTAAACAAATGAGCACTGGGTTGTGTGCCAGTAAAACTTTACAAAAAAAAACAGGAAGCAGTGGCAGCCTGACAGGCTGTAGTTGGCCCATCTCCTATCTAAAGCAACTTCCTTCTTTTATTAAAATTAGGTCACTTGTCTTGCAGAATATCTGGCCTTCTGGGTTTGTCTCCTTGCTTTTTTGTGGAGTCATTTAACTGGTTCTGCTCGCAGGTTAGACATTTGGGGCAGAACTGCCCTGTCAGCGGTGCTGTGACTTGGTGCCGCTTCACATCAGTAGGCATACTTGTGCCCCGTGCCCCATTCTGAGAGGAGACCGACTAGTGCAAGACTGGCTAACGTCACTTTGCTCCATGGCAAACTTGTTCCCTTTGACCTGGGTCATCTGTCAGAGGTACTTGTGTGTCTGTGAGCATCCATGCCTTCCTGGTTTAGCACCCACTGATTGGTGTTGCTTCCAACATTTGTTTTTTGGGGGGTTGCAGAATTATTTAGCATTCAGTCATTCCTTTGTTAAGGAAGAGCTATCCTTTAACCACCAGGGCAGTTTGGCCACAAGAAAGACCAAGAGACAGACTGAATTAGTTCTCTGTAAGATTGCCAGTTTTCAGAGCAGAGAGTTAGGGTGTTGCTATTGTCAGTAGTGACAAATGAGAGTTTGGATTTGTTTTGCTTTCTTCCTTTTTTCATAATCACTGTGAATGCTCTGATTTTATATAGTTCCATCTGTTAACATCAATTGCATAATATTCTCTCTGATGCTGAAATGGTCCCAGCCCAGTGTTTCAGAGCTGTGCTGCTTACACAGGCTTCCTGGGGGTACTTCCCACTGCCTCTGCTCTGAGGCTGCCCTTGGGGAGCTGAACTGGAAGGCCTGTCAATCAAGCCAAAGTTTGAACTGTGAGTTCCGATGGGTGGCAACCCTCTCATAGGTGCCTGTTCTGTGTATGGCCCTGTTTGATCACCAGGAGGGAAAGCTCTAAGAACATGTCTTATTATATAGTGAATAGTGAAGTCACTCAGTTGAGTCCGACTCTTTGCAATCCCGTGGACTGTAGCCCACCAGGTTCCTCCGTCCGTGGGATTCTCCAGGCAAGAATACTGGAGTGGGTTGCCATTTCCTTCTCCAGGGGATCTTCCGGAGCCAGGGACTGAACCCAGGTCTCCTACATTGCAGGCAGATGCTTTAACCTCTGAGCCATCAGGGCATATAGGCCCCCTCGAAGCCTACTGTTAATTCTAACCTGGATTGACTTGTGCAGCAAGAATACTATGACCTCTGGATGTATGATGGTACAACCTGTATGTCTGGGCTGGGCCAACTCTTGGGTCACCAGCGCCAGAACTGGCCCCTGGAAAGTGCCAGTGAAGTCTCCTTCCTTTGCTGGCTGCCTCTTCCCACCAGCCTCAGGTTTGCTGGGCACTAGAGTTCTGGGCTGGTGCTTTGACACCCAGAAACTGCAGCTCAGTACATGCTGGCCGGGCTGTGGGTCAGTGGTGTGTCAGGCAAGGGTGAGAGCTCTTGGCAAATGTGGAGTGGGTGGAGGAGTAGGGGGCACAGGTACCACTTGGGCTACTAAGAGCTGCAGGGGTTTGGGTCCTTCCAAAAGGGAAACCTCTGCTCTCCCACCAGCCACAGGCCCATCAGTGGCCCTGACCGTTGCCCTTCCCTCTGCACTCCCTACCCATCAGGCTCCTGCTGGTGTCCCTAGAGCATGGGAGGCTACTGAGTGTGACCAGTGGTGTCCGGCAGGAGCTGTGTGTCTCACCCTGTGGCAGGGAGAGCGTCCATGGCTGCAGCCAACAAGGGTGAGTGCCTGCCTGGTCTGCTGGGGTTTGTAGAGTCTTATAGTGCACCCTGGTGGGAAGGGGTATTGTTGCATGTGGGATCTGCGTTGGCTGTGTGTCTGTCTGTCTGTCTGAATGTGAGGTATGAATTATATTACATCAGTAATTACACCAGTGTTTGTGCTGGGGACGCCCAGGCACTAGCAGGGAACCTTGGTGTGCTGCCCTCGTGGCCCCATGTTCCAGCCTCCCTGTTCCACTGTGGAGGTTGGTAGCACAAGGGGCTTGGTGTGAGCACGGAGGCTCTGAAGTGGGTAGGGCTACAGTAGGTTGTGGAAAGGAATTGGGGTTTCATTCAGAGTCCAGAAAGACTCATAGAAGGTTTTAGGTGAGGTAGGATATGAGGGTTAAATCTGAGGGACTCAGCAGGGAAATGTGGAAATGCCAGGTTGACCCCTTGGGCCTCCATTGAGTCTTCATTGTGTGCAAAAACCCAGGCAAGGACTGGCCCAGGCCCTCACTAAGCTCCTACTAATCTGCCTGCCTTAACTCCCTGCCTGCCTGGCCTTGGAAAACCTGACCCAGTGAGGGACAGCTGAGGGCCATGTAAGGAGCTAAGCGAGGAAGGAAAGGTTTCTCTGGGAGAGGTCCTGGAGCTCCCCTGGGTTCTCCTCACCTGCCAGTGATCAGTAATGAGGTTTAGAGGAAGCTGCAGCCCTTTCTAAGAGGGCTGAGTGTAGTTTTTGACCCTCTCTGTTTCTCCCACCCCGAGGCAGGTCCCATAGAGCCCAAGCCCATTCCTGTCTCTGCCCTTTTCCTCTCTCAAGGGGGTCAGCAGGAGGGGCAGGCAGAGGGCCTCAGGACTGGCAGACCTAGAAGAGAAGGCCTGAGAGATGGGGAGCTTGGAAATGTGAAGGAGAGCACAGGGCAGGGTATCCTGAGCACTGGGGCTGAGTCCCGCACTGCCTGGGGTTTGGTTAGCGTCAGGATTGTCTCTTCCCTGTCAGCCCCATTCCCTCTAAGTGAAGGGTCATATTAGCTAATCCCTAAATCCCCTCATACCCTCTTTGAGGGTGTGCATTTTCTGTGGGAGAACTAAGCAGGCAGGGGCAGATGAGAGTCTCAAGCCTTATGATCTCCATTGTCCAGTAGGATGTGGCCTAGCTCAGCAGTGGATGCTGACTGATATGAAGGGGCAGTCACAGGGGCAGGGCAGTGACACGGTGGAGTAGTTTCCTGGGGCTAAGAGAAGGCAACACCCCTGGAGCTCTCTCCCACTCTCTTTGTAGGCAACAAGTCTAGAGTCCGGAGTATCCGCTTCGCAACAAGCCATGATGCAGAAAGCTCCCAGAGTCATGTCCACTTTGATGAGAAGCTGCATGACTCTGTGGTCATGGTCACCCAGGAGAGCGACAGCAGCTTTCTGGTCAAGGTATGTGCATACCTCCCCCGCTTATAATCATCAACCTTATTTCCTCTACCTTCTCCCTGGCCCTGCCCAGCTTCCTGGGCCTGTTCCATTTTCTCTAAGCTGGCTCCATCTTTGTCCGTCCCTGGGCCTTGGTTTCCCCATCTGTAAAATGGGAAGTGTGAGACTGTGATGAGATGAGTGCACTCAGGATGTTACTTGAATGGGAGTGGAGCTGCTGTTAGCATCAGCATCACCCCAGCCATTGCAATTGGAAGGCAGGTGTCCAGGCTTTGGTGTCACAGGCCTGGGTTCAGTTCTGGGCCTCCTATTTTGGCTCTGTGACCTTGGGCAGGTCACCTTGGTTTTCCTTCTCTGAAGTAAAGACAGTTGACACCCCAAAGAACTGGAAATGAAAGGGTGTATGTATGTGAGGCTAATTATATTGATAACACAGTGTGACTTTATTTATTCTGCTTTGCCAAACCTCTGGCTGACTGAAGCTCTTTGCAGTAGTATTTATCACCCCCATGATTTTCCCTTCTCCTTCTCTTCTAGTGTCCATACCTCATACACCCTTGGCTCCTCCAACTGCTGGGACACTGTTAGATCCCACATCCATTTGGGAGGGGCAGGAAGAATTCTTTGGAGGGGATGGATTGGAGGGAAACAGGGAGTGAGGCCTTAAGGTTGGACAGTATACCAGGGCTCCCATGTTGAGCCCCGGAAGGCATGGAGGTGAGCATGGTGGTTGGCGTCTGATCTATTGAGACCACCCTGCGGAGGGGCCCAGAGTCATAGCCATTTCTGCCCAAGTCTGAAACCCTTGCTCTTTCTCCAAGAGCTGACAGTTTCCCCAAGGGAGCAAACAGAATGATCCCAAACTTTCAAAAATAGCTTCCTGCCTCCCATTGCAAAATCAGTTCATGTCCATGGTAGAGAAGATTTGGAAGATAGAACTATAAAGAAATTTAAAAGTATCTGCAATCATACTATCTAGAAATAACTATGGTTAATATTTTGATGTTATTTGTTTCCTTTCTAGCTTTCTTTCCAAAATGAAAAGCTGGTATACCAGTACACACTTTTTTGGTTGCTTCTGTTGTGATCCATCTCCTGTTTGTTTCAGTAAATAATTTTCCATGAGATTTTACAACTGCCTGATATTCCGCTATATCTGTCATCATTGATTTAGCTGGTTCCCTGTTCCTGGTGTTACAGTTGTTTCTGTTTTGTACTGTTATAAATAGGGCAATGATGAGTTTTGTTTTTTTTTTTTTTTTACACCTGAGTATTTCTCCAGGGAAATACTGCAAGTGGTGCAGCTGGATCACAGGGTACAGCCAGTGATTGGCAGGTACAGCTAGAAAGCCCTCTTGAGAGGTGTGCCCTCTTTTAGCAGAGTGTGGGAGCCATAGGGACTGAGCTTTATCATGCAGTGACATCATCCTGATCCTACTGAAAGGCTAAATGCTCCCTCAAAGGACAGGGCCATCTATTTCCTGAAACTGAGCAGGAGAGCGTATGCCCTGTGAGCTGTGGATACAGCACGCACATTGCCCCTCCTGGACTGGCACTCCAGTCAGCCTACCTGCCTGACAGCTACCCTGGCCTGGGACCCGTCACATGACTGAGTTTCTGAGGATGGCAAAGCTGTGTGTATGAACAAGAGAAGTTTCCCAGGCCGTGAATCAGGGCTGTTGGACACAGTGAGCCTTTGAATGGGCAGCCATCCATGTTTGTGTGCCAGCAGGGCGGGCTGGATTCCAGGTTCCATGACTGGTGCCAGTCTTGTGGGCCAGCCCTGGACTGACAAAGCTCGTCTAGTGTCTGTTTTTATGATTCTGACCTACCCTTCATCTTGTGCTGTCTCTGTTGCCTGGTGGCCCCACCATGAGTGACCAGAGGACCAGTGTCCCTGGGCATATGCTGATAGTGGTGGGGGCACGTGGATAGCCTGTGTAGTGGGGTTGTGAGCCTTCCCTGTGGGCAGTGGCTGGTGGCTTGCTGTGTGGCAGGAGTAGCCAAGAGGTCCAGGGAGGACTATAGTTTGACCACACTGTGGCCTTCAGCCAGGCATTTCCTGGCTTCTGTTTTATCATCTATAGAATGAGCCACCAAGGAACTTCAAGGCCCATGAGACAGATATGGGACAAGTGATAGGGGTGGGGTCCTTGAAGAAAGGGCCTGGAGCTGCCAGGCCAGGGGTGTGAACCAGCTAGAATGATGGAGGGAGTCAGAATCCCCTGGGATTGTCAAGGAAACAAGTGGAGGGCCCACAGGATCACCAACCTGGGCGGACCCTGGGGGAGACTGTAAGTGAAGGTGCCTCCATCCCCTACCCCTCCTGCTGCAGGTTGGCTTCCTGAAGATTCTGCACAGGTATGAGATTACCTTCACTCTACCCCCAGTGCACAGGCTGAGCAAGGACGTCCGAGACACACCTGTCCCCAGCCTGCACCTCAAGCTCCTCAGCGTCATGCCCATCCCAGAAGGTGCGTCCCCTGCTTGGGGTGCTGGAAGCTTGCCCTCCTCCAGCAGAGCCTGGGTGTGAGTAGGAGTGACAGCATGGGTACTTCCTTCCCCTCATCAGGGGCTGATGGGTAGCTCAGAAACCAGGAGACATGATGCTTCTTTATGGGCCTGCTGTGTGGCAACTTGGCAGGTCCCATGCCCCAGCCCTCACTCCTGGACAGAAGTCCACGGACTCACACAATTGACTTATGTCTGCTCACCGCCTGGTGGTTACTTCAGGGGGATGGTGGGAGCCACTGAGGAACTGCTCTGGGCCTCTAGCCCTTCCTTTGCCAGGGGAAACCTACTGGAACCTCAGGAACTTTGGGCAACTGCCTCCCAGCCCCCACCAGACCTGAAGTTGCTTTTCCGTACCCTGCCACCTTCAGCACCCCTCTTCCCAAAGGCTAGCAAATCAGTTTCACCATTTACAGAAACCCCAGCTTCAGTTTCATGTCCCCCCTACCTCCACTTCATAATTTTGCCCTTAAGTGGGTTGAGCAAGCCTCCTGAGGTCTTTGCCTCTTGCCACCTGATCTGCTCAGTCCCTGCCCTGCTCCTCCCTCCCTCCCCCATCACCCTCTCTCCCTGCCTGTGATTTTGGGGAATCCCACCTCTTGCAAGCATGAGTTTGACTTCTGGCCTACATGTAGAGCTCAATGAAGAATGCAAGTTCCAGAGGCCTGTGTACCCAGCCCTGGGGGCAGGGGTGGAGGGGAGTTTGGGCCATCCTTGCTCCTCAGAGGCCTTGGTGGTGGGTGGGGACCAGTGAGTGCTGGGGGGCAGGAGGCCACAGAGGTGCTGATCGCCCCGGGCAGGTTACACCGTCAAGTGTGAGTACTCAGCGCACAAGGAGGGCGTCCTCAAGGAGGAGATGCTGCTAGCCTGTGAAGGTGGCTCCGACACCTGCGTGCGCGTGATGGTACAGGCGCGCGTCATGGGTGAGAGCTTGAGGCCCAGGTCTGGCTAGAGGAGGGAGGCACCAGCTTGGCTACAAGGAGTTTCCACCCTCCTTGAGTCTGAAAAAGGGATCCTTGTTTTGGCCCATTCCCAGTCTCCTTGGTGGGTGCCTTTCTCCCCATCCTCTAGCAGAGCTGGGAGGGAAGATAGAGGAGTCCCCTTGGAGTAGGTGGGGCTAGGGTCCACCCTGGCATACTGACTTGTTGCCTGTCTTGCAGACCGACACCACGGCACACCCATGCTGCTAGACGGCGTCAGGTGCGTGGGTGCTGAGCTAGAATACGACTCCGAGCATAGTGACTGGCGCGGCTTCGACTGAGGCCCTCGGCGCCACCTGCCTCGGGGCCCTCGGCCTTAAACCCAGCCTCATCCCCCAGATGCTGCATGATGGTGCGGCTTCCTCCCCCTTCCCCAGGGTGGGTGTGCAGGTGGAGGGTCCATGGGCCTCTACACTAGAGCCTTGCCCACGCCTCTCACCTCTTTTGTGCCACCTCCCTGCCCCTCCAACGTCCTCTTCTCCCACTTTCTCCTGTGTGCCTCAGCCTCCTGCTGGAAGAAATGGATTGAGCCCCCAAGGAGGCTATCTGGGGAGGGCCAGGGGTGGGTTGTACCCACCCCACCCCAGCCATAAGGGCTCTAGTCAGAGCCTAGGAGAGCAGGGAGCTGGCTCTGTGGTGGAGCTGCCCTATTACTACTGCTGCTGTCTTGCTTCAGCCACCTCTCTTGTCTACTCCATTTTTTCCACTGCTGTCCATGGTGAGGAGGAGGGAGATGCAGTTCCCAATCCCTACCCCCTAGGTCTGTGTTGTTTTTAAATGACTGGTTGGGATAAAATCCTGAAGAAATAAAACTTCCAGTGGATATCAGAAGCCAGCAGGGTTTTTGTTCTCCAGGGCCCTGAGAATGCCCAGTCCTTGCAGATGGCCCAAGGAACAGTTTTGGCTACTTACTCTTTTTGGAAGCAGGGTTGCTTTGTGGTATTACAGCACTTAGCCCCCCAAAAGGTATGTGCGGGTGGTGGCATTTTAGGCCTGCCAAGATGAGAGTCTGCATGCGGAGGGGCCTTCCATCCAGGTCATAGAGAGGTCTTATGGAATGGGGTGTTCAGTTTGGGAGGCTTGATCAGAGACAGCAGCACTCCTTTCTAATCAATTCCCAGCCCCATGCACAGCTGAAAACCTCCCTTTGTAGAACCTAGCCACCCTAACCCTTCTGCTACTCCACTATTGGAGTCCCCCTTGTGAGGTACCAGAAGGCTATGGTTTCACCTTGAGCTTTATTGTCGCCTTACGGTTCTCAGGCAGGTGGGGCTGCTGCATGTCATGGGAGGGCAGGTACACTAAATTGATGGCAGAGCTGGGACCAGTGCTCTTTCTGTCCTTCCTACCCTCCTCCCTCTCCATGGCTGGATAAATATGTGGGTCATGCCCAGGCTGTCCCTGGGGCCTTCTCAGATAGAAAGGAAAGCCCCCCTCAGCATGTTATCCCACATCCGCCTCGCCCGTACCCTTCTCATAGCCTGCTACTGCCCTTTCTACAATTAACATTCATACTTGGGTGGTCAGCACCACACCCAGGAAGGTCCTGCTGCTTCTGTCCCTCTCCTGTCAGCTCCAGTCCTTGTCCTGCCTGGCTCCCTATGCAGGCTGAGCCAATCAGTGCACTCTGCCCTTCGGCTCCAGACCCTGCACAGCCTCCTCCCTCTTGCTGCCCTGCCTGCAGCTGTACCCCCACCCTCACCCCCCCGCCCCCACTCCCACCCTGGCCCCTAGTTCAGACCAAGGGTCAAGCCTTCTGATGCAGTCTGCTTTCAGGACCATGTGCTCCCTATGGGGATGCCTTTGCAAACCTTTTAAGTCTCCTTGACCTCAGTCCATGGAAGTGCCCTTCAGCCTTTGAGTCAGAGGGCTGAGGCCCAGTCCCAAAGCCTGAGTTTCTGGATGTGTCCCCACCCATTCCTCCTGTGACCTCATCTCCCCGGACAGGATGGCGGGAAACAGGGTGGATTTATCTGCCCCAGCCCTGGGCCAAGAGTTCTGTTGGGCTGGGGCCCGGGGGTTGGGGGATGCTGGCACTGCGCCCTCAATTAGAAAGAAAGTCGATGGCGGCGCGCACAGAGCGATTGGTGCTGACATCGACGGCAGTGACCTTAATCTCAGTGTCACCAAACTGCATGGCAGCGCGGATCTCACGGCGGCCAGGGGGTGCTCCGGCTTCGGGGCCTCCCTCGGCTGGCTCAAGCTCGAGGCTGAGCGCGCCACACTTGCGCACTCCTGGGTCAGTGATGAAGCGCGCGTCCTCCGCGGCGCAGCAGTACAGGTTGATGAGCACTCGCCGCTGTCCTGGGCGCGCTGGGCAGTAGCTGCGCCGCACCTCCTCGCCCAGGGCCACCGACTGTTCGGCGGCCACGAAGCGCTCAAAAACGTCAGTGCACCAGCGGCGACCGTCGCGAACCAGCAGCTTGTCAGGCGGGTGAACACCAGCCACGAAGCGGTTGAGCACGCCCACGCCGTATGTGAGCGGCGATCTACGCACCCGAACCACTCCTGGCGCCTGGCCAAAAAGCACTGCGCCTTTGAGGATGGTGAGGGCTACGTCGTGCGGAACCACCACACGCAGGCCACGGGCGCCCAGAGCTGCCTGCACCGCGTGCTGCAGCATAGCCGACTCGGCGAAGCCGCCCACCAGGAACAGCAGTTTGACACCCTGCACCTCAGGGCGCTCCAGCAGGGCTTCTGCGGGGACGGGTGGGGGAGGGGTTAAGGAGGACGGACGGGGAATGGGCCACTGAGGCTACCGCTGTGCAGCCACTGGCGCTTCCCTTCTGCCCTCCTGTATGCCTGGGGCAACGAGAAACTAGCCATTTCACTATAAAACCTTAGCCTGGCTTGGATGAAGAAAAACACAGAGCACTTTCATGAGGGACTTTGCCATCCTCAAAGCTTCTGCTTCCTCAACACTATCTTGCTTTCCCACTACACTGGAGGGCTTGAGTAAGGGTGTGAATTTACACGTATTAAACGCCTACTGGGAGCAAGACATTGTGCTCACTCTCTAGATACTTAAACTCGTTTAAATCACTGTGATAACAGTGAAGTGGTCCTCACATCCAGTGAAGTGATCCGTAACAGTTTGGGAGGGACCTGGTACTACCTGAGGAGTCAGCCACTAGAGTTTCTTTAACTTGGCAAGACTACACATTGTCCTATTTCTTAATCCCCACGGCACTACATCCTCCAGGTATTCCCGATGATTCTGGGTCTCATTCCAGTGTATGGATTTGGGGAGGTTTCCAGGTACTAATAGGGGGAAATACTCTTGCATATGGGTGTGTATGCTAAGGTGAATGAATGACCCAAGCTTAGGCGCTCACCTATGTGCTGGATGATCCCGCTGATGGTGGGCTGAAAGAGTTCGTTCATGGCCTCACAAGTCATCCTGAGCATCCCATGTGAGGACCACTTCACGAAGTTCACGCTGTAGACAGTGAAGGAGGCACAGGCCCATGGGTCAGGGTCTAGGTCCTACCTCTATTCCAGGCCAAAGTACCTGGGCACATTCTGTATTGTGCCAACCACACTTCTAGGGGCTTTAGACTCAGGTCTGTTCCAGGTCCAGACATGAGGTCCCAGGAGAGGAGCCTCCTTTTGCCTCAAGCAGAGGAACACAGACCGGTTGGCTGGCAGGTGTGTGTGTGAGAGAGAGAATAGGTATGGCCGTGGGGAATATTAGATAGATTTTGGCCTTTCCGGAGAAGGCAATGGCGACCCACTCCAGTATTCTTGCCTGGAGAATCCCAGGGATGGGGGAGCCTGGTGGGCTGCCATCTATGGGGTTGCACAGAGTCGGACACGACTGAAGCGACTTAGCAGCAGCAACAGCACTGGCCTTTCCCTGGGGGCTCAAGATTCTCTTGCCTCAGTTTGGGCTGCAGATTTCAGCTGGGGTACTCATGCCCCTTCCCCTGCCTCCACCTGAGCTGGCACAACTTGTGCCTGGGCCAGATCAAGTGGGTCCCCTGCCTCCTGGGGCACACACCTTCCCCTGTAGGGGCGGTCCCCCACTCACCTGCTCTTGCGCAGGGCCGTCTCCACATTGTGGCCTCCCTGCTTACGGTAGAAGTCAATGAAGGAGAACGGTAGGGAGATGTTGAGCGCCCCTGTACGGTGTGGGCCTGCAGTGCGTTTGCGGGCCTCGAAGGCTATAGTCAGATCCACCCAGGCTGCTGGACGTTGCCTTTTGAAGGTGGTGATGAAGTCCTCACCGAAGATGCGGCCCAGCAGTTGCTCGAAAGCCAGGTCCACGCCCACCGCGCCACAGGGGCCACCTGGCATCCAGCAGAGAAGGAAGAGGGCAACAGTGCTCATTCCGCTGCCAGGAGGTGTTGGCAGGGCAAGGGCGCTCTGAGTACCAAGGGTGCTGCTTGGCTACTCACCAGATGCCTTGTAGAGCTCCTTAAGGGTGCCGTGGGGCTGTTCCAGCTGGTGCACAGTCAGGTCCACTGTGCCTCCCCCACAGTCTGCCACCACATAGCGGTCTCCTGTGGGGGCAAGCATGAGCACACACTTGTGGCAGTTTAGCTCTAGACCCTCTGGAGACTCTACCAGCCTTCAGCCCTGCCCCAGGTCCTGAGCCCTGTCTGCAGGGCTGTGGGGGTTACGGTTGAAAGGGGCTTCAGGTCGCTGGGTAGGGGCACAAGGTGTGAGGGAGAATGATTCCAGGTTCTGCAGCTCCACCTGCAGAGCATCCCCTGGAGGAAGGGGGGTTAGTGGCATCGCTGTGAGTGGGGGTGGGAGTGCAGGCGATGGTGAGGGGGCTACCAGCTTAGGTACAGCTGATGGAGTTGGGAGGGGCAGGGTTCCTAGAGGCTAGAGCTGACTTCGGGAATGTTTTCCCATCTTCAGTATCTGGTATCCCGCAGGGCCCAAGGAATATCCCTCCATCGCCCCTCCCTCCCCACCTGCTTGCAGATCGGCCCACAGCTCTCCAACACCCGACTCCACCAGGAATGTCCGGCTGTGGCGGGATCTTCGAAGCTGCTCTCGGGCTGAGTGTTGAGGGACAGCCGGACAGTCAGGTCAGGAGGCTGCAAGACCTTGCCTTAATATAGAGGGGCTCAGGCCGTGGCAAAATCAGAATTAGGAAGGTCTAGAGGAACTGGGGAGGAGGGGAGATCCTGAGACCTGTCCCTATCATAGAAGGTTGACACAGCAGTCTCAGTGCCTAGTCCTGGCAGCAGGAGCCTGGGGCTGGTGAGGGTGGGGGGACAGCTGACATGCCAGGAGGGAAGGGGAAACTGATTCAGTGCTGTTTAAGGGAAAGCTGAAGACCTCCACCTTCAGCTCAGAGTACCTTTGTCAGTAACCCCAGCACCTCTTCCTAGGGTAGGCTGTCACCCTAGCCCTACCACCCCTAACCCCACCCCCACCCCTGCTCCCCACCTCAGATTCAGGGTTGGATTGAGTCCTACCATCCTCAGACAGTGCTACTCCAGGGCACGGTATAGTCTTCAGTGCCTGCCTCCAAGGCCACCACTAGGCAGCACCCCTGGGGTTGGCTCACCCTGACGGAAGCTGGAGTCAATGGAGCGGCGTTCGCCCAGGCACCCTCTGCCTGGAGCTCGGCTACTCAGATCCACGAGCTGGTGCAGACGCAGCTTGCGGCAGTAGACAGAGGCAGCCTCAGGCTCCAGGGCGATGAGTAATTGCTCTGCATTCTCTCTCGACACTAGTCCAGCCTGAAGATGGTGGTTGGCAGGGTTGGGGAGCATCATGGACCAGGCATCACACTGAAATGGCACCTTAGTGCAGGCAACCAGGGCTTGTGGGGCTCCTATCTCCTCCCCATTATACCACAGCCATGCTAGGCCTCTCAAGGCCCTTCCATGCTGCACAGATGTGGAGCTGTCTCAGAGCCACCCTATGACCAGGCTTGGGGTGGGAGGGATGGCTGTGGCCAAGGATGCCATGGGGTTGCCCAGCAGGGAGGGCCCTTAGACTGAGTGAAAACCTAGAGCACCTGGGATCTGCCCCAGGCTGCCCCAAGGTGGCCTGGGCTGCAGGAAGGTCCCCTTCATAAGTCCTGGGTTAGCAGCTGACCACTGGCTGAGGGGGTTAGTGGAGACTCCAGTGTATTAGGGGGTATAATGGCCAGACCATCAATCAGAAGGGATGGTGGGGGAGTCCCCCTTTAGCTTACTGAACTGCCTTTCTTCACTGGTAATGGACAGTGGCCATGGGCTTCCCCACTCTCTTGAGAATTTTGTTCTCAAGGAATGTGATATAGAAGAAAAGACACTTTAACAGTGAAATTTCAGGCACCAAGGCAAGCAAGCTAGGAGGGAAAAACACTTTCTATTACTTCCTGCATCAGGACAGGGGATCCCCATAGGAAGTACTTTATGGTTTTGTGGGATTCCTCAGATTCGGACCAGGTTGGGGGATGGGGATGGGTGGGTATCAAGACTTCCTGCCCAGGGCCAGCCCTTTCTAAACTGACAGCCAGGGAACAGTGTGGGAGGAAGCAGGGTGGGAAAACCAGCAGGGGGCTACGGGGGTGGGGGCATTTGTTTTGGGTGGGTGCGGCCATGCTTTCATTCTGGTCTCTGAAAGGGGGATGGATGCCCACTGGCCTTGGGGTTAGCTCCTTCCAGAGACAAGTGAGGGCACCTGCGGATTTGACACCTAGGAAAAGGTATGTTTCCTAGGGGTTCGAGGTTCTGGTATCTTCCAGGGGAGGGTGCACTGGAATTCCTGAGACTGCTTTTGGAAATCCTCGGGTGTCCCCACAAGGCCCCAGTTTCAGGGGCAGGATCAAACAATGAGTCCCCCTCCAGCCTTCCCATCTCCACTGGGGGCGGTGGGGGAGGTGGGGGGTGGTGCCTGAGCCGCAGTCTCCCTTTCTCCAGAACTTTGGGCCTCTCTTATGTTAGGAAGATCAGCAAACATTGGCCAAAATCACCTCCCTTCAGAGTTTCATAGTCTTATTTCCTCTGCTCAAGAACTTAAACTGGTTGGGGCTGTGGTAAAAATACTGATGCTGGCTGAAGTGGATGTTCTTGACGTCCTGCCCAGCTACTGTCAGTGTTACCTGCCATCAGCTCCCTGTTGCCCCTTCTCTGGAGAACTGTCTTCAACTGAATGGGAACTACTCACTTGGGGGGGCTTACTCCAACCTGTTACCAATGACAGACTGATAAGGATGGACAAAAAGCCACCCCTCTTGCCTCCCTGTGGCTAACACTAGGGTACAGTCTCCTTCCAGAGCTCTCTGTGGGATCAGGCTGAGGCTGGACTCCAGATGAGACCCGTCCCCATGCAGCTGTTTCTCCTGTCCTGCTTTCCTTACTCCCCTTTCATCTGAGAGTCCTTCTTCAATACACCACATGCACAAGAATTCCCATCTTGTACTCTGCTTCTAGGAAACCTGCATTAAGACACTGGTTAAGCTGGCCTGGGCTGTCCCTGGTCCCTCAGCTCTCTGTTCCTACAGGCCCACCCCCTCTCTTGGTGGCAACAACCCTCCAAAATGCCCAGCAGGGTGGGGCTGGCAGTCTTTACACGATGGCTCTGTGGTCCCAAGGGTGGTGTATGAATAGGGTATGGAGCCACGCCTGGGGCCCTTCCGAGCAATATCCACAACTCTGCCTGCATGTTCTCACCAGGTAGGCAGCCTCCCGCATGAACTGCTTGGCTGGTTGTTTCCAGATGGCAGGTACGGTCAACACCCAGCGCACAGTGTCCTCCAGCGGCGACGGGCACTGTTCCCTCAGCTCCTGGAGCACGACGGGGCAGTGAAGGGAAGGGCTGGCTTGGTCTGAGGGGGAGTGTCTTTATAGGAGCTGGAGGAGCTAATCAGGCCTGAGGAACTTCCCAGCTGACTTGGGGGAATCTTAACACCCCCTTTCCCATCACCACCCACCTCCCCAACCCCTGACTCAGGGCTACCAGATAGGAAGGCAGAGGACTGGAAAAGATGACCTCTGTCTTCTGACAGTGGCTACTCAGTGGATGGGCTGAGGGGAAAGGATGGGCCTGGGAGTTGTCCACCCCAGTAAGCAGAGATAGGGTCACAGTGCACCTGAAGGGCATGCTCCTTGAAGAAGTGCAAGGCATGAGCGAACACCTCCAGTGCAGGCATTTTCTTTCCATTTACTGCTTCTAGCTGGGTCTTCAAAGTGAGATCCTGGCAGGGACATAGGGCAACTCTGTAGGAGGTCACAGCTCTCCATTTCCTGACAACCTTATATTTAACCCCATTTCTTGTGCTCCCCTCTTTGGTACTGTCCCACTCTGGCTCTAAACTTACGTCAGTTCTTCTCCCCAGCCCTTCCCTTTACCCTATCATACCCCAAGGTCATGTCTCCATCCCTTATGTTCAAACTCCTCCTCCAGGCCCCCCTCACCTTTTAGCTTTGCCCGCCCTCCATGAGGCCTCCCTCCCTGCTTCTCCTCCTGAGCCCTGCCTTCCTGGCTGGAGCTGGGCCCTGAGCAAGAATGTGACTCACGGTGGTACTGTGGATCTTCATCTTGAACTTCTCGAAGTAGAGCCAGTCACGAGCCTCCTCAGGGTCCAGATCGTGGTAATAATCGCGGGCTGTATAGCCAAAGCTGTGAAAGGCACCCTCTGGGGTCAGCAGCAGGCAGGTAGGGGTCTTCTGGTGGGCCACACCTGGGTCCCCACCTTCCCATTTCCTGTGGAGGCAGAAGGCTGTCAGTGTGGTCAGCAATAATCTTCCCTTCATGGGGTTGGGTGCTGGCTCTGGGACCAGCTGTGTGACTTGGGGCAGCTCACTTGGCTTCCCCAGGCTCCATATGTAAAACGGGAATAATAACGGTACCTACCTTTTAGGGTTCTTGTGAATATGGTGCTTGGCATCCACTTAAATCTCCATAAGTGTTGCTCATGGGATCATCTCTATCCATGGAGCCATGGGTCCCATTCGACATCCTCAGCTTCTGCTCCCTCCCATGAAGTACACCATTTGACTTCACCTCCCTGTCCTTTTAACAAGCAGCAGCAAGCCATCATCCATCTGCCTTGTCTGGCCTTCTGATGAGTCTCTCCAGGACCCTGGCAGAGGCCTTCTCCCAGCTGGCTGGTTGCCCTCCTCTAGGCCATGTTCCACACACATAGCTAAGCTCTATGATCATTCCTGTCTGGCCCACCTCAGCAGCTACACCCCAGCTGACTGCACCTTCAACAGGCCCCCAAAACCTGAGATTCCAGACTTCCCTGTATGCAGTCATCATCTGGGCCTCCACCCACAAATCAATGCCCAGGTCACTGGCCTGGCAAATCCTTCCTCCCCCTTCCTCTGCCTTTTCTGATGTCCTGACTCCTCTAGGCCAAGCTCACCATTGCATCCATTTGGGGGAAGGAACTAGGAATCCAGGGAGAAGGAAGAGCATGTGCAAGTTTATACAGGTGTCAAAGAGTGGGGAGAACTAGCTATAAGTTGGCTCAAAGCAGCAATGTTAAGATCAACTAAGGAGTATCAAATGTTATCAGAATTCTGTCTTGGTGGGTTTTAAGGAAGTGAAGAAGCATGACCACATTTGCCTTTAGAAATGTCTTTGGTCCCCATGTAGCAACAGAGTGGAGGAGAGGGAGGGTGGAGAAGGAAGACCAGGGAGGATATTGGCAGCCATTCAAGTGAGAGAGGGTGGGGCTGAACTCAGGGGTGCGAGTGGGGGAGAGTAGATGGGTATTACAGAGATATGGGAGATATGGGAAGGGCTTGGGAGGAGGCCAGAATGTCCCCCAGTCACTCCTGTGACTACTATCTCCATAGTATCCCTTCACATGTCCTCAGCCCTAGCAACAGGCCCAGTGTAGCCTCAGCTGTGTGTGCTGAAAGCTAGGATGCCATTCAGCTCCTAGAAAGCTCTAAGGTCCTAGGGCTTTTGTGGCCTCAGATGGATGTGAAGGGAGCAGAGAAAGGGGAAGGACAATCCACATTCATGCAGGTCAAGTCCCCTCTATCTTTGGGGCAGTGACCCTTGGCTGTCTTTCCATATAGTCTCCCAGGCCCTGGTGAAGCCTGCCGATCCTCCATCCCAGTCTGAGTTAGGAGCTTTGGCATCTTCCACCTACAGGCTACAGTCTCACTAAGATACATTCAAAGGATCAGGGTCTTGAGGCCTGAAGGGAGGTATCAAACAAACGTTTTGTTCAAACAAAACTCAACAAACTTCATTAGAATGGATTTTTTCAAACAGCTCTTTCATGACAACTGTGTGACCTGTCAATTCAGCTAACCTCTCTAGTCCTTCATTTCCTTGTATTTCATTTGAGATGTTGAACCTAGGACTGCCTCTAGGAACCACCACATAGAAATTCCAGCACAAGTTTCCAAGGAGAGTATTCATTGCAACACTTTTTGTAGTGGTGAAAACTTAGAAAGAAAAACTTCCTCAAAACTATCAATAGAAGAATGAATAAATTATGATATATCCAAACTGTGGAATACTATGCAACAATGAAAAGAAAATGGTGGCTCTCTCCATATTCACATGAAACATCTACAGAATAGTGCTGAAAGCTTAAAGCAAGTTGTATGTTTTATTTTAAAAGCACGTATTTGTGCATACATGTGTGTCCCTATGACTAGCCCAGAAAATATAATAAAAAATTTAAAATAAAAAATGAAGCCCAACATTTTCTTGCAAAGGTTAAAGAGCTGCCCCAAGACCTGGGTCCCATCCTCCAAACTTTTGCCCCAGTAGGGAGCCCAGACTAGGTCTGGAAAGCTTCTGAGAAGACCCCATGTGTCCTTAGTGACAGTACTTCTGGGACTAGGACTCTCCCAGGGTGTAGGACTCCCTGCAACCAATCTCCCAGTCCAGCCACTCTCACCTCATCATGTGGATGGCCTCAGGGTCACTGGCAAAGCTGAAGGCATAGCCACTGGATGTGGTGCCAAAGTCGATAGCCACTACCACGGAGAAGGGGGCCTGCTGAGGGCTGAGGGCCTCGGGCTTCTGCAAGTGCAAGAGCTAGTCAGGGAGCAGCCAGAGGGCTAGGCTGACTGTACATCGAAGTCCTCCCCACCCCTGGCTGTGGTCCAGACTAGCCCTGGCCCACCGCTACCTACTTCCTGCCTGATTTCTCTCCCCTCCTAAGCTCCAAACTGAGCCCTTGAGATGCTAACTGCTCAGAAAGCCCAAGGGCTCTCAGGTAGCCCCATGAAGTTTTGAGCTCAAGTTCCTACTTCCTTGCCCTTCTGCCCGGACTGCCTTAGCCCCACCGTCATCTTACATCATTTCTAGCCTGGGCCCAGCTGGAAGCAGTTCTGCTGCTCTGAGCAGCTCCAAAGCACATGGACCTGTGTATGTGAGACTCTTCTGCTCTTTGTGGCCACAGTGAAATAGCCCGACTCTGTCCAGGTTTGTGGCAGAGCAGAGAACCCCATGCATGTACCTCAGAGTGGTCCTTACCTTCTCCCAGGCTAGGCCTGGGCTCCCTGAGAACAAGGGGGTCCCAGCTTGGATCACTAGGGGTGAGGCCACCCCGGGTAGGGTGACTTAGGGAATTTGGGAGTGATGGTTATGTCTTAGATATTTCAAGCTAGAAGTTACCAAATTATTTTTTAGCCATGTGTCTCCTCTTCCCTAGATATATCTTTTAATAAGGTGGGGCTGTGGTTGACAGGAGGGGAAGCAAGTTTGGGAGGCCCAGTGCTCTGAGGACCTACCAAACTAGTTGCTCAGAAGTACATCTGCCCAGGCAGGCTAGTTGCAATGGTTCCCGGATGTCATCCTGGAGGGGGCTCATCTCAGTAAAACTGTCACTCCTATAGTCCAAGGTCACCTAAGGCTAACCCATCTGGGGAGACCATGAGTGTACAGGGGCAGGAGGCATGGTGGTACTCCCAGCCCAGACCTACGGGCTCTTCTAGACACCAGTGCAACCCTCCCCACCACCCACGACCCCCACCACCCCAAGCCCTGCCCTAGGCTTACTGGAGACTGTGAGGGTGTGAGAGGGGCAATGCCACAGCTTTCCTGGGTCCTTGGGGAGGCAGGTGGGCTGGGCACTGGAGACCGCTGTGGGCTGGAGCCTGCAAAGAGAGGACAAATCACTCTGGTACAATCAGGGTAAGGGGCTGGTGGCTAGGTCCCAAGTGTGGGGGTTCCCCATCAGTCACTGCCGGGCCAAGGTGAGCAGTACCCTGCTGGGGAAGAAGGACTAGGGAGGGAAGGTAGGAAGGACAGGACTGAGGTTGGGGTGGGGAATACCTGGGCTCAGGGCCCGTTATCAGTTAGAGGCGACCTATTCCTGAAGGGTGACTCATACTTCACCTAGGGACTCACTGTCTTCCCCAGCACCCATCAGACATGGTGGGGAAGGGGAGGGATAGAGAAGCATTGTGGGGGTGGGCAGGGCTGAGTCCAAAGATAGAAGGGCAGGAGAGAGGGGCAGGTGAGCTCCTGGGTGAGGATGGAGAAACCAGAAGAGGTGGGGAAACTACAGACCTGAGTGGGAGGTGGAGCAACTCCTCTCCCTGTAAGTTCAGCCTCATGTTGTAATCAGGACCTGGGGGAATTGCCTCTCCTACCAACCCTCTGCCCACAAGGGTCACAGACAGGCCCAGCCCTGCCCTGAGCAGCCCTGAGCCGAGAGGTGTCTAACCACAGGAGGAAGGCAGATTCCAAGCTCCTGTCCCCCACAACACACACAGACCTGAAGCCAGCATTTGTGGAGAGAAGGCCCCCTTGAGACCCTCTCACAGCCCCAGGATGGAGCTGGACCTTTGGTGGGAGGAAGCAGTGCAGCCCCCAGAAGGCAGCTGGCTTGGAGGCTCAGGCAGTTCAGAAGCCAGGAGGGCCTGCCTGGCTGGACATCCCCCAGGTGTGGGCTGGTGGCTCAACACCACCACACCGGGCTTTGCTGAGGCCCCTGTGCGGAGCACTGGGGCTGCCCTGGGATCCGTGTGTGGGGACAGGAGGCTGGCCAGGGAGATTGGTGGGGTCTGATATTTAGACACACTGGCAAATCAAACAGGCCTGTCTAGCTTTAGGCTGAGCCAGGGCTGGGGCCTCGACTCCCTCAGCCACAGCCATGGGGCTCTGACAAGTCCCAGGCCACTCTGGCCTTGGGGCACCCTGGGAACATATGTGAGGGGCAGGGCATGAAGGGGACTCTAGGAAGTGCCTGCACAGGGCTGGCATCTGTCTTACAGTGCTGGAAGGGCAAGGACATGGTGGTCACACTTTCAGAGGCCCTTTTTCTTAGCCGGCCGGTGCAGGCTTAGGCCAAGCTGCTGTGGCTTGAGCCTGGGAAGGGAGGCAGGAAGGAAGGCCCAGCCCACCAGGTCTTTGTGAGTGGACTTCCTGAGGCGTGTCTGTCCTGCCGCCTGGCCTTCCACCCCTGCACAAAACCCAGAGCCTGCTCCCAGACCAGGCCAGACGAGCATGCACAGAGTTCTGTGCAAATATACACACACCCTCACTTAAGACCCTGTGCCCAGAGACCTGCCCTTAGGCAGACAGGCAGGGACACACACTCACACTCACACATACTACACACATACCCTGCACAAAACACATGCACACCCATACAGCCCTGTGCACACAGGCCTGCCCTGCATACACATACATGTAGATACTCGGGGGTCCTGTGAACAGGCTTGCAGAGTGTGCACACGCACACACACACACACTCACATACATAGTCCTATTGCACTAACCGGTCCCGTGCACACACACTCACAGGACGGCTCTCAGGAGCCTCTGCTGAGAGACTAGGGGTTGGTCTGAGTGCTGGGGTGACAGGGGTAATGGGCCTAGCTGGAGGTGAGGGGGCAGGTCTTACCAATGTACAGCCCCTGTAGGTCCATCTCCGGGACAGCCAGCATCTTTGCAGGCCCTGTAGCTGTGAATAAGAATGGACAAGCAGAATGGCATTTATTTGCTCCTTTGTTCCCTTACTGAATAATTATTTACTTTTGGCTGGAGTCCATTGAAGGAAGTCCTAGATATCATGTTGCTTGACCTATAAATTCTTTAACATGTCTCTCCAACAGATACAGATTTTTTTTTTGATAGGTACAGATTTTTAAAATGACACTGCCACAACACCCCTATCATGTCCAATAAAATCAATAGTAATTCCTTAATCTCATCCAGTGATCAAGCCCACAGTCCTAGCTTGTCTCAAAAAAAAAATTTTTTTTTTTTTTTTGGCTGCACCACCTGGCTTGCAGAATTTTAGTTCCCCGAGCAGGGACTGAACCAGGGCCTGCTGCAGTGGAAGCACGGAGTCCTAACCACTGGACAGAAGGGAGGTCCCTCAGAAATGTCCTTTTTTAACAGTTGCTTTGTTGGAACCAGGACGCTCCTAAGTGTTTTCAGGTGCCTATTCTCTGCCAGATGCTGTGGGACATCAGTGACCCAGAGAGACACTCACTGTTCCTGTCCTGGGGGCCCATAGCCTGGTGGAGAAATCGTTCATAATAAGATAATCATGTACCTGAATCTGAGATTACAAATGGTGCTATGACGGATACAAGCAGGGCAGAAAGGGTAGCATGGCAAAGCTGGAGAGGGGTTGGGCTAGGCTTACCGTGCAGGCAGATCCTGGTGGTCTCAATTTTAAATCTGGTTTTATATGAAGGACAAGAGCAAATCCTGAAGGGTTTGAAGTAGCAAAGTGGAGACAGGCGCATGACTAAATCTGTTTTAAAAATCCCACCTGGCTCCATGGAAGTATGGACTGCAGTAGGACAACATTAAACAGGGGCCAGCAGTGCTCCAGGCAACAGATGCTGACTATCTTGAGACATAAGTGCACACATTTAAGTTAGAAATTAAAATCAACAAGCCTGACAGAAGTTGGCTGGACTGGACATGGGAGATTAGGAAGAAGGTGTTCTTCTTGGACTGACTGTCCAAGCAAGGAGATGGATGGTCAGATGGAGAATACTGGAGCAGGGCAAGCTGGCAGGGGGAAAGGGGCAGTGTTCTGGGTGCAGTTTTTGAAACTGCTGAGAAAACAGACCAAGGAGTCAGGTGACATATGACCTAGAGGTCAGGGAGAATTCCGAGGTGGTGATTTGTGTTTGGAGTCATTGTCACAGGAGGTTTGGTGGAGAGTAGTGTGAGGGAAGGGAAGGGAGGAGAAGCTCTGAATAAAGGTTGATAGGAGGAAGGTTGGCTGGCCAGGGAGACAGGGATGCCTGCTATGGTTTCATGAAGATCTCGATAAGAGAAGGCCGCGAAGCTAGATCCTTCAGAGATTTTAGATGAGACTGAAAACACCAGATTTAATGTTTTAAAGGCCTAGGGCATTTTGGTGGAATGAAGGAGTCGGGTGGGAGTCTGGTAGGCAAGGAGGGAGCAGAGGATGAGAGAACAGAGCTAGCACTTCCTGCTAGTACTGCCGAGATGAGGAGGTGATGTGCGGATTGCTGCTGCTGCTAAGAAGCTTCAGTCGTGTCCGACTCTGTGCGACCCCATAGACGGAAGCCCACCAGGCTCCCCCGTCCCTGGGATTCTCCAGGCAAGAACACTGGAGTGGGTTGCCAATTCCTTCTCCAATGCATGAAAGTGAAAAGTGAAAGTGAAGTCGCTCAGTCATGTCCCACTCTCAGCGACCCCATGGACTGGAGCCTACCAGGATCCTCCGTCCATGGGATTTTCCAGGCAAAAGTACTGGGGTGGGGTGCCAAATGTGCGGATTACCTGCAAGAAAATAAAGCTTGAGGAGGGGAGGACAGGATTTTGTTTTCTAAGATGAGAGGAACTTGAGATTCTGTCCCACCAGCTCCCAAGAACTGATTCTGTGCATCTCTTCTCAATTTTGCATTTATTGACATCACATTGATAGTTTGAAATCAGCCATGGTGATTAACCATACAAGTTGGCAAACTGCAAATCAGGTTTTTCCTCCCTCTTGGGGAGCAGACTGAAAAACATTTACCAACAAAGGCTGGATCAAGGCCACAGGAGAGATGATGGCAGCCTTATTTATAAGTTGTTTCAATTCATCAGCAAAAACGTTGAACATTTCCTCCAGCCAGGTTCTACAGCTAAGTGCTGGGGAAACACTGCTCAATGAATGGATTTTTTCAACCAAGGATATTGTATTTGGAGCAGAAACAATCTAGAATAACCAAGAAAAAAAGACTCAGGGATTGTCATTCTAAGTTGATTCCTCGTCCAAACCATTGTCTGTAATTACCCCAGCTCTATCTCTGAGCCTGTGATACACTGAGTGCTCTGATACTCAGGGCTGACAAGGGCCTATTAGGCACCTTAAGGACACCTGGCTGGAGTGCATCCTGTTGCCTGTCCGTGCCTCAGTGCCCTTTCCTGTAAAACAGATCATGCAGGGGCTTGTGAGGATCAAGTCCAAGGATGGAAGGCAGTTGATAAAAAGGCAGATGTGAGTAGTGTTCTTTCCCTACATGATATGGATTCTGAAGTTTCTCTTGTCAGAATTTTTGATCTTATTGAGACTTTTATAAGTCATTCTGAGTTCTTTAGAGAAGGAGGGAGGCCCTGAATCAATTTGTGTTAAAAAACGAGGATCCTGCTGATTCTCTGAGAGGTGGAGGTAGAAGCAGGGGGCAGCCACACAAGCATGTATACATGCCCCACATTTCTTTGGGACATCCTTACCGTGCATACACACCCATTTACCAGAAACATTTAGGGAGAATGCTGACCATGGGACTCAGGACAACCTTCACTCCCAAAAGCTATATCTGGGCAGGGTCTGCAGCTGGAAATGGAGGGAGGTAGAACCCTGCCCCCATGGGTCCACTAATTTCAGACTGGTGATGCTTATGGGTTTGAGAATTATTGAATCTGGGCAGCTTGGTTTACACAGAAAGTAACCATTTCCTGGCTATAAGAACAGGCTAAATCCTGGCCCCAGCCTGACCCCTGCCCTACCCACAGACAGACACTTAATCCCACCTCCACTCTGTCCCTTAACCTCACCCATGGACTGACCCATAGCCCTTGGCCTCATATTAACCTCTGATCTTCAGCTTTACCCTGACCCAACAGGCCTGACTGGGGACTAGGACAGGGTGCGGCTGAGTAGGGAGTTGAAACCAGAGATTCCCAACCCACAGTGTTTCCCAGACTACAAAAGCCTAGGACTTTCTGTCCAATGGAGAGAAATCTCCAAGGATCTTTTCCCCAGTTGGGCGTGATGAGGCTGGGTCCTTACGTCCCTTCCCATCCCCCACCAGAGCACTTGGACATGTGGTGTTGCTGGATTTCAGGGCTTTACACATACCCATCTTCTGCCCATGAAGGCAAAGAGCCCACCCAACTTTACAGCTCACCTCCATACCCCCATAGGCCTTTTCCCTGCACCCTGCCTCTTCTATCCACTGCTCTCTCTCATCATCCTGCCATTCAGCAAACAAAGAGAAGCCACGGGCGTTTTCCCCAAACCAGAGACTGAGCCAACCTGGGCCCAAGGGACAGATCAGAAATGGCACCCAAAGGGCTGCCCTCATCTGTCTCTGGAGAGGCACCCTCAAGGTAAGGGACCAGAGGGAGGCTGTGGGGTCAGGAAGCTGCCTTCTGGGCTGGAGCAGGGAGCGACAGAAAAAGTCTTCTGCATCCCCTCCCTGTCCTCCGCTTTTCTTTCCATACATCCTACCCCACCCCCATGGGTCCCCATCAAGGGAGCAGCCAGTTCATAAACAACCTCTGTCCCACACAGCCTAGGCCTTAAGCCCCTCCCACCCTCTCCTGCCGTCCCTCATCACCTCTCTCACCTTCTGGGGATCCAGGGCTGCCTTCACTCTCACAGGGAGTCCATATTTTAGAGCTTCCTCCCTCCCCTTCCCTCTCCCACATACAAGTTAGCTTTGCCTCCTGGCTCCACCGCCCCCACAGGGAGCCCAGACCCCACTCCACCTGGACCCCCACGCTGGCCTCACAGAGAGAAACCAGAGGTCCCTGTTCACGAGGCCAGCCCACAGTCTGGCACTGTGGCACCCCAGCCACTCTTGAACTTTTCAGACCATAGGCCCTAGGAACTCCCCCTGCAGGCACCCCCAAAGTACACACATATTCAGCCCCGGGTTCTCCACCTTCTGGCCTAAGCACCGTGTCCCTCCACACTTGCTCCCCCTGGAGCAGCCCCCAGCCCCACAGCAGACGCCCAGACATAGAAGTCTCTTGAGCCCCGCTCTCTCCCTGCCCTCCGATCCCCACCCTCACCAGTGTAGGGTCCCAAAGCCCGGCTGAGAGCCCTCAGTCGCTGCCCCAGTTGCCTTCGTGAACCCCAGAGCCCTGCTGGAGACAGGGGCTTGCAGCTCTGTCCCAGTCCCGTTCTCCAGGGTCAGGAAGTTTGTGGTGGGGTCTCAGCCGCCAGCCCGCGATGAAACCGCGAATCTTGGCGCCCTTCTCTCTAGGAGCCCAGCAGCGCCCTGCCCAGGACTCACCTCTGCCCTCCCGACAGCTCGACCTCTGTCCAGACGCCTGGAAGCTGGGCCCGCAGCCGGTGGGCTGGCCATGCCCTGCCGCGGCGGCCACAGCCCTCGACGTGCGCCCAGCCCCGGCCCCGCTCTCCGCCCTGCAACGCCCCGACCCCGCTCCCTTCTCCTCCCCCTCCCCCAGGCCGGATGGCCGCGCCGCCGCACCGCCGGGTGGGCCAGCGCTCCAGCCCAGATGTGCGAGGCCGGGGCGGGGCCGGCAGCGCGGGCCTCCGCCGAGGGCCCCCGCCCGGCTCGAGTCCACAGCCCCTCCTTGCGCCCCCTCCCACTTCCCAGCTACCCCGGGGGGCCATGAGGGAAGAAGGTTGAGGAGGCGAGGTAGAGGGTAGAAGAGAGGAATTTCAGAGCACCCCACCCCAGGCCTCCTGCAGCCGGGCTGCAGAAGGGCCCTCTGCCCACCTCAAGGCCACCATGGGCCAGCTAGAAAGCCCACCTGCCTGGAGGGGAGGGCCCTGTCCCAGACCCTCAGAGCCCCTTCACCCAGACACCTACCCCCGCACCACATCCCCACCAAGATCCTGGTTTGGTCTCCAAGGAGCAGAGAAAAGAGGCCAACCTGAGGGTGAGCACAGGCCTTCCAGCCCAGACCGGCCCCTGGGTCTTTCCTTGCTGAAGTCTGGGGCAGGCAGAGAAGCATTCTCAGTCTGGGTCCCCACTCCTAGCGAAGGGAGCACTCAGAACTCGTTCTGCTTCGACAAGGAGCACATAACCCCTTTCCTGTGAGGGCCCGTGGCCTTCTTTCTAACCTAGCCTCTGTCCTAGCCCATGCTTTCCTGAGGATTTGGGGACCTGGCCTCCAAATAGAAGGTTGACAGAGTGGAGATCTGGTTGCTGGGCCCTTCTAAGGCAGCTTACTTCCCATGCCGCACCCTCCACACCTCCTGGTTCTGGTAGGACCTGGGCCTGACCCATTTCCTTCTGCCCAGTGTGTCCCCACAGAGGCTTAGGCTGGCCTGGGTGGACTGGGGCCAAGGGTTCCTTCTTAGCTTGTCTTTCTATGCTAGGGGGCTGGCCTCTTGTTTGTTCCCTCAGCCCCCTCCTCAAAGAAGGCTCCCATAGTTCTTTAGGCATCAGTTGATACCACCCACCCCAAACCTTGCTGCTGCTGCTACTGCTGCTAAGTCGCTTCAGTCGTGTCCAACTCTGTGCGACCCCATAGTCTGCAGCCCACCAGGCTCCCCTGTCCCTGGGATTCTCCAGGCAAGAACACTGGAGTGGGTTGCCATTTCCTTCTGCAATGCATGAAAGTCAAAAGTGAAAGTGAAGTAGCTCAGTCGTGTCCAACTCTGTGTGACCCCATGGACTGTAGCCCACCAGGCTCCTCCATCCATGGGATTTTCCAGGCAAGAGTACTGGAGTGGGGGTGCCATTGCCTTCTCCAAACCTTGACATGGTCTATTTTCCCTCCCTGGAATATTTTCTTTCCTCCTGTCTGTGCATCTAAAAGGCTGCTCAGCTAAGCTATCATCTCTTCTAAACTTTTGGCCCTTATTGTCAGGGCCACTGCTCTAGAGGGCTCCCTGCAATTAGGTTGGGGGTGAGGGCCGTGCTGCTGCTGCTGCTGCTAAGTCTCTTCAGTCGTGTCCGACTCTGTGTGACCCCATAGACAGCAACCCACCAGGCTCCCCCATCCCTGAGATTCTCCAGGCAAGAACACTGGAGTGGGTTGCCATTTCCTTCTCCAATGCATGAAAGTGAAAAGTGAAAGTGAAGTCACTCAGTTGTGTCTGACCTTCAGCGACCCTTTGGACTGTAGCCTTCCAGGCTCCTCCGTCCATAGGATTTTCCAGGCCAAAGTACTGGAGTGGGGTGCCATTGCCTCCTCCATGTGTCTATGAGTATGTATATATATATATATACATAAAAAAATAATTATATATATATATATATCTATGTCCATATGTGAGTATGTCTCTTGGGATGTCTGTGTGACTGTGTCTGTGCCTGTGTGTCTGTATGTATTATATATGGGCATGTCTGTGTCTTAACGTCTTTTTGTGTGTGTATTTGTCATATTTGTCTGTGAGTGTGTGACAAGTATGTGATGGGGGCTGGCAGGCCTTCTCATTGCAGAGGCTGAGAAAAGCCAGGGACGGTTGAAGTGTGGCTGTGCATTAGGGGGAAGGGGCAAAGGGTCTAGCCCCTTAAACACAACCTGCTTCTTGTTTTTCTTTTTCCTCTGCTCTAGGTATTCCTCCACCCTCATCCCCAGCTTCACAGGCTGGCTCATTCCTGAGGGCCATGGAAGCAGGCTTTGAGCAGGAGTGGAGAATCTTGGGTGGGGGGTCCCTAGCTCCTGGTGCCCTTCTGCTTAGCAGCCTTCTGTTGCCCACTATTTTAGGCCCCTCATGCGTTGCAGTCCCATCCTTGGGCAGCTTCCAGTCAGACACAAGAGAAGGACAGCAAACAGTCCCAGTGAATCCTTGCCCACTGGGAGATTCAATTCACTCGCCATCAGAAGATTTGGACCAAGATAGGCATCGATGAGGGTCCCACAGAGCCCCCGAGGGACCTCTCTCAGCCCTTGCATTCCCTCCTCTCCCCTCCAGTGCCATGGAGATGCACCCAGTGACCTCACTGGCTTCCTGCTTCTCCCTGGTGGGGGAGGAGGGAGGGAGGATCTGCTCAGGAGCAGCCTCTCTCCAGGCCTTGCCTCCCTCCTCTGGCCTGCACTCAGGATCTCCCTCTCTTCATTCTGTTCCTGGCCCTCCAGTTCATCTCTTTCTTGCAACTGGAAGAGACTTTGAAAAGTGCAAAATCTGATTCCACTGCTTAACCATTCCTACACCGTCCCTTACCTACAGGAGAAGAGCCAGTGATCCAAGGCTTGGACTGCCGTTGGCTGACCTCTCAAGCTCCCCTTTCCAGCCCTAAAGTCCAACCCCATCTGCTGCCCTTCAAGTCCAGCTTGCCTTCTCTGCTTCCAAACCTGGGCCAGCCCCCAGCCTGCTCTGCTCAGCAGGCAGCACCCTTCCTCCCTTGGGCTCTTTGGGAAAAACTGGCCCCTGGGAAACTTTTGTGGGTGATGTGTCTGCTCAAAGAGCCCCCACCCGTGGCCACACCGATCTCGGGTGGCCTTGGCCTACAATGGCTTGAAGCAGTTTAGGTTCCCAGCGAGAGACTGGGCTGGGTTGTGGCGGTGAAAGCACCAGTTCCTAGCCACTAGGCCAGTGGCCAGTGACAAGGGCCCTGGCCCTGCAGCTTTGCAGAAAAGAATTCCCACAAAGACAGAAAGTAACAAAGCAAGTAAAGTATTTATTAAGAGAAAAAAGAGTACAGTACGTGTGGAGAGATACACGGGCAGACTTGAAGGGAGAGTCCCTGAGTTGTGCCCTCGTGATAGTTAGAATTACTTTTATGGGGTATTTCTTCCCAGTTCCCTTTGGCCAATCATGTTGATTTACCTGGTTCACAGTCCATATCTCAGGATCCTCCCATGTGTGCCCACTCATCTCTTAGCCTAGATGGATTTTACTGAAAAGACGTATGGTAGCCTGGCATTAGTTAGCATTATTCCCCTTTGACCTCCAAGGAGTTTTTCGGTGTATGTATGGTCGAGGAGGTCTCCTGACTTTGACAATGAGAAATAATGTGGTCTGGGCAGGACCCAGTGAAATGAAAGTCATTCAGTCACGTCTGACTCTTTGCAAACCCATGGACTTAGCCCTCTAGGCTCCTCTGTCCGTGGAAATCTCCAGGCAAGAATACTGGAGTGGGTAGCCAGTCTCTTCTCCAGGGAATCTTCCCAACCCAGGAGTTGAACACAGGGTCTCCTGCATTGCAAGTGGATTCTTTACTGTCCGAGCCACCACCAGAGAGGGCCCAAGCAGGGGCCAGTCTCCTCCCTTAATTGTCCTTTGGACTTTCAGTCAACAGGGAATGAATCTCCAATTGCTTTACCCTGGCGGGGGCCCCATCTACCTTCTGCCTAAATTCCAAGTGGTTTTTAGGAAAACTCTGGGTTTGGAAGACAAGAGCAAGGCTCCTCTTGTCTGGTGTCTGACACGCACACCAGCAGGCAGTTTTAGGGCAGAGAGCATGTCTGCCTGTCTTTAGGACATGTCGTTCCCCACCTAAGCTTATGTGTACTGAGGGGCTGTGGAGAGAACTTCTGTCTCTCCTCCCTTTTGCCCAAGTCTGGCTGCTTGCTCCACCCCAGAGCAAGGCAGACAGATATGTCACAGACACACCACACACACACATGCACACACAGCACATACCACATATACCAGGGGAAGGAAGGTGTTCCTGCCTTGGGAGGAGAAGGTGGGCAGAGGTTGTTTGTTTTTTTTTTTCTCTCATCAGTTCCCATTAACTGCACCTCGTGGTATGCTGGTGCTACCTGCCATTTATTCTGCCACAACACCCCTGGTGGGGAAGGACTCTCCATCCTCATTCTATGGCGGAGAAAGCTGAGGCTTAGAGAAAACAGGACATTGTCCAATTCAGACCCCTGTTGATTCAGGGCACAGACTGATTCAGTGGGCTGTCTCAGAGTTTGTGCTGTTGCCGGTGCCACATGTTGCAAGAGACTGATGGAGGAAAGATGGTGTCTGGGCACTCAGAGTCAGGCTTCCTGAATGGTTGTCCAGTCCTGCCTGCCCCTCCCTGGGGATGAAGGTGGGTGGCTCCTGGGACAGAGGCCTCTGGAGTGTTCCTCTACAAGATTCCTGAGGTGTGAGCTTCCTTCCAGGAATGACTTTGCCTGCCCCACCCAGCTGGACTTCCTCTCTGTGGCCCGCTGCCTCCATCTGCATCATTTCCCTTTTTGGAAATGGGCGCATGGGAGGCCCAGCGTGTTCCTATCTCAGTCCTGGTGGTGGCCGGCCTCTGCTGTTGCATGGGCAGCTGGCACTTTCTCCTACATAAAAAGAGAGCCCTGGGGTTCTCCCTTCATGCTGAGCCTCCCTAAAACCCTGCCCTAAATGACCCCCAATGCACCAGAATTGGCCCGATCTCCCAGAACTCTGCACTGACACGGTTCAACTTGCAGCCCCTTCTCCAGCATGATGTCATTAGGGCTCCAAACGGGGACCTTGGAAAGATTTCTTGGAGGTGGTCTGTGTCCTGAAGGATGACTGAGAGAGTTCTTGATGTGGAGAAGCAGGAAGGGCCTTCCAAGGGGAAGAAACTGCAGACAAAAACATGGAGGGTGGAGTGAGCAGGAGGCAGAAGGGGATAGACAGATTCAGCACTGGATGGGCTGGGTGTGTGTGTCCCTGGTGCTTTCAAGTACAGAGGGACCTCCCTTGTCTCCTTTCCCAGCAGCCACCTTTGTTCTTTGCTCAGGAACCTCAACCCCGCTTGGTCCACTTGGACATCTTCTGTTTGGGATCTTTGACCAGTGGGAGTTCAGCTTCAGTGCACAACCCTTTCTTTGCTCACCCCTTCACTTTCCTCCCCTTGTCGACCCCTGCCCCATAGAATAGCCCCTCTACTAGAGTATAGGGGTACAGAAAAGGACCAAGACTCTAAGGGGAAAAAAGATGTTGAGGGAGAGAGAATACTTTCATTTCAGCCGTGTCAAGTTGGAGGGAATGCCATAGGCAGTCTGGATGCCCTTGCCCTATTACCTAGGCGCCTTTTTTTCATAATAGAATCCTCTTTTTTCAGCCATGCACATGCCCCAGCATTAAGAATAAATCTCCCAGCCTTCCTTGCTGCTAGATGCGGCCTTGTGACTGAGTTTTTACTAGCGAGATAAAAGCAGACATGATCCATGGCACTTTCCAGCCTTTCAACATTGCTGTTGGCTCCCCACTGTCCCATGTTCCTTATCCCACTTTTCTCCATCTTGCCTGGAATGTTGATGGGATGATGGAGCTCTAACCATCATGTTGGACTGTAAGGTTGAGAGTCACACCCCAGTGATAGCAGAAAACAACTGGCAAGGAGACTGGCACTCAACAGTAAGCCGTGCCCACCCAGGGCTGTGTACTTGCAGACGTCTCAGTGTGAAAGAGGGAAACTCTTTTGTTTAGGACCTTGTATTTTCAGTCTGTAGAGCTGGACTATAAAGAAAGCTGAGCACCGAAGAATTGATGCTTTTGAACTGTGGTGTTGGAGAAGACTCTTGAGAGTCCCTTGGACTGCAAAGAGATCCAACCAGTCCATCCTAAAGTAAATCAGTCCTGAATATTCATTGGAAGGACTGGTGCTCAAGCTGAAGCTCCAATACTTTGGCCACCTGATGTGAAGAACTGACTCATCAGAAAAGACCCTAATGCTGGGAAAGATTGAAGGCAAGAGGAGAAGGGGATGATAGAGGATGAGATAGTTGGATGGCATCACCAGCTCGATGGACATGAGTCTGAGCAAGTTCCAGGAGTTGGTGATGGACAGGGAGGCCTGGCGTGCTGCAGTCCATGGGGCTGCAAAGAGTCAGACATGACTGAGCGACTGAACTGAACTGATGTTCAAACTCTGTTACTCATAGCAGAATGTAATCCTCTCTGATTTGACGCCAAGGAAAAATGTTGACTAGGCAGTGGATAATGGATCTGGAGCACAAGCAGAGTTTCGAGTTGAGGGTAGAAAGTTGGCAGTCATTCTTATGGAGATGTGAATTGAAGCCACCAGAGTGATGAGATCACCCAGGCAGAAGTATGCCGTGTGGAAGAGCCAACGAGGCCGTCCCAGGAGGCAGTCCGCCCCCTTCTTGCCCAGAATGACTGTCCTGGCTCTGTTGCTCGGTTTCATCCACCCTTTTCCAACACAGATGTCATTGCATGAGGAGGGTTCTGCCTCCTCAGCAGATTTCTTGGCTTTTATGATGCAGAATCTGGATGGCAGGAGGCTGAGGGAAGACAAGAAATGTATGAACTAGGATTAGGGGAAATTGTTTTGTAGAGTTTTTGGAGAGATAATTTTAAGAGCAGCTATGGTGTGTGGGCAGAGAAGGCAATGGCACCCCACTCCAGTACTCTTGCCTGGAAAATCCCACAGACAGAGGAGCCTGGTAGGCTGCAGTCCATGGGGTCGCTAAGAGTCAGACACAACTGAGCGACTTCACTTTCAATTTTCACTTTCATTCATCGGAGAAGGAAATGGCAACCCACTCCAGTGTTCTTGCCCAGAGAATCCCAGGGACAGTGGAGTCTGATGGGCTGCTGTCTATGGGGTCACACAGAGTCGGATACGACTGAAGCGACTTAGCAGCAGCATGGTGTGTGAGGCAAAGTGGATTGGAGAAGGGAAAAAAAAGCAGCTTTATAATGTGTTGTTGTGAAAACCCCTTTGGTGGTGTTCAAGTTGAACTTGAAATGTGTTGAAATTACTTTTTGGTTGCTAGACTGGACCTTATCTGTTATAGCATCACCTGAGACTGGTCCTGAGACTCCACGTCCAAGGAGCCGTGGCTGCGCGGGCGCAAGAGGACCTAGAGGAGCTATCCCATGTTGAAGGTCAGGAAGGGTGGCGGTGAGGAGATATCCCTCGTCCAAGGTAAGCAGCAGCGGCTGCACTTTGCTGGAGCAGCCGTGAAGAGATACCCCACATCCGAGGTAAGAGAAACCCAAGTAAGATGGTAGGTGTTGCAAGAGGACATCAGAGGGCAGACACTGAAACCATACTCACAGAAAACTAGTCAATCTAATCACACTAGGACCACAGCCTTGTCTAACTCAATGAAACTAAGCCATGTCCGTGGGGCAACCCAAGACGGGCGGGTCATGGTGGAGAGATCTGACAGAATCTGGTCCACTGGAGAAGGGAATGGCAAACCACTTCAGTATTCTTGCCTTGAGAATACTGAACAGTATGAAAAGGCAAAATGATAGGATACTGAAAGAGAAACTTCTCAGGTGAGTAGGTGCCCAATATGCTACTGGAGATCAGTGGAGAAATAACTCCAGAAAGAATGAAGAGATGGAGCCAAAGCAAAAACAATACCCCGCTGTGGATGTGACTGGTGATAGAAGCAAGGTCCGATGCTGTAAAGAGCAATATTGCATAGGAACCTGGAATGTCAGGTCCATGAATCAAGGCAAATTGGAAGTGGTCAAACAAGAGATGGCAAGAGTAAATGTTGACATTCTAGGAATCAGCGAACTAAAATGGACTGGAATGGGTGAATTTAACTCAGATGACCATTATATCTACTACTGCAGGCAGGAATCCCTCAGAAGAAATGGAGTAGCCATCATGGTCAACAAAAGAGTCAGAAATGCAGTACTTGGATGCAATCTCAAAAATGACAGAATGATCTCTGTTCATTTCCAAGGCAAACCATTCAATATCACAGTAATCTAAGTCTTTGCCCCAACCAGTAACACTGAAGAAGCTGAAGTTGAACGGTTCTATGAAGACCTACAAGACCTTTTAGAACTAACACCCAGAAAAGATGTCCTTTTCATTATAGGGGACTGGAATGCAAAAGTAGGAAGTCAAGAAACACCTGGAGTAACAGGCAAATTTGGCCTTGGAATACGGAATGAAGCAGGGCAAAGACTAATAGAGTTTTGCCAAGAAAATGCACTGGTCATAACAAACACCCTCTTCCAACAACACAAGAGAAGACTTTATACATGGACATCACCAGATGGTCAACACCGAAATCAGATCGATGATATTCTTTGCAGCCAAAGATGGAAAAGCTCTATACAATCAGCAAAAACAAGACCAGGAGCTGACTGTGGCTCAGACCATGAACTCCTTATTGCCAAATTCAGACTTAAATTGAAGAAAGTAGGGAAAACCACTAGACCATTCAGGTATGACCTAAATCAAATCCCTTATGATTATACAGTGGAAGTGAGAAATAGATTTAAGGGCCTAGATCTGATAGATAGAGTGCCTGATGAACTATGGAATGAGGTTCGTGACATTGTCCAGGAGACAGGGATCAAGACCATCCCCATGGAAAAGAAGTGCAAAACAGCAAAATGGCTGTCTGGGGAGGCCTTACAAATAGCTGTGAAAAGAAAAGAAGTGAAAAGCAAAGGAGAAAAGGAAAGATATAAGCATCTGAATGCAGAGTTCCAAAGAATAGCAAGAAGAGATAAGAAAGCCTTCCTCAGTGATCAATGCAAAGAAATAGAGGAAAACAACAGAATGGGAAAGACTAGAGATCTCTTCAAGAAAATTAGAGATACCAAGGGAACATTTCATGCAAAGATGGGCTCAATAAAGGACAGAAATGGTATGGACCTAACAGAAGCAGAAGCAGAAGCAGAAAAAGAAGAGATGGCAAGAATACACAGAAGAACTGTACAAAAAAGGTCTTCACGACTTAGATAATCACGATGGTGTGATCACTGACCTAGAGCCAGACATCCTGGAAT
Organism: Tragelaphus eurycerus; assembly: GCA_935064755.1. Taxonomy (NCBI): domain Eukaryota; kingdom Metazoa; phylum Chordata; class Mammalia; order Artiodactyla; family Bovidae; genus Tragelaphus; species Tragelaphus eurycerus. The sequence continues at coordinate 350,353 of CAKXYN010000282.1, read as the reverse complement.
GTGAAGTCAAGTGGGCTTTAGAAAAAATCACTATAAACAAAGCTAGTGGAGGTGATGGAATTCCAGTTGAGCTATTTCAAATCCTGAAAGATGGTGCTATGAAAGTGCTGCACTCAATATGCCAACAAATTTGGAAGACTCGGCAGTGGCCACAGGACTGGAAAAGGTCAGTCTTTATTCCAATCCCAAAGAAAGGCAATGCCAAAGAATGCTCAAACTACCGCACAATTGCACTCATCTCATATGCTAGTAAAGTAATGCTCAAAATTCTCCAAGCCAGGCTTCAGCAATACGTGAACCATGAACTTCCTGATGTTCAAGCTGGTTTTAGAAAAGGCAGAGGAACCACAGATCAAATTGCCAACATCCACTGGATCATGGAAAAAGCAAGAGAGTTCCAGAAAAACATCTATTTCTACTTTATTGACTATGCCAAAGCTTTTGACTGTGTGGATCACAATAAACTGTGGAAAATTCTGAAAGAGATGGAAATACCAGACTACCTGACCTGCCTCTTGAGAAATCTGTATGCAGGTCAGGAAGCAACAGTTAGGACTGGACATGGAACAACAGACTGGTTCCAAATAGGAAAAGGAGTACGTCAAGGTTGTATATTGTCACCTTGCTTATTTAACTTATATGCCGAGTACATCATGAGAAACACTGGACTGGAAGAAACACAAGCTGGAATCAAGATTGCCGGGAGAAATATCAATAACCTCAGATATGCAGATGACACCACCCTTATGGCAGAAAGTGAAGAGGAACTAAAAAGCCTCTTGATGAAAGTGAAAGTGGAGAGTGAGAAAGTTGGCTTAAAGCTCAACATTCAGAAAACGAAGATCATGGCATCCGGTCCCATCACCTCGTGGGAAGTAGATGGGGAAACAGTGGAAACAGTGTCAGACTTTATTTTTTGGGCTCCAAAATCACTGCAGATGGTGACTGCAGCCATGAAATTAAAAAACGCTTTCTCCTTTGAAGGAAAGTTATGACCAACCTAGATAGCATATTCAAAAGCAGAGACATTACTTTGCCAACAAAGGTTCGCCTCGTCAAGGCTATGGTCTTTCCTGTGGTCATGTTTGGATGTGAGAGCTGGACTGTGAAGAAGGCTGAGCGCCGAAGAATTGATGCTTTTGAACTGTGGTGTTGGAGAAGACTCTTGAGAGTCCCTTGGACTGCCAGGAGATCCAACCAGTCCATTCTGAAGGAGATCAGCCCTGGGATTTCTTTGGAAGGAATGATGCTAAAGCTGAAACTCCAATACTTTGGCCACCTCATGTGAAGAGTTGACTCATTGGAGAAAACTCTGATGCTGGGAGGGATTGAGGGCAGGAGGAGAAGGGGACGACAGAGGATGAGATGGCTGGATGGCATCACTGAGTCAATGGACGTGAGTCTGAGTGAACTCCGGGAGTTGGTGATGGACAGGGAGGCCTGGCGTGCTGCGATTCATGGGGTCGCAAAGAGTCAGACACGACTGAGCGACTGAACTGAACTGAGACTGGTCCACCTGAATGATGGCTTGAGAAGGGCCTCTCAAGTAATAAAAGTCCATTAAAGTGGTGTAAGTAAAGGAGAAGCTCACGTCACAGACACAGGGGTTTGTATATTATAGAATCGGCGGGCAGAGGAGTGCAGCTGAGCTCCACAAGGGCCTGGAACAAGGAACTGGAAATCCGCAAGCAGCAGAAAGCTATTGCCCTGGCCACTTTCCTCCTTCTGCTGCTCCCTGTGTATCTGCTCAATTCTTGCCTTGCAGCAGACTGTCTTTTAAAACAATTTAGTAGATTTCATTTTCAAAACCATTTTGCGATTCATAAAGATACTGATCAAATAGTAGGTAGTTTCCATCTATCCCCTCTCTCACACAATTTCCTCTATTAAAAATCTATTAAAATCTTGGATTAGTGTGATATATTTGTTACAGTTCATAGTTTACATTAAATCTCACTCTTTATGTTGTGCATCTGTGGGTTTTGCCAAATACATAATATCACATATTCACCATTACAGTTTCACACAGAGTAGGTTCACTGCCCTAAAAATTCCCTGTGCTTTACCTATTCTTCTGCTGAACACCTCGTGACCACTGATCTTTTTACTATCTATAGTTTTGCTTCTTTCAGAATGTCAAATAGTAGGAATCATACAACATGTAGCCTTTTCAGTTTGGCTTCTCTCACTTAGTAATATGTATTTAAGATTCCTTCATGTTTTTTCATGGATTGACAGCTCATTTCTTTTTTGTACTGAATAATGTTATTCCATTTTACGTATGTAACATAGTTTATTTATCCATTCACCCACTGAAGGACAGCTTGGTTGCTTTGGCAATTATAAATAAAGCGTCTATAAACATTGTGTACTGGGGTTTGTGTATACATAAGTTTTCAACTTAATTGGGGCTATATCTCAAAGTGTGACTATGGATCATATGGTAAGACTATGTTTAGCTTTGTAAGAAGCCACCAAACTATATTCCAAAGTGGCTGTACCATTTGTGCGTTCCCACCAGCAGTGCGTAGGAGTTGTTGTTGTTCCACATCTTTGTTAGCATTTGGTGTTGTCAGTGTTCTGGATTTTCACCATTCTAACAGTTGTGTAGTGGTATCTCATTGTGGTTTTAATTTGCAATACCACACATGTTGTTTTAATTTGCAATACCACAATGACATGTGATGTTCAACATCTTTTCATATGCTTATTTGCCATCTATGTCTTCTTTGGTGAAGTATCTGTTCAGATGTTTTGCCCATTTTTATTTATCAATTTTTTTATTTTTATTTTTGGGGCTATGCCTCACAGAACATGGGGTCTTAGTTCCCTGGCTAAGGATCAAACCCAGGCCACCTGCATTGGGAGCCCGAAGTCTTAACCATTGGATCACCAGAGAATTCCCTGCCCATTTCTAAATGGAGTTGTTTGATTTCTTCCTTTTTTTAAAAGGATTTATTTATGATTTTTGTGTTTTTGGTTGTGGTGGGTCTTTGTTGCTGAATGCGGGCTTTCTCTGGTTGTGATGTGTGGTGGGCTTCTCATTTCGGTGGTTTCTCTTGTTGCAAAGCACAGGCTCTAGGCACATGAGCTTCATAGTCGCTGTACATGAGCTCAGTAGTTGTGGCTCACGGACTCTGGAGCACTGGCTCAGTAGATGTGGAGCACTGGCTTAGCTGCTCCAGGGCATGTCAGATCAGATCAGTCGCTCAGTCATGTCCGACTCTTTGTGACCCCATGAATCGCAGCACGCCAGGCCTCCCTGTCCATCACCAACTCCCGGAGGTCACTCAGACTCACATCCATAGAGTCAGTGATGCCATCCAGCCATCTCATCCTCTGTCGTCCCCTTCTCCTCCCAGGGCATGTAGTTTGTCCCAAACCAGGGATCTACAGGTGTGTCCTGTATTGCAAGGCAGACTCTTTACCAATGGGCCACCAGGGAAGCTGTTTGGTTTCTTATTGTTGAGTTTTAAGAGTTCTTTTTACATTTTAAATACAATCTTTTATCAGATATGTTTGCAAACATATGTTTTGCAAACATATCTGATAAAACATACCTATATCTGTGCTTATCTTTTCATTCTCTCAATGGATTGCCTTTTCTTTATGTCTTTTTTTCCTTCATGCATGTGATCATTCCACAGCTCCTAAATTTATTTGCCTTCACTTCAGCTACAAGCAGGTGCCAAATAGGGTCTCTTAGTCCCAGTTCCAGATTTTTGGGAGAGAATGTTATTTGACCAGTTTGGTGAAGTGGAAAATTAATTATGACTGGATGGTGTGGTGGCTTTAAGGTAGCTGGAAGGGGATCTGAGGAATGTAACTTTAGCTTTCTAGCCTTTCCTCTGCAGTACAGGAAAATAAACCAGAAGGAGGTGGGAGGGGAGTGGGAACCCTCCACGTAAATACAGGAAATAGAGCCTGGTGGGTGGTTGGCAGGCTGCTGCTATGGTGCAATAATTGTAGGTAAAGAAACTCATCCAATATAGAAGGAGACAAATCGAACAGCAAAATTTCCCACAATCAGTTCCAATCCTCAGAACTTTTTCCATTTTTAGATATTCCAGAGTTTTAACATCATAGTCTTAAATAGTATGCTTTACCTTGGTTTCTCAATTTAGTAAATCAGAGAACATCTAATAATGCCTCATCATTAAAGCAAGAATTTAAATCACACCATCTCTCATCTCTCCATGTCTGCTTTCTCAATTGTGTTAGCTATATTATTACTGCAGTCTTATTTTTTGTGTTATTCCAGTTTTAAATACTCTGTGTTTAAAACTTAGTTCCTTTCTCATCAACTTCGGACAGAATTCCTTGAGCCCTGCTCTCTAAGCCATCTGCCATCTTCCTTCCCCACCTCCTTCTAATTTCTGGTGGTTTTGTCTTTGCATTTCCATGGTCAAAGTTTATAATACTTCTGTATTATAATTATAATTAAATCTTACACTCTTTATCTTTAAATTGAAAACCAACCAATTTTATGATTATATAAGCATTATTTACTGCAGAATTAAGTAATAACATAACTCTGCTGAGAAGGAAATGTGTTGCTATTTCCTCCATCCTGTGCTGCTTGAGGCAGAATATTTGCTGCCTCAAATGTTAAGGTTAAGCAGATTCTCTTTTGCTACACTCCACTAATTGCTCAAAATCATGCCTCAAATGTGTTTGCTTCATATTTTATTCCTGGAACAGATTTTGTTGTTTCTGTTTTTCTAATTGCCTTTTTTTTCCCCCTCTCTCTTTCTGAGGGAAGAAACAGATGTTGTCTCCATTACGTTACCACAGTCTATTGGCCATAATCACCGTCCCATGCCAGATCCTTCGTCTGGGTAGTGAGATGTGGTAGCTGTTGTTGAGTTTGTCCAGCATTCCATTCACCTCTCCTTTCTTTTGGTGAAGTGCTGCTCCCCACTCCAATGGTATGACTTGGAGTTTTTTCCCCCAATTGCAGTACCTTCAAGGGTGGGCTGTACCCAGTGCCTGGCAGTTTACCGTTATGGTGACTGATGAGGGTTGAACACACAACTAATGTGAGAATAACTGGAGTCCAGTGGGACTTGATCAGTGGCTACTGAGAGTGAGAGGCACTCACCCCTTTAGCTTCAGGTAGGGTTTGACCCAGGAACTCTAATGATGTCATCAAGGGCCCAGAGTCACTATATCTCTTCCTTCTGCTGTCAGTGTTTTCATCATTCCCTGGCTCCTCATGGTGGTCTGCCAGGAGCAACATGTTTATCTCATGTAGCCAATGTGGGGGCTGGGGGGTCAATCTCATCCAATTCACAGAACTTGAGAATATAGGTGGGAAATCAGTATTTTTTTTTAATCAAAAGAGAATGAATTCATTTTGTACACTCAAACCACAGATGTTCACACTCTTTTGATTGAATTTCTTTTTATTTCAGTGATTCTAGCTTAAATTTACAAGTATTATTTCTTGCTTTATTTTCACAGCTTCCCCTTTTTGGCTTATAAATGTAATAGCATTAGAATCTTTTTATAAATTTTCTTCTGTTCCTTATCCATTTCCTCTGAGATAAGTTTTTCACCTTTTATTTAATTTATTAAAGACACAGAACAGTTGAATGATTCAGAATATAATGCAATAAACAGGCTGCCTGGATTCAGATTCTATCTCTCTGCCCTTTACTAGCTAGGTAAGCCTCAGCCAAGTTATGTTGCCTTTTTGTGACTCAATTTCCCAGAAAGTGGATAATAATAGCACCTAACTCAGAGGGTTGTTACATGAGTTGCATGCATGCATGCTAAGTTGATTCAGTCCTGTCCGACTCTTTGCGACCCTATGGACTGTAGCCCGCCAGGCTCCTCTGTCCATGGGATTCTCCAGGCAAGAGTATTAGAGTGGGTTGTCATGCTCTCCTCCAGGGAATCTTCCCAACACAGGCCAGGGATTGAACCTGTTTTTCTTATATCTCCATTGGCAGGTTCTTTACCACCAGCGCCGCCTGGGAAGCCTTGTTTCATGCATACTGAACGTAAAATGCTTAGACCATGGACAGGTCCACAATAAGCCCTGAAAAGGTATTTAAGTAATGCTCAAAATTCTCCAAGCCAGGCTTCAGCAATACGTGAACTGTGAACTTCCTGATGTTCAAGCTGGTTTTAGAAAAGGCAGAGGAACCAGAAATCAAATTGCCAACATCCGCTGGATCATCGAAAAAGCAAGAGAGTTCCAAAAAAAACCACATCTATTTCTGCTTTATTGACTACGCCAAATCCTTTGACTGTGTGGCTCACAATAAACTGTGGTAAATTCTGAAAGAAATGGGAATACCAGACCACCTGATCTGCCTCTTGAGAAATTTGTATGCAGGTCAGGAAGCAACGGTTAGAACTGGACATGGAACAACAGACTGGTTCCAAATAGGAAAAGAAGTATGTCAAGGCTGTATATTGTCACCCTGCTTATTTAACTTATATGCACAGTACATCATGAGAAATGCTGGACTGGAAGAAGCACAAGCTCGAATCAAGATTGCTGGGAGAAATATCAATAACCTCAGATATGCAGATGACACCACCCTTATGGCAGAAAGTGAAGAGGAACTAAAGGGCCTCTTGATGAAAGTGAAAGTGGACAGTGAGAAAGTTGGCTTAAAGCTCAACATTCAGAAAACTAAGATCATGGCATCCGGTCCCATCACTTCATGGGAAATAGATGGGGAAACACTGGAAACAGTGTCAGACTTTACTTTTCTGGGCTCCAAAATCACTGCAGATGGTGACTGCAGCCATGAAATTAAAAGATGCTTACTCCTTGGAAGGAAGGTTATGACCAACCTAGATAGCATATTGGAAAGCAGAGACATTACTTTGCCAACAAAGGTCCGTCTAGTCAAGGCTATGGTTTTTCCAGTGGTCATTTATGGATGTGAGAGTTGGACTGTGAAGAAGGCTGAGCACCGAAGAATTGATGCTTTTGAACTGTGGTGTTGGAGAAGACTCTTGAGAGTCCCTTGGACTGCAAGGAGATGCAACCAGTCCATTCTGAAGGAGATCAGCCCTGGGATTTCTTTGGAAGGAATGATGCTCAAGCTGAAACTCCAGTACTTTGGCCACCTCATGCGAAGAGTTGACTCATTGGAGAAGACTCTGATGCTGGGAAGGATTGGGGGCAAGAGGAGAAGGGGATGACAGAGAATGAGATGGCTGGATGGCATCACTGACTCGATGGACATGAGTCTGAGTGAACTCTGGGAGTTGGTGATGGACAGGGAGTCCTGCGTGCTGTGATTCATGGGGTGGCAAAGAGTCAGACACGACTGAGCGACTGATCTGATCTGATCTGATTCTTTTCTTTATCTGTCTTTGTTTTTTCGCCCCCCCCCCAATCATTTCCTTTCACTAAGAATAATGACAAGGAAACAAGAATTCTTCCAGTCAAATACACTTCTGCTCCCTCTACTGATATTTTTATGAAAACTGCAGGTAGTACAGAATACATTCAGTTGGTTCCACCCAATGTGTGTCCATTTTATGACCACTCTAATGATCCAGTTGCAAGTTCATTAAGTGAATACATATATTTATATATGGCCCATATCTAGATAAGGGTTTGGGACGGTGCAAGACCTTAAAATTATACATGCTCAAAATGGGCTCTTTGCCCAGTGCCATTCTTTGTTAATCCTTCTCCTTTTGTTGGTTTTTCTCAGTTGTCTGGTAATACTTGGTAATACAGTTCATCTTTATGACCGAAGGGCAGGACTGATTGGTATTGGCATTGATGTCGGGTATTTCCCCTGCTCTGGTGAGTAAGCAGTGGGCAGGGCGATGGGGAGTGATCCATTTGCCACTCACCATCCCTTTAAAGGATGAGGTCTCCCATGGTGGATCCACTCCTGCTTCTGTGCCTGCTTGTTCCTTTGGGGCAGCTGTCTCTCCGGAAGGCTTTGACTATACTTTCCTCTGCTCCCATCTGTGCCTTTTTGCAACCTACCCTTCTATCTTCCAGAAGTAAATAAAAATCCCTGGACAGTTGATCTCCCACCTCCAGCCACCAGTCCTCAGGCCTTTGATGGATTTGCTTCCTTTTCCCTTTCCTCACTGTGCTTTTGATGGTATTTGAAGGACTAGGAGTGGTAGGGACATGTTCTTAGCCCACCATCTTGAACTGGAAGTTGGTGTAGTGGTTTAAATGTTTCTAACTCCATCCAACCTAAACATATAGGTCCTTTGGGGCCTGCAGTTGTTCACACTGGATGTCCAGACCCTGCACAGGAAGGAAAAAGGGAGAGATAACGTGGGTCTTCTAATTTTCTTGTGAAGCCTCTATGGGCCTGTTGACCTCCAAGCCAGACTCTCAGACCTGGTGGCTGTTTGGGGAGGGAAGGTGGGGCTTCAGTTTCCCTAAGAACTCCAGAGACTTCACACTCTGAGGGAACAGAAGTGAGTGAGTACAAGGTGCATGTACTGGGGAGGAGAGCCAGAGGGACAGACGACAGGCTTGGAGGGTGCTTAAAAGAGTGAAAATCCAGGGTGTGTGATTAGAGTGGATGTCATCTTGGGGGGAGTGGAGCACAGCCTCCAGTCACTCCCACTCTGCACTCACAGAGCTCTTGCGACAGTCCAGGCCCTGTCAGAAGCTTTTCATACAAGCTCTTGGGAGGCTCCGGGTTCTGAGTGGTTTGAGTGACTTCTCCATGATTGCATAGCTGCTGAAGGATATGTTATGGATTTGAACTCAGATCCATACAGGGCCCTGGATCCCAACTACTGGGTTACATGACTGCCACCTGCCCGGAAGCTGACCAGAGGAAGGTCTGGAGGATCTCTTACGAGTCACTTGGGCTGAGCTGTCCACACCTAGGATGTTGCAGTTGGGTCTCAAAGGAGAAAAGCAAGGAAGCAGAGGGCTCCAGCGCCCTCTGGGGGAGATAGGAGGCTCTGCAGAGTTGCAGCAGTGGAGGTGGTCGGGGCCTGGGCCTGGGATCCAATTAGGTCCAAGAAACAAATGATTGAATTAGGGCACTGATTGCTCTATATGAGAGCAGGACTTTACCTCCCCAACTCCTTAGTAAAAAGCCCCCAGTATTTACCTGGGCACATCATCTATAGGAATAAAGACATAAGGCTATGTGTCTAATTTCTGGCTAGTGCAACATAAGCAGAAATGAAGTGCACAATGTAAGGAATTAGCTTTAAATGAAGGGGTGTGACTTGCCTTGTTCCTTCCTCCATCCTACTTTCTGGAATACACATATAATGATGAGCTCAAGCAGCCATTTTGAACCAAGAGTGAAAACAAACCACTGAAGAGGGCAGAGTAAAAAAATAAGAAAGAAAGTGAAGTCAACCATTTCCGACTCTTTCCAACCCTATGGACTGTAGCCTACCAGGCTCAAACATCCATGGGATTTTCCAGTACTGGAGTGGGTTGCCATTTCCTTCTCCAGAGGATCTTCCCGACCCAGGAATCAAACCGCCTTGTAGGCAGATGCTTTACCATCTGAGGCACCTAATTTCAGAATGATCATGAAGTTTCCCTATCAGCCTTGGATGCCAACACTTTACTTGAAGGAGAGGGAAATACACTTCTATTTTACTTAAATCACTGTTACTTTCCGTTTCCTATATTTTTAGCCAAGCTTTTTTCTTTTCACTTAAAAATTAAGCTTGTTCATGCCACAACAAAAGTAAAATGCATTATCAAAATTTTACTAAGCCTGCAGCATAAGCCATGAAATAAATTCACTTAATAGCCATTTGTTTATGAAAAAATGGATTTTTGAATAGAGTTTAATTTCATATTCAAGATTTTATATCTCAAGTATTGTCACTAAAAAAATACTGTTTGGTGTCTTTACTCATGTTCTTTCCCAATTCTGGTGTGTTCTATTGTTTTAGAATCTACCATTCTTAGGATAGTCTGTGATGTGATATGTTTAATTATGAAGTGGAATTTTTAAGATTATGTCTTTTCATGGCTTGATAGATAATTCATTTCTCCGAGGAAAATTGCATGGTCTGATGTGCTACAGTTTATTTATCCATTCATCTACTGAAGGATATTCTGGTTGGCTACTAACTTTGGGCAGTTATGAATAACACTACTACAGATATCTGTGTGCAGGTTTAAGTTCAGTTCTATAAATGCCAAGGGGCACAACTGCTGGATTATATGGTAAGAGTATGCTTTGTTTTATAAGAAACTGCCAAACCGTCTTCCACAATGGCTGTGGTAGGGACCACTGTGCATTCCCACCAGTGACACGTGAGAGTCTGTTGCTCCGAATCTTTACCAGCACCTGGTGCTGTCAGTGTCCTGGATTTGGCCATTTGAATAGGTATGTAGTGGTGTCTCTTTTTGGCCTTTCATACTGTTCATGGGGTTCTCGAGACAAGAATGCTGGTGTGGTTTGTCATTCCCTCCTCCAGTGGACCATGTTTTGTCAGGACTCTCCACTATGACTGTCCATGTTGGGTGGTCCTGCACAGCATGGCTCATAACTACAATGAGTTATGCAAGTCCTTTTGCCATGACAAGGCTGTGACCCACAAAGGTGTGCTGCAGTCTATGGTATCTCAAAGAATCAGACACAACTAAACTACTGAACAACAACAACAAAGCCTTGGACTGTGTGGATCACAACGAACTGTGGAAAATTCTTATGAGATGGGAATACCAGACTACCTTAACTCTTTCCTGAGAAATGTGTGTGCGGGTCAAGAAGCAACAGTTAGAACCAGACAGGAAACAACTGACTGGTTCCCAATTGGGAAAGGAGTACAACAAGGCTTTATATTGTCACTCAGCTTATTTAACTTCATGCAAAATGCAGAGTACATCATGCATAATGCCAGGCTGGACGAATCACAAGCTGGAATCAAGATTGCTGGGAGAAATACCAATAACCTCAGATATGCAGATGATACCACTGTAATGGTAGAAAGTGAAGAGGAACTAAAGAGCCTCTTGATGAGGGTGAAAGAGGAGAGTGAAAAAGCTGGCTTAAAACTCAACATTCAAAAAACAAAGACTGGCATCCAGTCCCATCACTTCATGGGAAATTGAAGGGGAAAAAGTGCAAACTGTGAGAGATTTTGTTTTCTTGGCTCTAAAATCACTGCAGATGGTGACTGCAACCATGAAATTAAAAGACACTTGCTCCTTGGAAGGAGAGCTATGACAAATCTAGACAGCATGTTAAAAAGCAGAGGCAGCACTTTGCAGACAAATGTCCATTTAGTCAAAGCTAAGATTTTTCCAGTAGTCGTGTATGGACATGAGAGTTGGACCATAAAAAAGGCTAAGTGCCAAAGAATTGATGCTTTCAAATTGTGATGCTGGAGAAGACTCTTGAGAGGCTCTTGGACTGCAAGGAGTTCAAACCAGTCAATCCTAAAGAAAGCAACCCTAAGTGTTGATTGGAAGGGCTAATGCTGAAGCTCCAATACTTTGGCCACCTGATATGAAGAGCTGATTCATTGGAAAAGCTGATTTCATATGAAAAGCTGATTCCTGATGCTGGAAAAGATTGAAGGCAGGAAGAGAGCGGGGCAATGGAGAATGAGATGGTTGGATAGCATTACCGACTCAATGGACATAAGTTTGAGCAAACTCTGGGAGACAGTGAAGGACAGGGAAACCTGGCATGCTACAGTCCAGGGGTGCAAAGAGTCGGACACGACTTAGTGATAGAACAGAACAGAACAGTGGTATCTCACTGTGGGAGTCTTTTGTTTGTTAATTTGTCTGTTTTTGATGGAGATACATGGTCTGTTTCCTGGCCAGGGATTGAACCTTAGCCCTTGGCAGTGAAAGTGCAAAGTCCTAACCAGTGGACCAGCAGGGAAGTCCCATCATTCTTGCTTTAATTTGCATTTCTCTGATGACACTGATGTGGAGCATCTTTTCAGATGCTTATTTTTCCAACTGTATATCTCTTTGTTAGTTGCTCATTTGTGTCTGACTTTTTGCAACTCCATGGACTGTAGCCTGCCAAGGTCCTCTGTCCACAGAATTCTTAAGGCAAGAATACTGGAGTGGGTAGCCATTTCCTTCTCCAGGGGATCTTCCCAACCCAGGGATGGAACCCAGGACTCCTGCATCACAGGAAGCTTTTTTGCCACTAGCGCCGCCTGGGAAGCCCATATATCTCTTTAGTAGTAGTGGTGTTAGTCATTCAGTCGTGTCCGACCCTTTGAGACCCCATGGACTGTAGTCCAACAGGCTCCTCTGTCCATGGGATTCTCCAGGCAAGAATACTGGAGTGGGTTGCAATTCCCTTCTCCAAGGGATCTTCCCAACTCAGGAATCGAACCCAGGTCTCCTGAATTGCAGGCAGATTTGTTACCATCTGAGCTACAGGGAAGCCCTTTATAAAAAGAGAAATCTACCTCTTTGGTGAGGTCTTATTTTTCTGTAGCCAAAAAATTTTATCTTGGACAAATATCCCACATCCCCATGTCTGGATTCTCACATCTGGAGTGAGAATAATACTGCCTACCTCACAGAGTGTTTGTGAAAGTTAAAAATATGTGTAACAGTGAGACCTATTGAGAAATTACCAAAGGATTTTTATTTTAAAATTTGTTTGGGCAATGATTGACTTGGAAAACACAGAAAGGTAATGTTCCTTGACCAGGCAAAGCAGACAAGTCTTTGTCCTCCTTACTCTAAGGAAAGGTAATCTGTGCTGTTGAGACTTAGGCCTTGTATCATTTACTCTTGTAGCTAACGCGCAACCACAGGATTCTCAGTGGATTCCAGCAATAGATACATAGATCTGAGCAGGTTGGCTGAGTGGATGCGCGGCCTGTGGGTTTGGTCCAGGTCTGTTCCACATGTCTCTCATCCCTTTGGACCTGTAGGTTAGCTGGCGCTTTTGCTTGGCAATGGCAGAAATCTAAGACAGCAAGGCCAACTATGCAAGTCCACTTCATTACTATGTTTGTGCTGTGTTCACTCACATCTATCGGCTAAAGTAAGCTACATGGCTAAGTCCAAAATCAAGGGGTGAAGGAGAATGCTTTACCCACCATGGCGCTGTGGGATAGATATGTGTAGTCTAGAATGGACTGAGGGATTGGGGCTGATAAGCCACACTCACACAGTCCTAGAGTTAGGAGGTCTCTGGGCCCACAAGTCTTACGTGCTGGAGAAGGAAGCAATGAGATTGCTTCAAAAAATGTCAAAAACAGGTAATGACCAGGACTTTCCTGGTGGTCCAGTGGTTAAGACTCCAAGCTACCAAATCAGGGGCCCCGGGTTTAATCCTTGGTCAGGAAGCTAGATTCCACACGCTGCAACAAAGATCAAAGATCCTACCGGCTAAGACATGGTGCAGCCAAATAAATAGATACATTTTTTTAAAGGGGTCCACAGGGCTACAAAGAGGACAGAGTGACAGAGTTCAGTCTCTCTGGGCCTGAGGATTTCGGGGTAGAATGTCAGGAGACATCTGTTTTGGGCCACTGAGACCTGAGATCCTGGGTCCCTCCTGGGTTTCATGTCGCTTTTGATCTGCATGTGTGGGTTTGCCCACAGGGTATAGACAGCCTGATCTGGCTGGGCTCCCCACCACTGCAGATAGGCTAGGGTTGAGCTGAATTACATTTGAGTTGTGAAACAAAGAAATGTATTGTCACTTGTATCCAAGATTGTTTGGAGCAATTAACATCTGCTCTATACCCTAAGTGCCTGACACATGAAGTAAAGTGAAGTGAAAGTCGCTCAGTTGTGTCTGACTCTGTGCAACCCCATAGACTGTATGTAGCCCGCCAGGCTCCTCTGTCCATGGGATTCTCCAGGCAAGAGTACTTGAATAGGCAGCCGTTCCCTTCTCCAGGGGATCTTCCCAACCCAGGTCTCCCGCATTACAGGCAGATTCTTCACCGTATGAGCCAACAGGGAAGCCTGAGAATATTGGAATGGGTAGCCCATCCCTTCTGTAGCAGATCTTCCCAACCCAGGAATTGAACCAGGGTCTCCTGCATTGCAGGTGGGTTCTTTACCAGCTTAGCTACCAGGGAAGCCCTGGCACATAGTGGAGGCTCAGTGAAATGGGCTTTGGTATCATGACAGCATCACAACCATGGCAAGATCTTCCCTCTTCTGCTTTAGCAGGGGTGGGAGTGCTGCTGAAATCCCATGGGGACACATGGCGGGAGGGACAGTGGGGAAGGGAAGAGGGATTAGAAACCCTCTTCTAGCTTGAGACTGCGGCCTCTCTGTCCCTCATATCTAGAGCCTGCTTCTCAGAGGGTTGTCTCCAGAGTAGCCAGGTGCAAGGGAGTACTGGGAAGGTCCCAAAGGACTTGGAAGATCAACACTTTGGTCTGGGTGCCTTGTCACACTTCCCTACCCCAGGATGGACTTGTCTCCTCTGTTGTCAGGAGGAAAACAGTGTGCAGAATGCTCCCTTCCTCCTCTCTCAGGTTCCCTAAAAAGGCCAAGTGGTCCCCAAAGAGAGGAGTATGGCTATGGCTGGTGACCAGGACCCCTAAGTTCCCACTTTGCCTGAGAGGAGGCCCCCTTTCAGGCAAGGGGGCCCAAGGTCCCACATCTGCTTGCTCAAGTCCCAGAGTCGCAGGCCTTGCCAGAGTCTTCCCCTGTCTGAGAGGTCTTTCTGGTCTTGATGTTGTGCAAGACTGGCCTTCCTCCCTGACTAGCTTCCAGGGCAGGCAGTGGAGCTGAGGCTTTGGGAAAAGAGGAAGGAACCCCGAGCTGGGTCTCCTTTCCCAGAGAGACAATGACACTTTGAGCTCCTGGCCCTCCCCACATCCTCCTCACCCGCGGTTCACCAGCCCTGCAGCCCCGTCCCTCTGTGGAGCAGGTACTCCCATCCCCGGGGATGGATGTACTCAGCCTCTAGGCTGAGCTGAGGCTTGGGAGCAGGGCTGGATTGGGATTTTGGGGAGGACACCTGGGTGTCCAAACCCAAGACAAAGATACGCTCATAACCCAAAGCCTTGCACAACTCCAAAGTTTCCCCAACTCACATCCCAACCCCCATCTAACCCTGACTTCTGCCCCGCCCAGCCTTGGTACTTATTCCACCCCTACCTCACCCCCCATTGCATCCCATCCCCAACCATTTAGTAACCATCATCTCCATCCAGTCCCAGGCCTGACTGGCACCCTCACCCAACCCCATCACCCTCTCCTCCACGCCAACACTAATTCCATTCCAAAACGCAGCCTAACCATCACTTTCACCCCAAACCAACTGCAGCCCGACCCTCCCCTTCCCGCAGTTCTTTTCATTCATTACCACTTCATTCATCTGAGCGAAGTTCCCCCTGCACCATCCAGCATAGCTTGGTGGAATGGGCATTAGGGCTAAGAGCATTTACAGCCAGATTAAGGAAAGAAAGGTGATGCTTCTACTACCCGTTTCAAAGCCAATAGACCTCATTTATGGATAATGTGGTTTTCCGAGTTAAATGGCCTATGTTTTAGACTTTCCATTATTATGAAGATATGTATTCCTGGAATCACCCATCTGAACCTGCTTTCTGACCTGTTGAGCAGAGTGCTGAAGCTGGCTTGGTCACCCCCTTTCCCTCCTTCTCCAACTTGAATAGGGAAGTTGGGAGAAGCTCTGGTATTGGGAAATAGAAACTGAATCCTGAACCCAAGCACAGCTGCCTGCAGTGAAACTGCCTTTGCCCTTTCTTCTCCAGGCCAAACTTGGCCTCTGGGACCAGAAATCAGGGACTTGTGGCCCTAGTCGCCCTCCCAGATGTCCTGGGACACTTGGTCTCATATTTACCCACTCACTCTCTCTAACACAGAGAGCAAATGTGGGTGTCCCCAATGTGCCATACACCCCAACCCAGTGCTGAGGCAGCATCTATCAATTCAGAGGAGTGGGACTGTAAACCCTGTCTTCAGAAGGTCCAAGGCTTGGAGATTCCAGGATGAACCCTGGAACTGTGCTCCCCCAAATGGTCATTGCCTGAGGGCTACAGTGCTTCCTGTCCCCAGTATAGCCCCCCGCCTTCCCAGGAGCTGCAATGATCCGTCTACCATCAGGAGGTGCTAGGTGCCCACCAGGACACCCCACTCAACCCGAGCCCTAGGGGCACCTTCCTGTCAGCACCAGGCTCTTAACTGGGACAGGAGCTCCCTTCCTGGAGTTCTTCACGCCCTTCCCTTTTTTCCAGGAAAGTTCTCTGGGCTGAGGCTGGTCTTTGGGGTGGAACAAGCTGAGCAATAAGCTGGACTCTGGTGGGACTGACCCCTTGGTTATTGGGACTGGGCTAAGTATAGGTGACATCTACAGGCTGTGACTTTGGGTGGTTCTAGAAAGGGTCCTCTCAAAAAGCCCTGCTCCATTCTGGGGTCTGCTGCTGCTGCTAAGTCACTTCAGTCGTGTCCAACTCTGTGTGACCCCATAGACAGCAGCCCACCAGGCTCCCCGTCCTTGGGATTCTCCAGGCAAGAACACTGGAGTGGGTTGCCATTTCCTTCTCCAATGCATGAAAGTGAAAAGTGAAAGTGAAGTTGCTCAGTCATGTCCGACTCTTAGCGACCCCATGGACTGGAGCCTACCAGGATCTTCCATCCATGGGATTTTCCAGGCAAAAGTACTGGGGTGGGGTGCCATTGCCTTCCCCGATTCTGGGGTCAGTGTGTCTAAAATCCCACCATTCCTCCTGTGGCTTCAGCGTTCCTCTTTCCAGGGCCCTAGATGGGAACCGCAGGGAAGCTGGGGACAATGTGAACACTGGTGGTGTCCCAGCTGTAGAGGAGCCGACCCTGATGCTCGGTGTGGCCCAGGGCCACATCTGCCCCCAAACATGGCCAGCAGGCTGCTGTTGAGTCCAGCTTCCAGGACACTGCAGCCAGGTCACATGGCCCGGCCTGGGCCAGCATGACCAAGGACCAGGTGTGGAGGGTGTGGGTACATCTTCCAGGGAGAGGAGCAGCACTAGGACTGCCCCAAATACTGAGGACCAGCCACGGGGCCCCAGCAAATGACCAGACCTGCCTGCAGGAGCGGTCTAGCCAGGGGCCCCAGTCTCCTGAGGAACAGGGCTCGGCCTGTTCTTTCCACAGTTTTGCCTTCTCTGTGCTTGCTCTAAGGACATCCCTCCTCTCTTCGCACTTGGCTAGTCATCCTCACAGGCAATTCAGCACCTCTCCAGGCTCTGTTCAGCCTCTTAGTGCCCTCTGATAGCCACCAGAATCAGCTGGGCCCCATCCCTGAGACAGATGGACTTGGGACCGGAAGATATCATGAGTTTCCTGTCCCCGCGTCCAGGTTCCCCAGGCCCTTCCCCTCACTCTGCAGGGTCAGCATTTAGGGCCAAGAAAGATTGCAAAGTTGACAATATGGGTTTGTATGTGTATGTGGTAAAGTTTACTGTTTTAACTATTCTTTAAGTATGAAATTCAGTGGCATTAAGTACGTTCATACTACTGTGTAGCCATCATTACTGTCTATTTCCGGAACTTTTTCATCATCCAAAATAGAGACTCTGTACCTATTAAACATTAACTTCTCCGTCCCTCCTCTCTCCAGACCCTGGTAACTTCTAGTCTACTTTCTACGAACCTGCCTATTCTACGTATCTCATAAAAGTGGACTTATATAATATTTGCCCTTTTGTGCTTAGCTTATTTCATGTGTCAGAATTTCATTTCTTCCTATGCTGCTGCTAAGTCACTTCAGTCGTGTCCGACTCTGTGCGACCCCATAGATGGCAGCCCACCGGTCTCCCCCATCCCTGGGATTCTCCAGGCAGAACACTGGGGTGGGTTGCCATTTCCTTCTCCAATGCATGAAAGTGAAAAGTGAAAGTGAAGATGCTCAGTCATATGTGACTCTTAGCGACCCCATGGACTGCAGCCCACCATGCTCCTCCATCCATGGGATTCTCCAGGCAAGAGTACTGGAGTGGGGTGCCATTGCCTTCTCCATTTCTGTTGTATGGATATATCACATTCATCTGTTGATGGACACTTGGGTTGCTTCTACTTTTTGGCTATTATAAATAATGCTGCTGTGAACATGTGTGCAAATATCTATTTAAGGCCCTATTTTTTATTCTTTTGGGTATATACCTAGAGGTGAAGTTGCTGGGTCATATGATAATCTGTGTCTGACTTTTTGAGGAAACACAAAACTTTCCAAAGGGGCTGTACCATTTCACATTTCTACTAATGGTACATGAGTCTTCCAATTTCTCCACAGCCTTGTCAACATTTGTTATTTTCTGGTTTTGTTTGTTTTTTTACAGTGTGAAGTGGTAGCTCACTGTGGTTTTGATTTGCCTTTCCCTAATGACTACTGATCTTAGTTTTCTGAATGTTGAGCTTTAAGCCAACTTTCTCACTCTCCTCTTTCACTTTCATCAAGAGGCTTTTTAGTTCTTCTTCATTTTCTGCCTTAAAGGTGGTGTCATCTGCATATCTGAGGTTATTGATATTTCTCCTGGCAATCTTGATTCCAGCTTGTGTTTCTTCCAGCCCAGCGTTTCTCATGATGTGCTCTGCATAGAAGTTAAATAAACAGGGTGACAATATACAGCCTTGACGTACTCCTTTTCCTGTTTGGAACCAGTCTGTTGTTCCATGTCCAGTTCTAACTGTTGCTTCCTGACTTGCATATAGGTTTCTTAAGAGGCAGGTCAGGTGGTCTGGTATTCCCATCTCTCTCAGAATTTTCCACAGTTTATTGTGATCCACACAGTCAAAGGATTTGGCATAGTTAATAAAACAGAAATAGATGTTTTTCTGGAACTCTCTTGCTTTTTCCATGATCCAGCGGATGTTGGCAATTTGAGCTCTGGTTCCTCTGCCTTTTCTAAATCCAGCTTGAACATCTGGGAGTTCACGGTTCACGTATTGCTGAAGCCTGGCTTGGAGAATTTTGAGCATTACTTTACTAGCGTGTGAGATGAGTGCAATTGTGTGGTAGTTTGAGCACTCTTTGGCATTGCCTTTCTTTGGGATTGGAATGAAAACTGACCTTTTCCAGTCCTGTGGCCACTGCTGAGTTTTCCAAATTTGTTGGCATATTGAATACAGCACTTTCACAGCATCATCTTCCAGGATTTGGAATATCTTTTTTGTACAAAAATGTGAAGATCTTTTTGTACAGTTCTTCTGTGTATTCTTGCCACCTCTTCTTAATATCTTCTGGTTCTGTTAGGTCCATACCATTTCTGTCCTTTATCGTCCCCATCTATTTCATGGAAATGGGGAAACAGTGGAAACAGTGTCAGACTTTATTTTTTTAGGCTCCAAAATCACTGCAGATGGTGACTGCAGCCATGAAATTAAAAGATGCTTACTCCTTGGAAGGAAGGAAAGTTATGACCAACCTAGATAGCATATTCAAAAGCAGAGACATTACTTTGCCAACAAAGGTCCGTCTAGTCAAGGCTATGGTTTTTCCAGTGGTTGTGTATGGATGTGAGAGTTGGACTGTCAAGAAAGCTGAGCACCGAAGAATTGATGCTTTTGAAATGTGGTGTTGGAGAAGACTCTTGAGAGTCCCTTGGACTGCAAGGAGATCCAACCAGTCCATTCTGAAGGAGATCAGCTCTGGATGTTCTTTGGAAGGACTGATGCTAAAGCTGAAACTCCAGTACTTTGGCCACCTCATGTGAAGAGTTGACTCATTGGAAAAGACTTTGATGCTGGGAGGGATCGAGGGCAGGAGGAGAAGGGGACGACAGAGGATGAGATGGCTGGATGGCATCACCAACTCAATGGACATGAGTCTGAGTGAATTCCGGGAGTTGGTGATGGACAGGGAGGCCTGGCATGCTGCGATTCATGGGGTTGCAAAGAGTCGGACACAAGTGAGCGACTGAACTGAACTGAATGACTACTGATGTTGAGTATCTTCTCATGGGCTTGTTGACCATTTGTATATCATCTTTGGAGAAATGTCTATACAAGCTTTCAGCACATTTTTTCAAATTTAAGTTGTTTTGTGGGGGTTGTTGTTAAATTGTTGGAGTTCTTTATATATTCCAGATGTTAATCCCTTATCAGCTATATGATTTGCAGGTATTTTCCTCCAATTCTGTGGGTTGAGTTTTCACTCTCTGGATAGTATCCTTTGATGCAAAAAACATTTTGCATTTTGATCAAGTTCAATTTATCTATTTTTTCTTTTGTTGCTTTGCTTTTGGTGTCATGCTTAAGAAATCATCGCCTGCTACTAGGTCATGAAGATTTTCACCTGTTTTCTTCTAACAATTTTATGGTTCCAGAGGCACTCTGTGATGAAGGGCCGGCCTTCTTGTGCATGGCATACAGTAGGCATTTATCTCTTGTTTGTGAGCTATGTGCCACACAGGGTTCTTGTGTCCCCTGTCACACCAAACTTGCCCTGCCACGAACTCTAAACCCTCAAGGACCACACTCTTCTCTTGCCCACTGCTGCAGGGGGCGAGGGGCTCTGCACTGCTGCAGGACACATGTCCTCAGTCCCAAGTCCTGAGAAATGGGTGCTCACAGCTACAAAGAACAAGTTAAATACAGAAATGGCTCTAGGGTGGCTAGAGACCCCAAAGGGAAAGTTTCAGCTAGAAGCCACTTTGAAGACTGAATAAGATTTCAACAGGCAAAGATCATTTGTGGTGAAGCCAGAGCTGGAGAGCTGGAGAGCTTGTGTATAGACAGTACCGGCCCCAGGGTGGGAACTGGTCGCAGGGGGAGCATTAAATGGGGGCAGAGCTGGCAGTAGGAAAGGAAGGCCTTTCAGGGATGTAGGGGAGCCACATCTCACGGGCAATGGGGAGCCATAGTAGGTTTTTGAGTAAGGGAGGACTCTTGAAGGCTGCAGTTTTCTAAGTGCTCAAATTCTATTATGGTCTACAGCTGGTAAGACTAGTGGTAGGGAGACAAATTTCAAGTAAGAAACCATCATTTTTGCTGGATGCCTTGGAATAAGTCATTGTGCCTCTCTGGGCTGCAGTTGCTGGTGACTTGGGCATCAGGGAGGGGGCAAGGAAGTGGGGGAAATAGAAAAACAGCTGTTCATCTTTGAAGAGGCTGGGAAAGCAGAACTTAGGGTGGGGCCAAGCGACAGACAGAGGATTTTCTGGGGCCACCAAGTGAAGGCATTCCTGGACACAGCCTGAGCTGGGAACATGGGCTCCTGGATGCCAGCTGGCAGCTGCCCTGCCCTCTCACTGGGTTGGCCAGCATAGTGTGTGGGGAAACAGGCCTGGGATCCCAGCAGGCTCTGAGACTGAGGTTCCCTAGGAGATCCCTGTGTGCCCAGCACAGTGCTCCCTGACCTCATAGGCAACAGAACCAGCGTGACAACCTGCTATGGACTTCCTGCTCCAGCTCCTCCTCTTGGCCTTACCCATCCCAGCAGGTAAGCTTTGCTGGCCTTTTCCTTCTCACAGGGCCTGGCCGTGGCGAGTCCAGCCTCTGTTGGCCTGGGCAGACTGAACTGTGTCTGGTCACAGGTTTAGCTGCTGAGGTTGAAGGAGGGCATGAGGAGGCGGTGACAGGGAACAGGGACCCTCTCTGGGGTGCCCAGAGGGGTTGCATTGCTGGGGGCAGGGCAGGGCAGGATTTGAGAGTGCATCTGGAACACCTTCTGGGGGGCAGAGCATGACCCCTGGCCTGCATTACACTCTTTCTTGTCCTGCCTCTCCCTCAGACCTGACCTCGTGGGGCGTCTCCAGTCCCAAGACCGTGAAGGGTATGAAGGGGTCCTGCCTCATCATCCCCTGCACCTTCAGCTTCCCTGCCAGTGTGAATGTGCCAGATGGCATCACAACCATCTGGTACTATGACTACTCAGGCAGACGGGAGGTAGTGACTCACTCCACAAACCCCCAGCTGGTGGAGGCCCACTTCCAAGGCCGTGCCCAGATGGTGGGGAATCCTGAGCTCAGGGTGTGCAACCTGCTGCTGAAGGACCTGCAGCCTGAGGACTCAGGCTCCTACAACTTCCGCTTCGAGATCAGCGAGGGCAACCGCTGGGTAGATGTCAAAGGCACAGCAGTCACTGTGACAGGTGAGAGCAGGGTCACCGACTGAAAGGGACTCCAGACTGCTCCTGGCCCCACTGGCTCACAGCTCCAACCCTGGTCCTAAACCCAAACCCAAACCCAGGCCCTAATCTTGGCTGCAGTTCCAGCCCATCCCTGTGCCCCCTAGCATTCACCCCCAGTGAACCCCTGGCTTTCTCCTTCCCCTTGAAGCCCCCTGCCCCAGGCTGAGGTCTCCAGGGCAGGAGGTCTCAGGTATGGTGAAGGGGAGCCCCCAGCCTCCCGTCTTTGTCCTCAGAGGAGCTCATCATGCCCACTGTGGCCTCTCCAGCTGAGCTGCATGAAGGCATGGAGGTGGACTTCAACTGCTCCACTCCGTACGTGTGCCTGCAGGAGCCGGTCACCCTGCGGTGGCAAGGCCAGGACCCTGCCCGCTCCACCACCTCCACACTCCAGAAGCTTGAGCCCACGGGCATCCACCACCAGGAGACCCTCCACATGGCCCTGTCCTGGCAGGACCATGGCCGGACCCTGAGCTGCCAGCTCTCAGCAGCCAACCATAGGACTCAGCAGGATATTCACCTCCAAGTGCAGTGTGAGTGAATGTGGCAGGCAGGGTGGGTAGCACATCCTTGTTACTGAGCTCACACACATCTGTGGTTCCCCAGTGGAAACCATCCCTTTCCGGCCTGCAGAAATAGCCAGGCTGTGCTTGGACCTCCAGAGTGGAGCAGGTGGAAAGACTGCTAAGCCCCAAGAGTTAGTATTAAAAGGCTCCCTCCACCTCCAGTCCCTGAAGCTAGGCTGGGCAGGGAAGGGGAGACTCAGCCGGAGAACTGGGGGTTGGCCAGTAGGGGCCCTGGGATTTAGACCAGCTCTGGAGGATGAGGAGGCAGCGAAGGTTCACCCCTTTCCTGCCACTCACACTCAATGACCAGGGTAACACTTGGACATGGCAAAGAGACAGTGGGAGGAATTCCAAGTTTTCACTTGATTATGCATCTTCCCATCACAGTAAAGACGGGCAGCCTGTTCTAGAACAACTGCCGTACATAGGCATCAGGCTGCTGGCTTCACCATTGACTAGATGAGCAAACTTGGGGCAAGTTACTCGCCTCTCAGAGCTTCTGTTTTCTCACTACCTCTCTGTAATGGAGGTAATAATAAATAAGTTTTATCTCACAGGATTGTTATGAAAATTAAAAGTGTGCTTAGCACCTTTTAAGCATGAAAAAATATTAGCTTCTATTATTTTCATAGTTACATAGATTAAGGACTTGAAAATACTAGTGAATAGTGAAGTCGCTCAGTCGTGTCTGACTCTTTGTAACCCCATGGACAGTAGCCAACCAAGCTCCTCCGTCCATGAGATTTTCCAGGCAAGAATACTGGAGTGGGTTGCCATTTCCTTCTCCAGGGGATCTTCTCGACCCAGGGATCGAACCCGGGTCTCCTGCATTGTAGGAAGATGCTTTACCGTCTGCTGCTGCTGCTAAGTCTCTTTCACTTTACCGTCTGAGCCCCCAGGAAAATATTAGCTTTTTTTTTTTTTTTTTTTGCCACACTGCATGGCTTGTTTTGGCGGGAGGAGAAGGGGACGTCAGAGGATGGGATGGTTGGATGGCATCACCAACTCAGTGGATATGAGTTTGAGTAAACTCTAGGAGTTGGTGATGGACAGAGAGGCCTGACGTGCTGCAGTCCATGGAGTTGCAAAGAGTTAGACACAACTGAGCAACTGAACTGAACTGAACTGAACTGCATGGCTTGTGGGATTTCAGTTCCCTGACTAGGGACTGAACCCGGGTCACAGTAGTGAAAGCCCAGAGTCCTAACTACTAGGCAATCAGGGAACTCCTGAAAATATTAGCTTTTATTAGCATAGTTACATAGAGAGAGGCTTAAGAACAAGATTTAAAGAAATGCAGTTTCTTTGTATCGTTGGCATCTCCCAGCAAATGAGTTAACAGTTCTCAGAATTTGACTCTGCCTTTAGCCCTTGTTTAAAGGACATCTAAGGGATGGTTTGTCCCTTGCCAGCAGCTGCCACAAGCCACTAAAGCAAGCAGTGTGCCCATGGCCCTCAGATAGAAGAGATGGCAATGGACATGTCATGGGGCAGAAAGCCACTGAAGGCAGTGTAGGCTGAATGCTATGCCAAGCATCATGGCATCAGGCTGTCAGTAGACAAATACAGGAGCAGGCTTCCTCATAATGTGAGGCCAGTGCCTGCCCTGGACAGGGGACTGATGGGAGTTCCGGTTTATCTGGGTGGGCTTCCTTAGGGCAGAGTGTTGAAAGGGGAGTGGAAAAATGCCCCTGCCTTCCCTGGGCACCATACTCGACAACCCCTGTCATGCCTTGCAGATGCCCCCAAGGGTGTGGAAATCCTCCTCAGCCCCTCGGGGCGGAACATCCTTCCAGGGGATCTGGTCACACTCGTCTGCCAGGTGAACAGCAGTCACCCTCAGATCAGTTCTGTGCAGTGGGTCAAGGATGGGACCCACCTCAAAAACCGAAGTCGTGTACTACAGTTGCCCCGGGCAGCCTGGGCTGATGCTGGCGTCTACACCTGTGAAGCTGGGAATGGCGTGGGCTCTTCGGTCTCACCTCCTGTCAGCCTCCACATCTTCAGTGAGTCCTGGGTGGGCCTGGGTCTTGACCAGAGTGTAGGGAGGCATCCAGGCCATGAGGGCTGTGGGAAAGGAGGCCAAGGTGCCTCCTGGTATGCCTGTGTGGAGTTCCAGCTTGGCTTCTGACAGGTGGCAAACCTCCCTGGCAGTGAACAGGGCAAAGAAATGCATGGCCAGCCCAGGAGGCTCCTCTTCAGAGGGTTGTGATGTACAGCGCGCAGAGGTTTAAGCTGCAACCCTGGGGGGTGGGGCCTGGAAGTCGCCTGAGTAGCCCTCAGGTGTGCTCTATTCTGCCCCCTAGTGGCTGCGGTCCAGGTGAGCCCAGCAGGCTCCATTCTGGAGAACCAGACTGTGACGCTGGCCTCCAACACACCGAAAGAAGCGCCCAGAGAGCTGCGCTACACATGGTACAAAAACCACGAGCTGATGAAGGCCACCCACGGTCGCATCCTCCAGCTGCAGTCAGTCACCAGGGCCGATACAGGCTTCTACTTCTGTGAGGTGCAGAATGCCCAGGGCAGAGAGCGCTCTGACCCAGTCAGCGTGGTGGTCCACCGTAAGTGGTGGGGACGAGGGCACTGGAGCTGGGAGCCAGACCAAAGATTAGAGCCCCTGCAGGAGGGTTAGGGTCCTGGGATGGCGTGCCCTTGAGCTCACATCTGGGCAAGGCTTTGAACCCCCCAGCCCTCAGTGTCCTATTTTAAACAACTTTTTATTTTGAAATAAGTTCAAACTTAAAAGTTGCAAGAAAAATACAAAGAATTATCATATACCTTTAACCTCGATTCCCATTTTTTAACATTTGATTTTCTTTCTAATTATATATATTTGTGTGTATATATGTACTCACACACATATACGTATGCAAATACACATGCACATATATGTGTGCACGCTTGCACACATTTTCACTACATATACACTCTATTCACATGTGTATATACATATGCCCTCTATATGTATACATGCACACATAATCTATCTATCTATCCATTTATATTCTTCAGGCATAATGGCCCTTTATTCCTTAATTTCTCAGCATGTATTTCCTAGGGTCATTCTCATGCATAACCACAGTACAATTATATGTAGTCAAGAAACTTAACATTCATATAAGATCATTATATAATTTACAATCCATGTTTAAATTTTACCGGTTGGCCCAATAATGCTCTTTATGGTAATTTTTTTTTTCTGGTTTAGGATTCAGTTCAGAATCTTGCATTGCATTAAACTGTCAAATCTCTTTATTCTCCTTTCTTCAGTCTTTCCTTGTCTTCCTTGACATTGAACCCTGACGAGCACAGGTCAGTTTTTTTGTGATATTCTCACCTTGCATTGGTCTGAATGGAGCAGACCAAGCCCATGCACCTGGGCAGAGACACCACGGACATGATTCTGTGTCTGTCTCCCCGTGTCACCTCAAGAGGCACATGGGGTCAGTTTGTCTCATTGCTGGGAGTGTGGACTTTGATCATTTGCTGCAGTGCTGTCCTCTGCCAGCTTTCTTTACCAGTTTTCCCACCATTAAAGTGGGGTCTCTGGATCCCTACTCTCAGGGTGACTGCAAGGATTGACTAGGATGAACTAGGATGACAGAGTGATTTGCCCAGTCTGGGGACAAATAGGAGCTGCTGGGGTCACTACCTTTTCCCAGGGCATCATGGGACAAAGTAGGTGCAGGGGTCAGAGGCTATAAGAGGAAATCCAGGAATGCACCTGTTGAGGGTAACAGGCCTGTCCCTCATCTCCATACAGACCCACCCCTCACCCCACACCTAACTGCCTTCCTGGAGACTCAGGAAGGACTGGTGGGCATCCTCCAGTGCTCTGTGGTCAGCGAGCCCCTGGCTACTCTGGTGTTGTCACATGAGGGCCTCATCCTCGCCTCAACTTCCGGAGAGGGTGACCAGAGCCCACGCTTCAGTGTCTACTCTGCCCCAAACTCCCTGCGCCTGGAGATTCGAGACCTGGGGCCAACGGACAGTGGGGAGTACACGTGCTCAGCCACCAATTCCCTTGGGAATTCATCCTCCACCCTGGACTTCCATGCCAATGGTAAGATGGTCCCACTGGGGCTGGTAGAAGGAGCCTGAGGAGGAGCCTGCTCTGGCCTCTTCCTCCTGAGAACCAAGAGGGCTCAACTGAAGGCCTGACCTAGCTGGCTAGAAAAAAAAATCACATCAAAGATCTGAGCTATACAGTCATCCCAGTCCCAGAGTTTCCGCATAAGTCAAAGCAAAATGAGAAACGTGGCAGATTGAGTTATTACTTTTGTTATCCATTCCGACTCTGAACTTACAGGGTTTTTCAATGCACATTCATTTGTTTTTTATTTACTGAACATTTGGGGCAGACTCTGTGGTAGGAGTCAGATGCAGAAGCCCAAATAGAGAGACTGAGTCTTGGTGCACATGTTGTCCTTCCCTCCTTCTGAGGCAGACATAGCTAATTGATCAAGCCAGGTTTTTGACAGAGGCCTAGGATCTGGCCCAGAATCCTGCTCAACCATGCTGCAGCCAGCTACCAATAGATCTGAATTGACATTCAAGGTCAAACCCTTCTGATCATCAAGAGATTGACAGGGCTGATGCCATGATACTCAGACCTCCTGATAATTGAGTTGGGAGAAGCCCCGGAGGTCTTCCTACTGTGAGTGGCATGGAGCTGCAGACATGCAGGGGAGCTGAGCTTTCTTCTCTCCTTCTCCGATAGTGGCCCGCCTCCTCATCAACCCAGCAGCAGAAGTGGCAGAAGGGCAGGCGGTAACACTTAGCTGTAGGAGCAGTCTGAGCCCAATGCCTGACACCCGCTTCTCCTGGTACCGAAACGGGGCCCTGCTTCTCGAGGGGCCCAGCAGCAGCCTCCTGCTCCCTGTGGTCTCCAGCACTGACGCCGGCTCATACCACTGTCGGGCCCAGGATGGCCATGGCACCAGCGGGCTCTCCTCACCTGCTGTCCTCACCGTCCTCTGTGAGTAGCCTTCCCTCCAGCCCCTGCCTGCTGTGGGAAGATCAGCCACCAGAGCCCATCAGCCC
Organism: Tragelaphus eurycerus; assembly: GCA_935064755.1. NCBI lineage: Eukaryota > Metazoa > Chordata > Mammalia > Artiodactyla > Bovidae > Tragelaphus > Tragelaphus eurycerus. Next base: position 322,737 of record CAKXYN010000282.1, on the reverse strand, counting down.
CCTCCTCCAGGACCTCCTGACTCTGTCCTGGCCAGAGTCCTGATGGAAGGCAGCCGCGAACCTGGGCACCATGGCCCTGACTGCCCTAGCTGAAATATGGAGACTGAGTCTAGGGCATCCCATTTCCCCATCCCAGACCCATTGAGCTCTGCCTCTAGCCTCAGACCCATCATGGACACCATGTCCCAAGCTTTATCCTCTGCAGCTGGGCCCTGGGACACTCTACTCCTATATATGTAGACACGCCCCATAGGCAGCACCCTCACAGGTGCAGACACAAAGGCAGAGCCTCCCCACATAGGCCTGCATCTCGTCAAGGGTGGATACTCCTGAGCTGCTGACCAACATTCAGGACATGCTCAACTTCCAGCACGGCTTCTCTAACATGTGCAGGACGCGTGTCCAGGGACTGTCAGGAAGAGTGGTCACCTCTTGGGGGTTTTCTAGTGTTCAGGGTGAGATCACCTGGGGGTCTTGGTCCCACTCTTCAGAAATTTCTAGGAGGAGGGCAATTTAGACATTATCTGTTCTCATGGGAGCTGGCTTGGAGATCAGAGATAATAGACAGGCAGGGTCTTAGGGGAGAGGGTGTGAAGAGAGGAAGCAGACAGTAAAACAACCAGGGATTGCTCTGTAGGTACTCTGCCCAGGAGCACAGGGCTGTTATGCAAGGTGGCTGCTAGCCCATACAGTTCTGGCAATGGCACCCCACTCCAGTACTCTTGCCTGGAAAATCCCAGGGATGGAGGAGCCTGGTAGGCTGCAGTCCATGGGGTCGTGAAGAGTCAGATATAACTGAGCAACTTCACTTTCACTTTTCACTTTTCTGCATTGGAGAAAGAAATGGCCCACTCAAGTATTCTTGCCTGGAGAATCTCAGGGACGGCAGAGCCTGGTGGGCTGCCATCTATGGGGTCTCACAGAGTCGGACATGGCTAAAGCAACTTAACAGCAGCAGCAGCAAGCTAGAAAAAGGCCCTCCTTCCTCTGGGAAGACTCAGTCCAGTGCTAAGGCATAGTTCAGCACACAGGCATGGGCTGAGGTCCTACCACCCAGGTCCGGTGGTCCTTGTATAATGCACAGTCTGCACAGCTGTTTGCGGCAGCTCTGGGTTCATGCCTTTGCTCAGTGTGTTCTGGGAGCCTAGCTAGCTTTGACTGCACCTGTGGGAGCCTGGCAGAGGCTGTGGGATAGTGCCCATATTCTTCTCTCTCCAGATGCCCCACGCCGGCCCACGTTCACTGCCCAGCTGGACCCTGACACCGCCGGAGCGGGCCAGCGAGGCCTCCTGTTGTGCCGTGTGGACAGCGACCCCCCGGCCCAGCTGCGGCTGTTCCACAGGGGTCGCGTGGTGGCCTCTTCCCTGCCATCAGGGGGCAGCTGTAGCGCCTGCGAGAGCTGTTCCCCACGCACAAAAGTTACCAGAGCCCCCAACCTGCTGCGGGTAGAGATCCAAGACCCGGTGCTGGAGGACGAGGGCGTGTACCTCTGCGAGGCCAGCAATGTCCTGGGCAACGCCTCTGCCTCAGTGAACTTCAATGCCCAGGGTGAGGCAGGGCAGGGAGCAGATCGCTTGGGGTCAGGGGCTGGTACTTGGGACCCTATTCATTTGCAACCCGCAGCTCCGAGGAGGGTCAGTTGGGCGAAACCACCTCCTGTCAGCAGAGGGAGTTTGGTTTCCTCCCTTTCCCTGTGGGCACCTAGAGGGGCTCCTTCCCACCTGCTCCAGACAGGGAGGGAGGACCACTCACCCTGGGAACTAGGGGGAAGCCGTCAGGGCTGACGCCCGTCTCAGTAAGCCTGTGCTGCCTCTCTCCAGCCACCGTCCTGGTCATCACACCGTCACACACGCTGCAGGAGGGCACCAGAGCCAACCTGACTTGCAGGGTGAGCCGGGAAGCTGGCGGCCCTGCCAACTTCACCTGGTTCCGAGATGGGGCCCTGTGGGCCCAGGGTCCCCTAGAGACCCTGACGCTGCTGCCTGTGGCCAGAACAGATGCTGCCCTGTATGCCTGCCGCATCCTCACTGAGGCCGGTGCCCAGCTCTCCACCCCTGTGTTCCTGCGAGTGCTCTGTGGGTGATAGGCAAGGGGATTTGGGCCCTTGGAGGGTGGAGGGGGTGGTCTGGGGCAAACAGAGTTGAGGTTGAGTTTGAGGAGGCAAGAACACAGCTTGGGTGTGGGCGCGTGTGGGCCTGGACTGCGTATCTGGAGGAGGACAGCCTGGCAGCTGAAAGATGGTGAGCTGGGTAGGGGCTGGCCTGAGTTCCCCACTGTCTCTACAGACCCTCCAGACCCTCCAAAGCTGTCTGCTCTCCTGGATGTGGACCAGGGCCACACGGCTGTGTTTGTCTGTACTGTGGACAGTCGCCCTCCTGCCCAGCTGGCACTGTTCCACGGCGAGCACCTCTTGGCCACCAGCCCAGGGCCCCAGCTTCCATCCCGTGGCTGCCTCCAGGCCAAAACCACAGCCAACTTCCTGCAGCTAGAGGTCCAAGACTTGAGCCTTAAGGACTCTGGCAGCTACAACGTGAGGCCAACAACGCCCTGGGATCAGCTAACACTTCCCTTTTCTTCCAGGTCCAAGGTGAGTGTTCTCTGTAGCTGTGGTGCATCCAAGTGTCCTGGGGGCCACTCTGCATATTTATGTAGAGATGTGTAATATATGGGCTTCCCAGATAGTGTTAGTGCTAAAGAATCCCCGGGCCAATGCAAGAGATGCAAAAGATACAGGTTTGATCCCTGGGCCCAGAAGATCCTCTGGAGGAGGAAATGGCAACCCACTCCAGTATTCTTGCCTGGAGAATCCCATGGACAGAGGAGCCTGGCATGGACGGAGTCGCAGAGTGGACACAACTAGCACATGGAATATGTAATGTATGTGTTAAGTCACTCAGTCATATTGGACTCTTTGTTACCCCAAGGACTGTAGCCCACCAGGCTCCTCAGTCCATGAGGTTCTCCAGCAAGAATACTGGAGTGGGTTGCCATTTCCTCCTCCAGAGGATCTTCCTGATGCAGGGATTGAACCCATGTCTTTTACGTCTCCTGCATTGGCAGGAGGGTTCTTTACCACTAGTGCCACTTCGGAGAAGGCAATGGCACCCCACTCCAGTACTCTTGCCTGGAAAATCCCATGGGCGGAGGAGCCTGGTGGGCTGCAGTCCATGGGGTCGCTAAGAGTTGGACACAACTGAGCGACTTCACTTTCACTTTTCACTTTCATGCATTGGAGAAGGAAATGGCAACCCACTCCAGTGTTCTTGCCTGGAGGATCCCAGGGATGGGGGAGGCTGGTGGGCTGCCGTCTATGGGGTTGCACAGAGTCAGACACGACTGAAGTGACTTAGCAGCAGCAGCAGCAGTGCCACTTGGGAAGCCCCATATAATGTACAAATTATCACATTTGTATATACATTATTGGTTGCTGTTTAGTTGCTAAGTTGTGTCTGACTGTACATATATATATATGAATATATCTATATTCTTCATTTATCTATCTGTATATATTCTTCTGTAATAATCCTGCCTAAGTGAATAAGCCAGAAAAGAACAAAGTTAATACCAATAATGCTGAAAAAAAAACTTGTTTTTTCCTCCCATAGTGACAAACATCAATTTTTGAACATTTTCCCTGGGACTTGTGTCTGTACCTCCTATTTACCATACCCTTTTCACAGGCAGAGAAATTGAAGGTCAGAGATTTAGGGGCTTGTTCATGGTCACATGACCAGGAGGGGGCCCTGCTAGCTCTGGATGAATTCAATGCTGGTCTCTGGCACAGTCTGAGCCCTCAATCGCCACTCTAGCTGTCCCTCCTTCTTACTTCCTCACTCTCCTCTCTTCCTGCTTCAAACCTGGGGGGAACGAGAGACAGCCCTTTGCCTGGTCTTCCGTTCCTGGGCTCTCATGACTTGGAAGTTGGGTGTGGAGATGGGCTAGAGAGAGCTGCTAATTTCCCCTTCCAAGCTGTTGGTCACCATGCTGAGGTCAGCTCATGATCAGGACAGTGGTCCTTGGATGGACCTAAATCCCTACCATTTCTGTGCTTTATGGGGTCAAAACAACATCTGTCAAGAGCTAGCACGTGCAGGTGCTGTGCATGGCACTAGGGTTGGACCCACGTGAGGCTCACCCTGTGGTACGTGAGATATGATTGACAAAGCAAAACCACAACTCAAGGTGGTGGGCAGTGAATGCCAGGTCAGAACCAGGGCAAGGGAGTCAGGCACAGGAGAGGAAGAGGCATGAAACTGCAGTGGGGCCCTCAGCAGTGGTCTGGGTGAGCAGTGGCTCTGGCACATGGGGTTGGGGTCTTGCTGTCCTCATGTGTACACAAACGCAGTCCCAGATGTGGAAGGTCCTCACCTGCTCTTGGTTTCTCTCTGCAGGAGCCTGGGTCCGAGTGTCACCATCGCCTGAGCTCCGGGAGGGCCAGGCTGTGGTCCTGAGGTGCCAAGTACCCACAGGGGTCCTGGAGGGGACTTCATACCATTGGTACCGAGATGGCCAGCCCCTCCAGGAGTTCACCTCAGCCACAATCCGTTTTGCAGCCATAACTTTGAGCCAAGCTGGGGCCTACCATTGCCAAGCCCAGGATCCCAGCTCAGCCACCATGAACCTGGCAGCTCCGGTCAGCCTCCATGTGTCTTGTAAGCACTTTGATCTGTTCATGTTTCTTGGGGAAGGAGGGAGCCAAGGGCATGACTGGGGAAGGGGGATATTGAGCCCTCGTCCTGGACTCTACTTCTGAGAGAGTCCTAGATGAGGGACCACCTGGTCGGGCCCTGACCATTGTCTGCCTCGTGTAGATGCCCCTCGCCAGGCCACACTCACTACCCTCATGGACACAGGCCCTGGGCAACTGGGCCTCCTCCTGTGCCGTGTGAACAGTGATCCTCCAGCCCAGCTACGACTGCTTCACGGGGACCACCTCGTGACCTCTACCCTGCAAGGAGTGGGGGGGCTTACGGGGAGCTCTCCCCGGCTACAGGTGGCTGTGGCCCCCAACACGCTGTGCCTGGAGATTCACAATGCGGTGTTGGAGGATGAAGGCATCTATACCTGCGAGGCCACCAATGCCCTGGGCCAGGCCTTGGCCTCAGCCACCTTTGATGCCCAAGGTCAGAATGGGGGTGTGAGTGTGTGAGTGGGTGGCTCTTTTAAGAGAAGAGGAGGTTGGAGAAGGTTCTGGAAGCCTGAGACACAGGCAGGAGGGCTGAACATAGGACAGTGCATTCCCACTCTTCTTAAGGGCAGCAGTCTCCAGGTTCTTGGTTTTCACTGAAGAACCTTTTTTAAAAACAGAATTTTACATGGATGCCCAGGGGATAAAACTAATCAGACAGGGGTCACTCAAGGAGAAACCACAGCAGGGCCTTTGAGGCCTGTGTTCTCCCAGGTGCCCTCCAACAGGGTCAGGGAGGGCTCAGGGCACTGCAGGGAGAGCTCTGCTGGGGACCACCTGACAGATGATGAGCTGTTTCCCAAGCTGCATCTCTGATCCCCACTTCCAGGTGAATCGCCTGTGCCTCCCAGAGGCTGAGAGGCTTCCCACCCTACAGGTGGCTTGCTTTACCAGCCTTCGGTATTCCCTGGTGTCCCTGTGCCCTCTTCTCTCTCCAGCTGTGAGTGTGCAGGTGTGGCCCAAAGCCACCGTGCAGGAGGGGCAGCTGGTGAACCTGACCTGCCTTGTATGGACCACTCACGTGACCCAGCTCACCTACACATGGTACCAAGATGGGCAGCAGCGCCCAGATGCTGCCCACTCCATCACCCTCCCCAATGTCACGGTCGTGGACGCCACCTCCTACAGCTGTGGCGTGTTGATCCCTGGCCAGACACTCCATCTCTCTAGGCCTGTCACCCTGGATGTCCTCTGTGAGTCTGGATGGATGCAGGGTGGAGCTGGGAGGGATGACAGCAGCTTGTGGGGATCAGGGCATGGCCAAGTCCCACAGTCATCTACCCCAGGAACTCAGCACCCAGCTGGCTAGTACTGGACAAGGAGCATTAGAGTTGGGGGACACTGGGGCAGAGGAGCAGTGCTGCAGGTTGGGCAAGTGGAGGCCATTGGGGGCAGGGAGCCAAAGCCTTCCTGTTTTGAATGCCACCTGCAAACTGGCCTCCTTACCGCTGTGGGCGCTGAACTCCTTCTCTGCCTTTCTGCATCATAGATGCACCCCGCAGCCTGCGCCTGACCTATCTCCTGGAGAGCCGTGGCGGGCAGCTTGCCCTGGTGCTGTGCACCGTGGACAGCCGTCCACCTGCTCAGCTGGTCCTCAGCCATGCTGGCCACCTCCTGGCCTCCTCGACCACAGCCTCTGTCCCCAACACCCTGCAGCTGGAGCTGTGGGAGCCCGGGCCCAGCAATGAGGGTCTCTACAGCTGCTCAGCCCGCAGTCCTCTGGGTCAGGTCAACACATCCTTGGAGCTGCGGCTAGAGGGTGAGGCAGGGCCTAGCCGGGGTGGGATCAGCTCTAGTGTCTTGCTGGACCCAGCTGACCCTGTCTTCTTGGTACAGGTGTGCAGGTGACCCTGGCTCCATCAGCCGCTGTGCCTGAGGGAGCCCCTATCACAGTGAGCTGTGAAGACCCTGTTGCCTGCCCACCCACTCTCTATGCCTGGTACCACAATAGCCGTTGGCTGCAGGAGGGGCCAGAGGCCTCTCTCTCCTTCCCAGTGGTTACACGGTCTCATGCAGGAGCCTATACCTGTCAGGTCCGAGATGCCCAGGGTACCCGCAGCTCCCGGCCCACAGCGCTGCATGTCCTCTGTAAGCAAGGGTCCTTGCCTGGGGGTGCCCAGGGTGAGTGGAAAGTACTTCTGGGCCCTAGTCTGGGTGGGCACAAGACTGCACAGGACTGAACCTGGGAATGAACACTTGGGGAAAGACATAGTGGGTGAGGGAAGATTCCTTAGGTTCCTCTGAACCCTGCCTGGAGGAATCTGCCCACAGGATTCCTGAAGCTGTCACTCCCCAGAAGTGACCATTTCCCCAGAGGCTTCAGCCTCACCAATGCCAGGCAGGTGGGCCATGGATAGCACAGATTTCCAAGCAAGACCTTCAACTCCGCCCTGCTCTACCATCCAGATGCCCCCCGGGACGCTGCTGTGTCCTCCTTCTGGGACTCAAGGACCAGCTCCATGGCTGTGGTACAGTGCACCGTGGACAGTGAGCCGCCTGCCGAGCTGGCCCTGGCCCTCAATGGCAAAGTTCTGGCCACCAGCAACGGCATCCCTGGCTTGGCCCTGGACCAGGCCATGTCCAGGTGGCCCGCAATGCCCTGCGGCTGCGAGTGCAAGCTGTGCCCTCAGGAGACAAGGACACCTATGTCTGCACAGCTCGCAACCTGCTGGGCTCAGTCAGCACCACCTTGGGGCAGCTGCAGGCAGAAGGTCAGCCAGCCAGGAGGCAGGAGGGGCGCCGTTGCTGTGGGGTCTGAGTCTGTGTGAGGGGTGGGGCTCCCACAAGAAGAAGCTGGCTGGCCTGACTTGATGGGGAGGAACAGTGCCCACTGGAGGAGGGTTGCTCAGCCTGAGGGGGATAAACAGCCTGGCTTTTGGAGAGCTCCCTACAGGAGAGGTGGGTGGAGATATGGCAACAACTCAAGGGGAGCATGGTTGGAGGGGAGATATAACCTTGCCCTCAGAGAGCCAAAGGAGAAGAGAGAGCCAGACTGTGGGTGGGAGCACAGACCTGCCCTGGGGAAACTGGGAATGGGAGGACTGATCCAATCTTATCTTCAGGGAGCTCAGTTTGAGGGACAAGGTGCAGCCCCACCCTTGGGGAGTTCAATCTGAGGGCAAGACACACAGCCTCATCCATCAAAAAGCCTGAATTGATGAGAGAGGGAGGCACAGCTTTGCCCTAGAAGTCCCTAGGGCAAGGAAAGGTAGCCCTGATGGCAGTCTGATGGGGGAGACACAGTCCCACCTTTGGGATCCAGATCCCATATTATGCACAGAGGACAAGCCAGAGGCTGCAGCTCCCACAGGCCTGCAGACCCCAACCGCGTCTGGTCCTACAGGTGTGCATGTGGTGGCCGAGCCAGGGCTAGATGTGCCCGAGGGCGCAGCACTGAACTTGAGTTGTCAGCTCCCTGGTGGCCCTGGGCTCATGGGCAACTCCACCTTCACTTGGTTCTGGAATGGCCGGCAACTACACACGGAGCCTGCGCCCACCCTCACCTTCACCCACGTGGCCCGCGACCAAACTGGGATGTACCACTGCCAGGCTGAGCTCCCCACGGGGGCCACCGCCTCTGCTCCAGTTACCCTCCGGGTGCTCTGTGAGTGTCACATCCTTGACATCCTCCCCCTGCCTCAGTCTCCCCACATCTCACATGCCCGTTTCAGGTCTTCCTCCTCTTCTGTCTGCAAAAACCAAGGACTTCACAGCAATGGAGTCCTGGGTCAGAGAATTCCCACTGACTGGTGTGTGATCTTATGCCTCCCTGCCTTGGTTTCCTTATCTATAAAATGTGAGGAGTGCAGGAGGTAGAGCATGCAGAATGCCTGGCACACAGTAAGCCCTCATCAACCTTAGCCCCTTATTTTACTCTTCACAAGGGCCCCACACTGTATTAGTCAGCTATTGCTGGGTAACAAGCCACCCCAAAACCTAGTGCATAAAACGACAGCCAATTTTTATTTGCTTACAAGTCTACAGGTCAGAAATGTGGGCTGGGCTAGCAGTTCTGCTGGCCTTACGCCATGTGGCTGCAGTGTTACCTTCTTGGCTGACAAATGGAGGGGGCTGTCGGTTGGGCCTCATGTGTCCAGCACACTGGCCTGGGTTTCCACTTGGTTGTTTTCCAAGGAGAGCAGAAGCTGCAAGGCCCATTGAGGTCTAGCCCTGAAGCCACACAAAGACACTTCTGCTTTCAAAGGGAGTCACAAATTTAAAGAGTGAGGAAACAGGCTCTGCCTCTTAATGGAAGGACCAGCAGTCGCCTTGCGTGGGATACAAGGAGGGGAGGAATTGTGTAGGTGTTTCCGCAGTCACCACACTCCCTGTCTCCCTACAGATCCCCCCAAGACACCCACGATGACGGTTTTTGTGGAGCCTGAGGGTGGTATCCAAGGCATCCTGGACTGCCGAGTAGACAGCGAGCCCCTGGCCAGCCTGACCCTCCACCTTGGCAGTCGGCTGGTGGCCTCTAGCCAGTCCAAGGTTGCTCCGGCCAAGCCACGCATCCGTGTCTCAGTCACCCCCAATGCCTTGAGGGTGGTCATAGAGGAGCTGCGGCCCAGTGACCAGGGGGAATATGTGTGCTCCGCCTCTAATTCCCTGGGCTCTGCCTCTGCTGCCACCTACTTTGGAACCAGAGGTGCGAGCCCCTGCCCTATCTTCTAGGCTGCACTGCACAAAGGCCCAGCTCTCAGGTCCAGAGGCTTCCTTCTGAGGGCTTTCCTGAATCCCTTCTGCTTGTCTAGTCTAGACTGATTGCTTGAAACTCCTTTGCATGGGGAAATTTCCAAGAGAAAGCAGAACTTAAAAATAGGTTTCATCTTGGGGGAGTCAGCTTGGGAGGGAGAATCAGAGGCCCGGAGCCACAGCCACCCCCTAAGCCTCACCTCGTGTTACAGCCCTGCACCGCCTGCAGCTGTTCCAGCAGCTCCTCTGGGTCCTGGGACTGCTGGCTGGCCTTCTCTTCCTACTGCTGGGCCTGGGGGCCTACTACACCTGGAGGTGGGTCTGGAGCTAGAAGGTGAACAGAGTAACCTCATCCTTCCCCCATGTCCCTCCTACCAAATTCACGAGTTCCATTACTTTCTAGCCTGTCCCTCTCCTTCCCCCTGCTCCAGATTTGAGAAGCCCATCTAAAATTGTCTCTAAATCTATCTTTCTATAGTTTTCTTCTTTCCTTGTCTCTGCTCTCTCACTGCTGAAGAAAGGACTGGGGAGGAAGAAAGATCAAGTAGCCTACTCTCCACAAATCTCTCCCACTGCTATGTGTAGTGAGCAGGGTGTAAGCTTACAGGGTAGAGGGTGGAATAGGGGCAGGCGGGGGAAGAGAGAAGCTCTCTGAGTCCACTCTTGTCCTTGCAGAAGGAGGCATTTTCATAAGCTGAGAGAGGGTGAAAATTCAGTGGAGATGGCTTCTCAGAAGGAAACCATTCAGGTATCCGTTCATCACACACATGCAGACACAGTACTTGGCTAACCTGTGACTGTGGGACTGGCACCAAGAGATTATTCTCATTTATAGGACAGTGCCTGGGGCTAGGGGGAGATTGGAGAGAGAGCACAGAGACCCAGCACCCCTGAGAAGACAGTGGGGGCCACATTCTGAGTAGGGCAGAGCAGTCACGCCTTGCTGCATGGCTGGCTGAATAACTGGAGCAGACATTTTGAACTGAGCAGCATCGCCTCTACTTCCAGGACACATCTTGCAACACAGGACCCCACCTGGGTTTTAGGGTCTCTCTTCCTCACTCCTGATTCTGCCCATCACCTGAGCAGGGGTGAAAGTCTGTTTCCCCTCCCCGGTGGTGTGTCCCTTTCTGTAGATAATCCCTTTGGTGGGCCAGGGCTCCCAGCCACATTTTCAGCCATGCACATTCTCTCCAATCCCCTGGGGACCCTACCCAGGCCTGGGGACTTGGAGGACTGCCCTCCAGAGCTAGAGATCAGGTGATGACTGCTCCCAGAGTCCTCCAGTGACCAGTTTTCTTGGTGGGAAGCTCATTGATCCTGATGCAGCCACATCTTGGACCTCACGCTGGGCTCTGCCCCTGAGCTGACCAGTGGCTTTTCCTGCCTTTAGGAGGAAGAAGTCACCAGAATCTGTGATGACTTGGACTCTGTGCACAATGCAGTGTTGCGTCCTGACTCCCTCTGAAAACATCTCTGTGGCATCTGACTTTCTATGACCTGGCTCCAACCCCCAAGAAAAAAGGGTGGTGAGAGGTGGTGGTGAACCTCAATCTACCCATAAGGGTATTGACCCTGGGCAACTCTGAAGAGAAATGAATTGATCATGTTGTCTGTTTCTCTTTCTCTCTTCTCTGGATCTCATCTCTCTATTTATCTTCCAATACACTTATTCACTTCTTCTTCCTCCAAGCTCACTGTGGACTTCTGGGATGGATTAGAATAGAAGAAGAGCTTTCTATAGCATTATAAGCTGGTCAAGGCACCCTATAGTGACTAGAATATAAGCTAGGCTGCTCTAAAAAGACCAAATACAGTAACTTCAACATGAAAGAATTTGATTTTTCTCTCTCATACTAGTCTGGGTATATTATGGTGGTTTAAGATGTTGGAGCTCTGGATCCTTCTGTTTTTCTCCATCCCTAAAATCTTGCTTTTGATTGTGAAGTTCACAATGATCCCATTGGGCTCATACTCCTTCCAGCAAGAAGAGGGAAGAGTGGAAGTGAAATGAAAGGCACACTCATTCCCATTGTGGATACAACCCAGAAATTCTGGCTGGAATTTGGTCATATAGCTACTCCAAGCTGCAAGGGGTTTTGGGAAATGTAGTTTTTATTATATTTCCAAAGGACTCCCAACTATGGACTCATCCTTGAGACTTTGAGAACACTGATGAGAATGGTGCCAGCAGGCCATATTCTGTCTCAGTGCCCATCTACTGAAGGCCAGGGTATGTCCCTGTCCTTTCTGGTCATGAGTCTTGGAGGAAGTAGTGCCTCTCACACATTAAGACTGAGAGGATTTGTGGTCCCTAGGGAGAAGGAATGCCAGGCAGTTGAGTTGCCTGAACAGGCATCTTGTGCCAGGTCTAACCCTTGAAAGAAGAGGTGCCCCCATTTACACTCCCCACCCCCAGAGAGTGTGAGGAGCAGACATCGTATCAGCACCCTTGTTTCTGCTCCAAGTGCATTCCTGTCCACGATCAAGCGAGCTCACGTCCTCTTCCTGGAAGTGTGTGCACCAGGGGCTACTAAGACAAACAAGGGTCACTAAGAAAGAATAACGTGCCCCTAGGGAAGTCAGTGCCTGAGGGGAACCAGTTCTCAGGGGGGCTAGTGACTCCTTTGGTATCCTGGTGGCGCATGGTGGGAGGAGCACGGGGCTCACCACTCTGGGATTTGAGTTGAGAAATGTGGAGAGAAGTGGGAAGTTGGCATAGGAGCTAACAGGTTGGGAAGAGATTGGAGGCCAGGTGAGCTTCATGCAGCCGTAGATGGACCCTTCTGGTTCCAGGCCCCATTCTTATCAATGCCCGATTGCCTGGCTCTTCCTGGGGCCTATCAAACATGTCCTCCCAATAAGCATCCATCCTGTGACATAACTGGAATGAATCATTTTCTTGAAAGCCAACTGCTGGACCGGAACACAGAGAATTAGAATGTGAGTGGTGTTTATTCTGGAAGACTGTCTGCTGAAGGCAGCAGTGGGTGCAAAGTACATAACATTTACCACAGTCAGCAGTGGGTGCAAAGTACATAACATTTACCACAAACTACCTTACACTCAAGCAGTTCATGCTCCTTCCTGCTCCTTGAGGCTCTGGGCACCCCTCACCTCTGCTCCCATGACCAGCACTGTGCTTGGCATGCTGTGGGCAAGCACTTGGTAAGGGGTGTGTTTTCTACATTGCTATTAGGTAGAAACTGTGGGTTAAAATCAGATGGGACAGGGAGAGAGCAAACCAAATGCAGCCAAATATTCCCTGGTGGTTCAGGTAAAGAATCTGCATGCAATGTAGGAGACTTGGGTTTGGTCCCTGGGTTGGGAAGATCCCCTGGAGATGGGAATGGCAACCCACTCCAGTATTTTTGCCTGGACAATTCCATGGACAGAGGAGCCTGTTGTGCTACAGTCCATGGGGTCGCACAGAGCACACAACTGAGCATGCACTCACCTAGCAAGGAAGAGAGGGTGGGCGGGGAGGGGGGGGGGGGGACCACTAGTAGACACAGGAAGGATGGCTACTGTGGGATTTGGGAAGATTTGACCTGGAGTCTTCATCTGCTTCTGTGCACCTCCAAGCGGGGTAGGTCCACCAGGGATTGGAAGGTTCTCAAAGAAGTTAGTTGTGTCAACCCCCGGTGGTCTGAGCCTCCTCAAGACTTTTGAAATAACGTTTAATTCAAGCATAGCATACATAGAAAAGTGCACACATTTTAAGTGTACAGCTCAATGACTTTTCACAAAGTGAATCTACCCATGAAACCAGGCCCCAGAGTCTCCTTTGTGTTCCTCCCCCAGCCACAAGCCCCCAAAGCTAACTAGAAAAAGACACCCCTCTTTTCTCCCGTTTGGGGAGGATTTGGATAAGAGGTTTCACAAGAGACTGTAGATCCTGAGAGGGCAAATCAGGAAGTTACAAGTCCTTATCCACAGGAGGAGGGGTTGATGCCTCTCTAGCCTATCTACACTGGAGCACCCGGCATAACCAAAGTGATCTGTCTGTACTAGGTCTGGTTCCCCAAGACAAGGTTTCATGTGCAAGTGACCTGTTAAGGATGTGTTCCCAGGGGAGACCAGAAAAGGGGTGGAGGAAGCAGGACAGGCAAAGGGAGGAAGTTAAGGACACACACAGCATTTTTTTATATTTTATGTCTCAAAACTAAGACCCACACAAAGGTCTAGCAACAGTAGTGTCAATGGAGAAAACACGTGGTTATAGTCCACAATTGAATGCTACTCAGCCGTGAGTATAATTGAGCTGAAGTCATACACCCCAGGCTGGATACATCCCACAAACTGGGGAAAATGTTTTCAACTCATACTCCAGACAAAGGGTTCATCTCCCTTATATAGAGAGTTCCTTCAAGTTGTTAAGAGAAAGATCTCAATAGAAAAATGAGCTGGAGATATGAATAGGCAATTCAGGGGAAAAGACATACAAACTGCTCTTAAATGTGTGAATAAATATTCAACCTGACTCATAAGGCAAAATGGAAATGAAGACTCCATTTTCACTTGCAGACTAGCAAATATCATATCAATACAGTCTTGATAACTGTGTTGGGAAGGCTGTGGGAAAATGAGCACCCCAGATGCAATTATAAACTGGTACAAATCGGAGGGCAGCTTAACTCTATATGCCCAAATAACAAGAGCACATATCTTTTGACCCAGAAATCCTGCGTGTAGAAAATCATCTCACAAATGAATGTGTGTATGAAACTATCCACTACAGCATTGTTTGTGAGAGCAAAGGGATCGGAAACCATTTATATGCCCAAGAGGAGACTATGAATAAATGACATCATTTAACTATTAAAACTAATGTAGATTTTAGCCATTTAGAATGGCTAAAATTTTAAAGGTGGACAAACACTGAAGTGTTGGTGAGGATATAAAAAACTCTGACACGTTGCTGGTGGGACTGTAAAATGGTACAGGTACTTTGGAAAATAGCTTCTTTAAAAAATTAAACATGCCTTTTACTGTATGACCTTTCAATTGTACTTCTAGGTATTTACAGATGAGAAATGAAAACGTGTTCATATAAAGACTTACACAGTAATTTATGGCAGCTGTATTTAGAAGAATCCAAACTGGGAAAGAACCCAAATGCCTAGCTGGAGAATAGAGAAACTGCACTTCCCTCATACCACCGAACATGCTCAGTGCTATACAAAAGAGCAAATTACTGCTACAGGAAACAACGAAAATGAATCTCAAACGCAGAGATGGGAGGAGACCAGGCACAAAAGAGTCCATGCGTTGTGATTCTACTTGTTTGAGGTTCTAGAATAAGCAAATCTATAGATAGAAAGTTTATTAGTGATTGCTTGGGGTTAGGAGTGGGGGAGAGACTGACTGGGAAGTCAGTTGCTCAGTTGTGACTCTGTGACCCTATAGACTGCAGCACGCCAGGCCTCCCTGTCCATCACTAACTCCCAAAGTACACCCAAACTCATGTCCATTGAGTCAGTGATGCCATCCAACCATCTCATCCTCTGTTGTCCCCTTCTCCCCCACCTTCAGTCTTTCCCAGCATCAGGGTCTTTTCAAATGAGTCAGTTCTTTGCTTCAGGTGAACAAAGTATTGGAGTTTCAGCTTCAGCATCAGTCCTTCCAATTAATATTCAGGACTGATTTTCTTTATGATGGACTGGTTGGATCTCCTTGCTGTCCAAGGGACGCTCAAGAGTCTTCTCCAACACTATAGTTCAAGAGCATCAATTCTTTGGTACTCAGCTCTTTATAGTCCAACACTCACATCCATATATGAATACTAGAAAAACCATAGCCTTGACTAGATGGACCTTTGTTGGCAACGTAATGTCTCTGCTTTTTAATATGCTGTCTAGGTTGGTCACCCACTCCAGTGTTCTTGCCTGGAGAATCCCAAGTTTGGCGGAGCCTGGTGGGGTGTCGTCTATGGGGTCACACAGAGTCAGACATGACTGAAGTGACTTAGCAGCAGGAGCAGCAGCAGGTTGGTCATAACTTTTCTTCCAAGGAGTAAGTGTCTTTTAATTTCATGGTTGCAGCCATTAAATTATTTTAGGAGCCCCCTAAAGTAAAGTCCGTCACTGTTTCCCCTACTTCCCCATCTATTTGCCATGAAGTGATGGGACTGGATGCCATGATCTTAGTTTTCTGAATTTTGAGCTTTAAGCTAACTTTTTCACTCTCCTCTTTCACTTTCAAGAGGCTCTTTAGTTCTTCGCTTTCTCCCATAAGGGTGGTGTCATCTGCATATCTGAGGTTATTGACTGGGAAGAGGCACAGGGAAATTATTTGGGGGTGATGGAAATGTTCTAGCTAGACTGCGGAAGTGATGACACAGGTATATAAAGTTATCAAAACTCATCTAACTGTACACTTAAAATAAGTGCATTTTTATTGCGTGTAATAATGTTAATTTTAAAATCCAAAGTAATAATAATAGAATAGTAGTAATAATCATAAGAATGCTGTTGATGTGGACTTCCCTGGTGGTCCAGTTCCTAAGACTCCCCACTTCCACTGCAGGCGGCCTGGGGGTTCCATCCCTGGTCAGGAACTAAGATCCCATGTGCTGCTGCAGTATGGCCGCTCTCCGCCCCTCTCCCCTGCAAAAACTAAAAACTAGTGTTAATGAGATCTCTGATAAGAAGGATCTTCAAGGCATGTAAACTGGGGGGGGGGGGGAGGAGGTGCAAAAATGTTTAAAAAGAGGGGGAAAATGTTTGTATTGTCTTGGACACACAGTAAAATAATCAAAAAACCTCTACCAGAAGGTAATAATAGCTTTCTGTTGGAGGGATGTGGTCTAAGAGGATGCCCTGTTCCCGGTACTTGCCACCATACTTCTTGATGTTTGAATCAGGCCAGCATAGGTTACTCTCCCCACCGCAACTCTTACTAATTGAATTTTGAATTCTCAAAAACAATACATTTGCTTAGAAGTTAACATTTCTTGCTATCAGAACACATGCTACTCCCTATCCAAATGTATTACTCAGTAAACAAACTTTCTAAAACAAGAAACAAATATTAACGAGGCCCAAAGGATCCCGCATGTGTGGAAGTCTTCGCGCCCTGCCCGCCTCCCCACCCCCATCTGCCACCACCGGGGACACAGGGCTGCCCCACCCTCCGCCCGCCCGCCCTGCTGCCTTGTCTGTGCGGCCAGGGAACCCCAGGCCCCGGGCCTCCACCAGTCCAGCCTCCACCCGCGCGCCTCGGCGGGCCGGGGCTAGGGTCCCTGTGGCACAGAGGTTAGCTTGAGGCCGTGGCCGCACCTGCCCGTCGCGGTCACCCGGGCCTCCCTTCTCTTAGAGGCCGCCAGTCTCTCACCTGGGCAACTCTGGGCAGGACTGGTGGCAAGGTGAGGTCTAAGGTCCGGCCCGAGAGACTACGGAGGAGGGCGCTTCTCGAGCAGACCCGAGCAGCCACAGGTGGCCCCTCACACTATCCCTGCTTCCCTGCTCGGGTCCCCAAAAGCCCTTCTTGGAGGTCCCTGCCCCATCTCCCTTCCCGTCCCCACGAGTCGGGGGCCCTCTGAGACCTAAGCTGCGGGTCGGCTCGGGAGGGTCTCCCAAAGCGGGTCGGGGCGCACAGATTCCCGCCCCCGCCCCTCCAAGCTCTAGAGGGATGGATCTGGCTCCCCGAGGGCACGCGCCGCCGGCCTGGGGTCAGGACGGATGGGCGGCGATGGTGGCAGGGGCAGGCGGGGCTCCGCGCGGGGTCCCGCGAGGAGCCGGTGCGAGCCGGAGGGCCGGCTGTACAGGGCGTGGGTCGGCGGCGATCCAGCGCGGGTGGAGCCGGGAGCCCGGAGCCGCAGCGACGACGCCGGGAGCTCAGAGCTATGCGTCCGGGGTCTCGGAGAGCTCGAGGGTCGCCCACGTGGGGGCTGCTGCTGCTACTGGGACTACCGTGGCCTGTGTGGGGGGCGAAGGAGTTTCAAGGTGAGTGGGAGTTCCCCCACAGGGTCAGGCGAGGCACTGTCGGGATGGAGGTTCAGAAATCCCCGGGAATCCCGCAGGCCAGGAGGACAGGCCCTGGGGAGGGTTTGGGAAAGTGTCCGCAGGAATTGCCCAGGGACCTTCACCTGTAGTTGGGCAGACCTCTGGCCCAATCTTCCACTCTTCCCAGATGCCCTGTGCCAATAGTTAAGCAGAGTGGCAGGGCCCCTTCCCCTCTGAGTAGCGGCTCAGCACCCCCAAGCCCCTCTGGATTCTCTGCTCTTGCCCATCTGCCAGTGTGAAGGTCCCTGGACCTCCATTTCCCTAGGGTTCAGCGGTCCTCAGTCCTCCAGGAAGCCCCCAGACCACTGGTGCCCTGGAGTCCCTGCTGCGGCCTCACACTAAGAGGCTAGCTGTGGCCTCCACACTCCTGCATCATCCCATGTTCACTGCCTCATCCCCGGGCTCTGGGGCAGTGTGTATATTTATACTGTTGCCTTGTCTGGTTAGATAGCAACTGCTTCAGACAGACGGTGCCTGATAGCAGGGCCCTGAGGGAAGTCTCTAGCTCTGTCTCTTCTCAGAGTGACCCCTCCAAACTCTCTGCGAGATGGGGTTGACAAAAATCTCTCCTGTGCATCAAGTGCCTGACTGGGGGCCGGGGGCGGGGTGGGGGGAGGGGAGGGGGAGAGAAACAGGAGGGGTAGGGCAGCCTGGTGGCGGTGGGTTCCAGAGCCACTGTGCAGGGTGTCACAGTGAGGGGCACAGGGCTAGGATCCTGCTGTGTTCTGGGATGTGCGTGGGGAGGGACAACAGCTCTCAGGCCTTTGGGGATGGTCCACAGGCATTCCAGCGCTCCTTCTTCAGCCTGAGGTCTGGGGATGATGAAGGAACCCCTGAGAGGAATGAAGAGGGGCTCTATGCTCCCCAACACCACACTGACTCCTCTGTTTCCACTCCCTTCTGTCTAGTCACCACAGTTCCATCTCTGCCTCCTTGCCCCCATCAAGGTACCAATGGCCAGTGTGTGTGCGCAGGGTCAGGAGAGAACCCCCAACCCACACTCACACTTCCCCTCTGCACCTTGGGAAGCCCAGGGCCATTTGGATCTAGTTCAATCCTCTCTGGCCTGAGACCCCCACCATGGCTCCCATACATGCACTCAGACCCCTGCCTGCACTAGCCCTTTAGCCTCCATTCCAAGGCCCTGTACCTCCCTACCCCCACCCCATCTCCTTAATGGCAACTGCTGATCCACTCAAGGAGGACTTGGCAGAGGAAACTTCCTGGAGCTGCTGCTATCCCAGGTCTTTGATGATGGGGTCTAGAGGAGGAGATGGAGAAGGAGAAAGGAGTTGAGGTGGCCTGGCAGGAGCTGAGCCACTTCCACAGGCAGCCATCTCAGCCTGGTCAGCACTGGGGGCAGGGCTGGGGGGTGGGTGTTGGGGAGCGGTCAGTTCTGGGAGCTAGGCTTCCCCAGGGACTGAGTTCCAGAGGGGCGGGAAGGTTGCCTGCAAGTTCTGGGCAGCCTAAGGTCTGATTCCTTCAGGGCGGGTGTGGGTGTGGTGAGAGTTTCTGGGGCTCACTAGAGAGGACTGGGAGCATTCCAGGGGAGCATTCCAGGCACCTTCTAAGTAATGCCTGGCTCCTAGAGTCCCCTTAAGCATTCCCAGCCTAGGAGCACTCAGGCTGTGACTCCAAAACAATCCCATCCCCCCCCCCCCCCAAAAGGGGGCTTCTGGGCCAGGGTCCCTGGAAGCCCTGCCCCTAGCAAAAAACCCCAGGGGAAGCTCTGGGCAACATCTGGTTGTTGTTTTTCTCAGATGGTGGCAGAAAAACAGGCGTCCCCTCTACAGATTTCTCACCATAAAAGCATTTGCTGCCCCACCTAAAAATACCCAAAGCTGCCTCTCATTTCCTTTACCCTCTGTTGTGGGGGCCTTGGTCTCTTCCTGGTGATCTTTGATCCCCGTTTTCCCCTCCCAAGGTCATTAGAGCTCCCGAGTACCCAGCTGAGTTGTTCTTCCCAGACTCCTCTCTCTTCTGCCTCCGTGGCAGCTCCTGGGTTCCAAGGATGCCCCATGGGTAGTCACCCTTCTCCAGGCTAAACCTTTGAGTATTGAAGATGAAGTGTCCTGTTCCTGCCTGCTGACATCCTCTGACTATCTCTGTGTTGTCTCCAACTTCCCTCTGTCCCTCAGCTCCCTCTTACCCTGTGCTCTGTCCTCACTCCAGGAAACAGCCTTGGAAAGCCAGTCATTCTGCATTGGAGCCTAGATGGACGACCCCAGCGCATGGTCACCCTGGAGGAGCCGGTCAGTGCCAGGCCATCCCTTCCCATGTAGAGGCCCAGAGTCTCTTGGCCCCTTTGCCCCTCCCCAGATTTCAGCATGGCAGTTTTGCTAGGGTCCCTAGATTCCCAGAGTCCTTTAGGCCCCTCTCCAAAGGTTTGGCAGAGGTGGAAGACATCCAGATGGAGAGAGGTTTCACACATGGAAGTCATTTTCCAGTTTCCTCTCCCCCATCTCCTCCTTAACCCTCTCTTTCCAGTATTATTCAGGCCACCCCAACCCCATCAGGCAGAGGTGGAGCCAGAGTTTGTGGGGCCTAAAGTTTTTCAGGGACCTTTTAAAGAAAACACCAAAATATCTTCCTTTTGCAAAGGGACACTGGATGTGTTGCTGTCCTCGCCAGGACCCTGTCATTAGGGACCTGAAACGTCAACCTCACTGACTCATGCAGGATCTACTTCCCCTTAGATGCAAGTCTACCCTGCTTTGTTTCTTGTGGATGCTCTCCCTCAGTCTCCTCCCAACAGTCATCCATCACACACTTCCAGAATAACCTTGTTCCCATCTGTATGGGCCGCACCGCTGTGCTGCACACAGCCCAGCATCCTTTGCATGCCCATTTCACAGAGGGGCAGACTGAAGCCCAGAAAACTTGGAGAAACTGCTCAAGGTCACGCAGCTCTTTAATCCATAAGCCTGAGACCTGCTAAGGTCTGAAAAACTTCAAATGATTGGCCAATGTCCCCCATGCCTTAAGAGGCCTATTCATCCTGAATTATCAGGAGAGGACAACCCAGTGTCCAAGCCTGCAAGGAAGAAGGCAGAAGAGCGCTGCCATGAAGGCCAGGGGCACCCCCAGGCCCAGCACCTCTCAATCTAGGGTCCTCCCTGGGACCCTCAGGGCCTCAATTCAAGTGGTCAGCATGGTGCTGGCCTGAGATTTGAGACTGTTCCTCACATGCTGGGGCCAGCCTGATTGTAGACCTCCTTCTGGGCCTGGCCTGGGTTGTGACCAAACAAGAGGGGAATGCCAGAGGGGCTTTGCTTTCCCCACTGTCTCTGTCCCTGGGAAGCCTGCCAAGATGAGGACAGCGAGGCGTGGCAGGGAGTCATATCCTTGAGGCAGGGAACACCTACATTTCAGGTTGGAGATGGAGTGCATGGTGAGGGGTAGGGTCACTGGAAGGGGAGAAATGAGGACAGCAGGGGCCGCAGAGAACAGAAAGAGGGATGGGAGTTGGGCAAGGGATGCTTTCCAGCTGGACTGCCTCCTGCCCCCGCGCAGACCTTTCTCCATAAAGCAAGTGGCATTCTGGCCACATGAGCTCATGCTGGCAGCACGGGGGTGGGGGTGGGGGGCTTTAGGCTGGGGGAAGGGACTATTTGCTCCCCACCTGCAGAGGAAGGGCCCCCCTCAACAAGACACTGAGCCTCTTGGCCTGAGGCCCAGGACAGTGCATTGTGGGATAAAAGGGAAGGGCCAGCATTCCAAAGACATAGCCGCTCTTCAGGAGGCTCCCAGCTCGCTCCAACTCTGGGCCCCCAGCCAGGCTGAGTGGACAAAGCAGGGCAGATGGGGTACTCCCGCAGGGTGGAAACAGTAAAGAAGGCAGTGGGAAGGAGAGATGGGCAGGCTGGCCCCAGGTTCACCATCCTGACATCTAGCCAAGAAGAAAGCCAGTGTTTTTCTCTTGACCTGGGTTGTGGGTCAGGGTTTACATTCCAGGCTCAGGGAAGCAGGTGTGAGGTGAGCCTACTAGGTGTCTAGGCAAATTTGGTGGCAGAGGGAGGAGTTTGTCAGCTTTGGAGGTGGAGGTGCTAAGTCTGAATCCTACAGGGAGTGAAAGGAGAGGTTGTGAGGAGGCCCAAGCCGTGGCTACCCCCACTATCCAGCATCAACGTCTTCAGGACCGCACTGTCCTCCCTGCGTAGAGGGAGCCTTCTGGGCATGAAAGAGGAGGGAAGGCCAGAAGAGCCCAGGGCCCTCAGGCAAGGAATGGCATCTTTCCGAGACCCTTCGTCTCTCCAGGGAGGATGCGGGGTGAACCTAGAAGGCTCTGTCAAATGGCTGCTGTTAGAACAGACATTCTGAGTTTGGGGACATCTTTGCACGTTTGCAGCCCACACTCATCTGCACCCACCATGGCAAGGGGACGTCTTCTGCCCTCTGCCCCTGTGCTCTCCCCGTGAAATCCCTTGTCAGCTACCTCTGTATTCCTCCTGCTCCCTGGCAGCCAGAGGGCCTGGATGTCCACCCTCTCAGCCCTATACTCCTTCTTGCCCAGGTCCCAAAGCTAGAAGTGAGGCTGGTGGCCTTGGAGGCTGAAGGTCAGGAGCTCCTGCTAGAGCTGGAGAAGAATCAGTGAGTACCAGGCTGGGGAAAGAGCTGGGAGCCAAGAACAGCCCCTGTCTCTGGGGAAGGATCACTGCTGGGGGCAGGGATGGATGGGAACCCCAGAGGGAGGCTGGATGGGGTGAGAGCCCCAGAGAAGGAGGTGCAGGTTACAGGGAGAGTCAATGTTAGTCTCCCCTGGTTCCCTTGAGACTGAAATGGGTTACTGAGGCTGGATTCGCTGTAGGGCATATCTCTCATCCCAGCCCCGGAAACATCTTGTCAGCTTCCTGCCACAAATGAGTGAGCATCACCTGCTAGGTGCTCACAGGGTGTGCTGAGTCAAAAGAGAATCCAAGATGGATTCCAAGAATGGGCAGGTGGTCCAGAATCCTGGGCACAAAAGTACAGTAACTACAAAAGTCAAGGCACATTCAGGGGATAGCAATTTGTCTGGCTTGCCTGGGGAGTCTCCTTCTATAGGGAAGGGAGCAAAGAGAAACAAATTTGGGGACTCCTAGTAGGGCCAGATTACAGAAGGCCATTTTGGTGCTGAGTGTCCAGGATAGTGCAAAGCCAAAGATTTTGAGCTGGTGAATGAACAAGGAGAGCTGGGCTGGGCGAGGTGAGTGTCTAAGATGGAGAGTGGGTGCTTGAAACCATCTAGATTGTATTAGCGACATCTCTCATTTATCAAGTGCTTGTTTCATCACAGGCACTGTTCTGAGCATCCTACATGCATTTTTTGTTCTCCCCCATGCACTGAGAACAAACTCAGGTTCCACCATGCCTAACTATAGTTTCTCTGGGGTTCAATATCCTCATGTGTTAAAAGAGATGATGACAGCGCCTCCTCCCTAGGTTTGAGTGTGTGGGTGGAGTGGGGAGCAAAGCTGGAGGAGGGGGAAAGACTGGAGAGTGAAGATGCAGGTATCACAAGTCTTTGGGGGTAGTTTTGGGGTAAAGAGGTGGGAGAGGGATGAAGGATTTTCTTCAAAGAGAAATTAACTTACGGTTGATCCATCTTGATGGGAAGGATGCTGGTGAGGTGAAGCCTGAAGATGAAATCATTACTTGAGTGGAGTCTGGAGAAGGAGAGGAGGAGGATCCCTGCTCACATGGGCGGGATCTGCAGGTGTGATTTCTGTATCCTCTAGAAGTAGGGGGTGAGCCTCAGTGAAAGACAGCTGGGGAGATATGTAGGATCTGGGGGCCTGAGGAGATTTGAAGGAACTCTGAGTGGGAGGAGGTGCCCCAGAGCAAGGGTCCCCAACCTCTAGGATCTAATGCCTGATGATCTGAGGTGGAGCTGATGTAATAATAGAAATAAAGTGCACCATAAATAAGTGCTTGAATCATCCCCACACCATCCCACGCCTACCAACCCCACCTCACCCCTGTCCATGGAAGAACTGTCCTCCATGAAACCAGTCCCTGGTGCCAAAAACGGTGGGAATCTGGGCTAACGGTTTGTCCACATATCCAACAAGGGTAGGCAACAGCCAGGGCCAAGGAGTTCACACTTTCTCGGCTCCAAGGTCCGCCTTCTCGGCAGTGTTTCCTGACTCCTCTCTTCCTGCCCGGTCTCTCTAATACCCCTGACCTGTGGATCCAGCTGCCTGCCACAGGCCCCACAAGAACCACAAATTTTCCCCTGTTCCTGCTCCTCCCTGGTGCTCCCCACACTCCCATTTCCACATCTAAGCCATTACCAAGACTCCTTCCTGACCTTCACCTTGCTCCCTCTTGCCCAAGATTTTTCAGAGCTAAGCAATGCACAGTCACTTCTGTCCCTTCTCTAAGAGACACCTTGAAAGTGAAAGTCGCTCAGCCATGTCTGACTCTTTGGGACCCCATGGCCTATCCAGTCCATGGAATTCTTGGCGGCCAGAATACTGGAGTGGGTAGCCTTTCCCTTCTCCAGGGGATTTGCCCAATCCAGGGATCAAACCCAGGTCTCCCGAATGATGGGCAGATTCTTTACCAACTGAGCTATGAGGGAAGCCCATATAAGATACACCTTGGCTGCTTCTTAAGTGCTAGCCCTGTGCCTCACTCATCAGTTCAGTTCAGTTCAGTTGCTTACTTGTGTCTGACTCTTTGTGACTCCATGGACTGCAGCACACCAGGCCTCCCTATCCATTACCAACTCCCGGAGTTTACTCAAACTCATGTCCATTGAGTCAGTGATGCCATCCAACCATCTCATCCTCTTCTCCCACCTTCAATCTTTCCCAGCATCCGGGACTTTTCAAATGAGTCAGTTCTTCACATCAGGTGGCCAAAGTATTGGTGTTTCAGCTTCAGTCCTTCCAATGAATATTCAGGACTGATTTCCTTTAGGATGGACTGGTTGGATCTTCTTGGGACTCTCAAGAGTCTTTCCCAACACCACAGTTCAAAAGCATCAAAAGACATTACATTACTTTGCCTCACTCATGCTGCTAAGTCACTTCAGTCATGTCCTACTCTGTGCAACCCCATAGACGGCAGCCCACCAGGCTCCCCCGTCCCTGGGATTCTCCAGGCAAGAACACTGGAGTGGGTTGCCATTTCCTTCTTCAATGCATGAAAGTGAAAAGTGAAAGTGAAGTCGCTCAGTCGTGTCTGATCCTCAGCGACCTCATGGACTGCAGCCTACCAGGCTCCTCCGTCCATAGGATTTTCCAGGCAAGAGTACTGGAGTGGGGTGCCATTGCCTTGCCTCACTCATAGAGCTACTCAATTAGCATTTAGGGAGGAAGACCAGAGGGTGAGGCAGGGCTGGATTAGGTAATTTCTGCAACACCCCCTCCCAGCAGGCTGCTGGCCCCAGGATACACAGAAACTCACTACAGCCCAGATGGGCGGCCGGTAGTGCTGTTCCCCAACCACAAGGTGAGATGCTTCCAAGGGCCCTGAGGACAGGGTGAGGAGTGCTGGGGAACGCACCCTCCCCCAGAGTCTCTCCACCATTCCCCCTCCTCCTTAAGTTCTAAGGAGAAGCTGGAGCTAGTCCCCCACCATGCTTTCTTTCTTGCCCTCCCCTCCGCCTCCCCCCACTTCAGCCCTGGTTGAGATTTGGGGCTGGGTCCTTTGCTCTCCAGGATCACTGCCACTACCATGGGCATGTGAGGGGTTTCCCGGACTCCTGGGTGGTCCTCAGCATCTGCTCTGGGATGAGGTGAGGAGTTCTGGGGGAGGAAGCTGGACCTGGGGGGTAGGGAAAGATGTCCCCTGACTGCCCTCCCCTGCACCCCTTTGCACCCTAGGGGCCTGATCACACTCAGCAGCAATGCCAGCTATTATGTGCATCCCTGGCCAGCTGGGGACTCCAAGGACTTCTTGACCCATAGGATCTTCCGGGTGGAGCAGCTGTTCAGCGGGAAAGGAACCTGTGGCCACAGGGACCCAAAGGACAAAAGGGACAGGACCAGCCTTTCGTGTGCCACCCAGATCAGGGTCAGGGGCATGGGCAGGGGTGGGCATGCAATATCCAAAGCCCTTTACAGTCAGAAGAGACAGGAACAGTGCAGCCCTAATTTAGGGCCTCCTGTCCTGATATTTTTATTTGGAAGCTGAAGGAACAAATTCTAGCAAAATATTTTAGAGTTAACTTTGTGCTCTCTGAGAACTGGGGTTGGTGATCAGGGTTCAAGGCCGGCAGCCTGCCACTCAGGATCACCATTGCCACCCCCACCCAGGAGAGGCGGGAGTCCCTCCGGAGCCCGAGGTACCTGGAGCTGTACATAGTGGGGGACCACACCCTGGTGAGAGGAGCCCCAAGGGGGTTGGAGAGCCTGGTTGGGGTCAGTTCAGCCTGTTGTCACACCGCCACTGTATCTCTGCCTCTCTAGTTTTTGACTCAGCACCGGAACTTGAACCACGCCAAACAGCGTCTTCTGGAGGTCGCCAATTATGTGGATCAGGTTGGGTCGGCAGGGAGAGAGCCCTTCTGGGGTGACTGCGAGGGGCAGACTTGGAGATAGGGAGACGGAACGGAGGGGAGAAAAGAGGGGTGCTCCCATGGAGGAGCACAGGCACCAAGGCGGTCCTCCGCTTCAGTCTGCTCCCCTGCGTCCGCAGATTCTCAGGACTTTGGACATTAGCGTGGTGCTGACCGGCCTGGAAGTGTGGACCGAGCAGGACCAGAGCCGCGTCACGCCAGACGCGAACGCCACGCTGTGGGCCTTCCTGCAGTGGCGCCGGGGGCTGTGGGCGCGGCAGCCACACGACTCTGCTCAGCTGCTCACGTGGGTGCCACCTACCCCCACGCGGTCCCGGCTGGGCGGCTCAGACTCCTGGCCCGCCCGGTCATGCCGCGCTCCGCTCTCAGGGGCCAAGCTTTCCGGGGCGCCACAGTGGGCCTGGCACCGGTCCAGGGCATGTGCCTCGCGGAGAGCTCTGGAGGCGTGACGACAGTGAGCACCAGCTGGTACTGAAGCGGGAGGAGAGGGGCTGGGGAGTGGTCCTCGCAGCCCGCAGTGACCGTAGCCATGCCCTCCCAGGATCACTCGGAGTTCTCCATTGGTGCTGCAGCCACCATGGCCCACGAGATAGGCCACAGCCTCGGCCTCAGCCACGACCCCCCCGGCTGCTGCGCGGAGGCGGCGGTGGAGCAGGGCGGCTGCGTGATGGCGGCGGCTACCGGGTATCCGCGCGGGGCCGGGGCTGCCGGGCGGGACCTGGGCCTGCCTCTGCTGCCTTTCTGTGGGACAAATGGTTATCCCTGTTTCTTCCGTGAAATCGGGATGATGGTAACAGTTCCGGCCCTAAAGCAGGCAAAGTGGATTCCCATGATGTGATAAATTATTTTCGGAACAACCTTTCGAGGTGACTCCAACCCTGGGAAGAGTGGTGTTGGGTCGGGATTTGACCTTGGGTCCTGGGCCGCTCGCCCTTGGCGTCACACCCTCCTGCCTCGCGCTCGCTGTGTGACTTTGCTCGAGTTACTTACCCTCTCTGGGTTCTGCCTCTAGAGAATTCGAGCTGTCCGTCGCGCATGCGGTGTCTGCGCATCTACCGGCTGGGTAGCCAGGCGCCAGTGTGCTGGGGGGAAGGGACTGGACACACGCAGGGATTGGCGGGGGTGGTCCCCGCCCGCCCGACGCCCTCCCCCGTCCGTAGGCACCCGTTCCCTCGCGTGTTTAGCGCCTGCAGCCGCCGCCAGCTGCGCGCCTTCTTCCGAAAGGGAGGGGGCGCTTGCCTCTTCAACGCGCCGGACTCCGGGCTCCTGGTGCCGCAGGCGCGCTGCGGGAACGGCTTCGTAGAAAAGGGCGAGGAGTGCGATTGCGGCGCCGGCCAGGTGGGGTCCGCAAGACCAGCCCCGGGGGACCAAACTGGTTCCTGCTCGCCCCTTCCCCGGAGGTCTGAGCGCTGCACCCTCACCTGGTCCCTCCTCGCCTTTCCGGCTCCAGGAGTGCCCCGACTCCTGCTGCCTTGCCCACAACTGCTCGCTGCGTGCGGGGGCCCACTGCACCCACGGGGACTGCTGCGCACACTGCCTGGTGAGGGTATGGGATGCTCCGGGGTGAGGCGTGGGGACACTTGAGAGCCAGCCTGTTGGTCTTGGCTAATTGGCGCCCTTGGGTTCCCTTGTGGTTGCTGGCTCTGCTCTGTGCATGGGTTCTCCTGAACTTCCCCACCGGGCTCTACGGTATCTCTGTTCGTTGTCTCTCTCTGTCTCGCCACCTTCCCTTCACCCGGGTTACCTACGTAGTTGAAGCCGGCGGGCACGCCATGCCGCCCGGCTGCGGGCGACTGTGACCTCCCTGAATTCTGCACCGGAGCTTCCCCTTATTGCCCGCCGGACATTTACCTACTGGACGGCTCGCCCTGCGCCAGAGGCCGCGGCTATTGTCGGGACGGCGCGTGTCCCACGCTGGAGCAGCAGTGCCAGCAGCTCTGGGGGCCTGGTGAGACCAGGAGCGCGCGCTCCGCCCCCATCCGCAGTTCTGCGCAGCATGGTGCTCTAGGGGAGGTGGGCGGGGGGCTGGAAACCGAGGCAGAAGGGGCGTGGCTCCAGTCTGGGCTGTCCCCAGTCCCGCCCCTGCTTCCTCAGCCTCGCGCCCAGCCCCAGAGGCTTGCTTCCAGATCGTGAACTCCGCGGGAGACGCCCAGGGGAACTGCGGCCAGCAGGGAGATGGCAACGTCGTACCCTGTGCGCAGAGGTGGGGAGCGGAGGGACGGGAAGCTGGGGAAGAGGGTATGGAGAAACTCAACGCGGTTTGACTACCTCCGCTTCTCCCTAGGGATGCGCAGTGTGGGAAACTGCAGTGCCAGGGCGGGGAACAGCGCGCACTGGTGCCACACGCGGTTCCGGTGGACTCCACCGTACACCTGGGCAGCCGCGAGGTGACTTGCAGGGGGAGCTTCCGTGCTGCCCGGTGCCCAGCTGGACCTGCCTGACTTGGGCCTGGTAGAGGCAGGCACCCAGTGTGGACCTAGAATGGTGAGCCCTGCCCACCCAACCCCTCGCTACCACTTGAGTCCCATGGGTCAAAGCCTCACTCCCCCTCACTGCCCAGTGCCCACACTGCCCATAGGTGTGCCAGGAAAGGCGCTGCCAGAACACTACCTTCCGAGAGCTGGAGCTCTGCCTGATGGCCTGCCATGGCCACGGGGTGAGTGGCCTGAAAGGTGTGTGGACATTGACCCTGGGAGTCCCCAGTCTCATGGGACCTTCCTTTTCTCTTTTCCTCTGCAGGTTTGCAATAGTAACCATAACTGCCATTGTGCTCCAGGCTGGGCTCCGCCTTTCTGTGACAAGCCAGGGTTGGGTGGTAGTGTGGACAGCGGTCCTGTGCGGCCTCAAAGTATGCCCAGGGCGGGTGGGGGGGGGGGGGGGGCAGGCGGGGAGGAGCCATGTGGTGCACTCAGGACTCAGACCTAGCCTATCCTCCACAGACCGGGACGCCTTCACGGTGGCAATGATCCTTAGCTCTGTGCTGCCTCTGATCCCTGGGGCTGGCCTGGCCTGGTGCTGCTGCCGGCGTCCGGGACTCTGTCTCCAGCAATGCTTCTGGGGCTCAAGGAGGGACCTCATGTGCAGTGGGTAGGCACTGAGGTCTAAGGTTCTGCTCCTCAGAGCTCTGCTGGACCTGGCGTAGCTGGGGTGGGGTCTGTTGCCCTCAGGTACAGAGAGGCAGGCAGAAGCAATGGAAAGAAGCGTTGAGCAGAAGGCCCCAGTGGTCTTCCAGTGAAGTCAAAGGTATAGGTCCATGCAGGGCCCCCATGGCCCCCATTACTGTGGTTCAGTACCCCTTTTCCATGTCTCCTGTTTCTCCCAAGAGGCTGCTTTATCCTTGGCTTTACCCTGTTTTTCCACCAGCTCATAGCACAACTCCTGCTCCACTGAGCTCTTCAAGGCCTCTCCAGTTTCTCTCTCATGAACTTTCAGCCCTCTGACATTTCCTCTGCCAAAATCTCTGCTGTTACCCCCTTCAAGTTCCCAAATGCTGGGGCCAACACATCTTTCCTTTCCTTGTCACTGGGGAGCTATGGTGCTGGCTGCCTTGTGTCAAGGGCCTGCCCCTAACACAGAGCTCCATGACCTGGCATAAGGGCCATGTGATACCAAGTATTGTCAGTCTAGGGCAGCCTCCTCACTGGGTGCTGGGCAAGGCAGGCCCCCTTTGACCACCTCTGACACAGCCTGGCCTTGGGGACATTCTGGGCAAAATGAAGGAGAGGGCATGGTTTGGACTGGAGTGGGAATACAGGGCATCCCAAGCAGGAGCAGGGCACAGCTGAAAGGGCCTTGACACAATGAGTGTTGATTGTGGGTCTGTGAGCTTGGGTGGGTGGTCAGAGCCTGGTGTGTCATCACGGGGGCTTATAGGAGGCAGTGACTACATGTCATCACCTGGTAAAGTATTGAGACTGTTGTTTCAAAGAGATATCAAAGGAAGTGGTAAGGTCCTAGAAGATGAGATGTGAGCAGCTGAGCGTAACTCAGAGTCATCGAGGGCAGCAGGGTTACCCAATAGCAAGGAGCACAGACATGGGTACCATTGGGAGAGGAAGTCCATCCCTCTTTGGGACCTGAGTGACATCAACATCTGGAAGATGTTCGGGCATCCCAGAGTTTGGGAAAAATGTCAGGGTTGGAGAGAGAAAGTGTCCATGGCCCTGGGAAGCACAAGTCTCTAGGGTTCCCCTCAGGAGGGAGCAGGAAGCAAGCTGGGGAGACTGACCTGGGTGCAAGCCTCTACTGCAGGGAAGCAGCCCCAGGGTGCCACATTGCTGTCTCAGTCTCCTGGTCTCTTACCCACTGCCCAGATCCAAAGATGGCCCATGCAGAGGCCACCCTCTGGGCAGCATTCACCCAATGGAGTTGCACCTGACAGCCCCTCAGGAGCCCCAGCCCTTGGGTGAGTGAGGCACAGTAGGAGATGGGGAGGGAAGGGATGGGAAGGGCTCTTGTCTTCTCTTTCCAGCCGGGCCCCTCCTCTCCACCTAGCACCCAGTCACCTTGAGCCCTGTGCCCCACTCTGCACCAGGGACTCTTGCCACCTTTGTTCACAGCACTCTTCCCCCATCTGTTGCTTCCCAGACCTTGAGAACTCTGCTAGAACCCAACAGCCACCTTGAGAAGCCTGTTCCTCATAGTCCTGCTTGTACCCCTAAGGTAGGTGGGGCCTCCCCCTCCCATAGTTCATTTATCCTCCTCTAGCCCCTCATCTCACAGTCCC
This sequence comes from Tragelaphus eurycerus, assembly GCA_935064755.1. Taxonomy (NCBI): domain Eukaryota; kingdom Metazoa; phylum Chordata; class Mammalia; order Artiodactyla; family Bovidae; genus Tragelaphus; species Tragelaphus eurycerus. The sequence goes on along the minus strand of CAKXYN010000282.1, from coordinate 292,120 downwards.
TGACTCTGTTTTTGAACTTGTACATTATGGAAATGAGACAGACCTTGTGGAGAAGCTGTTGTCTGAGGCCAGTTGCTGGAGGCCCCTGGGATGGGAGGAAGTTCTATGGTTTTCCCTGAGGGAAGAGAGAGGGTCCCAGCCCTTCCCTGGAACCTCCACTTCATTCTCAGCAGGTAGAGTCCAAAAGCCAAGATCCTGTCTCTGGTGAAGTGACTCCTGACATGAGAAGACTTAAGGACAGGTGGCTACTGACTGCCACTCCAAGGAACTCGGACCCCCAGGGGAAGAGCCAGCAACTCAGCTGACTTTTTGCATCTTCAGGCAGCTTCGAAATTTCTTCCCTGAGTTACTGCCATACCACCTACTCCAAGACCCTAGAACCTCATCAGAATTTGCACAATGCTGTCCCCAGTCCTCAGGGCTGTGGGATCCTCTTAAGAGTACACCTTCCAGCATAAGCAAGAATCCATCCTACCCAGGAGTGAAGGCCATGTAGTCACTGACCTCCTGTCACTAGGGGGTGGTGGGTCAGGCTGGGAACCCAGAGAGGCCTCTCTGTCCCAGGAATCTGGTGCTGGTGTTCAGTCCCCCAGCCCTGCCCTCTTTGTGACCCCATAGACTGCAGCACCCCTGCCTCCTGTGCCCCCCCCCCCCGTTGCCCGGGGCCTCTCTTCCCAAATCTGGTGCTGGTGTTCGTCCCCCGCCGCCTCTGACTCTTTGTGCCCCATACCAGCCCCCCTGTCCCTCACCACCTCCTGGAGTTTGCCCAAGTTCACGTCCATTGCATTGGTGATGCCCTCTTCTCCTGCCCTCGATCTTTCCCAGCATCAGGGACTTCTCCAATGAGTCATCTGTTCACATCAGATGATCAAAATACTGGAACTTCAGCTTCAGCATCAGTCGTTCCAGTGAATATTCAGGATTGATCTCCCTTAAGATTGACTGGTTTGATCTCTTTGCAGTCCAGGGGTCTCTCAGGAGTCTTCTCCAACACCACAGTTTGAATGCATCAATTCTTTGGCATTCTGCCTTCTTTATGGTCCAGCTCTCGCAACCATACATAACCAGTGGAAAGATCATAGCGCTGACTATACAGACCTTTGTTGGCAGAGTAATGTCTCTGCTTTTCAACACACTATCTAGGTTTGTCATAGCTTTCCTGCCAAGAAGCAATCATCTTTCTGATTTCACGGCTGCAGTTACCGTCCAGTTAAGTACAATGCAGTTTAGTTCAGTCATCTGAAGAGAACTGGATAAAAGGAGTCTGTTACTCATACTTTATTCAGACCTAGCTCTTAGGAGGGCAGTGACTGCTGGGCCAGAAGCCTGGACTCCAAGGGCTCTACATTTCAAATTTTTGAAATAGGAAAAAAAGGAAAAGGGGGGGGGAAAAAAAAAAAAAAAAAAAAGGGACTGGAAAGCCGGCGACTTCCCTGGAACCTGACCCCTGCAAAACAAACAAAATCCTCCTGGGACATCCTTTTCTGTGTCCGATTCTCTCTTGTCCCTCAGATGCATCCTCCGCCTCACCCCATTCCTAGTCCTCAGGTGAGATTTTAGAGGAGCATGGGGCTGCTGCAGTCCCCTCACTCTGGATGTTAATCAACCCCTCCTTCATTCCATGGGAGGGAACAAAGGAAGTTATTTTGGAGAGGACTTCAAAGAAGTCAGAAGAAAGCCATGATGCCCTTGGCCCTCTGTGAGTCTTCTCTGTCTGTAAATTCAACACCATGGGACTCCCTGAGGGTGACAGAGGGTGGTGTCTGGAACCTTGGATGACAGCCAGGACCCAGAGATACTGGGCATAGGATGGTGTTGCCTTGCTTGAATGATCCCTTGTCTCCACCTCTCCTGCCTCCCTTGGACACTCTCAGCAGACATTTACTCCCTCCCCTTGCTTCATACACGAGTTGCTTAGTGACCTTCTTTATCAGCTGCTGCTGCTGCTGGGTCACTTCAGTGGTGTCCGACTCTGTGCGACCCCATAAACGGCAGCCCACCAGCCTCCCCCATCCCTGGGATTCTCCAGGCAGAACACTGGAGTGGTTTGCCATTTCTTTCTCCAATGCATGAAAGTGAAACGTGAAAGTGAAGTCGCTCAGTCATGTCCAACCCTTAGCGACCCCATGGACTGCAGCCTTCCAGGCTCCTCCATCCATGGGATTTTCCAGAAAGTACTGGAGTGGGGTGCCATCGCCTTCTCCACTTTATCAGCTAGATATTGCTACACAACAAAACTACTCCAAAACTTATAGTAGCTTAAAACAATAATCAATTCTGTGAGTTGGCAAATTAGGTTGAACTCAGCTGCTGGTTTGATTGGTCTTACCTCACTTATACATATGCAGTCAACTGTTGGCCACTGCTTTTGGGGTTGGCTGGCTTTGGGGTAGGGGGGTGGGGAGAGTGGGCCCTCTGTCTCTCATTTTCCAGGAGTCTAGCCCAGGCTTGTTCACAAACAGCTGGGGAGGGTTCTAAGAGAGCAGGAACAGGATTAGAGTGAAACAAGGGAGGCACTTACCTTGGGCACAAAAAGGTAATCAAGTAATATTTTAATGTAATATTTTGTAAAGATCAAAATTAATACAAAAGTCCATGATGAGCAAAATAACAGGATCAGTTACCATACCAAGGCTTTTAGGAAACTGAAACAAACAAAAAATCTGTAGTTGTGATCTTGAGGCAAGTACCTCACTCACTGCTTCCTGCAGAAGAGCATGTGGAAGCTTGCCAGGCTTCTTGAGTCTATATGACTGGCACATTTTACTTCCATAACATTCTGTTGGTCCAAGCAAGTCAAGGACTCCAGGGGTTGGGAGGTAAACGCCACCTACACTCCAGGGAGGAGCAGCAAAATCACATTTCAGAAAATGTGAAGAATTGGAAAATTTTTGCAATCACTCGCTGGCAGCAGAGTAGCAAGCCTCAAGGCTCAGGCCTTGCTTTCACTCTACCAGTGAAAGGCGCTGAATAAGACTGTTTGCTAAAGCCCCCTCCTAGGCTCTCTATGGGATTCTGATTCATAGAGATGACAGAACAATAACACACAGAGGTTAGTGCCACTGAAAGAAGTTTTTATCGCTTACAGTTCCCTCGAGAAGGGGGTTGCCCACCGAGCAGAGTCAGATAGGGAAGCACCCAGTTTGTAAGGAAAGACTGAGGAACTGCCAGATTGGAAGAAACTAAATCAACACTGACCACTAAGTGCATCGTGGGATTCTGGATGGGATCTTGAAACAGACAAAGGACATAAGTGGAAAGACTGGGGAAATGCAAAGGGATTTACAGTTAAGTGTCCTGTACCAACGTTAATTTCCTTGTTTTAATAATTGTACTATGGTCAGGTAAGATGGTGATGTTGGGGGAAACCGGTTTTCCCTTTACCATCTGAAGGGAAAAACACCAAACTGGTTTTATATCCTTCACCCAGAAGGATATAAAGGGAGCACTCGCATTTTTGCAGTGTTGTGACTTTTCTGTAAGTCTAAATATCAGCTAATAAAAAGTTTAAAATTATAAAAAGGAGAAGAATTATGTTTTTCATAAGTTTAATAGTTCAGTATGGGAGAGACAAGGTCAAGTGGCTCCCAGGTCTATCTGAAGGTGCAGCCTGGGTGGGGACTCCGTGAAGGCGGGAATCATTCCCAATGCAAAGGCTCCTCCCACCAGAGGAACAGTCAGTGGGGACACCTAGGTTTCCATCACTGTGGCCCAGGGGCGCTGGGAAGGAGGCACCTGCTGACAGGGGCTCTGCCTGCAGCTGTCCCCTCCTGTTTGCTGCCCAGCATGGCCAGCTGCTTGGTACCTGCACTGCTGTTGCTACTGCTTCTAGGTGAGTGGCTGCCTCCCCCCAGACCATTGAACTTTAGCTTCTCTGTCCCTGATCCTCCTCGATCCTTGAGAAAAAGGTGGGAGCACAAGAAGGTGATTCTAGGAAAAGACAAATTGCAGGAAGAGGCACCAGTGAGACACCTGTGCCCAAGGCTTGAGGACACACACAGGACCCTGCCTCCAGCTTTTGGGCCCGCGGAGCCATGGCCTCCCAAATCTCACCTTGGTACCTTTGCCCCAGGGACTTTCTTTTTCCTCTTGCCTGCCCTCCCACCTCTGTTACCCTTCTCCCAGGCCCAGCCTTCCCACCTTCAGTCTTGCAACTTCACACTGATTTCCTTGCCCTGCATCCTCAGTGTCTCCATGCCATGCATCTGCTGCTCCAACCACCTGGACTATCCCTCCCCCAACTTGGGGCATCATGGAGGGAGGGGGTCACTTTAGCAGGTGGTATAGGGTAGGGAGAATGGAGAAGGTGAAGGAGATCTTGGAGCTGAGATGTGCTGTTTTGAGGGGTGCTCCTGGTGGAGGGAAACAGGTAAGCAAAGAATAGAAATGGCAGCAAGACCACAGGAGACACTAGGAGCTGATGAGTGTGGCTGAGGCCTGGGGATGCGAAGGGTTGGTTGGGAGAGAAGGGCAATATTTGTTTGCTGCTCTCAAGTCCTGGAAAGATGGGAGGGAGCTTGGAGGTGGGGAGAAGAGAGAGAAAGGAAAGGCCAGTGCCAGAGAGGGCCTTGCTCCCAGGTCTGAGGCAGGAAATACCCCACTACACACACACACACACACACACTCAGAAATAAATGGGTGCTGAGCCAGGCTGGGAAACTTCCCTCAGACTTTGGGGCCAGAAGGCTTCTTATTTGAGGAAGGCTCCTGGAAGCAGAGGGGCAGGGGTAGCCTGGTTGGTGCTCTAGGGGGAAGGGGCTGCCAAATTCCTCCAGAGACTCTAGCTTGGCTGGATTGATTTTTATTTTTTATTTAAAAATTGTATTTATTTTTGGTTGTGCTGAGTCTTTGTTGCCACGTGCAGGCTCTCTCCAGTTGCGGCGAGTAGGGGCTACTCTTCTCTTGCGGTGCACGGGCTCAGTAGTTGTGGCCGGTGCAATCTTTTCGGACCAGGGATCGAACCTGCACTGGCAGATGGATTCTTATCCACTGGACCACCAGAGAAGTCCCTGGCTGGATATAGGTGCCCATGGCATTTAGTGCCCATGGCACTTCCAGACAAAGCTCACCCTCTGCCCAACAGACCCCTGGTATGTGACTGGGCTGTGCCAGGCACACTCTCTGTCCACAGTGGAGTGCCCTATGGCTAAGGACTGAGCCCCATGGCCTGCCATCTGGGACTTCTCTTGAATCCACACCCCATAGCCAGGGCTAAATGGCTCCAGAACCTGAGCCCTTGCCAGGAAGCCCTCTTTTACTTGGCTGGTGGAAAGGAGAGAGGCCAGGGGGAAGCCAAAGTCCATCCAGATGGGGCAGCACCGGTTAGATCAGTAAGAAGGGAGCAGTAGAAGAGGATGGAGGTGGAAAACGCAGAGGCAGGAGGATGCTCTAGAGACAAGAAAGAAGGGAACCAGAAAACTATAAGTCACTCGAAGGGTCTCCAAGAAGAGAAGGGAAAGGAGGGGCGTCTCACAAGTCAGGAGTCCCTGCATGTCAAAGAAAGGAAGAGGAGCAGCCACTGTGCTCAGTGCCACGTCTTTACATTAATTCTATTTTTATGATTTATTTTTGGCTGCGCTGGGTCTTCCTTGCTGTGCAGGGAGCTTTCTCTAGTTGGCGTGGGCAGGCTTCTCTTATTGAGGAGCATAGGCTCTAGTGCGCTCCTGGGGCTCAGCAACTGCGGCTCCGGCGCTCGAGACATAGCTGCTCTGGGGCATGTGGGATCCTCCTAACCTCTGGACCTCGGCGCCGTTTCTGATACGTCTCCATTAGCCAGGTCCCCAGAAGCCTTGCTGTTTTCCGTGTGAGGTGGGGCTCAGGACAATGGGAAGAATCTCAAGGACCCCTCTTTGGATGGATGAGGGGTAGCGCCTGGGGAGGATGGGTCTCAGCTTTGGGGGAGGCCAGCCAGGCCCAGCCTCGACGCTCCGCATCCACCACAGACGTGCGGCAGAAATGCCCAGAGGCCGTCGCTGCCCATCCCCGCAACGGTAGGCCAGACAGTGCCAGTCGCTAACGCCTTTGGGTCACATTCTACCCACCTCGAGTTTTGAGCACCCCGCATCTTCTGAGGCCCTGACCCAGAGGCAGAGGTGAAGTGTGCGTGTAGGGCACGCCAACAACCGCAGCCTACCCGCCTCTCCAACAGGATCGCGGAGCTCTATAGCACCGAATCCATGCGTGGACGCGGCCGACGCGTGCACCGCCGACGAGCGGTGCCATCGGCTGCGCACCGCGTACGTGGCGCAGTGCTTGGGTCGTGCCGCGCCGGGGAGCTGCCCCCGCGCCCGCTGCCGCCGCGCGCTGCGCCACTTCTTCGCCCGCGGGCCTCCTGCGCTTACCCACGCACTGCTTTTCTGCCCTTGCGGCGGCCCCGCGTGCGCAGAGCGCCGGCGCCAGACCTTCGTGCCCTCCTGCGCTTTCTCAGGGCCTGGCCGGGCGCCACCTTCCTGCCTCGGGCCCTTAGACGCCTGCGAGCACAGCCGGATCTGCAGGTGCCGGAGGAGGTGGAGGGGGTGGGGGGGGGGGGGGGGGGAGGGGAGGGGACGCGCGGGCGGGGGTCGGAGCCACTCGTCGCCCACTCACCGCCTTCCGGCCGCGCGGCGCAGGCCCCGCCTCCTGGCCTTCCAGGTCTCCTGCGCGACCACAGCCAGCAACCCTGACGGCTGCCTCCGAGACCAGGCCCCCAGCTGCCTGCGCGCCTACGCCGGCCTCGTGGGTATGCACCGCCCGGAGGGGATCTCCCGGGGATGCCTCCGCCTGGATGGGCCGATTACACTGTTTTCGGGGTCTCACCAGGCACAGCCATCACGCCCAACTACGTGGACAACGCAAGCGCGCGCGTGGAGCCCTGGTGCGACTGCAGAGCCAGCGGAAATCGGCGTGAGGAGTGCGAAGTCTTCCGGGGGCTCTTTACGAGGAACCGCTGCTTGGGTGAGGGCCTGGGGAGGGCGGGGGCCCGGGAGGGGCAGGACTCCAGTCGGCCCTTACTGCCCCATCCTAAGCTGCCTGGCTGGCTGTGAGGAAACTGAGGTCCGTAGCGGAAGCCACGCAGGCCCACTTCCTTGCTTCTGCCACTTCTGAGGCGATTCCATCCTCCAGACACAGCCAACTCCCCCAATTAATAATCTTGCCTTTCGAATCTGAATAGCTGGGTGATTCGCTGACCAGTCTAGGAGTTAGGGAGTCTAAGTTTGAAGCCTAACCCTTCCACTTACTAGCTGAGAGTTAAACTCCTCTAAGCCTTTTTGTGCTCATCTGTAAAATGGGGTGATAATTGTCATGCTTCCATAAGGACAGAAGACTACAGTTTGTAAGGCACTCTTAACACAGCTGTGTTTAGCATCGTCCATCCCGAAAGCCTTGCAGAGGTCCTCTCTTCCCATATCTGCCTGGGGAGGACCCATGCAGGATGCCAAGGGTCTCAGTTTGTCCTTGAGGAGCTGGGCCCTGTGCTAGGTTGTCTCAGCCAAGCTCACCCTGCATCCCTCCATAGACAGTGCCATACAGACCTTTGACGGTAGGTGGCCCCCAATCCTACGTAACCGATTGGACTCCCACCAGGACCCTGAGCAGAGTCTCCTGCAGGTAGGTGCAGACGGGGGTGGTGAGCTGGCAGCCCCTGCACCGCCTCCTTCTGTGGCAAGTGGGCCTAGATGGAGGCATGAATGCCCTGGGAGGGTGGGGGTGGCAGAGAGCAGAACCGGGCTTCTCTCTCAGGTCCACACTCTGCTCCCACCTGCCAAGGTGTCTACTGCAGATGCGCCCTGGAGGAGAGCTCCCTGCTCTCCATGCTTCTTGTTCTGGCTCTCCAGTCCCTGTTCTGACTTGGACAGCAGACCTTGGACAACTGTCCCACCCTGCCTGGGATATTGGGCCTCATTAGTGGCCTACTGCCCCACTGAAAAGGGACTGGCTTATCTCCTAAGCTGGCCCACTGCTCTTGCTCTACTGCTCTTTGCAGATCTGGACACTTTTATCATGCTCTAAGGAGTACATCTGAACAGACTTGTAGGCAAAACTCCCTCTGGTATTCCAGCATTTTATGGTGTCCTCCTAGTTAGGCACCACCCATCATGATAAACACCTGCACGCCATAACTAACGTTGGCAGATTGCTTCCTGTCCTTGATGTGCTGCTTGTTGGACACCGCCTTGAGTGAGAATCCAGTTCCCTGCATTGCACTGGCCATGTAGCCATCTTCCCTGTGCTTCAGCCCAGCACTAGGACTGACATCCATAACTCAATAAACCCATGTGCACCGAGACTGGCCCTGTTGTCATGTGATCTGTGTCCTGGGAGCCGGGGGACCAAGGTCAGCTGCAGGGTGTGCCGCTGCTGGCCTCTGTGACCTTGGATGGCCTCGGAACCTCTCCAGACATCATCTTCTCAGGACCTGCGGATGCTGAACTGAATCAACTATCAGGTCCGGTGCCAGGGATCTTGGCTACTTGTTTATTCTTTCATTCTCTGCTAGTCATCAGGTAAAGAAACTACATTTCCCTTGCAGTTAGGGGGTGGTTGGTGACACAGTTCTAGCCAGTGAATGAAATTCACAGATAAGGCTTCCAGGAGAGCTCTTTAAAAAGGAACAGACTTCCTGACTGGGGTCCTTCAGCCTCTGGCCTCAGCTCTTCCCTCTTCTTGCCCAGAACTTGGAGGCGATGCCTAGGAACATGGGCACCATCTTGGAAGAGGAACCACGTGACAGTGTATGTGGTGCCTAGGAGCACCAGGATCGCCTGCTGTGCTCACTTAGGAGAGCCCTCCACCTCAGTGCACACAGAACCCTACCCTGACAGACACTGGAAAGAAGGAGTAATGCTGTTTTGTTTTGTTTTTTTCCCTGAGTAATTGGTTTCTGTCCATGTGGAGAGTCATATTCTTCCCTGGAGCAGAGGGAAGTTTATCACAAGGGTTTAATAAACAGTGTGTGGCCAATGTGGACCCAGTGGATGCTAACTAAGGGCATTGTGTTAAACTATAGTTCTGTGGAGGAGTTTTGAGAGGAGAGGGCAGAACTATGGGAGCAAGGCACTAGGCTTTCCTCAAAAACTTGGGGGCTCCTGATTATTTTCTGTGTCTCTGGACTGCTCCATCTCAAACCTGGTTGGAATTTGGCAGTGGCCAGAAGATAGTTTGGAGTGGAAGCTTTTGGTGCCTTGCTCAGCCCTCTCTGGGCTAGTGCAACCCATCCCTGAGCTGCCTGGGATGTTGGCTGCTAACACAGCTCACAGCTGCCCACCTCTCTAGAAGAGACAGCCTGAAAGGCTACAGTCTGTTCCCAGAGGTGGCCAGTGGCCAGTGACTGACTGAGGCAGGAGTTCAGAGGCCTGGCCTGCATGCCTTGGGGACAGCTGTATGTGCTGGCCATGCTTCAGAGTTCCCTGGGACTTTAGGCTGAGGCTGGATCCCAGCTGAGACCACATCCTAGTTTAGCTCCTTCCCCTGCCCACTCCTGCTCCCTCATGTAGAGGTTCCCTGAGGGCACTCCCTCCAATAAATCATGGTCTGAGAATCCTTGCCTTGGGCTCCATTTCTGGAGAACCTGACTAAAGACACAGGGGTTAGGTACAGATCACACTGAAGCCCAGGCCTGGGGCTGCCCTGACCAGAAAAAGAGCCACTGGCTCTGAGACTGTGTAGTTAGCAACTCATACCAAACCCACAGACACTACATGGGGCAGCTGTCAGCCAGCCTCCCACCTTCAGCCAGTGCTCCCCTGACTGGAACCGAACACAGCTCAAACTGGCTTGGGCTTCAGGCACAGCTGTCTCCAGGGGTTCAGATGATGTTGCTCCTGCTGATCTCTGCTCCACTCTGAAGCCAGACAGGCTCTCACCCAGGATGTTATCAGCAGCCCCGGATCTATGGTCTCTCCTTCAGCACTCTCAGTGGAGAAAAGCACTTCTATTTCCCAGTATTTGTGGCCTAGAGAGTGACATCAGTCCACCAAGATCACCTACCCAGAAGGGGTAGGACGTTTTTCAGTGGGAAAAAGGAGGGATGTTGGACGGAGCAAAGCTCAGAGCCTGCCCTGTCACTACTTCATAAAGAAGGAATGTTCTCAGCTACCTACACCTGTGTGGGAATGGACATCTAGAGCAGGGGTGGCCAGGCAAGTGAAAGTATTGCCTTACCCTGTTTACCACCGTTGTGTAGTAGGCCAAGTGCAGATTAAATACCCACCAAGTGATTTGTTTTATGTGAGAGTGTGTTAAACTCTACTGAAAGTGTTAGTCAATCAGTCATATCTAACTCTTTGTGACCCCAGGAACTGTAGCCCGCCAGGCTCCTCTGTCCACGGAATTCTTCAGGCAAGAATGCTGGAGTGGGTAGCCATTCCCTTCTCCAGGGGATCGTCCTGACCCAGGGACTGAAGCTGGGTCTCTTTCATTGCAGGCAGATTCTTTATTGTCTGAGCCACCAGGGAAGTCCTAAACTCTACTACTTCCATTTTTTATTCAGATAATTAGAGTGAAATATGGGCATATGGGATCCCCTGGAGAAGGGATAGGCTACCTACTCCAGTATCCTTGGGCTTCCCTGGTGGCTCAGATGGTAGAGAATCCACCTGCAATGTGGGAGACCTGGGTTCAATCCCTGGGTTGGGAAGATCCCCTGGAGGTAGGTGTGGCAACCCACTCTGGTATTCTTGCCTGGGGAATCCCCATGGAGAGAGGAGCCTGGCAGGCTACAGTCCATGGGGTTGAAAAGAGTAGGACACGACTGAGCGACTGAGCACTTACATACACATAGGCATATGGGCTTCCCCAGGTGGTGCTAGCAGTAAAGAGGCTGCCTGCAAATGCAGGAGGAAATAGAGACATGGGTTCGATCCCTGGGTCGGGAAGATCCCCTGGAGGAGGGCACAGCAACCCACTCCAGTATTCTTGCATGGAGAATCCCATAGATAGAGGAGCCTTCTGGGCTACAGTCCATAGGGTTGCAAAGAGTTGGACACGACTGAAACGACTTAGCACCCACACATAGGCACATACCTTTCAAAAGATTCATATATCTTTCAAAAGATTGGGAAGATAAAAGTGAATGGAACTTAGTGGAAAATAGCAAAATTGTTCATGGCATCTGGCTGTCTTCCTTCAGTACTTCTTTCCAACCAAGGCATGGGGTTTAATTAAATGGAGCCTCTCTAACATCAGACAGTGTGCAAAATAAAGAAGCTTCCTCACTGGGTGCAAGGGGAGAATGAAAGTTCCTAGGGCTCCCATGTCAGCCTGGCTCTCTATTTTTTTTTTTTTTTCCCCAGAGTGAATGTTCCTGGAGAGAGGCTGAGGCTGTCTGGGGCATGGAACTAGCCACCCTGGAGACAGAAGCCAAAAGGAGGAACTAGGCCCCGTGACTTACAGAGGCTATCGTCTTGCCACTTCTGGGGCTGTTGACTTTCCTAGGGTTTTGTTGTTGTAATGGGCTGAATGGTGGGTCCAAAGACATGTCCTCATCCTAATCTCTGGGACCTGTGAACGTTACCTTACATGTAGGCAAAAAGAGAATATTACTTTCTTTGGCAAAAGATGTGATTGAGTTAAGGATAGGAGAGGGAGCCATAAATGCAGTTATGTGTGCCTTTGTTAAAGAAAGGCACAGGGCGATCAGATATACACACGGAAGAGAGGGTGCTGTGAAGACACAGGCAGAGACAGGAGTGAGGTGGTCACAAGCCAAGGAATGTGGGCAGCCACCTAGAGGAGGCCAGGAGTGGATTCTCCCCTAGAGCTGGGAGCAGTGCAGCTCTGCTCACGGCATGATTTTGAACTTTTGGCCTTCAGAATTGTGAGAATAAATTTCTGTCATTTAAAGCCACCAAGATTAGGTAATTTGTTATAGCAGCTTCAGGAAACTAGTGGAGTTGTCTTAGGTGGTCAGAGTTTGGTTTCTGTCACTTCCATATAAAAAGGTCCTAGCTCATAACATGGTGTTAAGTCTGGCCAAACACCTCAAAGCTGAGTCCAGCTGTGGCCCCTATCACCAGAGAAGGGTCCTGCCTTGCTCCACATCTGAGTATCGGTCTTTGTGTCCTGCCAGATAGCCTGCTTGCTGTCACACTTTCACATGTGTTCTGAGAATTGCAGTCCTGGGCCTGGCTTCATCCCTGTGACTGGGTCTCTGTTAGCTGTTGTCAACACTGAGCCTCTAGCTGACAGGTGGCTGGGGATGGGAGCAGGCAGAAAGGCAGGTGCTGGAAGCACCCATGGATTTATGGGTGGAAACTTCACGGTTCATGAATGCTCACTCTGGCTTGTTGTCTTAAGTTGCAAGGTTAATACGAAGATGTTCACTGCCCCCCTCCTCCCACCACCCACCCCAGTTTAGTCAGGTGTGGCCAAACTCAGAACTGGCTTCTCTCTGCAGGAAGGATGGACACTGGTGGGTGAACTTTCCAGAAGGCGAGGAGGGAAGGGGCAGGCAGGGCAACAGGAGAGGTGCCCCCAGCTGGATAGCAACTTGCCAATGAGCCTGGCACGCATGTGGAAGGAGACAGAACATGGCCCTGCCTTGCTGGGTTGCAGGCCTGGGAAGGCCTGTGTTGAAAGACGTCTTAGGAAGCTGTTCTGCCAGGGACATGTCACCTCACAACCCAAAGGAGCCTCCAGTCCAAGGCAGAAAATGAAAGTGAAGTCGCTCAGTCGTGTCCGACTCTTTGCGACCCTATGGTTGTAGCCTACCAGGTTCTTCCATCCATGGGATTTTCCAGGCAAGAGTACTGGAGTAGGGTGCCATTTATTCTCCAGGAGATCTTCACAACTCAGGGATTAAACCTGGGTCTCCCGCATTGTAGGCAGATACTTTACCATCTGAGCCACTAGGGAAGTCCATTGGCAGGTTGGTATAAACCCCCAACAGCTGCTGCTGCTGCTAAGTCGCTTCAGTCATGTCTGACTCTGTGTGACCCCATAGACAGCAGCCCACCAGGCTCCTCTGTCCCTGGGATTCTCCAGGCAAGAATACTGGAGTGGGTTGCCATTTCCTTCTCCAATGCATGAAAGTGAACTCCTAGCAGCCTACAAGGCTCCTCTGTCCATGGAATTTTCCAGGCAAGAGTACTGGTTGCCATGGCCTTCTCCAACCCCGACAGAGTTTCTGCCATAAGCTGTATGAGGTCACCACAGAGTAGGGCTCCTCACTTGCTTTGCGCAGGGCATGTCATTCATTCACACAAGTACACTGTAGAGTTAGTAAAGTACAGCAGAAAACATGTTCGCTAGGAGAACAAAGAACTAGAGCTCCAAGCATCCTTACCTTGTCCTGAAGAATCCCGGATGAGCCCCCAAGATAAAAGGCTGCTGCTGAACCACAAAAGACTCTGGAGGAGAAGTCTTGGCCTCTGGAGGAGAAGAATTCAATCTGGGGCCAGTGATGAGGCTTGATCGCTCAGAGCTTTTGTGTAATAAAGTTTTATTCAAGTATAAAAGAGATAGAGAAAGCTTCTGACACAGATATCAGAAGGGGGCAGAAAGAGTCCCCCCAAGGCAGAAGATAAAGAGAAAAATTAAGATGACAAGATGCCCACATGCCCACACAAGAAGATAAAATACACACAAAACCTCAGAACCTGAGCCCTCAAGGGACTGGGAATAAACAGTGGAGGAGGAAAGGCCTACAGGGCATGCAAATGGGCCCCAGCAGCCAGGGTGGAGCCCCAGCTCCTGGTGCAGCAACTTCATAGGGTAATCAGGACTGTCTCAGCTCGTCCCTTCTCTGTGTTGGGAATATGGAATGGAAGAGAATTCGTGCCAGGCATGTCCCACAGCTAGTGACACAGGGCTGCAGGGAGTGTGTCCGTCCAGATGCAACCCAATTGGAGACTTCAGGAATGACACTGCTCTCGGTAACAGAATTTTCCCAAAATGGTGACCAGCTCTTGGTAAAGTTTTGAAGAGAAGTCCGGTCTTCCCTTATTTATACAGTAAAGTAGTTTCGTTTCTAGAAAACTTTCTGTTTATAATATAGTGTTCTACACTAAAATAATTAGAAACAGATTTTTCCCCATCTACACAAATATCCGACAAGACATTTGAAACTTGGGTGGGACGCGGGTCAGTTCCTTGTTGGGTAGGACAGTCCTGCCTGTCAGAGGATGAAGGTCCACCTTCAGGGCCACCTGCTAAATCATAGTAGCACTGCCCCTTGAAAGCGATGATCAGACTGCCCCACCTCTTTCCAAGATGTCCCCCAGGGAGCAGTCCTACACCCACTGAGAACTACTGCCCTGCAGGGCCAGGCTACCCTGACTCCTACCGCTGCTTTTGGGCCCATTTTACTCCCCCAAGCCCTGTGTCTTGCCACTGTGCAGGCCCAGCCGGCTCGTTGCCTCCTCTGGGCCTCTCTGCATCTGCTGTTCCCTCTACTCGAAAGCTCTTCTCCTGACATCCACATGCCAGCTCCCTCCTTCATTCAGCTCTACCCAGCTGATACCTGCCCCAGTGACTCATTCCCACACGCCCACACTTTTGACCCCAACCCTTCCCCAGCCTTTCTTCACAGAACTTATTACCCGGCATTGTCTTTGGGTCCCCCACTAGACTGTAGACTCCAGCAGGACATATTTTGTCTGCCTTGTTCACTGTTAAGTCCCTGGTCACCACACAGTGCCTGGCTGACACACAGTGGCAGGATGGGCAGAGGAGGAGGATGGCTGACCCACTGCAGAGTCTTAGACTCTCAATAGTCACAATGTTGGTTGTTTTCATTTTTTTAGTCAGGCTACTGGTTTCGTTGAGGTTTCCCTGGTGGCTCTGTGGTAAAGAATCCGCTTGCCAATGCAGGAGACCCAGGTTCAACCTCTGGTCTGGGAAGATCTCCTGGAGTAGGAAATGGCAGCCCACTCCAGTATTCTTGCCTAGAAAATTCTACGGACACAGGAGCTTGGTGGGTTATAGTCCATGGGGTTGCAAAGAGTCGGACACAACTTAGTAACTGAACAACAATGGTTTCCTTGGTAAAATAATTCCCTCAGAAACCTACACATTTTCTTTTTTTACCAGGCAGGTCCAGTGGCAATGGCAGCATTTCTGGTTCTTTCCTTTGCACAGTACTCAGGTTAGCTTTATTTCTTTGCTTACCTACATGATCCCCCCTGAAGATGATGGCCTCGAAGTCATGGGGCTCAAGCAGGAAGACCACCACACCCTCTATCTGAGTCACTGTCTGAGCTGTTTTTGAGCGTAAGTATGCTTTGGTGTTTAGAGACTAGACACAAGACTATTTGGCTTTTCCAACACTGCAAGACCCTGGATTTTAGGGTTCTCCACCCTCTTCACTCCTGCTTGTAAACTGGCCAATTTTTTTTTTTTCTGGAACTCAACTCTGTCATGCCAAAACAGCCAGTAATGATCAACATATACCACACTTCTGCTTTTTCACAGCTTCTTCCACTTGAACAAAAACTCAGCAGACACACAATTTGCTTTTACAAGTTATCCAACATCACAGCCACATCAGATGTCTTGCCACTGCCCGACAGGGATCCCCAGCTGTTCTGCCTGATGTGTCTGTTTTCTCACTGCGGGCTGCCTGACCACTAAGCTAATGCCACATACCTTGTGAGTGTGCGTTCAGTTGCTCAGTTGTGTCTGACTCTGTGACTCCAAGGACTGTAGCCCACCAGGCTCCTCTGTCCATGGAATTTTCCAGGCAAGAATACTAGAGTGGGCTGCCATTTCCTTCTCAGGTCTTCCCAGACTGGGGATTGAACCTGTGTCTCCTGCATTGGCAGGCACGATTCTTGACCACAGAGCCACCAGGGAGTCCCCAAGGAACCACTAGCCTGACCTTAAAAACATGAAAACCACCAACACACACAGCACACAGCTCTTGCTAGTATGGCGGCTTGCCTCGAAGTGGTGACGTGGGCCTTTATTTACCTCCAATGTCTTTAACAGGTGACCACGGTTTTGCACCAAGTTTGGAACTTCTTCCAAAATTTCTTGGCCAAAGCCCAGTTCCTGGCCCTGACCTAACTGTAAGAAGGTAGAGATGCTGTTGATGCTGCAGCAAACTACCACATTCTCACCAAATCACAGGTCTTGAGCCAGTCAGAAACAGCTGGTGGCTCCCACAACCTGCCCCAGGACAGTATCAGGGTCTTCCCTAACTTGTCAGTGGGCTGTAGTTCAGCTGTTTCCCACCCTGGCTCAGGCCCAAGCTCTGGTCGGCAGGCCTCCTCCAGTCTCCTGGCCTGGACCCAGCGCCTCACCCACCCTCCCCTGTATGAACATAGCATTTCCTTGTGCTTCTTTTGGACTCTCATTTACTTTGTGCTGATTTTATCCTTCTAGACCTTTTTCCTTTTAATATGCAAAAGTGTGATTTATTTGCACTTAAGTATGAAGAACATTGATTTTCAGTTCCTTCAGTTAAAAAAAACAAAACAGAGAGAGACGTTAAGATGACGGCACAGATTTTACATAAAATCTCAAATTCTCAGACATTCTGCACAAATAATTGTATATATACATGACATATTTAAGGGCGAACTGCAATCCTGATGAAAAAATCCAACTCCTGGTTTGATTTTTTCTCTTCATTGGAGGATAACTACTTCATAATATTGTGCTGGTTTCTGCCATATATCAACATGAATCAGTCACAGGTACTTCTAGACCTTTTGAACTCAGCTTCAGGGCACTGAAATGGGCTGTTCTGAACCTCTTCTCAGGGTAGGAGATGCATAAAGTGGGGCTGGAGGTACAGAAGGAGTACAGACAAGTTTGTGAATGGATATATACCTTCATCAAAATTCAAGATCAATGACAATGTTGTGGCTGTGGAGGACTAAATCTACCTGCTTGAGATTTAGCAGGAGCCCAAGAGGACAGGGGTCGCCTGGTGGCTCAGTTGGTAAAGAATCTGCCTGCAATGTAGGAGACCTGGGTTCGATCCCTGGGTTGGGAAGATCCACTGGAGGAGGGCATGGCAACCCACTCCTGAATTTTTACCTGGAGAATCCCCATGGACTGAGAAGCCTGGTGGGCTGCAGTCCATGGTGTCAAGTCAGACACAACAGAGTGACTAAGCACACACACGAGAGGACAAGAGGCTGAATGAACAAGGGCAGCCGGCAAGGCTCCGGCATAGGCGTGATGGTGCCCAGGCGGAGCTGTCTTGCACACCAGTCTCCGTCTCCAGTACTGGGGTGTTAAGGGCAAAGAGGGCCATGATGGGGACACAGGGAAATCTGCTCACAAACTGCTCAGGATCCCTCCCACACCTCATGGCCCAGTTTTGCCCAGAGGTGTCTGGGCACCCATCTGCTGATTTACACCTCTGTCAGACTGCCAAATGCTTCCTCTGAGGCAGTCTGAAAATTGGTAAACTTTTAAAAACATTTTTTTCCCTTTTCTTAAAGTTCTGTTGACCAAATTGTAAAAATAAGTGAAACAAAACACAAACACTCAGAACAAAACCCACATTTTTATCAGATCTACTTTTATTTCAGAAGGAAGTTCATATTATAGTATTTACTTCTGTTTATATACAAGTTCTTCATATTTATTTTTAAAATGCACAGACCTCCCTTAGTTCTCTTGTTCCTGCTTAAATTAGCTGTTATTTTACAATACAAAAAATACCAAAAAATTGCAGTCCTAAATGTATGTATAACACCCACAATCCCCAGCAATGAAATAGTTTACAATACTTACTCCATATTTACATGAGTGCAATATATGCTAAATTATACATATTAACAAACTAAGCTTGAATCCAAACCAAAAACTCCCCAAACAAAACTGTAAATAACTATAAAACATTTCCAGAGCCAGAATTAGTTCAACAAAACAGGCTTCACTAGTGTTTAGAATGTTTTGTGCACAAATTCAGTTACTGAAAGTCAATTCCATTATTGCCTTTAAAAGAGAAGGCGCCAGTTTTCCTCTCCTCTCCAACAAATCATCTCCCTGCAGGTGAAGGGTGTTCATGAATTTGGACAACTCAGGGGAAACATCTCTTGGTGGGCTTGGCTATCTACAAACCATCACGGTGATTTTTATGGTTTGAGCCATTTGGTAAACTGAGTAAACATTTCAGGCTGAGAGCCGGTGCAGGGTCCAAGGCTAGACCCTCCGCCTTCCTGGGTCTGTCCTCAGGGGGCCAATTCTCACAGAAACCACTGCAAGGAAAGGTCTCCTGGGATGACAGGTTTGAGGAACTGGATTCTGCTGTAATTCTCAAGAGCTGCTTGTCCATCTGTCACTGCCCTAGTGTTAGCTTAGGTTGTCAGTGAAGTACTTAACGAATATTTGTTGAATCATCCCCCTCCCCCAATCTCTAAATACACTCTACTAAGTTGAAGGAGCAAGGTTTGCACTGAAAGGTGAAGTGTCTTTTTCTAAAATACCGCTCTGGTCTTTCCATTTGCCCCAGATTTCCTGGTGCATCTCCACCCCACCTTGTTACCTCAGGCCTTACCCACTGATACTCCAGTATTTTCCCTGTGCTGACAGTCTCTGTCCAGGGCTGCTTTTCTTCCAGGTTAGCTCAGGCAGCATATGGTTGCTTTCTTTCCACACCTCCTCCCACATTTAGAGGTGATCCTCACAGAAAACAAAGACTTCTCCCCAAACAGTATGGGAAGGGGGCAGGAGGCAAGGGTGAGGTTCTCCATGGGGAAACAGGAGGAGCTAATTATCAACAAAGCAGCTGCCCACTCCCACCCCCAGTTTGCAGTATAGTTAACTATGGTCCTAGGAAATGGTCATCAAAAATCTACACAAAATCACAACAAAATGCAGCCTGAAAAACCCCCTTTTGGAAAATCTGACTAGATCTACGGTATAGTCTTTGTATCTTAAGTCTAAGAGAAACATTTCTCAGGACGAGACTGGTCTATTCCCGGCTACCCACAGCACCAAGAGGCTGACAGAAGATTTACAATGCACTTGCAGAGCTGATGACAGTGACAGAGACATTCCAGCTGCCAGCGAGCCTCTTCACACACTGCCCACATTTTCATACGTGCACTGACAGATGAGTCCTGCTTTAAAAGTTATCCAATTGGTCCCAGATGCATTTGAACACACGGGCACAATGGGGATGCCTTTCTCGGCTTTATCATCACTGTACGAGAGGACTTCTCTGAGCCTGGATATCCATTATATGGCACAAAAACACATTAGGTCAAACTTGGACACCGTTATGTTTAATAAAAATACATTAAGATATTTTTGTTTTATGTACACTCTGAATGTCCAAACATTTGGACACTATTGAATAGTTATGTACAAGTGCAATATCTATGTTTTCATAACTATTTTAATTTACATACAGGCTCTGAAGTTCCAGATGACTTCCTCTCAGTAACTGGCTCTAAGCTGAGTGCCTCTTTCTCCTGCCACCCCCTTCTTCTGGCCCGAGCCTGCAGAAAGCTGTTTGCTACTGGCTGCAAAGGAGAAGCAGCTGGATTCAGCTGTTTCTCTACTGCTGGAGCAGAATTAAACTTCACTTGCTCCTTCCTTCCTTTTAAAAAATAAACATTATCTTTTAGGAAAAAAAAAAGAAAACCAGGTGGCTATGGGACACGGTGCTTATTATTTCAAGGCATGGAACTACCATGGGGAGGAGGCTTCTTTGCCAAGCAAACACTAGTCCTTTGAACAAACAAGGACTTCCTTTGTGGGAAGGTCCTCTCCAATGGCCTCATGGTAATTACAGGGTGAAGGGCCAGTCCATGGCAGGCTCTCTGGGGGTACCATGATCTGGAGCAGAGATGTAGGGAGCTTCTAAGAGGAGGGATCTTCTCTAGAACTGTCTGCTCTTTAACAATGATGTGAAAAAGCAGCATTTTGAGAGCCAAGTCTCAAAGTAGAGGTGTTTTGTGCATCAGACAGTGTTTTATGGTTCGACATCCTTGAAAACATCTTTCCAGGCAATTCTTCATGGGAGGGGTTAGTGTTGGGGAAGAGATAATACTCCCTCTCTCTAGGTACTCCATATAAAGGTGAAATGCCACAGTTTTGCTCTTTTGAGTATTAATTTCTCCAAATTCACAAACTTGAGCATTGTTGTCTGAAGGTCTACCCTTCCTGAGCCTCTGCACACTGCACATTACCCCCCACCCCCCACCCCCAGGGTAATGCTAGAGAACTCCTTGGTTTTGAAGCAGAAGAGAGGTCCTGGGCGGCTGCTGCATAATGCCAGAATACAGAGCACCACGGACAGGACAACACGACATCCAGGCAGTGGCCTGGGGAGACGAGCAGGGACTGCCCTACCCCACTTCCATTTGGTCACGACTTCAATTTGGTCACTTCATTTGGCATGGTTTTCTCTCCTTGTCCATTTTTCTCATGCTTTTCATCCTTATCAGCACTCACTGTCCTCCCCACAGCCACCCCTTGAATCTAGGAGGGAGCATGGGAGGCCTGGGTCCCTCCTGGGGGAAAGAGGACAAACAGCTCCAGGCCGCTCCCAGGCTTTGGGCAGGTTCTGCCTGACAACAGGACAGCGACCCTCTCCTGGCACTCCACCTGCAGCCGGGGAATGAAGAATGACCCGCCACCTTACACAGGCTACAGAAACAAACTGCTGTTCTTCAGTCAAGGGGTCCCAAGTGCTGTCATGCTCTTTTCAGCTCAAGGGAGACATGTAACATGAGCAAGCCCCTCCCTCTGTGGTGCCTGGGCAGGAGTGGCCAGAGAGGCTGAAGCAAATATGAGGCCAAGTCTGGGGCAGGGAGGCACATGGGAACATGCCTTAGTGTCCTTTTTGAAAAACAGGAGCATTCACAGTTAGGTCCTTTCTGCTTTCCTCTCAATCCCTGCTACATTAAATGTTTCTTGGGGTGAGAAAACTTTCCTGGCTGCAAATTAGATTTTAGAAAAGAGCAGATTGCCGATGATAGCTATTTAAGTTTTATAAGAATGTAGGAATGCAATTATGTAAAAACTTATGCTTACTAACTTTCCAATTGCTAGATCTATTTAAAGTCTAGGCACTTAGTGTGTGTGTGTGTGTGAGAGAGAGAGCATGAGTGGCAGAGACAGAGAGACAGAGAGAGGTAAAGAGGAAAGAGAAGGATAGGGAAGGAGAGAGAGAGAGAACCTCAAATGGATTAAGACTAAATTAATCACGTTGCTACAGAAAACTATATATTATATCAGTTTACATTCCAAGTAACACTGCTGACCTTGACATTTAAAATAGCCCCCTTCTATCTTATGATTCAAAAGAGATGGACCATTATTAATTCTCAACTAGAAAAAAAGTTACTCCCTGGAAGAGAGATATTTGCCTAAATCGTGCAAGAATAAATAGCACATCTTTTAAAAAAGATAGCAGGCTTCAGATGAAAAGTTAATTCATCTGACTAGTTTTTAAAAGACCACATTCAAGAATGACTGATGATGAATGTCTACTTGTAAACACTACATCTTTGTTTTTTGCACAGTTGAGACAGTCCCAAGGACAGTTTTCCACAAGTGAACCTGAGTGTCATTCCTAGCTCTCTCACTCGCTCTACACCGGCCTCCCCCAGCAACAACTGGATCACCCTGGACCTGTAACAAAATCAATTATCTCCTATACGAAAGTAAAAGGTTAGATGCTGGAGTACAGATGGGAGAAACTGTCAAAGAAAGCTTGTGAACATGCAGAGGAGGGGGATGATTCGAGGGTTTCCAGTCCTGGGCCCCACACAGCATCTTCTCCCTGCCTGCGCCCTCCTGGCCGACGGCTCTGGCACGCCACTCCTTGCTCACAGGGAGTCCCGCCCCAGCATCAAATGCAGGTCCCGGGCTGCGCGGGGGGCTGCTGTTTTCGGTTTCTCACTGCTCCTGACTTCTCTTTGTAGACGACTGGCATCTGCTGAGAAATGTCCACCAGGGCACTGGCCACTGCGAGCCCTTGGGAGAACCCAAAGAAGGAAAACAGGTTAAGGAACAACTTGCTTTTATTTAGAAAATAATTGGAAAACTTTCTTTTTACATTCCCATGGTGCAATAAATAAATAAAGTATATACACGGGAAAAACCTTGCTCTTAACCTGTATCTCCTTCCATATTCCCCACTTCCATCAGAGTAACTGCTTTTGTTAGTTT
Source organism: Tragelaphus eurycerus (assembly GCA_935064755.1). Lineage (NCBI taxonomy): Eukaryota > Metazoa > Chordata > Mammalia > Artiodactyla > Bovidae > Tragelaphus > Tragelaphus eurycerus. The sequence continues at coordinate 270,064 of CAKXYN010000282.1, read as the reverse complement.
GTATATATTCTTTCAGGGCTTATTTTTACAAATACGTATTTTCCTCCTCTCCCCCTTTTTACATAAAAGGAGTACCTTACTTTCCAGCAGATCAACCAAGCCAAGAGCTCTGCCTAGTTGTGGAGCATTTAAGTAAGATTGCAGACATGCTTTAAAGTTTCACCTGTCTTTTTCTGCAAAAAAAGCTGCACTATTTATGATGAAATTCAGATTCATTCCACATTGCCCAGCTAGAACTATTACTATTTTGATATCTATACCACGATAAGAGTTAGGATAGACTCTGGGGCCAGACTTTGGAATAAGCAAGGTTCTTTAACCTCCTGGTGCCTCAGTTTCCTCACTTGTAAATGGGGAACAGCACAGGGCTTGTGTGAGGAGTCAGGGAGTGAACTAATGCAAGTTTTAGAATGGCACCTGGCTTTTCACCTCCATTACCACCTCTGCTTTGGGGACTGGTGAGTCCATTCTCCCTTCTGTATTGGTAATTGATTAACTCGATGTTCACCAGGGAAGGCACAATCCTGGGGAAGTTGGGTTTATGTTTGTGCCAAGGCCAGACAGGCTCATAGCCCTGTTGAGGCCTCCAGGAGCCATGCTAGAGGAGTTTCTTACTCCACCTGCTGAGCAGCTTTTAAGTGCCAGGTTTAGTACCTGGCATGTAGTGAGGAATCCACACCAGTGACCACTCTTATACCAAAGACAGAACCAGGGGCTTTGGGAGTCCAGAGAAGGGCACTGCTTAACGTGAACGTGAACGTGAAGTCGCTCAGTCGTGTCCGACTCTTTCGCCCCTGGACTGTGCCCCGCTCCTCTGTCCATGGGATTTTCCGGCATAGTACTGGGTGGATTGCCATTTCCTTCTCCAGGGATCTTCCCACCCAGGGCCCGGGTCTCCCCATCGTGCAGCCCGTCGAGCCACCAGGAAGTGTCCCTGGTGGCTTTAAGCAGATGGCACTGCTTAAAGTGGGGGCAAATCCTCGTCACAGCCATCAGAAAAGAAAAGACATCCAGAGTGGAAGGGAAGAAAACTGTCATTATCTGCACATGATAAGATACCATATACAGAAAAACCTAAAGTCTTCACCAAAAAACTATTAGAACTAATAAATGAATTCAGTAAAGTTGTAGAATACAAGATTAATACACAGAAATCTATTGCTTTTCTATACACTAATAATTGAACTATCAGAAAGAGAAAGCAAGAATATAATCTTGTTTAAAATCACATCAAACAGATAAAATTCCTAAGAATAAACTTAACCAAAGACTTTTAATCTGGTAACTATAAAACATTTACAAAGGAATCTGAAAATAATACAAAGAAATGGAAAGACACCCTATGTTCTTGAACGCTAGAATACTATTAAAATGTCCATACTACCTGAAGCAATCTACAGAGTTAAGGCAGCCCCTATCAAAATAACCATGACATTTCCCACAGACCTAAAACAAATAATCCTAAAATTTATATGGAACCACAAAAGACCCTGAATTGCCAATGCAATCTCATAAAAAAGAAAAAAGATGAAGCTTGAGATATCATGCTCCCTGACTTCAGACTGCACTAAAAAGCTAGAGTAATCAAAATAGCATGGTTTCCTCAGAAAAACAGACACACAGATCAGCAGAACAGTATAGAGAGCCATGAGAGAATAAAGAACAGAGAATAAGTTCATGCACTTATGGTCAATTAATCTATGACAAAGGAGGCAAGAATATACAATGGAGAAAAATCTGTTCTATAAGTGGTTCTGGGAAAACTAGACAGATTTAAAAGAATGAGATTAGAACATCTCCTCACACCACATATATAAAGACCAAAGTGTAAAACCTGAAACCATAAAGACCCCAGATGAGAACATAGGTAGAACACTCTTTATATAAATTGTAACACTATTTCTTTGGATCTGTCAATAAGGCAAAAGAAATAAAAGCAAACATAAATAAATGTGACCTAATTAAACTTTTTTTTAACTTTCCTTGAAACCCTGAGAAAATGAAAAGACAACCTATTGAATGGGAGAAAATATTTGGAAATGATATGACCAATAAGGGGTTAATATCTAAAATATACAAACAGCTCATAAATTCAACATCAAAAAACCAAACAACCCAATTAAAAAAATAGAAGACCTGAACATTTTCCAAAAAAGATAACAAGCAGCATAGAGATGGCTGACAGGCACATGAAAAGTTGCTCAACATCACTAATCATAAGGAAAATGCAAATCAAAACCACGATGAGGTATCATCTCCCATCTATCAGAATGGTCCTGCTCCTGGCTCCAACAGAAAGACCACAAATAACAGTTATGATTTAGAGAAAAGGGAACCCTTGTATACTGTTGGTGGGAATGTAAATTGGTAAAGCCTCTGTGGAAAACAGTATGGAATTTCCTCAGAAAAGTAAAAGTAGAACTACCATATGACCCAGTAATTCCATTCCTGAGTATACATCCAAAGAAAACAAAAATACTAATTAAAAAAGATACATGCACCTGAATGTTCACAGCGATGGTCACAGCATTATTCATAACAGCCAAGATACAGAAGCAGCCTAAGTATCCATACATAGATGAATGGATATGAAGGTGTGGTGTGCGCATACACACCCACCCACCCACACACAAACACAACGGAATACCACTCTATTATAAAAAAGAATGACATTCTGCCATTTGCAATAATATGAAAAAACCTAGAGATTACTACACCTAGTGAAGTCAGACAGAGAAAGATAAATACTCCAGGTTTTTACTTATATGTGGAATCTAAGGGAACAAATAAATACATATATAATGAAACAGACTCACAGATACAGAGAACAAAGTGCTGGTTACCAGTGGTGAGAGGGAAGGCAGGAGGGGCAAGATGGGTATAGGATTAAGAGATACAAACTACTATGTATCAAATAGAAGCAACAAGGATATGCTGTATAGCACAGGAACATATAACCATTCTTTATTTATTGAAAGAATGCTTTTAGCTACAGAAGAATGGCTTGGATGTGGGGGTAGGGGGGTGGGGCTGTGATTTTAGAGGTCAAGGGTAGAAGCAGCTGACTACAGGGGCCAGATGGCAACTGAGACTAGATTGGAGATGTGGCAGAGTGAATGAAACAAAGTGGAAGAGTGAGACTCTAGGCGGGACTAGCAGAACTTGCCCATGAATGTAGAGAGGTGAGGACTGCCTAGGACGACTCTTTAGTTTCTGACTTGAGCAACTGGCTATATTCCTCAGTAAAGTGAATTCCTTTATTGAGATGGGGATCAAATCACCAATCTGGTTGGAAAGACGTAAGCTCCATTCTGGACATTTTAGGTTTGATAAGACCTGGAAAAAGCAAGAGAGTTCCAGAAAAACATCTATTTCTACTTTATTGACTATGCCAAAGCCTTTGACTGTGTGGATCACAATAAACTGTGGAAAACTCTGAAAGAGATGGGAATACCAGACCACCTGACCTGCCTCTTGAGAAACCTATATGCAGATCAGGAAGCAACAGTTACAACTGGACATGGAACAACAGACTGGTTCCAAATAGGAAAGGGAGTACGTCAAGGCTGTATATTGTCACCCTGCTTATTTAACTTCTATGTAGAATACATCATGAGAAATGCTGGGCTGGAGGAAGCACAAGCTGGAATCAAGATTGCCAAGAGAAATATCAATAACCTCAGATATGCAGATGACACCACTCTTATGGCAGAAAGTGAAGAGGAACTAAAAAGCCTCTTGATGAAAGTGAAAGAGGAGACTGAAAAAATTGGCTTAAAGCTCAACATTCAGAAAACTAAGATCATGGCATCCAGTCCCATCACTTCATGGGAAATAGATGAGGAAACAGTGGAAACAGTGTCAGACTTAATTTTGTGGGCTCCAAAATCACTGCAGATGATGACTGCAGCCATGAAATTAAAAGACGCTTACTCCTTGGAAGGAAAGTTATGACCAACCTAGAAAGCATATTCAAAAGCAGAGACATTACTTTGCCAACAAAGGTCCATCTAGTCAAGGCTATGGTTTTTCCAGTGGTCGTGTATGGATGTGAGAGTTGGACTGTCAAGAAAGCTGAGCACCGAAGAATTGATGGTTTTGAACTGTGGTGTTGGAGAAGACTCTTGAGAGTCCCTTGGACTGCAAGGAGATCCAACCAGTCCATCCTAAAGGAGATCAGTCCTGGGTGTTCACTGGAAGGACTGATGCTGAAGCTGAAACTCCAATACTTTGGCCACCTCATGAGAAGCATTGACTCACTGGAAAAGACCCTGATGCTGGGAGGGACTGGGGGCAGGAGGAGAAGGGGACGACAGAGGATGAGATGGCTGGATGGTATCACTGACTTGATGGATATGAGTTTGGGTAAAGTCCAGGAGTTGGTAATGGACAGGGAGGCCTGGTGTGCTGCAGTTCATGGGGTTGCAAAGAGTTGGACACTACTGAGCGACTGAACTGAACTGAAGCACAATTGGACAGGTCATGTAGGCAATCTAATAACTGAATATGAAGCTTGGTGAAGAGAACAGAATTAAGAGATATGAACCTGGGGAAGACAAAAGGTAGAGGTTACTTAATATTGGGGAATATAAACTTACACTGAGAGAGAAAAAAAAGCCTTGGGTTTGGCACAAGGAACCTTAAGGTGTAGAGACTGGAAAGGAGACTAGCCATTATTTTGTAATAACTTTAAATGTAGTACAGTCTATTAAAAATACTGGATCACACCTGAAAGGCTAATATAATCTTGTAAATCAACTATAATAAAAATAAATAAATAAAATGGGGAAATAGAGAAGGGGGTGGCAGAGATGGCCCCATCCTACTGGTAGGTCTCAAGCAGGGAGCAGGTCTTCATCAGATTGGGACAAAGTTTGGAGCAGGGAAGGCCACAGTGCCGCATGTCTGTCACCCCTGCCCCCCTGCACCTCGACCTCGGGGAGCACCAGTCAGTGTCTGCTGAGCTGGGCACTGACAGAAGATACTGCTCCAGAGCATCACATCAACGGGCCCTTCTGCCCGTGACATGGGCAAGGCCAAGTTAGGGGCTCAACTCACAGAAATCTCTAGATGAGGGCCATGAAGACAATAAACCCTGACCTGGCCATGTCTAATGTCCTCCCTCATGAGAACACCACAGACCCAGACCTGAGGCCTGCAGGATCACTGCGACTGAAAGCTGTCTAAACCATTTCTATTATTTGAGGCATCCCTTCAAAGTACTCCATGATTAATCAAGATACTTTCCAAACTGTATTCCATATTTCCTTTGTGTTCAACAGTAAAAGAATGTTCATCTAAATTATGATTCATGTATTTGATGGAGTAGCTGTAAGAGATGGGTAAGATATTATATACCAAGTTATAAAAATGTTTAAGATAGTTACATGAAAAAAGAAGAATAAAAATAAGAGTTATATAATCACTGCAACTAAATTGATGATAAGGGCTGGGAAGGAAACAGAACAGCGAAAATAGGAGCTACAGTAATGCTAATACCAATTTGAGAACCACTAGCTTGATTGAGAGACTTCACTTTCACTTTTCACTTTCATGCATTGGAGAAGGAAATGGCAACCCACTCCAGTGTTCTTGCCTGGAGAATCCCAGGGATGGGGAGCCTGGTGGGCTGCCATCTCTGGGGTCGCACAGAGTCGGACACGACTGAAGCGACTTAGCAGCAGCAGCTTAAAGGAGCTAGCTGGAAGCCATGAGAGTAAGATGACTGAGGACGAGTGCATGGAGCACAGAGGGAGAAAGCCTACAGTTAAGGGACAGCAAAGAAAGAGAAAGTAAAGGAACAACACAGCCGGTGGGGAGGAAGCACTGGTGGCAAAGCAAGGTTTGGCTGGAAGCAGGCTAAGGAGGCTGATGAAGTGAGGAGATCCAGATATTTTCCAGGAAGGAATGGTGACCTTAGAAAGAGGGGTTAAGGAATACAGGGGCAATGGGATCATCTTTCCAAATCCTCACAATGACACGAGGCAGGCACTACAGGTATACCTCATTTTATTGTGCTCACAGATAACTGTGTTGTTATTTTTGAAAAAATTGAAGGTTTATGGCAACCTTGCATTGTCAGCTAATAGTTAGCATTTTTAGTAATATTTTTAAATTAAATGAATGATGAACCATGTCTTTTTAGACATAATGCTATTGCATCTCAACAGACTACAGTATAATATAGACATATGTACACTGGGAAAACAAAAAATTCGTGTGACTCACTTTCTTGTGATATTTGCTTTATTGTAGTTTTCTGGAACCAAACCTGCAATATCTCCTAGGTCTGCCTGAATGCAATTATCACTTTTATAACCAAGTTCCCTATGAAAAAGAAGGGAGTCTTCACACATCTAACACATAATCCTCATTTGTCAATAACCGTCATCTACTCACCAGACTGCCCAGGAGGAGGGATTCCACCGAGGCCTCGAGGGAGCCTCACAAACACAGAGAGGACAGCAGCTTTGTTGCCAAAACACGGCTCCAGGGCAATGGGCTTGGGAACAGTCTGGTGGAAAAAAACAAAGAATTACCTAAAATGGTGTTCCCTAAGCAACATCTTCATGGCCTTTACATGTGATTTTTAAAGACACCCCTTCGTTCAGTTTCTATTGTTATGAAACATCAAACAAATCGCAAACTTTGGAGCTTAAAACAGCATCTATTTATTATCTCAATTTTTTAGGTCAGAAGCCCAGGTGAGAGCTCTGCATGATTCTCTGCTTAGGGATATAGGTCCTGTTTATGTCTTCTATCAGTTCTGGGAAGTAAAAGTCACTCAGTCGTGTCTGACTGTGACCCCATGAACTGTACAGTCCATGGAATTCTCCAGGTCAGAATATTGGAGTGGGTAGCCATTCCCTTCTCCAGGGGATCGTCCCAACCCAGGGATTGAACCCAGGTCTCCCATATTGCAGATGGATTCTTTACCAGCTGAGCCACTGGGGAAACCCAAGAATACTGGAGTGGGTAGCCTGTCCCTTCTTCAGCAGATCTTCAAGACCCAGGAATCGAACTGGGGTCTCCTGCATTGCAGGCGGATTCTTTACCAACTGAGCTATAAGGGAAGCACCCCCTCAGTTCAGGAAGAATTCTCAACTCTATCTCACAAAGGTTCTGAGAGTCTCAGATCTTATCTTCAGAAGGTGGAACTCAAGTTATCAGCTGGGTTCCACTCCGACCAGGAGGCCCTGGGGAAGAACCAGCTTCAAGACGCATTCAAGTTGTTGGCAGAACCTAGCTCCTCCAGGCTCTAGGTCTGAAGTCCCCATTTCCTTGCTAGTAGTTAGCCAAGGGCCACTCTTCTTTTGGAGGCCACTCATACTCCTCTTCACAAGGTCTCTCCAGCATGAAACCAGTGATGGTGCTCAAGTACTTCTCATGGTTCCTCTTCTGCCATCAGTCAGAGAAAGTGTTCCCTATATTTTAACGTCAACTACCCTCAGACCTTTTAAAAAAACAATTTAGCTGTGGCTCTCAGGCCCTACAGCATGCAGGCTTCAGTAACTGTGGTTCATGGGCTTAGCTGCTCCACAGCACGTGGAATCTTCCCCCATCAGGGATCAAACCCATGTTTCCTACACTGGGAGGGGATTCTTATCCACTGTGCAATCAGGGAAGTCCACCCTCAGACTTGAATTACTTCTGCAAAATCTCTTCACAGCAGAATCTGAAGTACTGTTTGATTGAATAAACATGAGAGAGGAATCTTGGGGGCCGTCTTCAGAATTATGCCATCAGTTTCTTCAAACTGGTTGAAGAAACTGGAGCACAGAGAAATGACTAGATGAGTAAAATGGCTGAAGTGGTGAAACCACTTATGACCCAGCTGGGAGATGACAGTGGCCTAGACCAAGGTGGTAGCTGACAGTGGTGGGAGTGGTGGCACAGGAGTCAGGACATAGTTTTGAAGATAAAGTCAAAAAGACCTGCTGATTGATTGGCTGTCCAGTGAGGATGACAGCAAGGACAAGTCAAGGATGATTTTGGCCTAAGCAACTAGAATGTATTGAGTTGGGGAAGTTATGCCAGAGGAGCAGGTGTGGGGAACAGTCTCTTGTTTTGAACATGTTAAGTTTGTTCAGATGTTTATTAAGACATCCAAGTGGGAATACTGAGCCAGCAACCTGATATATGAGTTGGACACTCACAGGAGAGTTTGAGTGGCAAGCTCAGGGTGTTTACATCCACAGTGGATAAAAAGATTGCTATTGTCTGAATATTCGTGTACTCCCAAAACTCATGTTAAATTTTAACACCTAATGTTAATATTTGGAAGTGGGGATGATCAGGTCATGAGGGGACAGCCCCCATGAATGGGATTAGTGCCCTTAGAAAAGAGACTCTGAGAGCTCTCCCTCACCCCTTCTACCATGTAAAACTACAGCTAGAAGGAATTCCCTGATGGTTCAGTGGTTAGGACTCTGTGTTTTCACTGCTGAGGGCCCAGATTCAATCCCTGGTCGGGGAACTAACATTCTGTGCAAGTTGCATGGTATGGCAAAAAAAAAAAAAAATACAGCCAGAAGGTGCCTTCTATGAACCAGAAAGCAAGCCTTCATCAGACACTCATCTGCCAGTACCTTAATCTTGGATTTCCCAGGCTCCAGATCTGTGAGAAATTAATTTCTATTGTTTGTAAGCTCCCCAGTCTCTGATATTTTGTTGTTAACAGCCTGAACAGACTAAGGCAACAACCAAAGGTGCAGATGTAAAAGATGTGAGGAGAGGCCCAAAGACTGAGTCTGAGACAGCTGCCCACTATTAAAAGATGTTGGAAGATGAAGAGGGCCGACGAAGAACACACAGCAAGAATGGCTAGAAGGTGAGTGTGTGGGTCTTGACAAGAAATTCTAGAGTGTTTTACTGGCTGTGCTGCAGGCTGCTGAGTGTGACACAGGTGTTACTAAGGCTTTTCTATTCTTCTCAATCCCACAAATGATCACTATTTTAGCAGGACAACATTTTCTTAGATTTACACAGGTTTACCAGCTGATTTACTCACTACTGCTTCTTATTCCACTCTCCTGGGGTAATTGGCCCCCTCTCTAGAACATCCTTTATATATTTCTTTCATACAGGTTTGTTGGTGGCAAGTACTCAGTTTTCCCTGCAGTCTGAAGACATCTTTAATTTTATCCTTGTTCTTGAAAGGTAGGTACTGGGTACACTATTTGAGGCTGGCAGTTCTTCTCTTTCAATATTTGTAGCGTCTGAGAAGTCAGCTGTCACTCTGTCATTCCTTTTTAGTAAACTTTTCCCCTCTAGTTATTTTTTAATGTGGTAAAATACACATTACTTTGCTAGCATGTGGATGAGTGCAATTGTGCAGTAGTTTGAGCATTCTTTGGCATTTCCTTTCTTTGGGATTGGAATGAAAACGGACCTTTTCCAGTCCTGTGGCCACTGCTGAGTTTTCCACATTTGCTGGCATATTGAGTGCAGCACTTTCACAGCATCAGCTTTCAGGATTTGAAATAGCTCAACTGGAATTCCACCACCTCCACTAGCTTTGTTCATAGTCATGCTCCCTAAGGCCCACTTGACTTCACATTCCAGGATGTCTGGCTCTAGGCGAGTGACCACACCATCGTGATTATCTGGGTCATGAAGATCTTTTTTGTATAGTTCTTCTATGTATTCTTGCCACTTCTTAATATCTTCTGCTTCTGTTACGTTCAAACCATTTCTGTCCTTTATCGAGCCCATCTTTGCATGAAATGTTCCCTTGGTACCTCTAATTTTCTTGACAAAATCTCTAGTCTTTCCCATTCTATTGCTTTCCTCTATTTAGCATTGATCACTGAGGAAGGCTTTCTTATCTCTCCTTGCTATTCTTTGGAATACTCTGCATTCAAATGGGTATATCTTTCCTTTCCTCCTTTGCTTTTCACTTCCCTTCTTTTTTAAGCTATTTTTTAAGGCTGCCTCAGGCAACCATTTTGCCTTTTTGCATTTCTTTTTCTTGGGGATGGTCTTGATCGCTGCCTCCTGTACAACGTCACAAACCTCCATCCATATTTCTTCAGGCACTCTATCAGATCTAATTTCTTGAATCTATTTGTCACTTCCACTGTATAATCATAAGGGATTTGATTTAGGTCATTCCTGGATGGTCTAGTGGTTTTCCCTACTTTCTTCAATTTAAGTCTGAATTTTGCAATAAGGAGTTCAAGACCTGAGCCACAGTTGGCTCCCCATTTTGTTTTGCTGACAGAATAGAGCTTCTCCATCTTTGGCTGCAAAGAATATAATCAATCTGATTTCAGTATTGACTATCAGATGATGTCCATGTGTAGACTCTTCTGGTGTTATTGGAAGATGGTGTCTCTCTTTGGCTCAGTCTTTTCATTCTTTCTGGAGTTATTTCTCCACTCTTCTCCAGTAGCATATTGGGCACCTATCAACCTGGGAGTTCATCTTTCATTGTCATACGTTTTTGCCTTTTCATACTGTTCATGGGGTTCTCAAGGCAAGAATACTTAAGTGGTTTGCCATTCCCTTCTCCAGTAGACCACATTTTGTGAGAACTCTCCACCATGACCTGTCTGTCTTGGGCGTCCATACATGGCATGGCTCATAGTTTCATTGAGTTAGACAAGGCTGTGGTTCATTTGATCGGTTAGATTAGTTTCCTGTGATTGTGGTTTTCATTCTGTCTGGCCTCCAAGGCATAAAATGAGTGAGATTGCACTCATCTCACACGCTAGCAAAGTAATGCTCAAAATTCTTCAAGCCAGGCTTCAATGGTATATGAACTGTGAACTTCCAGATGTTCAAGCGGGATTTAGAAAGGGCACAGGATTTAGAGGTCAAATTGCCAATATCCTTTGGATCAACAAAAAAGCAACAGAGCTCCAGAAAAACATCTACTTCTGCTTTATTGAATACGCCAAAGCCTTTGACTGTGTGGATCACAACAAACCATGGACAATTCCTAAAGAGATGGGAATACCGGACCACCTCACCTGCCTCCTGAGAAATCTGTATGCAGGTCATTCTGCAACAGTTAGAACCAGACATGGAACAACAGACTGGTTCCAAATCGGGAAAGGAGTATGTCAAGGCTCTATACTGTCACTCTGCTTATTTAACTTATATGCAGAGTTCAGATCAGTTGCTCAGTTGTGTCTAACTCTTTGCGACCTCATGGACTGCAAACACCAGGTTTCCCTGTCTATCACCAACTGCCAGAGCTTACTCAAATTCAAGTCCATTGAGTCGGTGATGTCATCCAACCATCCCATCCTCTGTCATCCCCTTCTCCTTCTGCCTTCAACCCTTCCCAACATCAGGGTCTTTTCTTTTTTTTTTTTAAATTATTTATTTATTTATTTTTATCAAAATCTCTTTTATTGATTATCAGAAACATTACAAACATCTAATACGAACAAATTGTAACATGACAGTATTTAGTTTGAACAATTAATATATTTCAGATATAATATTATACATATTTCAATGTTATTCTCCCCAATCAGGGTCTTTTCAAATGAGTCAGTTCTTTGTATCATGTGGCCAAAGTATTGGAGCTTAAGCTTCACCATCAGTCTTTCTAATGAATATTCAGAACTGATTTCCTTTAGGATTGACTGGTTGGATCTCCTTGCAGTCCAAGGGACTCTAAAGAGTCTTCTACAACAACACAGTTCAAAAGGATCAATTCTTCAGCGCTCAGCTTTCTTTATAGTTCAACTCTCATATCCATACATGACTACTGGAAAAACCACAGCTTTGACTAGATGGGCTTTTGTCGGCAACATAATGTCTCTGCTTTTTAACATGGTGTCTAGGTTGGTCACAGCTTTTCTTCCAAGGAGCAAGCGTCTTTTAATTTCATGGCTGCAGTCACCATCTGCAGTGATTTTGGAGCTCCCAAAAAATCAAGCCTCTCACTCTTTCCATCGTTTCCGCCAACTATTTGCCATGAAGTGATGGGACCAGATGCCATGATCTTAGTTTTCTGAATGTTGAAGTTTTAAGCCAACTTTTTCACTCGCCTCTTTCACCTTCATCAAGAGGCTCTTTAGTTCTTCACTTTCTGCCACTGGGAGTGGTGTCATCTGCATATCTGAGGTTATTGATATTTCTCCTGGTAATCTTGATTCCAGTTTGTGCTTCATCCAGCCTGGCATTTTGCATGATGTATTCTGCATATAAGTTAAATAAGCAGGGTGACAATATAGAGCCTTGATGTACTCCTTTCCTGATTTGGAACCAGTCTGTTGTTCCATGTCCAGTTCTAACTGTTGCTTCTTGACCTGCATACAGATTTCTTAGGAGGCAGGTCAGGTGGTCTGGTGTTCCCATCTCTTTAAGTACTTTCCACAGTTTGTGGTGATCCACACAGTCAAAGGCTTTGGTATAGTCAATAAAACAGAAACAGATGTTTTTCTAGATGTTTGGACTGCAAAGACATCAAACCAGTCAATCCTAAAGGAAATCAGTCCTGAATATTCATTGGAAGGACTGATGCTGAAGCTGAAGCTCCAATAATTTGGCCACCTGATGAGAAGAACTGACTCACTGGAAAAGACCCTGATGCTGGGAAGATTGAAGGCAGGAGGAGAAGGGTTTGACAGAGGATGAAATGGTTGGATGGCACCACCAACTCAATGGACTTGAGTTTGGGCAAGTTCTGGGAGGTGGTGATGGACAGGGAAGCCTGGTGTGCTGCAGTCCATGGGGTCGCAAAGACTCGGATACAACTGAGAAACTGAACTGAAAATACACATAACATAAAAAGCATTATCTTAACCATTTTTTTTTTTAAAGCACTTTCTTTGGCTGCATCAGGTCTTAGTTGTAGCAAGCAAGATCTTTGGTCTGTGTTGCAACACGCAGGATATTTTAGTTGTGCCAACTGAACTTAGTTGCACCAAGCACATTATTGGGAACATGGAGTCTTAGTCACTGGACCACCAGGAAAGTCCCTATCTTAAACCATTATTTAGGTATACATTTTAGTAGTGTTATATGGTGCAACCATTACTACCATCTATTTCTCAAACTCCATCTTGGAAAACTAAAATTTTATACCCATCAAATTGCAACTCCCCCTTCCTTCCTCTCCCCAGACCTTGGCAACCATGATTCTATTTTCTAGGAATCTGACTACTCAAGGTGCCTCACATAAGTGAAATCATACAGTGTCTGTCTTTTTGTGACTGGCTTCTTTCACTTAGCATAATGTCTTTAAGGTTCACCTATGTTCATATATGTAACATGGATCAGAGTTTCTTTCCTTTTTAAGGCTGAGTGAACCTCCATTGTATGTATATACCATATTCTGTTTATCCATTCCTATGTCAATGAACACCTGGGTTGGTTCCAACTTTTAGCTACTATGAATGAAGCTGCTATGCACATGGTGTACAAATACATTGTCAAGACTCTGCTTTCAGTTCTTCAGGGTATATACTGAGAAATGGGATTGCTAGATCGTACATAATTCTATTTTTGCTTTTCTGAGTAAGACAAATACTGTTTCCCACTGTAGCTGCATCATTTTCATTCCCACCAACAGTACATGAGGGTTCCAACTTCTCCACATTGTACTGATCTTTTTCTGTCCTGGTTAATTTTAAGATGTTCTCTTTGTCTTTGAAGTTCCACAGTTTCACAAGGATAAATCCAACTATAGTCTTCTTTCTCTCCTATCTTTCCTCTGCTTTCTTTCCTTACTCTTGCTTACAATACATTTTGTTAGAGTCTGAATAATTATATCTCCCATCAGTTCTGGAAAATTCTCAGCTCTTTGAAAACTGCCTCTCCTCCATTCATTTGTTCTGGGACTGTAATAATATATATGTTAGGTCTTCTCATTCTATCCTCAATATTCTTATTATCTGTCATTATTTTTCTAACTTCTCATCTCCTTGTTCTACATTCTGTGTAATTTCTTCAGAGTCATCTTCCAGTTCAAAAGCTCTTTCCTCACTTGTCTCTGATGTGCTATTTAACATGTAATCTGAGTCTTTAAAAAATTTCAACTACTGTATTTTCCATTTCTCTAACAGTTCCATTTGGTTCTTTTTCAGGTCTGCTTGGCCATTCTTGATTCTTATGGCTTCTTCACCTTTATGATTCCATCTTTCAGTTCTTTAAATATTTTATACAGAGCTATATCATGTTCATTAGATGTCAACTCTGTTGTTTCTGCTGACTCTTACTCTTGGCTTTTCTCTTTCGTCCTTGGTGACCACTGATTCTGTGGTCTTGATCTGTGGGACTCCTGAATGGCTGAATTGGGTGTGTTTTTCCTCAGTCAGGATCCACATCTACTTCAGCTGAGAGGCATGGTATCTTACCAATCTAGAACCACTTTAGACCATGCATGGTTGTGGTCTGGGTTCATAGTTTATTCTTTTCTGGAGGAGGAAAAGGAAAACAATCCCTGGAAATCTCACATACTTCCTGAAAGGTCAGTAATGCTTCAGTAAGTATGTTAGGACATACATGCACACACACACACACATACATACATACATATATGTGTCTGTGTGTATAATACATATCTCCATAGACATATAATTGTTTCCTAAGGATATCTGAACTATTTCATCATTTTGTTAAAAGAGAAAGTCTTATTATTTTCTTCATAATGGTGGAGGTGTTAGAATTCTTTATTTCCCACAGAATTCACAGTCAGTTATAACTTTTCCCCTTTTAAAAAAATCCCCTAAATACTTATAAAGGACAATGGCTCAATTCAGTTATTTTCAAATTTTCAAGTATTATGCCACATAAAACTTAAAAGTAATACCAGACAAGTTACTTAAATTTTAAAATTCCCTGAATATAAGACTGCTTAACAACATGAAACAAATACTGGAAAATGAAGGCAAGAGAATAGCTGACAGTTTCAGTGCTGACTTATTGCTAAGAAGAAACAGAGAGGACAAAGTAAGAGGTAACAGAATGAGGTTCTTGCCCTCTCTGGTTCCTCAGACTGAGAAGCATGAGGTTTGATAAGTTAAGTTACAGGGACTTTTGAAATACAATCTCACCTTTATACTCCCCCCAATAAGATCAGGAGGCTCTTCATCTGTTTCCAAGGCGACATTTACAGAGGCAAAGGGACGACTGGCCATCTGCTGCATCTCTCGAAGAAGTTGCTGATGAGTAATACAGTAACCATTAATGCAAAGAGTACTGAGGGTGTTTTATTAGAGAATACTACATATTAAACATAGCTCATCTTCCTTGATTCAAACAAATCAATTCTGAAATGATATTTCTGAGATAGCTGGGAAAAACTGGACATGGACCAAGTATTACCTTTTTAATTTTGTTGACTATGATGACAATATTGTTGTTATACTAAAGAAAAATTCCTTATCTGTTAGAGATAAATATTAATGTACTGATGGGATATAATGCTATGATGCCTGCTTGTTAAGTATGTAAATTATCCTATTTCCTCATATTTTTATTACTAAAGCCAGGCTTTCTTTTTTCCTGCTGAAACTTGGACTAAATACTTACACAGCAACAAAAACTATCCTTTGTTACACAGTATCTAGGAACTGAAAGAGAGCTTTATTCAGAGAGGTGGTATAAGCTAAACACATAAAAAACATGAAGTTTTGCAGAGCAGAGGGACAAGTAAGGGCTCTGGATTCAGGTAGGCTTGGATATGAACACCTGCTCTAACTCTTTCCAGCTGTGTGATGTTAAAAAGTTATTTACAGTTTCTGGGCCTCCATTCCCTCCTCTCTGAAATGGGATTTTAATCCCATAAAAGTATCAATAGGATTAAATGAGATGTTTTAACTAGCACAGTGCCTAGCTTATGGTGTGTAGTCAATTACATATCATTAGGGATATCAGAGATTTGGGCATGTCACTGAAGCTCTGAGGTCATGCTGTGGAAGACAATGAGGCCTTACTTAACTACTTCCTTGAAACTATTTTAGAGACAGAATCTTGGGCTGGATAGATCATGGCTATGTTTTAGAATGGCATTTCTGATTTAGAAACAGAATGTTCTGTTTTAGAAGGGTATTTTTAACATTAAACATTTTGTTAAATATCAATAATCATATGCCTACATCTCACAAAGCTATTAGTCTATTTACTCAACAAATACATATAACAATAAGCTTCCTCTAGATTTTGTGCTAAGTGTGGAGTCACAGTGAGACAGAGTGCCTACCCTGCTTCCAGTTCCCAGTCTAGTTCCTTTATGACAAGTGCAGGAGATAATGGGAGTAAAGGCCCTTTAAAACAGGGCCTGGTATGTAGCAATGACTTAAGCAGTATTAGATGTTATTATTTTTGTTGTTATAAATAATATCAGATCATTCTTCTACAGTTCTGAGAGGGATAAATCACGAATGGTATTTTAGAAAAGATGAAATATATTCTGAATGGACAGGTTCACAGTAACAGAGAAATTTTAAATCACAAAGGTAAAAAAGCTTAGTTTACTGGTTGATCAACTGTGTAATTAGCATATTCTTTTTTTGGAAACCTGTTTTCTACTAAGTGTTCACCTCATTTTCTTTCATGTATGTTGTGATTATTTTCCAGTTGATTGTCTTTTCCATTATTCAATTATTTTTACAAACTTTATTTTTATACATGTTTCTATGGAGAAGGCTCTGATGCTGGGAGGGATTGAGGGCAGGAGGAGAAGGGGACAACAGAGGATGAGATGGCTGGATGGCATCACTGACTCGATGGTGCGGTCTGAGTGACCTCCGGGAGCTGGTGATGGACAGGGAGGCCTGGCGTGCTGCGGTTCATGGGGTCGCAAGAGTCGGACACGATGAGCGACTGATCTCTCTCTGATGATGTTTCAATAATCTTATCTGAAAACAATGATTCTGTCCCCTTCCCAAAAGGAACAAAACTTATTTTTCTTTCTCTTAGTGCAGAGTCTAGAACATCCAGAACAAAATGAAGTGACTACTGGGACTACATAATGGTTAGAAGGAACATGGCCTTTGCAGACGGAAGTCTTAAGTTCAAAACATAGTTTGGTGTCTTTAAGTAACTGTGTGGTGATGGGTAAGTTATTTTGCCTCTCTGAGCCTCGGTTCCTTCATTTTTAAAACAGGAGTAGTATCAGTAACTATTTTATAGGTTGCTGTAAGGATTATACAAATATAAAACCTTAATATAAAACCTCTTAGAACAGTGCCTACAACTTAGAAATGCTCAAATGTCAGGTTTTTTTTTCTTTCTTTTTTCTGTCAGTTCTTAATATGACTAACTTATCTGGATTTTATTGGGTACAACCTTGAGTATTTCTTCATCATGACTAATGGTTATCTGGTTATTTCTCAAAGTGTGGAGGAGGTATTATTTTTGAGTTTACTAAGAGTTTTGTTTTTAAACTAGGATGAGTGCTGATATTAATAAATGATTAAATGATTACTTGCCACTACTGAAAATTTAGGGTTTGTTTTTTTTTTTTTTTACACCCATGGATATAACATATCCTAGTAGGTTCTCTGGTATGAAATGATCCCTTTACTACACGGTAAACTAGACAGCTGCACATTATGGTCATTATGCAACTGGTCTTTACTTTTTGGTGCTACCTTTCTCAAATTTTGGTTTCAAGGTTTCTATGCATAAAATGAATCAGGATTCTTTTAAGTTTCCCATCTTTTCCTTTACCCTGGAAACATTTTTTTTTTTTTGGAAATAATTAAATCTCATAAACACCCAAGGAGGAGTAGACTATTATTATCTTCATAAGCTCATCTCAAATTAAAACTGCCTGTGTCTAATAGCCTTTGTGGAGAGAGTAATAATTTGACTCTCTCAAAATAATTTTTTGATTCCTTCCCTGGTACTAGTTTATGTGGTTTCTTACTTCTTTATTACACATTTGGATAACTTATTTTTTTCAGAATGTTGCATAATTAGTTGAGAAAATGTCTTAGTAATAGAGCTATTAAAAAAACCTCTGAATATGTTATTCACTGAATTTTTACAATGATCATAAAGAGGATACAACATTACCTCTATGAAAAAAAATACCTTTACGTGGGTCAGAAATGGTGTCATGGCCCCACTGTTCATGTCATGAACAGTGCTGAGTGCTTGGGTATTTTGAGTCTAGATATTTCTGTTCTCTAAATCTTTCTTTAGATCAATTTTTACATAGAAAAAAGCATGAGTAGATATGGAAGATCAAAGAGCACAAAATCCAGATATTAGTGTACTTCTATTTAGCAACAATGCAACAGACATGATGACTAAACGGCAGAGTAATAACACATGTGAAAGTTTCAATAAACAGCTTTTGTGTTGTAATTTTTTTTAATCAAGTTTATTTATTTGACTTGCCAATTATAAATATTTGTTTGACTTATTAATATTACTTTTGGAATGGAGCTGTGGAAATAAATCAACACTAAAAAATAAAACTCAAGCAAATACTTAATCAGACACACATTTATCCTTCCTTGAATAATGAGAAATTTTTGAGGTGCTTAAATAGCTGATTTTATTCTCATTCTCATGAAAGGCTCCTGTAAAAGCTGTGCTTTACTAAGCCTGCAGATCTCCAGCCTGAGTTAAGGAATCAGGGTCTGGGAGAAAGGTAAAACTGAGTCAATATAATCCTAAAATCTTCTTTTTAGAAAGTTAAAACCATGTGGTGCAGAATTAACATAGCTTACATAGCACTAATTGAAGTCTACTGACCATGTATTACTCTCTATGACTACACAGCTAAAACTGACATGCTTAAAGGAAATATGAAGGAAAAAGCTCCATTAGGGATTCATTAATCTTTATTCACTGAGGCTTACCTCTCTACGTCTGGAAGCCCAACAACTTTGTTTGATCTTCCAAACCACAGCAGCCACCAGGAGCAAAGAGAGGAAACAACTGTAAGAAAGCCAAGTACTGAATTATTATCCCAGCCCCCAGAATCAGCACGCTGTCATCCACACCTCAGGTCAGTCAGGGACACAATCCCCCAAATACCCACTCCAAACTCCTCTCTGCTGAGTCATCACAACCAGTCCTGGTTCAAAGGAAACAAAGTATGAGAATGAGCTTTCCAAGCCAACCAGTAGACAATACTATCTTCACAAGGCACTCCCAGAGGAGAGCCCTGACCTTCTGCCAGGCCTTTATCAGAATGACATATCATGGCTTATCCAAATAATAAAACTAATTCTATCAGAATTATAACCAGTGACAAGCATGCTATTTAATCAAATCAGCAAAAATTTACTGATAAAGCCTAAAATCATGAGAAAAGTTAATTATCAAAGTAACAATCAGCTTTTCATTAAGGAAGATATAAACAGAGAATAAACTTAGATGTAATAATATATATTCAAAGTAAATACATATTTTATAAATATAAAACAACTAAATTCAAGCCAACAGCTTTCTTAAAGATTAGGATAGACTAAGTCCCAGTGGTCTTGTAACTGCAAATGATTTCAATGTTCTCTCATCAAAAGCTACTATGACAGGAAAGAGAAAGACTGACTTCTGATTAAAAGGACTAATGAGCCTAACAAATAAACCTCTTAGGTAGCTGTTTAAATAATTTAAAAATTGGCATTTTCACTCATTAATCTGTACAGTTTACTGTTTCAGACTGTTACAAGCAGATACAAGGCTCTCTGCCCCTGCAGTCGGGTACTCTTTGTTGAGATCTGTGTTTGCAGGATGGGGTTGGCTTTCCAGAGGCAGCTTCAGAACAAATTGCTGAAGACAGGCTACCCCAGTTGGCTGGTGACAGGCCCCCTAAGGTGCTAGAGGACTGAACTTCTGCTTTTTCAGAAATAGAAATTAAGCCTTCCTCAGCACTTTTCACTTTCATGCATTGGAGAAAGGAAATGGCAACCCACTCCAGTATTTTTGCTTGGAGAATCCCAGGGATGGGGGAGCCTGGTGAGCTTCCGTCTATGGGGTCGCACAGAGTCGGACACGACTGAAGCGACTTAGCAGCAGCAGCAGCAGCCCACCACTTTCCCGAGAGGCACGTAGTGCAGACCCCTTCACTGGGTACCCTGGCAAAAGAGAAGCACCTCCATCCCCCCACCCAGATCACCACTCAGTGGAGAGTCTTCAGCTCCTATCTTGTTAGGCCCCTCAGCTGTGCTGACACTGATGATCCTTCCACCTCTCTGATGGTTTCTGTTTTTCTTTTTATACAGTACTTTACTGAGGCAGACCCTGTTCTAGGCTCATGGAAAACATCAATGAACAGAACAAAGGACCACTTTCCCCATGGAGGCAAACAGTAAATAAAATAAGCATATTATAGAGCATGTTAGAAAGGAGTAAATACTACACAAATAAAAAGAAGGTTAAGGGTAAGGAGGTTCAGAAGTGATGGAGGGACTCTAAAGCAGAATGGTCAGAATGAGTGGACCTTAACTTTTGAGAAGGTGACATGTGGGCTAAGACGTGAAGGGTGTGTGGGAGATGGCTTGTGAAGGTCTGCAGAAATGCGCCTGGGCAACTGGGATCCGCTAGTGCAAGGCCTGAGGCAAGGATGTGCCTGGGATTTCTTGAGGAACCTCAGGAGGCTGGAGTGGGAGGGGGCAGTTATGCCAGGGATAAAGACATAGAGGTAAGAGAAAGGCAGATCATGAGGACCCTAAAGCCATCATAATGGTGTTGGCTTTTACTGAGATGAGCCACTGAAGATTTTTGAACAGAGAAGTATCATGATTTAATTTTTACTGAGGAGACCATTAAGGTAGCACCTCAGAAATAGAAAAAGCAAGAGTCTAGTTAAGAAATGAGGGTGGCTCAAACCAGGATGATGGTAGCAGGGGTATGAAAAGTACTTCGGAATCTGGACATGAAGGTCAAGACAGTAGGACTTCCTGATGGGCTGGATACAGGGTACAAAAGAGAGAAGTCAGGGTGTGGGGACTGAGGAACTTGTCATCAACCTCTTCAGGGAAGATTCTGGGGGTAGAAAGTGTGAGATAGCGGTGAGTAGTTTTAGACATGCTGAGTTCTGAGACATCTACCTGAAAGCTACAGGGAGATGTCATGAGTTGATATGTAAACCTGAGGGCTGGGTGTCAGGTTTGGGCTGGAGACAGCTTGAGAGTCATCAGCATACACGTGGCATTTGGGGTAATGAATCTGCATGAGGACATGAAGGGAATAAATACAGATAGAGAAGAGTGTCTTGAGGGCACCCCAACACTGAGAAGTTAGGGAGGACAGGAAGAAGAAGTAAAGGAGTCTGAGAAGACTAACCTTCTTAGTCTTTCATAGTTTATATGGATAATCCTGCCCCGCCCCATAATTCTGCTTTTTGTTACTTTTACTCATCCATCAGAGGGCAGATAGAATGAAAGCCACAATCACAAGAAGACAGCAAACCTACATGGAAGAACATGAAACATCCAAATTGCTCCAGATGCTGCTGATGCAGCTGAACCCAGGGTGGCCTCAGAGACCTCTTCTGGACTACCCTCAACACAGAACTGTAAAACAGAGCAGCTCAGAAGGTCCCGAGAGCTTCTGTCATCAATGTGGGCCTATTAAAAATACCAACAACCGAGTTCCTTCCACCTGTACCAGCTTTTCTGAGACACAAATGGCACACCAACAGACAATGAGCATCCTTCAAAGCTGATACATGCATGGTTTCTCCTCGGGTAACACAACAATGAAGAATTTACTAGTTATTTCAAAAAAGGTGGCACTTGCTGATACCCTCCTTCTTTTTTTCCTACCACTAATCTGGGTACAGGTGGGGCTGTACCTCAGTGTTTATCTTTCTGAAGTCCCTCTTATCAATGGTTTTCTGTAATTTTAAATACATTTACAAATATAAGTTTTTAAAGTGTTAGTCGCTCAGTTGTGTCTAACTCTTTGCGACCCCATGGGTGGCAGCACACCAGGCTCCTCTCTTCATGGAACTCTCCAGCCAAGAACACTGGAGTGGGTTGCCATTCCCTTCTCTAGGGAATCTTCCTGATCCATGGATCAAACCCGGGTCTCCTGCATTGCAGGAAGATTCTTTACTGCCTCAGTCACCAGCACAAACAAAACCTGTGTGAAACAGGATCCAGGGGAAAGGAGCAGTGACTGCACAAGAGACTAAATAAGACTTGGCCTGTGAATGTTTAGGAATCTCCCGCAGAATGGGTCAGCAGTGGCTTGCTGTGGGGTCAGGGCACTGGCAGCAGCAGTCCTGGGAGGCACGGCATATTGGTGTAAGTCCTCTTGGAGGAGATCACCATTAGCCCTACTATAAAGCCTACAGCCCTACCACAGAGACTGCAGACCCTAGGATTGGGCTACTTCAGGTCAAATTACAGAGATGGAGCACAGTCCCACCTATTAGCAGAAAACTGGATTAATGATTTACTGAGCATGGCCCTGCCCACCAGAGAAAAACCCAGTTTTCCTCATAGCCAGTCCCTCCCATCAGGAAGCTTGCACAAGCCTCTTACCCTCAGCCATCAGAGGGCAGATAGAATGAAAGCACAATCACAGAAAACTAACCAAACTGATCACTTGGATCACAGCCTTGTCTAACTCAGTGAAACTGAGTCATGCCATGCAGGGCCACCCAAGAAGGACATGTCATGGAGAGTTCTGACAAAATGTGGTTCACTGGAGAAGGGAATGGCAAACCACTTTTGCATTCTTGCCATGAGAATCCCATGAACAGTATGAAAAGGCAAAAAGATATTACACTGAAAGATACCCCTCGCCCTGGTCAGTAGGTATCCAATATGCTACTGGGGAAGAGCAGAAAAATAGCTCCAGAAAGAATGAAAAGGCTGAGCCAAAGTGGAAACAACACCCAGTTGTGGATGTGTCTGGAGGTGAAAGTGAAGTTGGAAGCTGTAAAGA
The DNA here is from genome assembly GCA_935064755.1 of Tragelaphus eurycerus. Taxonomy (NCBI): domain Eukaryota; kingdom Metazoa; phylum Chordata; class Mammalia; order Artiodactyla; family Bovidae; genus Tragelaphus; species Tragelaphus eurycerus. Next base: position 247,246 of record CAKXYN010000282.1, on the reverse strand, counting down.
ACAATATTGCATAGGAACCTGGAATGTGAGGTCCATGAATTAAGGTAAATTGGATATGGTCAAACAGGAGATGGCAAGAGTGAATATGGACGTTTTAGGAATCAGTGAACTAAAATGTTGGGAATGGGCACATTTAATTCAGATGACCATTATATCTACTGCTGTGGACAAGAATTCATTAGAAGAAATGGAGTGGCCCTCACAGTCAACAAGAGAGTATGAAATACAGTACTTGGGTGCAACCTCAAAAACAACAGAATGATCTTGGTTTGTTTCCAAGGCAAACCATTCAACATTACAGTAATCCAACCCTATGCCCCAACCACTAGTGCCAAAGAAACTGAAGTTAAATGGTTACCTATAAGACCTTTCTATAAGTCCCATCGAAAAAAAAAAAAAAAAAAATAAGATGTCCTTTTCAACATAGGGGATAGGAATACAAAAGTAGGAAGTCAAGAGATACCTGGAGTAGCAAGAGTACAAAATGAAGCAAAGCAAAGGCTAATGGAGTTCTGCCAAGAGAACGCACTGATCATAGCCAACGCCCTCTTCCAACAACACAAGAGATGACTCTACATGTGGACATCACCAGATGTTCAATACCAAAATCAGATTGATTATATTCTTTGCAGCTGAAGATGGAGAAGTGCTATACAGTCAGCAAAAACTGGACCCAGAGGGGACTTCCCTGTGGTCCAGTGGTTAGGACTCTGGACTCCCAATGCAGGAATCCCAGGTTTGATCCCTGGCTGGGGAACTAGATCCCACATACCACAACTGGGAACCAGCACAGCCAGGAAAAACAAAAGAAAACAAAAACCAGGACCTGGAGCTGACTGTGGCTCAGATCATGAGCTCTTTATTGCAAAATTCAGGCTTAAATTGAGGAAAGTAGGGAAAACCACTAGGTCATTCAGGTATGACCTAAATCAATTCCCTTACAATTACACAGTAGAAGTGACAAGTAGATTCAAGGGATTAGATCTGATAGAGTGCCTGAAGAACTATGGACAGAGGTTCATAACATTGTACAGGAGGCAGTGATCAAAACCATCCCCAAGAAGAAGAGATGCAGTAAGGGAAATGGTTGTCTGAGGAAGCCTTACAAATAGCTGATAAAAGAAGAGAAGAAAAGGGCAAAGGAGAAAAAGAAAGATATATCCATCTGAATGCAGAGTTCCAGAGAATAGCAAGGAGAGATAAGAAAGCCTTCTTAAGGGCAAAGAAAGAAGAAAACAACAGAATGGGACAAACTAGAGATCTCTTAAAGAAAATTAGAGATACCAAGGGAACATATCATGCAAAGATAGGCACAACAAAGGACAGAAATGGTAAGGACCTAACAGAAGCATAAGATATTAAGAAGAGGTGGCAAGAATACACAAAAGAACTGTACAAAAAAGGTATTAACGACTCAGATAAACACAATGATGTGGTTAACCTAGAGCCAAACATGATGGAGTGTGAAGAGTGTGAAGTCCAGTGGGCCTTAGGAAGCACTATTATGAACAAAGCTGGTAGAGGTGATGGAATTCCAGCTGAGTTACTTCAAATCCTAAAAGATGATGCTGTCCAAGTGTTGCACTCAATATGCCAACAAATTTGGAAACCTCAGCAGTGGCCACAGGACTGGAAAAGGTTACTTTTCATTCCAATCCCAAAGAAAGGCAATGCTAAAGAATGTCCAAACTACCATATATTTGCTCTCATTTCATATGCTATCAAGGTAATGCTCAAAATCCTTCAAGCTAGGCTTCAATAGTACATGAACTGAGAACTTCCAGATGTACAAGCTGAATTTAGAAAAGGCAGAGGAACCAGAGGTCAAGTTTCCAACATCTGTTGGATCATAGAAAAACCAAAGAATTCCAGAAAAACATGTACTTTTGCTTCATTGATTATGCTAAAGCCTTTTTTTTCATTATATTTGCTTTATTTTTTTTTTTTAATTTTATTTTACTTAAACTTTACAGTATTGTATTGGTTTTGCGATACATCAAAATGAATCTGCCACAGGTATACTTGTGTTCCCCATCCTGAACCCTCCTCCCTCCCCATACCATCCCTTTGGGTTATCCCAGTGCACCAGCCCCAGGCATCTGGTATCGGGCATTGAACCTGGACTGGTGACTCATTTAAAACATGATATTATACATATTTCAATGCCATTCTCCCAAATCATCCCACCCTCTCCCAGAGTCCAAAAGACTGTTCTATACATCAGTATCTCCTCTGCTGTCTCATATACAGGGTTATTGTTACCATCTTTCTAAATTCCATATATATGTGTTAGTATACTGTATTTGTGTTTTTCTTTCTGGCTTACTTCACTCTGTATAATAGGCTCCAGTTCCATCCACCTCATTAGAACTGATTCAAATGTATTCTTTTTAATGGCTGAGTAATACTCCATTGTGTATATGTACCACTGCTTTCTTATCTAGGTAGCTTCCAAGTCCTGGCTATTATAAACAGTGCTGCAATGAACATTGGGGTACATGTGTCTCTTTCAATTCTGGTTTTCTCAGTGTGTATGCCCAGCAGTGGGATTGCTGAATCATAAGGCAGTTCTATTCCCAGTTTTTTGAGGAATCTCCATACTGTTGTCCAGAGTGGCTGTACTAGTTTGCATTCCCACCAACAGTGTAAGGGGGTTCCCTTTTCTCCACACCCTCTCCAGCATTTATTGCTTGTGGACTTTTGGATCACAGCCATTCTGACTGGCGTGAAATGGTACCTCATAGTGGTTTTGATTTGCATTTCTCTGATAATGAGTGATGTTGATCATCTTTTCATGTGTTTGTTAGCCATCTGTATGTCTTCTTTGGAGAAATGTCTATTTAGATCTTTGGCTCAGTTTTTGATTGGGTCATTTATTTTTCTGGAATTGAGCTGTAGGAGTTGCTTGTATATTTTTGAGATTAGTTGTTTGTCTGTTGCTTCATTTGCTATTATTTTCTCCCATTCTGAAGGCTGTCTTTTCACCTTGTTTATAGTTTCCTTTGTTGTGCAGAAGCTTTTAAGTTTAATTAGGTCCCATTTGTTTATTTTTGATTTTATTTCCAATATTCTGGGAGGTGGGTCATAGAGGATCCTGCTGTGATGTATGTCAGAGAGTGTATTGCCTATGTTTTCTCTAGGAGTTTTATGGTTTCTGGTCTTACATTTAGACCTTTAATCCATTTTGAGTTTATTTTTGTGTATGGTGTTAGAAAGTGCTCTAGTTTCATTCTTTTACAAGTGTTTGACCAGTTTTCCCAGCACCACTTGTTAAAGAGATTGTCTTTAATCCATTGCATATTCTTGCCTCCTTTGTCAAAGATAAGGTGTCCATTATGTGCGTGGATTTATCTCTGGGCTTTCTATTTTGTTCCATTGATCTTTATTTCTGTCTTTGTGCCAGTACCATACTGTCTTGATGACCGTGGCTTTGTAGTAGAGTCTGAAGTCAGTCAGGTTGATTCCTCCAGTTCCATTCTTCTTTCTCAAGATAGTTTTTGGCTATTTGAGGTTTTTTTGTATTTCCATACAAATTGAGAAATTATTTGTTCTAGCTCTGTGAAAAATACCATTGGTAGCTTGATGGGGACTGCATTGAATCTATAAATTGCTTTGGGTAGTATACTCATTTTCACTATATTGATTCTGCCAATCCATGAACATGGTATATTTCTCCATCTATTAGTGTCCTCTTTGATTTCTTTCACCAGTGTTTTACAGTTTTCTATATATAGGTCTTTAGTTTCTTTAGGAAGATATATTCCTAAGTATTTTATTCTTTTCATTGCAATGGTGAATGGAATTGTTTCCTTAATTTCTCTATTTTCTCATTATTAGTGTACAGGAATGCAAGGGATTTCTGTGTGTTGATTTTATATCCTGCAACTTTACTATATTCATTGATTAGTTCTAGTAATTTTCTGGTGGAGTCTTTAGGGTTTTCTGTGTAGAGGATCATGTCATCTGCAAACAGCGAGAGTTTTACTTCTTCTTTTTCAGTTTGGATTCCTTTTATTTCTTTTTCTGCTCTGATTGCTGTGGCCAAAACTTCCAAAACTATCTTGAATAGAATGGTGAAAGTGGGCATCCTTGTCTTGTTCCTGACTTTAGAGGAAATGCTTTCAATTTTTCACCATTGAGGATAATGTTTGCTGTGGGTTTGTCATATATAGCTTTTATTATGTTGAGGTATGTTCCTTCTATTCCTGCTTTCTGGAGAGTTTTTTTTTTTTTTATCATAAATGGATGTTGAACTTTGTCAAAGGCTTTCTCTGCATCTATTGATATAATCATATGGTTTTTATTTTTCAATTTGTTAATGTGGTGTATTACGTTGACTGATTTTCGGATACTGAAGAATCCTTGCATTCCTGGGATAAAGCCCACTTGGTCATGGTGTATGATCTTTTTAATGTGTTGTTGGATTCTGATTGCTAGAATTTTGTTAAGGATTTTTCCATCTATGTTCATCAGTGATATTGGCCTGTAGTTTTCTTTTTTTGTGGCATCTTTGTCCGGTTTTGGTATTAGGGTGATGGTGGCCTCATAGAATGAGTTTGGAAGTTTACCTTCCTCTGAAATTTTCTGAAACAGTTTGAGTAGGATAAGTGTTAGCTCTTCTCTAAATTTTTGGTAGAATTCAGCTGTGAAGCCGTCTGGGCCTGGGCTTTTGTTTGCTGGAAGATTTCTGATTACAGTTTCAATTTCCGTGCTTGTGATGGGTCTGTTAAGATTTTCTATTTCTTCCTGATGCAGTTTTGGAAAGTTGTACTTTTCTAAGAATTTGTCCATTTCTTCCATGTTGTCCATTTTATTGCCATGTAATTGCTGAGAGTAGTCTCTTATGATCCTTTGTATTTCTGTGTTGTCTGTTGTGATCTCTCCATTTTCATTTCTAATTTTGTTGATTTGATTTTTCTCCCTTTGTTTCTTGATGAGTCTGGCTAGTGGTTTGTCGATTTTATTTACCCTTTCAAAGAACCAGCTTTTGGCTTTGTTGATTTTTGCTATGGTCTCTTTTGTTTCTTTTGCATTTATTTCTGCCCTAATTTTTAAGATTTCTTTCCTTCTACTAACCTTGGGGTTCTTCATTTCTTCCTTTTCTAGTTGCTTTAGGTGTAGAGTTAGGTTATTTATTTGACTTTTTTCTTGTTTCTTGAGGTATGCCTGTATTGTTATGAACTTTCCCCTTAGGACTGCTTTTACAGTGTCCCACAGGTTTTAGGTTGTTGTGTTTTCATTTTCATTCATTTCTATGCAGAATTTGATTTCTTTTTTGATTTCTTCTGTGATTTGTTGGTTATTCAGCAGCGTGTTGTTCAGCCTCCATATGTTGGAATTTTTAATAGTTTTTCTCCTGTTATTGAGATCTAATCTTACTGCATTGTGGTCAGAAAAGATGCTTGGAATGATTTCAATTTTTCTGAACTTACCAAGGCTAGATTTATGGCCCAGGATGTGGTCTATCCTGGAGAAGGTTCCGTGTGCGCTTGAGAAAAAGGTGAAATTCATTGTTTTGGGATGAAATGTCCTATAGATATCAATTAGGTCTAAGTGGTCTATTGTATCATTTAAAGTTTGTGTTTCCTTGTTAATTTTCTGTTTAGTTGATCTATCCATTGGTGTGAGTGGGGTATTAAAGTCTCCCACTATTACTGTGTTATTGTTCATTTCTCATTTCATACTTGTTAGTATTTGTCTTACATATTGTGGTGCTCCTATGTTGGGTGCATATATATTTATAATTGTTATATCTTCTTCTTGGATTGATCCTTTGATCATTACGTAGTGACCTTCTTTGTCTCTTTTCACGGCCTTTGTTTTAAAGTCTATTTTATCTGATATGAGTACTGCTACTCCTGCTTTCTTTTGGTCCCTATTTGCATGGAAAATCTTTTTCCAGCCCTTCACTTTCAGTCTGTATGTGTCCCCTGTTTTGAAGTGGGTCTCTTGTAGACAACATATGTAGCGGTCTTGTTTTTGTATCCATTTGGCCAGTCTCTGTCTTTTGGTTGGGGCATTCAACTCATTTACATTTAAGGTAATTATTGATAAGTATGATCCCGTTGCCATTTACTTTATTGTTTTGGGTTCGAATTTATACACCCTTTTTTGTGTTTCTTGTCTAGAGAATGTCCTTTAGTATTTGTTGGAGAGCTGGTTTGGTGGTGCTGAATTCTCTCAGCTTTTGCTTGTCTATAAAGCTTTTGATTTCTCCTTCATATTTGAATGAAATCCTTACTGGGTACAATAATCTGGGCTGTAGGTTATTTTCTTTCATCACTTTAAGTATATCTTGCCATTTCTTCCTGGCTTGGAGAGTTTCTATTGAAAGATCAGCTATTATCCTTATGGGAATTCCCTCGTGTGTTATTTGTTGTTTTTCCCTTGCTGCTTTTAATATTTGTTCTTTGTGTTTGATCTTTGTTAATTTGATTAATATGTGTCTTGGGGTGTTTCACCTTGGATTTATCCTGTTTGGGACTCTCTGGGTTTCTTGGACTTGAGTGATTATTTCCTTCCCCATTTTAGGGAAGTTTTCAACTATTATCTCCTCTAGTATTTTCTCATGGTCTTTCTTTTTGTCTTCCTCTTCTGGAACTCCTATGATTTGAACGTTGTAATGTTTAATATTGTCCTGGAGGTCTCTGACATTGTCCTCATTTCTTTTAATTCTTTTTTCTTTTTTCTCCTCTGATTCATTTCTACCATTCTATCTTCTAATTCACTAATTCTATCTTCTGCCTCTGTTATTCTACTATTTGTTGCCTCCAGAGTGTTTTGGATCTCATTTATTGCATTATTCATTATATATTGACGTTTTTATTTCTTCTAGGTCCTTGTTAAACCTTTCTTGCATCTTCTCAATGCTTTTCTCCAGCCTATTTATCTGTGATTCCATTTTAATTTCCAGATTTTGGATTAATTTCACTATCATTATTCGGAATTCTTTATCAGGTAGATTCGCTATCTCTTCCTCTTTTGTTTGGTTTGGTGGGCATTTATCCTGTTCCTTTACCTGCTGGGTATTCTTCTGTCTCTTCATCTTGTTTAAATTGCTGAGTTTGGGTTGTCCTTACTGTATTCTGGCAGTCTGTATTCTAGCGTTCTCTTTATTGTGGCGTTTCCTCACTGTGTGTGGGTTTGTACAGGTGGCTTGTCAAGGTTTCTTGGTTAAGGAAGCTTGTGTCGGTGTTCTGGTGGATGGAGCTGGATTTCTTCTCTCTGGAGTGCAATGAAGTGTCCAGTAATGAGTTATGAGATGTCTATGATTTTGGGGTGACTTGGGGTAGCCTGTATATTGGAGCTCAGGGCTGTGTTCCTGTGTTGCTGGAGAATTTTCTTGGTATGTCTTGCCGTGGAACTTGTTGGCCCTTGTGTGGTGCTTGGTTTCAGTGTAGGTATGGAGGCATTTGATGAGCTCCTGTCAATTAATGTTCCGTGGAGTCAGGGTTTGGACTTAAGCCTCCTGCTTATCGGTCTTATTTTTACAGTAGTCTCAAAACTTCTCCTTCTATACAGCACCATTGATAAAACATCTAGGTTAAAGATGAAAAGTTTCTCCACTGTGAGGGTCACCCAGTGAGGTTCACAGCATTACATGGGGAAGAGAAGAGGGAGGAAGGAGTTAGAGGTGACCCCAATGAGATGTGGTGCAATCAATAGAGGAGAGAGCAGGCTAACCAGTAATCACTTCCTTATGTGCACTCCACAACTGGACCGCTCAGAGATGTTTATGGAGTTATACAGAGAAGAGAAGAGGGAGGAAGGAGACAGAGGTGGTCAGGAGGATAAAAGGAGGGAATGAAAAGGAGAGAGATCCAGTCAGTAATCAGTTCCCTAAGTGTTTTCCTTTGTTTAGAACACACAGAAATTCACAGAGTTGGGTAGAGTAGAGAGGGGTTAGGGAGGAGACGCAGGCGACCTGGTGGAGAAAAAGGAGAGTCCGGAGGTGGAGAGAACAGTCAAGCCAGTAGTCTTGCTCCCTAGTAAAAAGTGGGTGCTGAAGATTAGGTTCTTAAAGGTACAAAATTGGTAACAAATGCCTAAAAGCAAAAATTAAAATTCTAAAGTTTGGAGTTTCAAAAATACAATGTTAAAGAAAAGAAGAAGGAAAAGAAAGAGAGAAAAGAAAAAGAAAAAAAAGAGTCACAAAAGTTATACAGAAAATATAGGTACAAATTGATACCAAATACCAAAAAGCAAAAGTTAAAAATTCACAGTAGAGTTTGGAGTTTCAAAAAATACAATGTTAAAGAAAAGAAAAAAAGAAAAAGAAAAAAAAAAAAAAGGTCACAAAAGTTATAAAAAATATATATATGAAGTTTTTTTTTTTTTTTTTTAAAAGGGCCTTTTATTTACTTATTTATTTACAAAGTAATAGTAGGTTATAAAAGTGAAATTTAAAGGAGTAATAGAGGATTAAAAAAAGTTTTTTTTTTTTAAATTAAAAAAAGAAAGAAAGAAAGAATGATGGTAAAAATAGTAAAAATATATATAGAACTTTCTCTGATATTGTTGTGGGTATTGTGGGTTCAGTTCATTTTCCGCTAGTTCCTTGTTCCGACTTAAATTTCTCAAGATCTATAGGCCACTTCCTATGTAGTTGGTACTAATCACGGGGTTTTAGTTTATTGCCTGTCGCTTCCACGGCAGTTCCCTCTGTTATAGCTTCTTCTGTTTGCTGGTCTCTTCAGTTTCTGATCTCCGCCCTGATACAAAGGGGGCGGTGGTGGACACACTTTTTTTTTTTTTTTTTTTTAGGCTCACTTGTTCAGTCAGGCTGTGGGGAGGGAGGGACGCTGCAAATAAATAACACTGGTGTGTGCTCGCAATGCCTCAGCCACACTGGGCCTTCCCCTGCTCACGGCGCATGTAGCCTCCCTGCCCACACTGCTCAGGCTCCGCCAGGAACCATCCGCGGCCGGATCTGGGCTGCTTGCCCCTCCCAGGTCTAAGCCGCTCAAGTTCAGGCACTCGGGTAGTCCTCAGAGGCCAGGTTCGGTTGGGCCTGTGTTTTGTGTCCTCCACAGGTTCCAGCAGCACAGGTTATGAGGTGTTTAGCAAGTGCAGCTTCTGCGACTTATCGCCTCCCCACCATTCGGTTTTCTAGGTGTACAACTGGTGCACCTTCTCAGGCGGATGTTGACCCACCAGAGCCCCAAGAAGTCTTAGTTAGCAAAGAACCCTGCTTACAGTTTTGTAGATAATGTCTCTCTGGGGCTGCGATTGCCCTCCTCAGGATCTGGCTGCCTGTCACCGGAGGGGAACGGTCTGCAGCCGGCCATCTCTGTACAGTCCTTTGTTCTGTGAGCGGGCCTGGCGGTGTCTTAGGTTAGGGCTGGCTTTACGTGTGGCAGATATCCCACAGTCTGGTTTGCTAGCCCAAATTATTTTGCTCAGGTAGCACTCGGGATGGAGAAGGCATGGCGCCCCGTACTCTTGCCTAGAAAATCCCATGGATGAGGAGCCTGGTGGGCTGCATTCCTGGTGTCGTTCGTCGGTCGCGCTGGCGTTTCCTTTCACACAATGGAGAAGGAATGGCAATCCACTCAGTGTTCTGCCTGGTCCAGGGATGGGGAGCCTGGTGGACTGCCATCTTGGGGTCGCACGGAGTCGGACACGCTGGCCTTCAGCAGCAGCAGCACTCGGGATATTCAGGCCAGATGCTTACTCTAAGTGATGCAGCCTGCGCTGCGCCTCCCTGCCCAGCCCCCGCTTGCTAATGGCGTATGCAGGCGTCTGCGCTGCTTCTCCGCTGGGGAAATTATCGTAGGGCTCGTAATCTGTGGGTTTTAATTGTTTGTTTATTTTTCCTCCCTGTTATGTTGCCCTCTGTGCTTCCCAGGTTCGGCACAGACTCGGCAGTGAGAATGTTCCCTGGTGTTTGGAAACTTCTCTCTTTTTAAGACTCCTTCCCCAGACAGAGGTCCGTCCCTCCCTCTTTTGTCTCGTTTTTGTCTTTTATATTTTTTCCTACCTCCTTTAGAAGGCAATGAGTTGCTTTTCTGGGTGCCTGATGTCCTCTGCCGGCATTCAGAAGTTGTTTTGTGGAATTTACTCAGCGTTTAAATGTTCTTTTGATGAATTTGTGGAGGAGAAAGTGTTCTCCCCGTCCTATTCCTCCACCATCTTAGTGCTAAAGCCTTTGACTGTGTGTATCACAACAAACTGGAAAATTCTTAAAGAGATGAATACCAGACCACCTTACCTGCCTCTTGAGAAACCTTTATGTGGGTCAAGAAGCAATAGTTAGAACTGGACAGGAACAACAGACTGGTTCAAAATTGGGAAAAGAGTACATCAAGGCTGTATACTGTCACCCTGCTTATTTAACTTATATGCAGAGTACATCATGCAAAATGCCAGGCTGGATGAAGCACAAGATGGAATCGAGAATCCTGGGAGAAATACCAATAACCTCAGATATGCAGATGACACCACCTTAATGGCAGAAAATGAAGAGGAACTAAAGAGCCTCTTGAAGAAGGTGAAAGAGGAGAGTGAAAATTCTGTCTTAAAACTCAACATTCAAAAAACTAAGATCATGGCATCTGGTCCCATCATTTCATGGCAAACAGATGGGAGAAAAAGGCAACAGTGACAGACTTTATTTTCTTGGACTCCAAAATCATGGTGACTGCAGCCATGAAATTAGAAGATGCTTGTTCCTTGAAAGAAAAGCTATGACAAATCTACATAGCATATTAAAAAGCAGAGACATCACTTTGCTGACAAAGGTCTGTCTAGTCAAAGCTATGGTTTTTCCACTAGTCATGTACAGATGTGAGAGCTGGACCATAAAGAAGGCTGAGCACTGAAAAATTGATGCTTTCAAACTATGGTGCTGGAGAAGACTCTTGAGAGTCTCTTGGACTGCAAGATCAAACCACTCAACCTAAAGGAAATCAACTCTGAATATTCACTGGAAGGACTGATGCTGAAGCTGAAGCGCCAATCCTTTGGTCACCTAATGCAAAGAGCTGACTCATTGGAAAAGACCTTGATGCTGGGAAAGACTGAAGGGCAGGAGGATAAGGGGGCAACAGAGGATAACATGGCTGGATGGCATCATTGACTCAATGGACATGAGTCTGAGCGAATTCTGGGAGATAGTGAAGGACAGGGAAACCTGGAGTGCTGCAGTCCATGGGTTTGCAAAGAGATGAACATGTCTGAATGATTAAACAACAAGAAGTTTTTAAAAAATCACGGGAATTTTCAGATGCACAAAAGTAGAGAGACCAAACCAGTTAATCTCTATATGTTCATTACTCAGTCTTGGCAATTATTATGTTCATTACTCAGTCTTGGCCAACATTCTCTGGCCGTCAAAGATCATTCTAAAAGAAGTCTATTGCTCTTTCAATGCAAGGACACTGGCCCTTGAGTAGGGCTCTGTCACTTCTTTTCAGCTCTGTACTTACAACAAAACCCTCTGACCTATTTTGTCCTAAACCTGTCCCTGTTTATCAGAGGCTTACACTTTCCTGAGACTATTCTCAGAAATTTGTCTTGATTTGAGGTTGTTTTTTTATACTTTTTGTACATGTCTTTGAAAACTCAGAATCTGTCTGAGAGCTCTGTGTTTGGAAATGTTTTTCACCAGCTTAATAGTGTATATAGAATGATACTTTTGAGAGTGTACTAAAATTTCCTTTTTATGCCCTTACAAGTCTAGCCTTTCTAAAACAACATACTCATTTTTTGGCCTGGCCTTGACTTCCCAACCAATCTAATTATGAGACATTGCTGCTTCTTCCCAAGTTCCTATGATTTGCACTTTACCATTCTGATCTCGGGCTTCCCTAGTGGCTCAGATGGCAAGGCATCTGTCTGCAATGCAGAAGACCTGGGTTCGTTCCTTGGTTTGGGAAAATCGCCTGGAGAAGGAAATGGCAACCCACTCCAGTATTCTTGCCTGGAAAATCCCAAGGATCATGTAGCCTGGTAGGCTACCATCCATGGGGTCGCAAAGTGTCGGACACAACTGAGCAACTTCACTTTCACTATTCTGATCTCAGTTAGATCAGACAGGATCTAATCTAGTAACAGGATCTAATCTAGTGGCAGGACTTTGCATCACGTCTATCTTTTGGAAAATAAAGTGATCAATAAGACACAGATCTGTCAAAATGTCCACTGTCAATCTGGCAACAGCCTTAGTGGAAGTTCAGATAATTAGAAGTTTTACAAAAACATACCTTGCCTATCTCAGGAATTCCCATTACAGTCTTCCTTTTGGACATTCTCTGCTTCTCCTTTTTATTTTTATCCAAATGCTATCATCTAAGGCACTTTTAACCCCAGTCACAGATTTTCATAGAACCTTAATCTGTTTCTCCTTCTTTACTAATAAACAGTCATTATGCTTTGACTGTGTGGATCACAATACACTGTGGAAAATTCTGAAAGAGATGGGAATACCAGACCACCTGACCTGCCTCTTGAGAAATTTGTATGCAGGTCAGGAAGCAACAGTTAGAACTGGACATGGAACAACAGACTGGTTCCAAATAAGAAAAGGAGTTCGTCAAGGCTGTATATTGTCACCCTGTTTATTTAACTTATATGCAGAGTACATCATAAGAAATGCTGGACTGGAAGAAACACAAGTTGGAATCAGGATTGCTGGGAGAAATATCAATCACCTCAGATATGCAGATGACACCACCCTTATGGCAGAAAGTGAAGAGGGGCTCAAAAGCTTCTTGATGAAAGTGAAAGTGGAGAGTGAAAAGGTTGGCTTAAAGCTCAACATTCAGAAAACTAAGATCATGGCATCTGGTCCCATCACTTCATGGGAAATAGATGGGGAAACAGTGGAAACAGTGTCAGACTTTATTTTTCTGGGCTCCAAAATCACTGCAGACGGTGACTGCAGCCATGAAATTAAAAGACGCTTACTCCTTGGAAGGAAAGTTATGACCAACCTAGATAGCATATTCAAAAGCAGAGACATCACTTTGCCAACAAAGGTTTGCCTAGTCAAGGCTATGGTCTTTCCTGTGGTCATGTATGGATGTGAGAGCTGGACTGTGAAGAAGGCTGAGTGCCGAAGAATTGATGCTTTTGAACTGTGGTGCTGGAGAAGACTCTTGAGAGTCCCTTGGACTGCAAGGAGATCCAACCAGTCCATTCTGAGGGAGATCAGCCCTGGGATTTCTTTAGAAGGAAAGATGCTAAAGCTGAAACTCCAGTACTTTGGCCACCTCATGCGAAGAGTTGACTCATTGGAGAAGACTCTAATGCTGGGAGGGATTGAGGGCAAGAGGAGAAGGGGACGACAGAGGATGAGATGGCTAGATGGCATCACTGACTCGATGGACGTGAGTCTGAGTGAACTCCGGGAGTTGGTGATGGACAGGGAGGCCTGGCGTGCTGCGATTCATGGGGTCGCAAAGAGTCGGACACAACTGAGCGACTGATCTGATCTGATCTGATCTGATGCTGACCACACTCCTACATCACTCCCAGATACAAAGCTCTTTCACCTACATCACCTCATTTGATTTTCAGAGCAAGCAAGCAAATGAGTCTTATTAATTCCCTCTTTATACACAAGGCTCCTACTGGAGTCTGGGAAAGCATCTAATTATGACACAAAGAGGACTTAATGGATTTATCAGGATCCAGAATTTACTTTTCACTGTGTCCAAGTCTGGGAATTCTTTTCTAACTTACCTCACATTAATATTTTCTCACTTGATTCACTGAGCTATCCCCTTCTATTCCCATCCCCAAATCTAATCCTCTTTTCTGTATTCTATGAGCCATTCTTCAGAGTGCTTAGGATTACCTGGATAACTTCCCTTCTCCCCTTATGTTTCACGTATATGAATCTAGTTAACTTGCTCTGGGAAAATATCTGCTTCTTCATTCATGTTCATGAAAAGTACTCTATTCTCAGTTAAATTCTCATCATTCCTAGTTCCTAAACAAAATCCAGAGAAATCAAAGTTCTGCATTCTTTTCCAAAGGTTCCCACATTCCAAAAAAAGGGAGAAGTGATGAGAACACCATCTGTCCTTATTTACTACACAAGATTTTTAGGTCCCTAAAGATGCTCCTCTGAACAATTCTAGTGATGTCATTCAGTCTTCCACCAATCAGCTGTGGTGACTAATCCTCACTGGGTTGGTACTCGGCAGCAGAGTCACTACATTCTGTACACATGGTCCAAGAACATATCACACCTGATAACTGGAGTTACTTAGCATACGGCCTCTACATTCTTATCAGCCAGAACCATGAGCTTTTTCAAGGTTGGTATCTGTGGTTCCTCATGGCTCTTCACTTTTCCTGAAGGTCTACTTTACTTTCCATATATATCTGAGCATGACTCTGTATTCCCTTGTGGCTCAGACGCTAAGGCGTCTGCCTACAATGCAGAAGACCTGGGTTCGATCCCTGGGTTGGGAAGGTCCTCTGGAGAAGGAAATAGCAATCCACTCCAGTACTCTTGCCTGGAAAATCCCATGGATGGAGGAGCGTGGTAGGCCACAGTCCATGGGGTTGCAAAGAGAGACACAACTGAGAGACCTCACTTCATTTGACTCTGTATTAGATGCTGAAGGTGTGCATGTATACAAGGGTGAACAAAACAAAGACACTGTAATTACTCTTTTGAAGCTTAGAACCTAATTGTGGACACAGACAGTACAAAGTAAAACTGTGATAACACCATGATGAAAAGCAATACGGTTCCATGGGAGAGTGGAACAAAAGGAGAGAATTTAGTTTGGGGGTTCACTGATGGAATCTTGGAGGAAGTGACACTGTGTCAAAACTGGAAGATGAGTGTGGTACAGTAAGAAATATACATATGGTCTTTGTCCCAAGTTTCTGACACAGAGCTCCTAAAACCCCTTGAAATCTCCTATTTCAAGGAACAGGACCATCCCCTCCTCTATTTTTTATACAAGTGTTCATAATGGCTTTATCTGTAATAGTCAAAAACAGGAAACAATGCAAGTGCCTATCAGGAGGTGAATAAACAAAGTGTGGTTTATCTTTACAGAGACTATTACTCAGCTTTAAAAAGGAAGAACCTATCTTTAATTTTGACTTAAAACACCTTTAAAATTGATCTTTACCAGATTTATACACAAAGTAATTTAAATAATACAGAAGGGTATAAAAAAATTACAGGGTCTCCGAGTCTGAATTAACTATTTTTTATAACACACTTATGAAGATGTTATTCAGGAGTGTCTTTTTTTCTCTCATGGGAGGGAAGGACCTAAACAGCTTCAGGACTGGGGCTGGCCACCAGAAAAACTAATCCTGTGATTACAGGGTTATACTATTCAGCCCCTATCACACCTCCCCCCTCCAGGAGGAGAGAGTGGCTGGAGGTTGACTTCAATCACCAATGACCAGAAATTTCACCAATCATGCCTACTCAATGAAACCTTGAAAAAATGTGGCATGCTGAGGTTTGGAGGGCTGATGAACACACTTATGTGCTGGGAGGGTATGGTGTCCAGAAAGAGCATGGAAGCTCTGTGCTTTCATATCTTGCCCAATTAATCTCTTCCACTGCTTGTTCCTGAGTTGTATTCTAGTAAACCTTATTTAAGTATAGTCTTTTCCTGAGTTCTGTGAAGCAATAGCAAATTGTTGAATCTGAGCGGGATCATGGGAACCCCCAAGCTTGTACTTGGCCAGGCACAAGTGTGGGTAGCCTGGGGACTCATTTGTGGTTGATGTCTGAAGAGGGAGCAGTCTTGTTGGATTGAGCCATTAACCTGTGGGGTGTGTACTAATTCCAGGTAGTGGGTGTCAGAGTGAATTGTAGGACAATCAGTTGATGTCAGAGAATTGGTTTTTGTTTAGAAAAAACAAGCAATGGGTAAAAGTACATAGGTGAAGGGTAGAGAGAAGAACATTCCAGAAAGAAGGAAAAATATGTACAAATGCCATAAAATGGGAAGGAGTTTGGTGCTTTCTAAGAAACAGAAGGAGGCTCATGGAATGGGAACACAGGGAAGAACAGTTAAGGTGAAGGTAGAGAGGTGAGCAGAGGTTCATGCAGGACCTTGGTTTTATTTTAGATACAACCCAGAGTCACTAAGATATGAGATAAGTGGTTAGATACAATTTAATTCACGGTTTTAAGACCTCCTCTGGATTTTTTGTGGGTTGTAAGGGAGCCAAAATCAACCAAAATAGTCCCAGTGAGACTGTGATGGTTGGGACTAGGGTAGGGGAACAGAGGTAGGGCAGCTCAATGTTTCTGATAGCTATAACTGCTGGGATCTGGTAAGGGAATGCCTGCTGGGTGTGAAAGGGAAAGAAGTGACTTGGAACTGGCAGCAGAATTTGTCAATTAGTGACGTGGGGAAGACGGGTGAGGAAGGATCAGAAAATTATGCTGCATATGGAGCAGGAAGACTTCCACCAGAAAACACAGAGATAGAAGATGGCCAGGGTCAAGCTCTGGAAGAAAAGCAACAGTGAGAGGCTGAACAGAAAAGATAATTCAGGGGGAGGCAAGAAAGAGCAGCTTTACGGCAGTATGCGGTCATAAAAGGCAAGAAGGGTCTCACTGATAGGGTGGTCAGTTGATTGATACTGTTGAAAAGCCAAAATGATAAGAAGTGAAGAGTAACTTTTGGATTTAGCAATAGGGCTGTGCTAGTTGCCCTTAATAACAAGAAAATTAGATGAGCTGTGGAGATGGAAGCCAGATAAGAGAGGGCTGAAAAGTAAAAGAGGGCCTCCAGTAAGGATTTTTAGAGCAGTAAAAACAGTCTATATGATATGATGATGGATACGTGAGTATACATTTGTCCAAACCCCATAAAATGTATAATACTATTAACTTTAGATGATTATGATATATCAGTGTAGGTTCATCTTTAGTTAAAAAAAAAAAGTACAATTCCAGTGAGTAATGTTGAAAATGGGAGAGGCTATGCATGTGTGCAGGCAGGGGCTATATAGGAAAACTCTGTACCTTTTTCTCAATTTTGTTCTGAACCTAAAATTTCTTTTTAAAAATAAAGTCTCTAAAAATTAAAAGAAAAAAGGAAGGAAGGAAGGAGGGAAGCAGGAGAGAGAGAAAGAGAAAGAAAAAGTGAGTGTGTGAGAGAGGGAAAGAAAAGGGGGAGAAGGAGAGAAAAAAAGGAAGGAAGGAAGAGAAAGAGAAAAAAATAAAGTCTAGAGTATATAGATACAAGGAGGGAGAGAGTTCTGGGGAACTTCCAGAGTGCCAGGGGGACTACATTCAGAGTAGCCACACCAGATGGCTTCTTCTTTCCTCTCTGCTTGTGCTGAGCAACTGAAGACAGCAAATAAGGCAGTGAGCTCTGGTCCTTGGACTGGCGAGGCCAGGCAGAATGGATCCTCTCTCATTCAGAAGACAAACTAACAATATATTTAATCCACCAGCACACTCTCCATCTATACTCCACACTCACTGGAGGCTGTGACAGACAGAAATGGCATCCATACACAAGTAAACATGGAATCCTCAACACGATAAAAAAAATCAGACACTGAGGAAAACCAACATTGTGAAAGAGAGGTACCAAACAACAGATGACATCTGGGACAGTTATTAATAGTACAAAATAAGACTTCAAAATAATATAATAAAATTTATTAATCTCAGAGAGGAATATGAAAGTAAACTGCATTCATAAAATGAGACAGGCTACAGGACTAATATATTAGAAATAAAATGCAAATGTAAAAAATCTCACCAGACGACTAAAGTGGCCCCAACACTGAACTAAATAATGAGCTGAGGAGCTCATCTGAACGTAATACAAAGAAATGAAAAGAATATGAGAGTTAGTAAGAATGCAGGACAGATCCAGAGTCTCACTCATCCTACAAAATAAGGCTGAGAAAATAGTACAAAATAACAGATAACTGTTTTAAGTTCTCAGAATTCAGTTTAAAACTTGTAGGAAAGACCTCTAATTGGCCCTGCTCACCTGTGCATGTCAAATCACATGTTCATTTATAGATGGGCTGCCCTTGAGTGCTAGATTCTTAAAGGTGACTACGTGGTATAATAAAAACATGAGTAGAGTCAAGTCCAAGAAGGGGTGGACTCTGGGGTGAATACGACAGAAGAAGACTTCATAGAGGAGTAGACAGGTTGGGCTCTTAATACACCCTTGTGTCTAGTAACTTTGCTGAACTCATCTATTAATTCTAACAGTTAATCTGCAGATCCTTTCATTTCTATGAATACAATAATGTAAGTAATGACTTTTTCTAATTCTTATATATTGATTTTCTTGTCTTATTGTATTGGCTAGAATCTCTATCAACAATGTTAAATAAACTAAGTGATAGTTTTTGTCTTTCTCTTGTTTCCAAACTCAAAGGGAAAGCTTCTAATATTTTACCATTAAGAATGTGGACTGCTATTGGCCTTACATATTCCTTTATTAGATTTAAAAAATTATTTATTGTTGCACTGGGTATTCACTGCTGCACACAGGCTTTCTCTAGTTCCAGTGAGTGGTGGTTACTCTCTAGTTGCAGTGGGGGCTTCTCACTGTGGTGGCCTCTCTTGTTGCAGAGCACTGCTCTAGGTGTGTGGGCTTCAGTAGTTGCAGCATGCGGGCTTAGCAGTTGATGTTCACAGGTTCTAGAGTGCAGGCTCAGCAGTTGGGGTGCACAGGCTTAGTTGCTCCGTAGCATGTCTTTATCAGATTTTAAGCTTCTTTATATTCCTATTTTCTTAAGAGTTTTTAAAATGGATGATATTAAATTTTATCAAATGCTTTTCCCCCATTGATTAAGATGATTGTATTAGTCTTCTTTATGCAATCAATATGAATTATACTGACTGATTTTCTGATGCTAAACCAGCCTTGCAATTTCTGGAATAAATCCAACTAGGTTGTGATATAGAAGTCTTTTTACATTATTGGTGGGTTTGTGCTTCCTTATTCATGAGTGAGACTGGCTTATAAATTCCATTCTCATATTATTCTTGTCAGGTTGTGCTAAGTTCATAAAATTAATTGGGAATATTTATTGTTTTCTATTTTCTAGAAGGTTTAGTTAATATTGATTATTATTTCTTCCTTAAAATGTTGTAAGTTACCAACAAAGCCACCTGGGCCTAGAGTTATCTTTGTGAGAAATTTTTAAATTATGTATTGTTTTAAAATAGATACAGGACTATTCAGTTTTCTATTCCTTCTGTGTCAGTGTTGGTAAACTGTATATAGTTTCATTCTATTTTTTAGTTGTTTCATTCCATCTGTTCCATTTTTAAGTTTATTTGCATAAAGCTGCTCATAAAATATTTTTCTAAAGGAAAAAATGTGTGCAGGATTTGCAGTAACATCCCTCCCCCTTTTAATTTCTGATTATTTGTATCTTCTTTTTCTCTTGGTCATTCTTGCTAGTGATTTATCAATATTATTCTTTTCAAAGATCCAATCTGTGGTTCTTTCAATCCTCTCTAGTGTATTTCTTCCCCTATATCATTAATTTTTGCTCTACTTATATTCCTTTCTTCTTTTCTTTACATTTAATTAGTAGTTCTTTTTCTCATTTATTGAGATGCTTATTCTTTCTTTTCCAACATATGCTTTTATAAAGTGGTGATCTCAACCTTAGTTGCAAGTTGAAATCATTTGAGTGTTTAAATGCTTGAGTTCCACCCCTACAGATTCTGATGTAACGGCTCTGGGATGTAGCCTGGGCATCAAAAGCTCCTCAAGTGATTCTACTATGCAGCTAAGGTTGAGAACCACAGATTTAAAGCTATATCCTCTAAATACACTTTTTGTTTTCTTTAAAAATTTTTATTATTTTTAACTGAAGTATAGTTGATTTACAATGTTGTATTAATTACTGCTGTTCAGCAAAATAATTATGCACATACATTCTTTTTTAAAATATTCTTTCCCATTATTGTTTAGCATAGGATATTGAATGAATACAGTTCTCTGTGTTATACAGTAGGACTTTGCTGTTTATCCATTGTATATATAGAAGCTTATACGTGCAAACCTCAACTTCTCACTGCAACCCTGCCCTAATTCCTTCTCCCTTGGTAGCCTGTTCTTCATGCACCTGTTGGTAGTCTGTTCTCCGTGTACCTGATTCTATTTCTATTTCATAGATAAATACAACTTTAACTTTGTCCCCAACCTTTTAATATTTTCATCATTCAGTGCAAATCATTTAAAATTTTCTGATTTAAATAAAACATTTTAAATGAGCAAATGCAATACATTGTTTTAGTAGTTAGGTAAATGGTCAGCTTTGGGAAAGAGGAAAGGGGCTGTCACTAAGGTAAATATAAGGTAACTTCTAGGATACTTGTAATACCCTGGGGAAAAAAAAAAACTCTTGTCCCAGGTAGTAGTTACATGAGAGTGTTCAATCTGTGATAATTCATTAAGCTTACAATTTCTAAGTGTATAATATAAAAATATTATACTTCAATATATATTTATTAAAGAGAGAAGACAGATCCCATACAAACAGTGGGAATGATAATGACACTAACTTTCTCAATATTTCTAGGGCAGAGGCAAGAGAATTTGTGATAATTCTCTTTATGTTTATGATTATCTAGGCCAAGAGAAATTAAAACCAATATCTTCTTGTGTTTGATCACATCAAGAGAGTGTTCAGTTCTGTCAGAGTACTAGTAAATAATAGAATATTTACTAGAAGCTAATAAAGAAACAGCATAATGCCTTCAAAATTCATTTTTTTTTTTTTTTGGCCACAGTGTATAGCACATGGCACTTATCTGACTAGGTATGGAACACATGCCCACTGAATTAGAAGCACAGAGTCTTAACACTGGACCACCACAGAAGTCCATGCTTTCTAAATCTAATTGAAGGTGTTTCTAACCTAGAATTCTGTGTTCAAACTTTCAATAAAATATGAGGGTAAAACTAAGACATTTTTGGACAGGAAAGGTCATAGAAAAGTCACCTCTACATGTACCTTTTCTCAGAAACTTCCTGGAGAATGTGTGTAAGATGGGAATAAACAGGGAGACAAAGACATGGGATGAATGAGACAGAGACTTCAACATAAGAAGGCTAAAGAAATTCCCTAGATGACAGCTGTGCAGCAGGCCTCAAAAACAACTAGTGCACTTGGGAGCAGCAGGTTTGGGTCCTAGGGCAGAGGCAAGAGAATTTGTGATAATTCTCTTTATGATTATCTAGGCCAAGAAAAACTAAAACCAGTAAAGTATCTTCTTGTGTTTGACCACATCAAGAGAGTGTTCAGTTCTGTCAGAGTATAGAGATAAATCAAGGGTAGCTACATAGAAAATCTAACAATTATAAACCCTAAATATGGCAAATATTACATTTAACACAAGCAAAAAGTGATTCCCCCATCCAAAAAATGGGCAAATATAAGTTCAACTCAGTAGCAAAAGGGCGGTTTTTATGGTTATAACAACATAAATAGGGACTCCTGATTTAGCCAAACATTGTGATATAACTATATTACATAAGTGGGATGAAGGAGAATCTATATGTGTTCATAGTGTGTGGGGAGTTGCTGGGAGAGGTAACATAAGATAATAAATCCTTGTCTTTGATATCCTTATCAGTAGGACATCAAAAGATAATGGAATTGAAAAATCAAGAAGAGTTTAAAATAATTTAAAGTTGTGGAACACGATGCTATTGCTTCCTCTTACAAACACTGTAGCACTTTTTCAATTATGTGTAATAGTATTTTCTTAAAAATAATGTTAAACTGAAAAAGAAACTATAAAAACAAAAGGATCTCAAGGCCTAACAAATCACTTTTAGGTTTAAAACTCTAGATAATCACCTCAAACATCTCTTGAACAAGCAGCAGCATATATGTAGCTCACATCAGTAATCACTATTTTGTTATTTCAACTCCAAATCTTCCCCATATGAAAAGTCAAATTATCTACATTTTAGTATATGGTACATGAAAAGCTACCTCAAAAAGCCAGAACATACAAACCATATGTCTTCATTTTATCAAATTAGATTGGATGTACAGTATTGTACCTGACATGTAACTTTTTAGGAACATATATAAAGTCAGTTTGAGCTGTTCTGCAAACACAAGATTATTCATTTACCTTTCATGGGTTGATAATTAATTAAATTAAGTACCCAAATCAAAAGAACAGATAGTTTATATAAGTGAAATTACCTGAAGAAGGTCACGAAGAACTGTACTAGGTCCATAAAATTGCTGTGCTGGGAGAATGCAATCTGTGACAGAAAACCAGGTAGAGTGATTAGGTTATAAGACAGAACCATCAACAGCCTTCTTGCTGAAGCAGAAAGACATTAACATTTCAAGAGATTAATGGAATTTTTTCACTTGAGGAAAAGCACCCATCCCTTTAGTTTTTCTTACTTAACTGCCAAAGCAAAAGTGATATTCTGAGATTGAAGACAAATCCCTGTAGCCCCTCTGCTTGACACCAGATCTCAGTTTTCAGTCTGACCTGGAAGACATCTAAAAGGCCTACATCTAATGAGATGGATGAACCTAGAGCCTATTATACAGAGTGGAGTAAGTCAGAAAGAGAAAGATAGGCACCGTATACTAACACATAAACATGGAATCTAGAAAGATGGTTGCTGCTAAGTCACTTCAGTCGTGTCCGACTCTGTGTGACCCCATAGACGGTAGACCACCAGGTTCCCCCGTCCCTGGGATTCTCCAGGCAAGAACACTGGAGTGGGTTGCCATTTCCTTCTCCAAGAAAGCTGGTACTGAAGAACTTATTTGCAGGGCAGCAATGGAGAAACAGGCACAGAGAGAACAGACCTATGGACACGGGGAGAGGGTGAGATGTATGGAGAGAGTAACATGGAAACTTACATTACCATATGTAAAACAGATAGCCAGTGGGGATTTGCTGTACAGCTCAGAGAATTCAAACAAGGGTTCTGTAACAACCTAAAGGGGTGGGACAGGTGGGGAGATGGGAGGGAGGTTCAAAAGGGAGGGGACATATGTATACCTATGGCTGATTCATGTTGATGTCTGACAGAAAACAACAAAATTCTGTAAAGCAATTTATCCTTCATTAAAAAAATAAACTATATATATATATATAAACACCTAATGACAAGCAAGTCAGTTAAATTCTGTAAAGCAATTTATCCTTTGATTAAAAAAATAAACTATATATATATATATATATATAAAAACACCTAATGACAAGCAAGTCAGTTTATTTGCTACCTCCTTGTGCCCTTATTAAGACAAAATGCTCTCCCCTTTTGCTTCAAATTCCAATTCTTGGATCTACCGTGAGGTGGGCAGCCTCCTTTAGTGTCCTTCAACCCTTTTGACACTTAATGTACCCAGTGTGTATTCACTTCAAGATAATGTCCCTTTCAAAAAAATACTTATCCCAAGTGTCACTACATTGCATATCATCTGACAGTCAATATAACACCAATTGGAACCTAAATAATTTTATACCAAGAATATTATAGGACTTCCCTGGTGGTCTAGTGACTAAGATGCCATACTCCCAATGCAGCGGGCCTGGGTTCAATCCCTGGTCAGGGAACTACATCCCACATACCAAAACTAAGACCCAGCACAGCCTAAATAAATATTAAAGAAAAAAAAAAGAACATTGTAAAATCCCTGACATAGCTCATCAAATCTAAGATACCACTAAAACAAGTATTGTTTTGCGTACTTTTAAGAAAACCACTGATTTATACTATGACACAATGCTTTTAAAATCACTGTAAGGTATATCAGAGATATCAGAACATGAAAAAATGTACAGCTTAGAATTTACTACTAAGTATGATAATTGTGTCCTTACTACCCTATGATACACATGGTACTAGCCAGGAGTGTTCTCTGCTTATTTTTAAGGGACCACAGGTCTCCCTGGAGAGAGGATGGTTCTATAAATGAAACAATTATTGAATAAGATGATAATTATTCAAATAAAGACAAGAATGACAAGAATCATAGAAGTATATGATTGGCATCTTCTTTTCTTAATCCTGGCTACACACCCCCATCCCTTGTCAACTCCCATTCTACAGAATGCAAGAAAAGTGCTACAGCCTGGGCCCTAGCACAGTAACAATACTTTGCAGTCTTTTTATGGTCAGATTCACAGAGGCTCAAGAGAGACGCGTCTAGTGTTTTTCTTTTTGATGCTCTTATTTTCTTTTTGACATTCCATAAATAAATAAAGGTCCAATACTACCTATTCAGGCCACAGAATATTATGGGGCTTAGAATTTGAAGTTTTTGTGTTTGCCCTCTAGCCACCATTTATATTGAGAAATGCAAACATACGTAGACATCATAGATAAGGAGAAACCATATTCTTTGCTTTTCCTTCATTTATTATAGTAGTCAATCCTTTAGGTTTCTTGAGAGAAGGAAAACTGCAAAATATGGCTACAGTCATCACATAAAAGGTTTTTATTTTTTTAATTAAGAAGCTGAATATTTTATTATTAAACTGTTTCTTATTTGCCTGCAAGGCTGTTGCTCCACTGTATAAAAATAGCACCAGCAAACACAGTATATTGCAAAATTAAGAAAGTAATATTCTTCATCGAACACTATACAACTAACAAACTTCCCCACTGCCAGTTATTTCTAGTGGGAAGATCATTTTGACCCAAATACAGGGATGGCTGTAAGCAAGTTACAATATTATATAAGGCTTAAGATAACCATGTTATCCTTGAATTACATAATTTTTATAACTAGTTTTATCACAGATAATTTCAGGAATTCTGAATATTATAACTGGAGCCTAGCCTAAAAATCATCAGGTGCTGTGAAAAAGACGCACAATGTTTATCTGAAGTCATTAGGACATTAACGGGTATTTTCTTCAGGAAACATTGTTATAGTAGTTACTTTTGCTAAAAGTTGCTTTTTGAATATCTATCCACCACTAATTTAAGACAAATATGCTAGATTAATTTGTTTCAAACTAGTTTATTTAGGGGTTCCATTTTCACTCAATAGATTTTAAGTATTTCTCATTTGCTTCTTTACTCATTAGGTCATCTAGTTCTGAAGGGTTACTGAATGTCATCTTGATCAGCCAGCCCTCTTCATAATAAGATTTATTGATAAGTCCTGGATTTTCTGCTAGAGTTTTATTAATTTCAGTTACTTCTCCTGATAAAGGAGAACAGAGTTCACTAGCAGCTTTCACACTTTCCAAAGCACTGAACTCCTCTTGTTAGTTCAATTTTGTCTGAACTTCAAGCAGAATACAGTAAACAACATCTCCCAAAGCTTCCTGTGCAAAATTGCTGATTCCCACTGTTTCAGCACTGTTTTCTGTGGTTTTACCCTTTCATGTTTTTTTGTGAATTTCCACACCGACAGCAGAGCGGGGCTGGTGCATAGTGCCGATATGGCACCCACCGGCAGCCCCCAGGGCCTCGGCCAACAGCGTGCGTTGCATGCTGAGACAGGCTGCCCACCACGGCCCACAGGCTCCTCACTGCTCGTAGCGCAGTGTTTGCGGACATAAAAACTTTTTAATAAGACTGGAGAAAATCAATTATATGAACAAGGTTATTCAATCTTGAGGAATGAAGAGTCCAGGTTATAATACATAAAGAAACAAATTCTAGTCCATCCAATTCTGTTAGATTTTAATCTTTTAAAACAGCCAGTGTGGTTGGTCTCCAAGACTCACATCACTCTAAAAATGGCCTTCTTTTGTTGAATGTTCATTACCTAAGTCTCCAAAGTTACAAAATTTCATAAGAAAGCAAAACTTATAACAATGTTTATGAACAGACTGACCACTCAGAAACATCTAGCCCTGCTTTAACACTCAGTCTTTCTACTTAATCTCTTGATCAATGGGTGATGGACTTACTGTCCAAATTGAGAACTTCTGAGAGTGCAAGAAAATGTTACTAAAAATTACACTGTGACAACAGGCATGAATGGGGCTGTCCCCTATTCAAAGACTGTCAAACATGGCAAATCATCTGCAAAATCAGTCATAAAAAACGAGATTTTAGTGAAGTGCTACCGGAGAACTGATTACACAAAACCATTGACAAATGAAGA
Organism: Tragelaphus eurycerus; assembly: GCA_935064755.1. NCBI lineage: Eukaryota > Metazoa > Chordata > Mammalia > Artiodactyla > Bovidae > Tragelaphus > Tragelaphus eurycerus. The sequence goes on along the minus strand of CAKXYN010000282.1, from coordinate 221,206 downwards.
CTTGGCAGAATTACCAAGTGAAGAGGGATGAAAGATACAGACTTAAGTCCTTCAAAAACCTCTGAATATTACTGAGAGCATCTTGGGAAAACTGTTGAGACCTTTGGCTATTCTTTTTTAAATCAAGGTGTAAAGTCAAATCTGAAGTGAAGGACTCTATTCCTGCTGTCTTATCTCCGAGCACCATCTGCACCACTTCTATATTTTATAAGCCACACTTCTATATTCTCATCTTGCTCAATTTTTCTTCACAGCCCTTAAATGTATACTTATTTATGGCAGCCCTTAAATGTATACTTATTTATGGGCTTTTCTTCCACTAGAAAATAAGACTCATAAAGGACTTTGTCACTGTCTATTATATCTCTGATCTGATCTGATTATATCTCTAGTGCCTAAGACAGACATTGGCATGAAGAGGTTAAATAATCTTTGCTAATAATGAATATGATAATGGAAAAATAATGACCCCAGATCAGATCAGATCAGTCGCTCAGTAGTGTCCGACTCTTTGCGACCCCATGAATCGCAGTACGCCAGGCCTCCCCTGTCTATCACCAACTCCCGGAGGTCACTCAGACTCACGTCCATCGAGTCAGTGATGCCATCCAGCCATCTCATCCTCTGTCGTCCCCTTCTCCTCCTGCCCCAAGTCCCTCCCAGAATCAGAGTCTTCTCCAATGAGTCAACTCTTCGCATGAGGTGGCCAAAGTTCTGGAGTTTCAGCTTTAGCATCATTCCTTCCAAAGAAATCCCAGGACTGATCTCCTTCAGAATGGACTGGTTGGATCTCCTTGCAATCCAAGGGACTCTCAAGAGTCTTTTCCAACACCACAGTTCAAAAGCATCAATTCTTCAGCGCTCAGCCTTCTTCACAGTCCAGCTCTCACATCCATACATGACCACAGGAAAAACAACAGCCTTGACTAGGCGAACCTTTGTTGGCAAAGTAATGTCTCTGCTTTTCAATATGCTATCTAGGTTGGTCATAACTTTCCTTCCAAGGAGCAAGCGTCTTTTAATTTCATGGCTGCAGTCACCATCTGCAGTGATTTTGGAGCCCAGAAAAATAAAGTCTGACACTGTTTCCACTGTTTCCCCACCTATTTCCCATGTAGTGACTGGACCAGATGCCATGATCTTTGTTTTCTGAATGCTGAGCTTTAAGCCAAGTTTTTCACTCTCCTCTTTCACTTTCATCAAGAGGCTTTTTAGTTCCTCTTCACTTTCTGCCATAAGGGTGGTGTCATCTGCATATCTTAGGTGATTGATATTTCTCCCAGCAATCCTGATTCCAGCTTCTGTTTCTTCCAGTCCAGCGTATCTCATGATGTACTCTGCATATAAGTTAAATAAGCAGGGTGACAATATTTAGCCTTGACGTACTCCTTTTCCTATTTGGAACCAGTCTGTTGTTCCATGTCCAGTTCTAACTGTTGCTTCCTGACCTGCATACAGATTTCTCAAGAGGCAGGTCAGGTGGTCTGGTATTCCCATCTCTTTCAGAATTTTCCACAGTTTATTGTGATCCACACAGTCAAAGGCTTTGGCATAGTCAATAAAGCAGAAATAGATGTTTTTCTGGAACTCTCTTGCTTTTTCCATGATCCAGGAGATGTTGGTAATTTGATCTCTGGTTCCTCTGCCTTTTCTAAAACCAGCTTGAACATCAGGAAGTTCACGGTTCACATATTGCTGAAGCCTGGCTTGGAGAATTTTGAGCATTACTTTACTAGCGTGTGAGATGAGTGCAATTGTGCGGTAGTTTGAGCATTCTTTGGCATTTCCTTCTTTAGGATTGGAATGAAAACTGACCTTTTCCAGTCCTGTGGCCACTGCTGAGTTTTCCAAATTTGCTGGCATATTGAGTGCAGCACTTTCACAGCATCATCTTTCAGGATTTGGAATAGCTCCACTGGAATTCTATCACCTCCACTAGCTTTGTTCATAGTCATGCTTTCTAAGGCCCACTTGACTTCACATTCCAGGATGTCTGGCTCTAGGTGAGTGATCACACCATCGTGATTATCTGGGTCATGAAGATCTTTTTTGTACAGTTCTTCTGTGTATTCTTGCCACCTCTTCTTAATATCTTCTGCTTCTGTTAGGTCCATACCATTTCTTTCCTTTATCGAGCCCATTTTTGCATGAAATGTTCCTTTGGTATCTCTGATTTTCTTGAAGAGATCTCTAGTCTTTCCCATTCTGTTGTTTTCCTCTATTTCTTTGCATTGATCACTGAAGAAGGCTTTCTTATCTCTTCTTGCTATTCTTTGGAACTCTGCATTCAGATGTTTGTATCTTTCCTTTTCTCCTTTGCTTTTCTCTTCTCTTTTTTTCACAGCTATTTGTAAGGCCTCCCCAGACAGCCATTTTGCTTTTTTGCATTTCTTTTCCATGGGGATGGTCTTGATCCCTGTCTCCTGTACAATGTCACGAACCTCATTCCATAGCTCATCAGACACTCTATCTATCAGATCTAGGCCCTTAAATCTATTTCTCACTTCTACTGTATAATCATAAGGGATTTGATTTAGGTCATACCTGAATGGTCTAGTGGTTTTCCCTACTTTCTTTAATTTACGTCTGAATTTGGCAATAAGGAGTTCATGGTCTGAGCCACAGTCAGCTCCTGGTCTTGTTTTTGCTGACTGTATAGAGCTTCTCCATCTTTGGCTGCAAGAATATAATCAATTTGATTTTGGTGTTGACCATCTGGTGATATCCACGTGTAGAGTCTTCTCTTGTGTTGTTGGAAGAGGGTGCTTGTTATAACCAGTGCATTTTCTTGGCAAAACTCTATTAGTCTTTGCCCTGCTTCATTCCGTATTCCAAGGCCAAATTTACCTGTTACTTCAGGTGTTTCTTGACTTCCTACTTTTGCATTCCAGTCCCCTATAATGAAAAGGACATCTTTTTTGGGTGTTAGTTCTAAAAGGTCTTGTAGGTCTTCATAGAACCGTTCAACTTCAGCTTCTTCAGTGTTACTGGTTGGGGCATAGACTTGGATTACTGTGATATTGAATGGTTTGCCTTGGAAACGAACAGAGATCATTCTGTCGTTTTTGAGATTGCATCCAAGTACTGCATTTCGGACTCTTTTGTTGACCATGATGGCTACTCCATTTCTTCTGAGGGATTCCTGCCTGCAGTAGTAGATATAATGGTCATCTGAGTTAAATTCACCCATTCCAGTCCATTTGAGTTTGCTGATTCCTAGAATGTTGACATTCACTCTGGCCATCTCTTGTTTGACCACTTCCAATTTGCCTTGATTCATGGACCTGACATTCCTGGTTCCTATGCAATATTGCTCTTTACAGCTTCGGACCTTGCTTCTATCACCAGTCACATCCACAGCTGGGTGTTGTTTTTGCTTTGGCTCCATCCCTTCATTCTTTCTGGATTTATTTCTCCACTGATCTCCAGTAGCATATTGGGCACCTACTCATCTGGGGAGTTCCTCTTTCAGTATCCTATCATTTTGCCTTTTCATACTGTTCATGGGGTTCTCAAGGCAAGAATACTGAAGTGGTTTGCCATTCCCTTCTCCAGTGGACCACTTTCTGTTAGATCTCTCCACCATGACCCGCCCATCTTGGGTTGCCCCACGGGCATGGCTTAGTTTTACTGAGTTAGACAAGGCTGTGGTCCTAGTGTGATTAGATTGACTAGTTTTCTGTGAGTATGGTTTCAGTGTGTCTGCCCTCTGATGCTCTCTTGCAACACCCCATCTCTCTTCAAACTCAGTAAGACCTAATTGAGTTTTCATCTAAGAACTGGTCCATAGTTGCAACCATAATTTAAATTTTGTTAACTGTAAAATTACATTTTTTATACTCTTGAGTTTCATTTTTCAAAATAGTATCCCAATTAGACCTTTCTTTCATGATTTATTATAAAAAACATTGAAATGTGTTTGTGGGTTTTTCCAATACTAAGGATAATGAAGACCTCCTATAATAAAATCTATTTAATATAAAGAAGAAAATTCCATTACATTGATAAATGAAAGTCACAATTACTTTCTTCTCCCTTTCCAAACAGTAAGTATCACTTTTCACATGCCAGGAGTTTATGTCCCCTTACATTTTCACTCTGGCTATAGACTCAACTTTCAGCAGTATGTTTGATTAAGGTGTGCCTGCCCAGGGTGCTTTCTGAGTATGCTATATGAAATGAAACATAGAAGCTCTTCCAGCCCCAGGATTTGGGGTAGGATATTGTAAACTTGCACTTCCCAAGCACTAATTTTATGCTTCAAACAAATGTTTTCTGGTTGCAGTACCACTACTGTCCTTCAACGTCTGTAACCAGGGTGCCTTCCCCAACCACCGGCAATGGTGGTGGTGGTTGTTCATACCTACAGTGATTGAGTCCTGTCCTTCCAAGTCCTTTGTGGCCTAGCACAAACACTTCCTTTCTTATTCAGCTATCCCATCTTCCACTGGAAACTGGCTCTCTTTTCTACATTCTCAGCAGTTGATCTACTTCCCTTGGGGTATGGAATAATCATATTCTATTTATACTATGGTTGTATACCTAGAGATATCTTGAAAAAGAGGATTCCTGTATTTTTCTATGAATATATCAATTATTGGCTTTTATTTATTTTTTAATTATTGGCTTTTAAATTGTTGTAGGAGAAAGAGTGAAAAGGTAATTTCCTACCTCCCACACAAAAGCAGATATACTTATATAGTCCAAGAACTAGACCATCCATGGTTCTCAAACTCTGAAGAGCTTCCAACAAAGTCAGAATCCTGGTCCCTTTTACCATTCCAATACCTTTAAGTTCCTCAGGTTATTCTGATACTGGTGTCCAGGGGCCACACCGTAGGGAACTCTTATTGAAGGGAAAAAAAAAAAATCGGACTTCCCTGGTCGTCCACTGGTTAGGACTCTGTACTCCAACACAGGGGCATCCATTTGATCCTGGTCAGAGAATTCGGATATTAGGATGCTGGGTGCTGAAACTAAGAGTTATTAGCACGCCATAACTAAAACCCAGAACAGCCAAATAAATAAATATTAAAAAAAAAAAAAAGTAAAAACCAAGCAAACAAAAACCAAAAGGAATTAATCTGGATCTTCCCCAGGGGTGGGTGTGGGGGTGAAGGAAGAGGGGTAGAGGAAGAGAGGCCTGGCCCAAACTTTATGACTAGAAAATGGAGGGAAATGAAGGGAATGGAGAAAATGTTTTAGAGTTCTGAGAGTAGAGAGAAATAAAGGGTGACTGCATGGTAGGCCTTCGGAGGCTCTGAAGTACCAGGGATTATTTTGCACCCAAGCCCGCCACACAGAGTGAGGATAGCTGCCTTCAAACAAACCTCAAGGCTGTGGGGCAGGGCACCAGGAATAGCAGTCAGTGAATGAAGATCTCTAGACTCAGTGAAGCCCTGAGATTTCTGCATATCCCTGAAGGAAGGGGATGGGCTACTGTGAATACAGGCTGAGAATGAATTTCATCAACTATGGTGGGTACAGGCTAAGCCCAAGTTTACTGTAAAAATAAGAAAATATGACAATTCTATTCAACTGCCACAAAACAATTTTTTTAACATTGGTATTCTGCATCTACTACATATAATACAAAATACCAACGCTAGAAAATTTTTGCTTTGTGGCAGTTGAATATAATACACAGAAGAGCTATACAAAAAAGACCTTAATGATACAGATAACCATGATGGTGTGGTTACTCACCCAGAGCTAGACTTTCTGGAGTGTGAAGTCAAGTGTTAAGTGGGTCTTAGGAAGTACTGCTGCCAATAAAGCTACTGGAGGTGATGGAATTCCAGAAGAGATATTTAAAATCTTAAAAGATGATGCTATTAAAGTGCTACACTCAATATGTCAGCAAATTTGGAAAACCCAGCAGTGGCCACAGGACTGGAAAAGGTGAATCTTCATTCCTATTCCCAAGAAGGGCAGTACTAAAGAATCTTCAGACTACTGGATAGTTGCACTCATTTCAAATGCTATTAAGGTTATACTCAGACTCCTTCAAGCTAGGCTTCAGCATTACATGAGCCAAGAACTTCTAGATGTTCAAGCTGGGTTTAGAAAAGGCAGAGGAACCAGAGATCAAACTGCCAGCATTCACTGGATCATAGAGAAAGCAAGGGAATTCGAGAAAACACCTACCTCTGTTTAACTGACTACATTAAAGCCTTTGACTGTGGATTATAACAACTGTGGAAAACTCTTAAAGAGATAGGAAAACCAGACCATCTTACCTGTCTCCTGAGAAACCTCTATGTGGCTCAAGAAGCAACACTTAGAACCTTATATGGAACACCTGACTGGTTCAAAATTGAGAAAGGAGTGCAACAAGGCTGTTTATTGTCCATTCAATGCCAGGCTGGATGAGTTACAAGCTGGAATCAAGACCGCAGGGAGAAATATCAACAATCTCAGATATGCAAATGATACCACTTTAATGCCACTTTAAAGCAAAGAGGAACTAAAGAACCTCTTGATGAGGGTAAAAGAAGAGAATGAAAAAGCTGGCTTAAAACTCAATTTGAAAAAAAACTAAGATTGTGGCATCCCATCCCATCACTTCATGGCAAACAGATGGGGAAAAGGTGAAAGCAGTAACAGATTTCATCTTCTTAGGCTCTAAAATCACTCCAGATGCTGACTGAAGCCATGAAGTCAGAAGATGTTTGCTTCTTGGCAGGAAAACTATGACAAACCTAGACAGTGTATTAAAAAGCAAAGACATCACTGAGGGCAAAGATCTGTACAGTCACGGCTATGGGCTTTCCAGTACTCATGTATGGATGTGAGAGCTGGACCATAAGGAAGGCAGAGTACCAAAGAATTGATGTTTTTGAACTGTGGTGCTGGAGAAGACTCTTGTCTAAGATCCCTTGGACAGCAAGGAGATCAAACCAACCAATCTTAAAGGAAATCAACCTTGCATACTCATTGGAAGGACTGATGCTGAACCTGAAGCTCCAATACTTTGGCCAGCTGATGGAAAGAGCTGACTCATTGGAAAAGACCCTGATGCTGGGAAAGATTGAAGGCAAAAGGAGAAGAGGGTGACAGAGCATGAGATGGTTGGATGGCATCACTAATTCAATTGAAATGAACTTAGACAAACTCTGAGAGATGCTGAGGGATGGGGAACCCTTGGGGTGCTGCAGTCCATGGGGTTGCAAAGCATCAGATGCAACTTGGCAACTGAACAGCAATATATAATCTACAAAGCAGGTATAAATGAATGAATAGGGAAAGATCACTGTTTAGTAAAGAAGGTTTGAAAAGAGAGAGGGAAGAACTTCTAATTTGCCTTTATCTTCTCCACCAAGAACGATCTTCACTGTTACTATCATTTAAGTCAGGGAGAGGATGGGAATGGATATAGGTGGCTGACCTGTGAGGTAAGTTTTCTAGCTCCAAAGCAGCACCCATCACGCTGAAAGAAAACCCAGGGTCTATATGCACATGGCAGAATCTCTGTGGGCTGCTTCCTTGATCCCCTGAGGCCAGCAGCTCCACCAGGGCCCAGCCCCACCTGGTCAAGGAGCCCTTCCAGACTGTGGCCCATCTGCTCCTCAGCTCTTCCCGAAAGGCCAGGCTCTGCAGATGCTGAAGACCTGACATTAGGACCAGAGAGGGTTTAAGTAGTCATGGTGGCCCTCTGGCTCCTGGTTGGACCACTTTGGTCTTGCCATGTAACTCTGAACATTGCAAAGCCAGGAGAGGTCTGACTGCTCCCATAAGAACTTAGGCCTGTTTACAAACAGCTTTCCAGTCAGGCCTCACCTTTGCCAAGGATGGAAGATTCCATGACCACTAGCTGAGCTAGTGCTGCCACCACCGTGAGTTTTAGTGACACAAAACACCTTTTTTTTTTTTTTTAACCTAAGTTCTATATGGAACTCTATGTTGAGACCATAGGCCCTGGACTGGATCCAATGACTATCACCTGGCTTCACATACCACCAACCTAATGCTGGTTTGTGTAGGCACAGAAACTGAATACCCAAGCTTTGGTCAGAGCCTCAAGACTGGGTAATGCCACCGACTCACTCATTCCTGACATGCAAGCTAACACTCACCATCTGTCCACTGCCAACCTCTGGGCTCTCTTCCTCAAATTTCCTTCCAGCTATTCATTTTTACCACTCTCCAGAATCCATTTATTTTATCGTGTTCATCAGTAATTTAAAAACCACTAAGGGGTTAAAAACCACTCTGGTGGTCCAGATGTTAAGATTCTGTGCTCCCAATGCAGGGGGCCTGTGTTCCATCCCTGGTTAGGAAACTAGATCACACATGCTTCAACTAAAAAACCAAAATAACCTCAAGAACATTAATAACTATATATACATGATTGACTCCTGCCCACTCCCTCCTCTTCTTAAGACCCCTCTCCAGAGGCCCTCTCCTCTAATTAGATTTCTTTTCAGTTCTTCTGGTGGCAGGGGGGAGTAGTTTACCTTTTTATCACTAATAAGTTTTTTTTTACTTTCTTTTTTTTAAATTATTTTTTGATTTAGTTACTTTAGGCATCACTTACTAACTTCCTACTACATTAGTCATCACCCCCAACTCCCCAACCCCCTAGTAGAGTTTTATCACTGTTTTTGCTGCTTCTGTTATAATTTCTGTTATTATCCTGAGGGTGATAGTGATGGAAAGATGCCAAAACAGACAGGAAATGGATGTAATACCCTTGGATACAGGGAGAGGATGTGTCTTTTACCCACAAAAGGCTGTAGGAGCAGAAGGCAATAGAGCCATGGCCCACTGGAAAGTGGCTTCCCAAAGCTCACAGGTTCACTTGGAAGGCACCCTTGCTTGGGGGTTGGGTAGGGAGGGGAGGTCAGTAGCTCTTGGGTGAAGTTCCCTTTGCCATTTTCACCAAGGTGAAGTATTCTGGGATGAGGGAAGAGGAGGTTTTCTTCCTGCCCTCTGATTGTTCTAAAACTGCCCAACAGTGGCTAATAACTGGTGAAACTCTAGTACAGTGTCATGTGCTTCCTAAAAAGGAGAACAGAAGGTCAGTTCTGAGATATGTCCCAGCTGAAGCATAATCCTGCAGCTACTTTTGAGAGGTTAAATAATGTACTTCAACCTTGAATTCTTATTCAGACATCTGTATTATCTCTAAAAATTATTTTATTGTGGAAAATTTTAAAGTTTTTAACAAGTAGAGAGAATAGTATAATGAATCTCAAGTGCTTATCACTCAGCGTTAATATTTACAGCTCATGGACAATCTTATTTTATCCATACTCTATTTACTTCCCCAAGATTATTTTGAGGCACATCCCAGATATCCTATCATTTCATTCTTAAGTATTTCAATACAGACAGTATTTCTTAACTTACTCTTGTAAAATTAGCAATGTTTGTGTCCTCATCTTTCTCTTTTCTTCTACTTCTCAACTCTTTTGAGAGTCTGACAAAATTCTAAACTAGAACAATTCAATCCTCTAACACCACACTGTGTAGACTGGGATGACAAATTCTTGGTCTCTCAACCCTGCTGGCTCTTTAGCACTGGTCAATAATTATGCAGACAATATCAGAAAATAGCTTCCATTACCTACATAAATGTTACAAAAGTTGCCAAAACCCCCAAAGTTCTGATCCTGAGCATAAAGCTCTCATCTTCAATGATGCGTTCATCAGGTGCACATTTATGGAGTTTGAGGACACAGAAATATAAAAAAGCCCTTGCCCTTATGGAAATCTCTGTAGAGTGAAAAAACAGACACATCGATGACTGTGGAGGCACAGATGAGGAAAGGAAGCTGCTATGGGATATGCCCCAGCCTAGTGACAGCTTCTGCCTGCCCTTGCTCCAGCTCCTCGCTCACAAAACTTGTCACTTTGGCTCTGCTCAAGTCCTAGAAGTTCTGGAAAGTGACTGAACATAACCCTCCCCCACCCTGAACACTGAACTTATGTTTCTTAGGACTTCATGCTGACTCGGGCACCACAGAGCACTCCCTTCTTCTCCCAGGGTGTCCAGGAGCATGGGGGCACACCCTGTCTCCCAGCATCTGGCACGGCTCCTGCTCTCCATTCATGGCTGCCTCTCTGGGTCAGAAGGTGAGCTAAGTGAGTGGATGTTAAAGGCAGTCTAGTGGGTCTTCACTATGGAGATCACAAAAGAGAGGTCTGCTAGAAAAAGATCTATCCATCTCAGCCAAAGGTGGTGTTCACAGATGGTATGGATGGGGCTGCCCAGGGGAAAAGGGCCCAGAGGAAACCCAAGGAAACAATGGCACTGAAGAACTGAGAAGAAACAGTCAAAGCTGAAAAGCAGAAGAGAGGAGACTTTTCAGAAGAAGGAATAACAATTATCATGATGAAAACCATGAGGTAGGACAAGAAGTTTAAAAGCCAATTGAAATTAAGAAAGATTTACACTTTTATATTTTTTGGCTGTGCTGTGCAGCATGTAGGATCTTAGTCCTCTGATGAGGATTGAATACATGCCCTTTGCACTGGGAACGTGGAGTCTCAATCCCTAGACCGCCAGGGAAGTCCAGATTTATACTTTAAGTAGTTTAGTTCTAAATGTATTTTATGGCTTTATAATTCTTAAAACCCTTAAGATACAGATTTATAACACCAGGAGCTATGTGTATATATTATTATTATACAATAAATATGACTTTTAGACATGTATCGGACTATTCATAAAAGCTTAAGAGTGAAAACAGCCCAAGTATATATCAGCAGATGAACAGATAAACAAAAAATTTGGTTTATCCACACAACAGAATACTATTCAGTCTTAAAAAGGAATGAAGTACTAAAACACTAAATATGGCTGCACTTTGAAAACATTATGCTAAGTTGAAGAGCCCAGCCACAAAGGACCACGTATTACATGATTCAATTTCTATGAAATGCCCAAAACAGGCAAATCTGCAGAGAAGGAAAGTTGACAGGTGATTGCCAGGGACTAAAGGGAGGAAGAAATGGGAAGGGACTGCATCTGGGTATGGGGTTTCTTTTAGGGGTAATGAAAAGATTCTAAAATGTTCTGTGAATATACTAAAAACCACTAAATTGTGCACTTTAAATGGGTGAATTGTATGGTATGTGACTTACATCTCAATAAAGCTGCTACTAAAAAAAAAGTATATCTGAGTCAACAGAAGTTTCATACATCCTTTGCTTAGTGTAGCAATCCTATTAGCACCCATAAACATAACTCTAACATCTAAATGAATGCCCAGTTCTCAATATAAATTCTGTGTTGCCTTCACTTGTGAACACTAGCCTCTTACATAAACTAGCAAATGAAACACCCAGCATGGGGAGGACTTTAATATTAGTTCCACTTTCAATAACAACCTCTGTTGCAGAGCCAGTAACAAGCCAGAATCTCAGCGCCACCACCCACCTTCCCACCTTACACACAATGTCCGTCTGTGCATTCTCTATCCTGAATACCTACCCTCCCAAACTATAGATGTGGCTGAAGAGGTGAATTCTGCTGACTTGGGGAACATCCAGAATCACTTTCAGAAAGCAAGGGCTAAGGAAGGGGCACTAACTCTCAAGGGCAACCAACCAGAAACCAGGTACAACTGACCCAACATACCGCACCCCCCCCCCCCCCCAACCCCACCCCACCCCCGACACAGGCCTTTTCAGTCTGGGTGGTTTTTAAAAAATTTTAAACTGAATCTACAAGGATTTTTATAGTTGGTTTGAAACTCCTTTGGTTAGCAGTTGTAGGTTTTGATCTGTTCCTAATTATGGAAAAGAATTCTGGGATCAGTTCAGAGTGAAAGAATTTGAGTTTACCATTACCATTTTTAAAGCACAAATATTTACACAAGTTGCTGAGTAGAGAAATAAATTGCCTCACTTTGCTTTAAATAATGAGAATCAAAGACAAAAAAAGGCTTTTGTCTACATTGAAAGTCATACTGAAATTTAACTGAATGGCTTACACTGTACCATTTATACATTTCCCTGTTCTCTTCCTTAAATAAGTCTCTACATTTTTAACTAAATCTGTACAGTCTCCAAGTGTGTATTTAAAAGCTAACTACACCGAAAAAGGCTAAAACTCTGAGGAAAATAAAGCAATAAAGACAGGTACAGCCCCCTCTGTTAAGAACATGCTCATATCTGCCCAGGAAGATACAAGCTCAGTCCCCAACTCAGCACACACCAGATACAGTCCCCAGTGTGGAGAGAACCAGCACTGATCAGGTGCTTGTATGAAGACACCAAAGGTCCAGCCACACTGTGAAAACTGCAGCTTTTTGTACCAAAGAGCAAAAAGATATATTTTCAAAAGAACTTACCTGTTTCTCAAGGAAAGCCTGGCAAACTAAACAGTGAACATGCCATTATTTATTTTCCGAAGTGCTCCTGAATGCAGCTTTCAGAAGTGGATCTTATTCAAGTGAGTGATCCAGTTCAGGTGAAGAGGACCAAAAAATCAGGCAAAAACCCAATATTTCTTTGAGTCTTAAACTTGAAATGAGTACTTAAAAAAAGTGAGTGTGGGGAAGAGATCCCTCCAGAAGGGAATGACCATTTCAGTGACTTTCAGAGGGTGGAGCAACTGGGCATTGGGAGGAAAAAAAAAACTAGAACTCGGCACTGGCAACAGCACAGCTATCTCCAGCACAAAAGCCTGTTTATACGCACAGAGCCCTCTGTCCAAATGGGAAAAAATATCAGCAACATAAGTCAAGATTGTCACTAAGAATCTTAAAAAATATTAGTCATTTTTCAACTGTAAGAAACAAAGCTTGAAGTTCAATCAGATTTGGAATATAACAAGATATGTCAGTATAAAAACAACTTCAACTTAAAACAAGTCAATAATTTAAAAATAAAATATACCTATATTTAAAAATAAAATAATTTACAAGTCCCCGTATGTGCTCTGGAAATCCCATGAGAGGAGCCTTGGCTCCAGTCGGTAGCAGATGTTATCAAAAAGAAATTGTCACTCCAGTGTTCTTGCCTGGAGAATAGGGGGAGAGAGAGAAGAGCCTAGAGCTCATATTCCCTTAGGATCAGAGAAACAACTTAACCCTGCTAGCCCCACGCCAAATATAGCCAATGGCAGAGAGAATTTCAATATGGCTCCCAAGACGCCTACTACACTGATGTGCAGGAGAAGGCGATGGCACCCTACTCCAGTACTCTTGCTGGAAAATCCCATGGATGGAGGAGCCTGGTAGGCTGCAGTCCATGGGGTCTCGAAGTGTCGGACACGACTCAACGACTTCACTTTCAGTTTTCACTTTCATGTATTGGAGAAGGAAATGGCAACCCACTCCAGTGTTCTTGCCTGGAGAATCCCAGGGACGGAGGAGCCTTGTAGGCTGCTGTCTATGGGGTTGCAGAGTCAGACATGACTGAAGTGACTTAGCAGCAACAGCACACCGATGTGCATACCCTGTACAATCCTTTCCTCTGGAGTGTGAGTGGGTCTGATCTCATCTGATAAGCCCTTTGAAAAGAAGGTCCAGAAGAAGTCAAAGAAAGTTGACGCTTCAGTAGGTCTGTATCTATTTTTGGTCTTAAATTTTTATGTTCAAATGTTATATAACTGGAATCATGTAGCATGTAAAATTTTAAGATATTTTTCCTACTCAGCACAATTTCCTCAGATTCATACAAGCTGTTGTATCAATAGTTTGTTTCTTTTTATTCCTGAATATTATTCCATGATATGTATGTAGTACAGTTCATTTAATCATTCACCTGTTGAAGAATACTTGGGTTTCTTTCAGTTTGGGGCTATTATGAATAAAGCTGCTAAATATTGCTTTGCAAGTGTCTGTTTGAATATCAGTTTTTATTTCTCTGGGATAAATGCCCAGGAATATAACTGCTGTGTTAAGTATAGTAAGTGCAAATTAAGCTTTATAAGAAAATACCGAACTATTGATATTTTCCAGAGTGGCTGTACCATCTTACCAGGAATGTATGCATGATCTTATTTCTCTGAATTCTAACATTTGGTGTTATTACTGTTTTAAATTTTAGCCACTTGATAGGTATGTAGTAATATCTCATTCTAATTGTGGGGTGTGTGTGTCTATGTGTGTGTTTTGCCACACCATGTGGCTTGTGGGATCTTTGTTCTTCAACTAGGGATTGAAGCTGGGGCCTCAGCAGTGGAAGTGTGGAGTCCTAACTACTGGACCACCAGAGAACTCCCCTTCTTGGCTTTAACTTGTATTTCTTGAACAGCTTTTAATGCTGAACATCTTTCATGTCATTATCTACCATATTTATATCTTCTTTGATAAAATGTCTCCATGTCTTTTGTCTACTTTCTGACTGGACTGCTTTTTAATGTTGCATTTTGAGAATTCATCTTATCTTCTAGATACAAGTCCTTTGTCAATAATATCTTTTGCAAATATTTTCTCACAGTATATAGCTTGTTTTTCATCCTCCTACCAACGTCTTTCACAAAGCAAAGCTTCTGATTTTGATGTGAGTAATCTTTTTTTCATAGGTCATGTTTTTGTTGTCAAATATGAAAATCTTTTGCCTAGCTTTAGGATATGAAGATGTTCTCCTTTTTTATTCCCCTAAGTTTTATAGTTCTACATTTTACACTTAAATCTGTTATCTACACCAAATTAATTTTTGTATAAAATGTAAGGTTTAGGTCAAAGTTCATTTGTCTATGATTGTCCAACTAGTCTAGTAGCTTTTTGTTGAAAAGGCTATCCTTCTTCCACTGAACTGACAGCACCTGTCAAAAATCAGTTGGATGTGTTTATGTGGTTCTATTTCTGGGTTCTTTATTCTGTTCTACTGATCTACATGTCTATTCCTCCAATAATAACCACAATGTCTTGATTACTGTAGCTAAATACCAAGCCTTATTAATATTTCATATAGTAATTCTTCCCACTTTATTCCTCTTTTCAAAACTGTTATAGCTATTTTAGAATCTTTGCTTTTCATATAAATATTAGAATAAGCTTATCAGTGTTTATAGAAAAAAACTTGCTTTTTTTTAAACTTTAAAAAATTGGGGTAAATATTAAGATAAAATTTATTAATATTACTTCAACCAGTTTTAAGCATATGATTCAGTAAGCACAGATGCTCCAAAGATTGGAAGAGAGGACAGTATGAACAACTTTGTGTCAGAAAATTTGAAAATATGTGAAATAAATTAATATCTAGAAGAAATTATCTTAATGGATGCAGGTAAGAGTATCCAAAATATCCTGTAACTATTGGAATCAGCAGTTAAAAAAGAAAACAAACTCCACAAATAAAACACCAGAATCAAGTGGTTTCAAAGACAGATTGCATACAATTCTAAAGTTATATGATTTTTTTTTTCCACAAATGAGAGCTAACTTCTCAACTTATAATTAAAGGCTAGTTTGATAACTATAACAAAGACAGGAAAGGAAAATTATGGACTTTCTTACTAAGACATATACAAAATTTAAATCAAAATATTAGCAAACTGAGTCCAGCAATGGACTAAAGTAAAAATAAAGTAAAAAAGAAAAAAAAAATAAAATAAAGTAAAAAAATACAATAAAGCAATACACTAAAAAAATAATACATCATTGCAATGTCAGGCTTATTCCAGGAATGCAAATAACTTCCAGGGTCATGGTTTATGCAACAGGACAAGTGGTAGTGCCATTTGCTAGAACCAAGCATAGGGTTTGGGGCTAAGATTACAAGAATGACTCCTTGAGTACAGGGAGCTTATGAGTGGCCAGGTAGAAATGTCTAGGCAGCAACCAAGAACACTTGTTTGGTGTTCAAGTATAAGCAGGGCTGAAGACAGAGTACTGAGAATTACCAGTTCAGAAGTGGTACAGTAAGTCTTACACATGCGATATAGACAGAGAACCATGACCTGAATCCCAGACAGCCCTAATTTTTTAAAAGATTCCTTAAAAAGACAGACCAGAGAATGAGGGAAAGAAAGGACCAGGAAGGCAAGAAGGATAGTGACTCAAATCATGCAATGAGAAGGAAAAGGGGACTAAAAAATTCAGTCACTGAAGTCCACCGTGACAGGCAACTTCAGGATGTGGTGAAGGAAGAAGTTGGACTGATGGGTGAATGGATACCAGAAACAGGGAGTGTGGTCAATGTTTACAAGAAGGCTAGCTGGAAAGGGAAGCAGACAGTG
The DNA here is from genome assembly GCA_935064755.1 of Tragelaphus eurycerus. Classification (NCBI taxonomy): domain Eukaryota; kingdom Metazoa; phylum Chordata; class Mammalia; order Artiodactyla; family Bovidae; genus Tragelaphus; species Tragelaphus eurycerus. The sequence goes on along the minus strand of CAKXYN010000282.1, from coordinate 205,068 downwards.
TGACAGAACAAAGGAAAAAGTAGACAGGAGGATAAATCTATAGATCACCTAGATAGGAAGAGAAAACAGAGTGGTGAGTAAAATTACAATGCTGAGCCTGTCCCCCATTCTCCAGAAAGGAAAAGAGTGACTGTTCTTTAGTTACAGTCTCAAGGTGTGAACACACACCCACCAGAACTAGATTTCAAGCCCATCCCAACTGATCAGTGCAGACGTGCTTCACTAGACAGTGCCACTGAAAGTTAGCAAGTATCCACAGCCCCAGTCCAGCGACCACACTTCAACAGCTAAAGGTAAACCAACTGTTCAAAATTCACCCTTCCCAAATTCCACCTTTCCCCAAAAGGAAAGGGGTTAAAGCAGAAAGCACTAAGGCAAGGCCCCAAAGACACAATGGCAGATGGTTATAAAGAGCACCAATGGGGCCAGGAGTGCACTAGGCCCGTGGGAACAGAGAAAAGGAGCAGGCTGGTAGCAGCAGTGGCTGTAGCAGCCAACAAGAACCCTCAGACCTACCCTCTCAGGTCACAGTACAAAGAATCTGACATGCAGACGCTATAGGAACAAGCCAGGACTCAAACCCGCCATCTGTCTGACTATAGACCTAAACTCTTAAGGTGACCTTAAACACTGTCCCACACTGCCCCCATTACCCTTCATCCTATCCTCCTCTAAACTCCAAGAGCATCTGGGGTTCTCTTCATATGGCACTTTCTACACTTCAGCTTTCACTGATTATATTTGCTTGCTTCACTTATAGCCACCTTACTCATTCCAGAATTGAAGCTCTTTGTGTAGCTCTACAGGCTTTTAAGTGTCAAGTCCTCAATGAAGAAATGAATACAGTTGTAATTATCAAATCTGTTATACACCAACTTGCTTTCAAAAGTGCTTATAAATTTCCTTCATAAGTGATTTAAGCGAGCCCCACTACAATCTTCTTTATGGTCTGTGCTCAGCACTCCTTTATCACAGATATCACAAGGCAAAGCAGTACTATTACTGTACATCTCATTTACAGTTAAGTTACACATTAGTGAATTTAAGTCTCCACTACAGAGATTTCACCATCTTTGTAAGATGTAAAAGCACTTCTTACCTGAATTTTGATGGGCCAGGTGAAATTACTGACATAAACAAAGAAAGTGATATTTGGGTGGTTGCGAAAATCAAACTTCTCATTAGAGAAACTATCTTTGTACTCCTTAATGTTGGTTTTTGAAACAACAGGCATCTCTTCTCCAGCTTGGGTTCCAGCTGTTAGGAAGAATAGAATGAAATAAAGAGATTTTTATTTTTTATATTTTTTTGAGCAGAATCTGCCCTCACTAATAATAATGATAGTAGTTAGAATTTATTAAACACTGTGTTCCAGAAATAGCACTTAACAACTCAATCTCATTTAATTCTAACAATTATTATCCTCCACAATTACACATCAGAAAATGTAGGATCAGGAAAATTAAGAAACTGATTCAGATCACACAGCTAGGAAGAGTTTGGATTTAAAGCTGGGTAGGCTGATACACAAACCTGTTCTCTCAACCCAAATGGTTTTACCAGGAACCCCTACAACTTCTCCCACAGAAAAAGACTGCAATAATTTGGAAGCAATGGCATTCACTCTGCCCACTTCACCTGCTTTGAATTTACCCCCTTAAACCTGTTTGGCAGTGCTCCAGATCCCCCATACAAGGGACACAGATTCAGCCATCACTTCCTAACTATCAGTGACCTTAAGTCTCAACACTAGCAGTGAGGAAGGAGTTTTAGGGGTCACTCAGTCCCTTCTGCTACCAACTACAACTGACTTTAAATCCCCCTGACCTGATATAAACTCATCTTATTCCCAAGTAGTCCTTCAACATTCAATATTGTCCCTCAGCCAGGAATTCTAGCATTTATAAAGACTCATGAAACAGGCTTTTCCCATGGCTGGAGTCCGACTGTCACTGGAAATCAATCACATGTTCAGGGATGCTACCTTTCTCCAAACAAAGACTCTGACATGATAAACACAAAGTGATGTGCAAAGTAATGTTTTTATTTGGTTTCAGTCTAACTGGTCATATTTTGACCAAAAGACAGTATTGTGACAGTAATAATGATGATGAAACATAATTACCATTTGATGAGAATTTACCATGTTTCTAGCACTACTCTGAGTACTTCATTTATTATCTCATTTAATCCTCAGGATATTTTCTACATGGCTGGGTATTTTTATTATCTCATTTCATACTTGAGGAAACTGGCTCAGAAAGCATAGTTGAAGTAACAGGCAGAATTCAAATCCAGGTCCACTGAGCTACTTCTTAACTACTATATCAGGGCCACCTTTTCTTCCTTTAGTAGATTTTCTGCCCAGCAGATCTTCTTTAGTAAATCACAGTAAAGTAAACAAGATAGCAAAAGCTTTGCTCATAAAGCTTCATTTAATTTCCAAAGCATATTTTTCTCTGAACCCACTAAAATCTCATTCTATGAAAAATGTTGCATTTTTCACTTCTGAAGAAGCGTGGATGACAATGGTAGTGCCAGAGCAGTGGCTGCAGCAATGGTATTAATGGTGTTAGCCAGGTGAGGCAGTGAGCACGTACTGGTCTTGATACCACGGCAGGCACTGACCGGCACAGCTGAATTTAATCTATACAACTGCAGGAGATAGGTATTATTACTTTCTTTTTAAGATGAAAAATCCTATGGGTCTAGAGATAGGTTTTAGATGCTTGCTCAAGGTTTTCCAGCTAATAAGTAGCAAAGGGTTAGGGTTTCAAATCCATCTGTCTGTCTCCACAGCCCCTTTTCTCAACTCTTTCTCAATCAATTATCTCCACTTGGAAGGTCTTCTCTTGGTGTGTCTTTACCTGAGAAGCTGGCAGCCCAGGTGATGTTGAGGTTGAAGTTTTTGGAGGCATTGATGAACATGTCCAAATCCCTGTTTTGCTGGTGAGATGTACAAATAATTAGAAAATTAATTACTGTAATAGTTTCTTGGTTTTAAAGTGGTAGTTAAATTTTACTACTCTCAACTTTCTTAGTTACAAATAAAATTTTTAATGTTTTTTTTTTATGAACAATTAATACATTTCAGAAAATAATGTCTTAAGAGAAACTCAACGTTTAAAAGACAGCAAAATTTTTAACCTTAAGATAAGCAATATACCCCAAACAAGTTTCATTTCCCTCCCATAAAAGTAGGAGATTTAATGCTTTATCAAATGCCAAACTATGAAAAAGTATCTTTTAAAAAAAGACCCTCACCAGAGCACAATGACCTACATCCTGTGACCCATATAAGGGGAATCAGTCTCTTAAGGATCCTTTGGGCAGCCTTTTCCAAATGTCTGGAGAGTAAGACACTTGATCAACTGTCATTTATAAATCAAATCTATGTACTTCTGAACCCATAGATTAAATACAGTGTAAAGTTCTCCAAAATGGAAATGGTTTTTAAGAAACACCACATAAATCTGAAATAAACTAAATTTTAACCTTTCTTTTTTTAATTCTAAAACTTTTTATTGTCTTCACCTATGATTAAGAACATTTTTCTCTCACTAAATATATTATTTCGAGAGAAATGACAAAATATGCTTTATTATCTTTGAAAACTTTGTATACCACTTAGAGATACAGCAATTTGAAGAGCTAGTTTAATTTATTTTGACTCTTGGTTTTAATGACTGAAAAAGGTATCTCTGAGGAATGTTCTGGGCCACCTGGAAAAAGAGCACTGTCAGCTGTGCTAGGGAAATCATGATACTAATTTTTAGTTTTCCCTAAAACTTGGCTAATAAATCTCTTTCTTGGGGTCAAAAAATTTTTGTTCCAACTGAGTCAGATGCTGTATTTTGTATTTTTGAATGCAATCTTGCTGAAATTCTTCACACTGAAAAATTTTAAAATGGGTTAGAAAATAAAGATTTTAAAGAGCATTCTTTTGATAGTTTTTCAGCATAAAAATTATAACAATGGAAGCATTTCCAAACAGCTATTTTCAAAACGTGATTTCCAAACCAGAAGTTCCTCTCATAAAGCAGTTACCTTCTCATTTATTGATAAAGCCTCACCATCCTCTTGAAGGGACAGCTCAAGTGTATATCTATTTATTTGGCCACGTTGAGGCAGATAGGATCTTAGTTCCCTGACCAGGTAATTACTAGCAATTACTTCTTTCCACGGAAAGGATTAGTAAACTTGAAATCCTGGTGCTTTTGTAAAAAACAAGATATATACACTGTATAACTCTGGAATATAAAAACAAATCTTACTTTCATTTAATTGTAAACATCCCATACTGGACTTCATTTTTCTATTGATTTATTTATTTATTAAATTTAACCACGCTTGCTGATAACATTTGTTATCAAAGGAATGTACTTTGGCTCATTATCATATTGTTTTCCATGTATTGTTATATTTATCATATTTTTGTAATGGTAAATGGCTTTGTGTATACTGATAGTAAGAAGCCTCCAAGGAAGCGCCTAAATAATTTATCATCAAGTTTAGTAAAATTTCATTATGTACCAGCTGCTACTAAGTCACTTCAGTTGCGTCCGACTCTGTGCGACCCCACAGACGGCAGCCCACCAGGCTCCCCCGTCCCTGGGATTCTCCAGGCAAGAACACTGGAGTGGGTTGCCACTTCCTTCTCCAAAGCAGGAAAATGAAAAGTGAAAGTGAAGTTACTCAGTTGTGTCGGACTCTTAGCGACCCCATGGACTGCACCCTACCAGGCTCCTTTGTCCATGGGATTTTCCAGGCAAGAGTACTGGAGTGGGGTGCCATCATATAGGTGTGTGTTCATGTTCTAGACACTTCACTTTTAAATGTCACACTGTGTTGGCTCCCTTTTACTTCTAGGTAACACCTTATGGCATGCTGGGGTTCACCATTAACAATCAGATCAGATCAGATCAGTCGCTCAGTCGTGTCCGACTCTTCGTGACCCCATGAACCGCAGCACGCCAGGCCTCCCTGTCCATCACCAGCTCCCGGAGGTCACTCAGACTCATATTCATCGAATCAGTGATGCCATCCAGCCATCTCATCCTCTGTCGTCCCCTTCTCCTCCTGCCCTCAATCCCTCCCAGCATCAGAGTCTTCTCCAATGAGTCAACTCCTCGCATGAGGTGGCCAAAATACTGGAGTTTCAGCTTTAGCATCATTCCTTTCAAAGAAATCCCAGGGCTGATCTCCTTCAGAATGGACCGGTTGGATCTCCTTGCAGTCCAAGGGACTCTCAAGAGTCTTCTCCAACACCACAGTTCAAAAGCATCAATTCTTCGGCGCTCAGCCTTCTTCACAGTCCAGCTCTCACATCCATACATGACCACAGGAAAGACCATAGCCTTGACTAGGCGAAACTTTGTTGGCAAAGTGATGTCTCTGCTTTTGAATATGCTATCTAGGTTGGTCATAACTTTCCTTCCAAGGAGTAAGCGTCTTTTAATTTCATGGCTGCAGTCACCATCTGCAGTGATTTTGGAGCCCAGAAAAATAAAGTCTGACACTGTTTCCACTGTTTCTCCATCTATTTCCCACGTAGTGATGGGACCAGATGCCATGATCTTCATCTTCTGAATGTTGAGCTTTAAGCCAACCTTTTCACTCTCCACTTTCACTTTCATTAAGAGGCTTTTGAGTTCCTCTTCACTTTCTGCCATAAGGGTGGTGTCATAGGAACAAAGCTAGTGGAGGTGATGGAATTCCAGTGGAGCTATTCCAAATCCTGAAAGATGATGCTGTGAAAGTGCTGCACTCAATATGCCAGCAAATTTGGAAAACTCAGCAGTGGCCACAAGATTGGAAAAGGTCAGTTTTCATCCCAATCCCAAAGAAGGGCAATGCCAAGGAGTGCTCAAGCTACCGCACAATTGCACTCATCTCACACGCTAGTAAAGTAGTGCTCAAAATTCTCCAAGCCAGGCTTCAGCAATATGTGAACCGTGAGCTTCCTGATGTTCAAGCTGGTTTTAGAAAAGGCAGAGGAACCAGAGATCAAATTGCCAACATCCGCTGGATCATCGAAAAAGCAAGAGAGTTCCAGAAAAACATCTTATTTCTGCTTTATTGACTATGCCAAAGCCTTTGACTGTGTAGATCACAATAAACTGTGGAAAATTCTGAGAGAGATGGGAATACCAGACCACCTGATCTGCCTCTTGAGAAATCTGTATGCACGTCAGGAAGCAACAGTTAGAACTGGTCATGGAACAACAGACTGGTTCCAAATAGAAAAAGGAGTACGTCAAGGCTGTATATTGTCACCATGTTTATTTAACTTATATGCAGAGTACATCATGAGAAATGCTGGACTGGAGGAAACACAAGCTGGAATCAAGATTGCTGGGAGAAATATCAATAACCTCAGATATGCTGATGACACCACCATTAACAATAATAGACATAAAAATATTTTTTAAACAGTTATTTAGTAGTAATTTCAATTATTTCTGGCTGACTTCTTATTAAAGGTTCGCCTAGTCAAGGCTATGGTCTTTCCTGTGGTCATGTATGGATGTGAGAGCTGGACTGTGAAGAAGGCTGAGTGCCAAAGAATTGATGCTTTTGAACTGTGGTGTTGGAGAAGACTCTTGAGAGTCCCTTGGACTGCAAGGAGATCCAACCAGTTCATTCTGAAGGAGATCAGCCCTGGGATTTCTTTGGAAGGAATGATGCTAAAGCTGAAACTCCAGTACTTTGGCCACCTCATGCGAAGAGTTGACTTATTGAAGAAGACTCTGATGCTGGGAGGGATTGAGGGCAAGAGGAGAAGGGGACAACAGAGGATGAGATGGCTGGATGGCATCACTGACTCGATGGATGTGAGTCTCAGTGACCTCTGGGAGCTGGTGTTGGACAGGGAGGCCTGGCATGCTGCGATTCATGGGGTCGCAAAGAGCTGGACACGACTGAGCGACTGATCTGATCTGATCTGACTTCTTATTGGGCAACTATGTCTTCACTGTTTTAACCTCCTAATGAGGCTAAGAACTCATTCTAGGAGCTTAAGTGTTACCTCTGCCTGCATCACTGGTATTAATTTCTATTTTAAAGCAGGAAAACTGGGTTCTGCCACTGCCCCACTAACAAGGAAGTTCCCCTTGCAGTCTCCTCTCCTTTCCTGTATGGGGCTGTGATGGGCTGATGGATAAACCAAGTATGTGTGGAGTCAATTTCAGTCAGTGTATCAGACCATGGTAAATCTTAACAACACCATTCTTACCTTTTAAGTAGAAAGGAAATAAGATGCAGAGTCTAACACTTCTTTCCTGTACCTCTAAACATTATCCTGTGGACTCCACTCTGGAGACCACTGCTAAGGCAGTGTTTCTATCCATAATGACCAAGGAAAATATCCACACGAATTCAAAACAAAGTAAGAAGACTTTTATGTCTTACTTCATCAGGTGTCGCCACAAAATTGATGGCTGTGTAATAGCGGTCATCTTCCTGGGATAGGCTAAAGGTGAACTGATAGTCAATAAGAAGAGTATCTATGGAAAGAAAGAAACGTGTATTTAAAAACTGAAACAAAACACAGTATGTCTCTGGAGATAGAGATTGATTTTCTCATAAATATTCAATAGCCAGGGAAGTACTTTTAGCAAAGTTGTGAGCAATAATGTTTTGTTTGACTTAACCCACCAAAACCTCCTTGTGTCATGACCCTGGTTGAGATTTTAGGCTCCCACCAAACTTACCTATAAATATTAATTGATCATCTATTTATGCTTAAAGATACAAAGCTATAAATTAATGGTATAAAAGAAATCAAAACTCCTTGTAAAAATGGTTGACTCCAGGTCCAGGGCAAGGAATACCTGTCTCAGTTAACTTATTCTAGAAAGCATGGAAGCATTCAAAGACTAATGTAGCAAAAGAACAGAGGCTCAAAATGAGCCTACTGGCTAAACATGGTATAATTTAATTCTAAAAAGTATTGCACAACTCAACAACTTGATTTGAAAATGGGCAAAAGCCTTGAATAGATATTTCTCCAAAGATATACAAATTGCTAATAAACACATGAAAGGGTGCTTAGCATCACTGATCATTAGAGAAATACAAATCAAAACCACAGTGAGACATCATATCATCTATAGTAGAATGGCTACTACCAAAAAAAGTGTTGGTGAGGATGTGGAGAAATTGGAACTGTCGTGTACTACTAGTGGGAATGATGCACCTACTCTGAAAAACAGTATGACGGTTCATCAAAAATAAAATTACTGAATGATCCAGCAATTCCACTTCTGAGTATGTACCAAAAAAACAGGAGGATGCTGAAGGGCTATTTGTACAACCATGTTCATAGCAGTCAAAGAAATTATAGCCCAATAGTGGAAGCAATCCTAATGTCCATCAAAAGATACATGGATAAACAAAATGTGGTATATACAATGGAATATCACTCTCAGTCTCAAAGAGAAAGGAAATTCTGACACATGCAACAACATGAATGAATCTTGAAGACATTATGCTAAATGAGATAAAATAAACAAATAAACAAGAAGACAAATATTGTGTAATTCCACTTATATGAGGTACCCAGGTACCAAATTCACAGAAAGTAAAATGGTGATTGCTAGTGGGTAGGGTCGGGGAAGGCAATGGCACCCCACTCCAGTACTTTTGCCTGGAAAATCCCATGGACGGAGGATCCTGGTAGGCTCTCGTCCATGGGGTCGCTAGGAGTCGGACATGACTGAGCGACTTCGCTTTCACTTTTCACTTTCATGCATTGGAGAAGGAAATGGCAACCCACTCTAGTGTTCTTGCCTGGAGAATCCCAAGGACAGGGGAGCCTGGTGGGCTTCCGTCTATGGGGTCGCACAGAGTCGGACACGACTGAAGCGACTTAGCAGCAGCAGCAGCAGCAGCAGTGGGTAGGGTAAGAAGGGAATGGGGAATTGTTTACAAGTTTATTTTTCACTACTCAAAAGATGGCCAAATGATTTTCCAAAGTGGAAAACCATTTTATATTCTCACAAAAACTTTATAAGGGTTTTGATTTCTCCATATCACTGCTACTGACTTTTATTTTTCAAGACAAATATATTAAATGTACTAGAATACAAAAAATTAATTGATGTGGTTTCAGGTTCCATACTATAAACTAACCTCTAAGAAATGATCAGCTGCCTGGTTTTGGTACAGTATCAAAGGATAACATCCATGAGTTCAGTTCAGTCACTCAGTCATGTCCGACTCTGCGACCCCATGAACTGCAGCACTCCAGGCCTCCCTGTCCATCACTAACTCCCGGAGTTTACTCAAACTCATGTCCATTGAGTCCGTGATGCCATCCAACAATCTCATCCTCTGTCGTCCCTTTCTCCTCCTGCCTTCAATCTTTCCCAGGATCAAGATCTTTTCCAATGAGTTGGCTGTTTGAATCAGGTGGCCAAAGTATTGGAGCCTCAACTTCAGCATCAGTCCTTCCAATGAGTATTCAGGGTTGATTTCTTTTAAGGTTGACTGGTTTGATCTCCTTGCTGACCAAGGGACTCTCAAGAGTCTTCTCCAGCACCACAGTTTGAAAACATCAATTCTTTGGCACTCTGCCTTCTTTATCATCCAGTTCTCATATCTGTACGTGACTACTTGAAAGACCATAGCCTTGACTTTGCTTTTTAATACACTGTCTAGTGTCATAGTGATGTCTTTGCTTTTTAATACACTGTCTAGGTTTGTTGCGGGGAAGGCAATGGCACCCCACCCCAGTACTTTTGCCTGGAAAATCCCATGGACGGAGGAGCCTGGTAGGCTCCGTCCATGGGGTCGCTAAGGTCGGACACGACTGAGCAACTTCACTTTCACTTTTCACTTCTCATTGGGAGGCATGGCAACCCACTCCAGTGTTCTTGCCTGGAGAATCCCAGGGACGGGGGAGCCTGGTGAGCTTCCGTCTATGGGGTCACACAGAGTCGGACACGACTGAAGTGACTTAGCAGTAGCAGTAGCAGATTTGTTGCAGCTTTCCTGACAAGAAGAAAGCATCTTCTAATTTCATGGCTGCAGTCACCACCTACAGTGATTTAATAGCCCAGGAAGAGGAAATTTGGCATTGTTTCCATTTTTTCCCCATCTGTTTACCATGAAGTGATGGGACCTCATGCCATGGTCTAAGTTTTTTTTTAACATTGAGTTTTAAGCTGGCCTTTTCACTCTCCTCTTACACCATCATCAAGAGGTTCTTTAGTTCCTCTTCACTTTCTGCCATTAAAGTGGTATCATCTGCATATCTAAGGTTGTTGACATTTCTCCTGGCAATCTTGATTCCAGCTTGTGATTTATCCAGCCCTGCATCTCCTATGATGTGCTCTGCCTATAAGTTACATAAGCAGATGACAGTAAACAGCCTTGTCATTCTCCTTTTTCAATTTTGAACCAGTCAGTTGTTCCAGATGTGGTTCTAACTGTTGTTTCTTGAGTCACATACACGTTTCTCAGGAGACAGGTGAGATGGTCTGGTATTCCCATCTCTTTAAGAGTTTTCCAGTTTGTGATGATTCATGCTGTCAAAGGCTTTAGTGTAGTCAATGAAACAGAGGTAGGTGTTTTTCAGGAATTCCCTTGCTTTCTCTATGATCCAGCAAATGCTGGCAATTCCATCTCTGGTTCTTCCATTTTCAAAACCCAGCTTGAATATCAGGAAATTCTCAGTTCATGTAATGCTAAATCCTAGCTTAAAGGATTCTGAGCATTATCTTACTAGCATTAGAAATGAGTGCAATTGTCCAGCAGTTTGAACATTCTTTAGTACTGCTCTTCTTGGGAATTGGAATGAAGATTCACTTCTTCCAGCCGTGTGGCCACTGCTGGGTTTTCCAAATTTGCTGACATATTGAGCACAACACCTTTACAGCATCATCTTTTAAGATTTTAAATAACTCTACTGGAATTCCATCACCTCCAGCAGCTTTCTTTATTGCCATCAGTGCTTCCTAAGGCCCAGTTGACTTCACACTCCAGAAAGTCTAACTCTGGGTGAGTGACCACACCATCTGGGTCATTAAGATCTTTTTTGAACAGTTCTTTTGTGTATTCTTGCCATCTCTTCTTGATCTCGTCTGTATCGTTTCTGTCCTTTACTGTGCCCGTCATTGGATGAAATGTCCCTTTGATATTTCCATTTTTCTTAAAGAGCTCTCTAGTCTTCCCTTTCTGCTGTTTTCCTCTATTCCTTTGCATTGTTCATTGAAGAAGGCCTTCTTGTTTCTCCTTGCTGTTCTGTGGAACTCTGCACTAAGTTTGGTGTACCTTTCCCTTTCTCCCTTTCCTTCCTCAGCTATTTTTTAAAGCATCCTCAGACAACCACTTTGCCTTCCTGCATTTGATTTTTGGGGGGATGTTTTATTTGCTTCCTCCTGTACAATATTCTGAACCTCTGTCCATACCTCTTCAGGCACTCCGTTTACTAGATTTAATCCCTTGAATCTATTCCTCACCTTCACTGTATATTCATAGGGGATCTGATTTAAGTTGTACCTGACTAGCCTGGTGGTTTTCCCCATTTTCTTTAGTTTAAGCCTGAATTATGCTGTAAGAAGCTGATCTGAGCCACAGTCAGCTCCAAGTCTTGTTTTTGCTGACTGTATACAGCTTCTCCATCTGTGGCTACAAATAATGTAATCAATCTGTACTAACCATTTGGTGATGTCCACGTGTAAAGTCGTCTTGTGTGTTGTTGAAAACAGGTGTTTGATATGATCAGTGTGCTCTCTTGGCAGAATTCTGTTAGCCTTTGCCCTGCTTCACTTTGTACTCCAAAGCCAAACTTGCCTGTTACTCCAAGTATCTCCTGACTTTCTACTTTTGCACTCCAATCTCCTATGATGAATAGGACATCTGGTCCAGACTCCGCAATCCAATGCAGGTGGCATGGGTTTGAGCCGTGGTCCTGCATGCTGAATGGTACATCAGAAACAACAACAAAAAACCACTCTGTCCTTTTCAATTATATCTGGTGGGGCCAGGTTTTGTGTGTGTGTGTGTGTGTCTGTGTGTCTGTGTGTACTTTAACCAAAGAGACACTGTGCAAAAGACTGAATGCAGAAGTAGATATAAGAATCCAGTTTACTTCTATTAAGCTGCGGTATTGGCTTTTGATTTCCATGATACTAGGGGTATATCTCACTGTGGTTTTAACACACGTAACCCAAATGTCTAATCATGTTACCCATTTTTTCATGTGCTTATTGGCAGTTCATTTATCTTCTTTGGTGAAATGTCTTTTCAAATCTTTGCCTGTTTTTAACTGACACTGTCCCCTTATTCAGTTGTAGGAGTTCTTTATATATATTCTGAACATAAGTTTTTAATCAAAGATATGCTTTGTAAACATTTTCCTTAGTCTGTAGGTTGTTTTTAGTTGTTTAGTTTTTAAATGGTATTTTTTTAAAACACAGGTTTTAAATTTTTATAAGTCCCAAATCAAATTTTTTTTCTTTTATGAATTGTGATTACATGCAAGGTCAAGAAGTTTTTTTCTTGTTTTTTCTAGAAAAAACACACTTATTTAGTTCTAGGTGGACGTGAATTTTGAAGGGATGCTATTTAAACCCAGATGGTATGGGTATACAATCATAGTAGAATATGAAAACATTAGCTCATTGTTCTCTGGTTCCATAATCTGGCCTAGTATGTAGATTCTCATATAGGAAGAAAATGCATTTATCTACAAGGACCTGGTTTACCATGCATTGTTAGTCATTAGACATTTTATTTTACATATTAATTACTAAAGAAGTGGTTAACACAAATCAGTTTCAGAGAGAATGATAACTTCAACTATATTTTTAGAATTGTTTATGGTCAATCCTAAAATATGAAATATGATGACCCCCAAGCAGATAATGGCAAATGAAATAAGGTTTCAAGAGAATACAAATAAGGAAAGCCAGAGATGTTTATCTCTGTACTCTTCTCTGATAACTGCTACAGACATATTAATATAAACCACAACCAGACTTAAAGCAGCTTAAAATAATGTTCACATATGAATTAAATTTAGTAGAATATGACACAGCAAATTAAGAGCCACTTCCATGGGTGGTTACTATATTCCTATAGCACCTACCATTCTCAAACCATATTAAAGAAAATAATGAAGTTTTATTGAATTACTTTCCTTCTAGACAAAGAAGAATTGTAAAAACACTTACAATAACACGTTCCTTTGAGAGGGTTTCCTTGGTATCGATTTTCTACCTCACATCTAGGGGAAAAAATGAAGATTATTTTCTATTGTTATCTACATTCAATAGTGAATCTACATTCACTTTAAAATCAAGCAGGTCCTTTTATAGAAACTATACTTTTTGAGTCAGTACAATTACATTCTTCACTGTTGCTCAAATCAGATGGGCTAACAAGAGTCTGCATTCATTTTCAATGGTGACTGCCCAGCAGTTCACACCACCAACAACCAATAAACATTTGCTAAAGCATAGAAGATAAATTCAAATAAAATAAAATTTAGATCCTATTTTTTATCATGAAAACACATTTCACTTTCGTATGGACAGATATTCTAAAAGTGCAGTTAAAGCATTTTTCAAATCGATTTACCTGTGGTTAGTTGCTAATAAAGTTGTAAGCTTTTATCCATCTTGGAATGTGTACGTATGGATAAGACAGTGACAAAGGCAAACTGTTTAGATGAAACTATGCCAAAAGATGTAAATAGTGGCTGAGGGAAAGAAAAGCTAGCTTACATATGTTTTTCTCCTAGGGCCATCTAGCTCTCAGTTTTTATTACTGCAAGAAAATCAGAGCTGTTATTGAAAAATAAATACATAAATAAAAATAATTTTTTTCATATATTCATTTCTCACATTTCCTGTTCTCCATAGATAAATTAGCCTGTTCTTTAAACACAAGTGAGAGTTACTGAAAAGACTAATCCAAATCAGCAACCCAGGAATTGTAAGTGTCACTCAAACATAAAAATGTGATTTAAAGAGCCGTTAAGGAATTACTGCTAAACTGACAACCTCCTCAGTATGGAGGGTGACTAAATTAGACCCCTCTGAAGCAGAGAGGGGAAAATTTCAAATCAATCGACTTGAGGATTCCTCAGAGCCCATGGAAACAAGGCCCAGGGAAGAGGGTGGCTCCTGGGGTTCAGGCAGTTTCACAGCCCCTTCACACTCCCTGGTGAGGTGTGGATGGTGCCAGGAGTCCCAGAAGTGTGGTACTTACAGCTGACATTCATCCCCCTTGACGCCCTTGGTGGTGCAGAAGCACTTGCCCGTGTTGGTATTGCATAGCGACGCATGTCCATTGCACCTGCATGCTGGGGAGAAAGAAAAGGAAGGGGTGGTCACAACTGGCTTAAAAGATAACCACTATCAGACTTTGCCTAAAACAAGTAATTCTGTCTAAATTGGATTCAACTGGAAAGATAGGTAAAATAAAAGTATTCATTTAATAGGTAAAATTCTTCTTTTTCAAGCTGGTGATATATCTCAAATAACGTCAGAGCCAACATTAAAGGAGTCAAAGTCACCAGTCAGGATGAAAGAGAACATCAGTGTCCACTGCCATTTGAGGCCGTGCCTCTTTGGGATGTAACAGACTCTGTTACGATTCTATCACGATTCTTTCATCTACTCAGTACACGCTTCTGAAGCATCTTCAGTGTGGGCACACAGACACAATCTCTGTCCCCATAGAGACCTCTGAGCAATGACTGCTCCCTGCAGGGAGGATTGGTCTGGCTAGGCTCTGCCAATGGCCACATTTCAAATTATACCAGGGCTCAGAGCTGAGAGAGGATTCCAATGGCAGGTCATGTTTCGGAGGCCCTCCAAGACTCAGCACCCTTGCCTGCCTTCTTCTTAGCCTTCGGAGCAAACGACTCTTGCCATCTCCCTCCTCTAGCCACCTCTCATCTCCACCTTTCATCCAACACCTGTGTGTGACCTATGACAAACTTTTTACTCCAGCTGAAATAAATGATCTTTTCCCTCAACAGCTTTTCACTCGACAATCTGCTTTTCTGTGAATAAATTAAAAGTATTAGGCTAGAGATATGTATACTTTTAAAATAAATCCCATGGAGAAAAAATGTCACCCAAAGAAACCTATGAATAGAATAGTGCAGTGGTGAAGAAAATTTATGTTGCAGTGAGAAACACAGGGTTCAGCTCTGGGTTCTGCTGAGGATGGAGAGAGGTGCAATGTATTAACAAAAGCAAAGGCCTATCTATAGTCAATCTGCCCAGGTTTGAATTCAGGCCCCTCCATTTAGCTCCTTTTCTAAGTCGGCTTCCTGATTCATGTGATGAGGGTAATAATAATGCCTATCCTGTAGGATTTTGGGGAGGATTAAATGATATAATACATGAATGAAATACAGTAGGCATTCAAAAAATCATTGCTGTTATCTAAAGATTAAGGACTATACAGTTCTAAGAAGAAAACATTAAAGACTTGGTGCCATTTATAGTATTTTTAAATTATGCTTTCTATTATAGATTGTGACTCTGAAAAATAAAGCTAGCTCTATGTCCTGGAAACAGCTTCCTAGATGGCTCAGTGGTAAAGAATCCACCTGCCAATGCAGGAGACACAGGTTCAATCCCTGGGTCAGGAAGATCCCCTGGAGAAGGAAATGGCAACCCACTCCAGTACTCTTGCCTGGGAAATTCCATGGACAGAAGAGCCTAGCTTGGCAGGCTACACGATCCATAGGGTTGCAAATAGTTGGACATGACTTAGCAACTAAACAACAATAACAGTAAGTTCTGGACAACTGTACTTTACCCCTACAAATATCACAGAGGAGAACGTAACTTTTTAAGATAACAGTTGAACATAACAGGGATGACAGCACCCTCATCACAGTGGTACAACCAGACCCAGTAGCCAAAGTCACATTTCCTGAATGTGGTTCTCAGCATGGCCAAATCTCACAGTGAGAGCTTGGTCAGGCTACTCTATCTTGGAGATAATAAAAGCACTGTTGTCTCAGGGGGCTGCCAGCACAATGCCTTGCATCAATATATACCAGTCATTCAAAAATGTCAGGTACTCTTGATTACTAACTAATGGATGAAATCTATTCACAAGGAATAAAAAAGTATTTTTACTGAATACCTTTTAATCTGAGCTTTACATAAGAATGGTAAGAAAGGACATCTGAAAAGTAATAATGATTGTTCACATCCACCTGTCATGTCCTGCTTACTGCTTTCATTTCAACAACCATGCTACTATCCCCATTTTACAGATGAGGAAAATGAATCCCAGAGAGGTTCCACTAGCATACTCTTCTAGTGCTCAACCATCTCTTCTAACTGCTCTGGAATCAGATTTTCAAGGGCCATGCTAAGGAGTTTGGAGGTGGGACTTGGGGAGCAGTGAAAGATTTTCCTTTCTTACTTATTTTTTTCCTCAGACCTGATGGATCTTTCCACTGAAAACTAGAACAAACTGAAAAGTAGTTTATTGGTATCACTTGTCATTTTAAAAAATATAATTTGTGTGCTAAGAATGAATCTCCTTTTGCTTACAGGAATCTATCTGACACGTATGGGGAGACACAGGGGTACTTAAATCTTTAAAAATACTGGAAGTATTGAGGAGTCTAGCTCCTGGTTAAAAATCTACATGTGACTTTTGAGGCCCATCCATAGGCAACGATAAAGGTTTTCTCTGGTGGGCCTTACAGGGAAAGCTGCCTTCCCCACACCAGCCTGGGTGGAACTCTCTAGTGGAGAGTGAAATGAAATATTCTAGTGGAGTTGAGTCAAGGGCTCAGGCCCCTGGCCAGCCACTCTCTATCACATATTTGCATTCCTAGCTCAGGTGCCTTCACTCCTAGGTCTCTGTATCTGAGGCCTCAAGCAGAGGTCTTCTTCAGGCACCTCTGCTAAGCTTCCACATGGAGGAGGAGGGGAGCCTCATAGAGGCTTTACCCACTCTCCGTCCCAGGTACTTCTTCACTCCTACTAGCCTTTCCCCACCCCCCACCCCACCATCTCTCCACTCCAGGGTCCACAAAAGGCTTTCGCTGGACCCTTAGTTCAGGGCCCCCTCAATGGCATGTTGACCCCCAAGCCTATGCTAATTCACTTGATGCTCAAACAGCACACCATTCCAAGAAGGAAAGTAGAACAAGGGCAGTCAGTGCTCTCTCAGTGTAAGCCTTTTGCTTCCATCACCACAGTAACTGATTAAAGGCTTTAACTCCTTCATTTTTGACTAGATGCTTTAATATCTACTCTGACACTAGGCAGCTCTGCTCTCTCTCTTCCAGCTCAGCTGACCTCCTGACAAGTGTAACTTAAGAAACATATTACCTGAAACCAAGTGGCTTTCTTCCTCCAAGATAATCAAGACAAACAGACACATCATGTGCCACCTGGTTTGCAATCAGTGACCCTGAAAAATTTAACTTACGTTGACATTTTCCCCCGTTGGTTGGATCACCATAGAAGCCAGATATGCAGGTCTCACAGTGCTTGCCTGTGGTCAGGTTCTCACACTTCTCACAAATACTCTGATTAATGCATTTGCTGTGGCCATTGCACTGGCAAGCTAAAAGAAAGAATTTTAAGGGGCTTGTCCTATGGTAGAGCTGGGTGGAATACGTTCCACAAGATTTATTTGCAACCATCTACGTTCCTTATTGCCTCTAAAAACAATCATCAAAACTACCAAAAATTAGTTTGAGAAATAAGATCAAAACATCAGAAAAGAGCTATTTCAGGAAAATCAGAAATATACTACAGCAAGATAAAAGTTCATAGCCATTAAAAAAAGTTTTTGTTATTATTCACCTTAAAAATAATACATGCTCATGATAATAAATTAGAAAAATCCAAGGAATTAGAAAAAAATCATACACAATTTCACCACCCAGAGATCACTGTCCATTTTTGGAATCTTTCCTTACAGTACTTTTTTCTATACAGTTTTACACAGTTGTATTTATATTAATATTCAATTTTGATTTTTTAATTGTAGATCACAATTATTTTACATTATTTCATCTAACATAAACAAAACTTTAAATGGTAGAATAATTTTTATGAAGTCAAATAGCTACTTAACCATTTCCTTACATTCTGATAGCTTGCTTTCAACTTTTCATTAAAAATAACCATCTTTATAAGTAAACATCTTTATAAGTGGAATTATTGATTCTTGATGCATACAGAACTTCACAACTAGAAAGAAATATGACGCATGGACCTCTCAGGGCTGCTCAGGACAGCTATGCACTGCAGAGTTCAGGTGGGGCCACTCATGTAGTGTACAATCTATAAGCAGACCTGTCTTTTCTTCTCTTCAGCTCTACTGAGATATAACTGGCATGGAATATTGTATAAATCTCAAGTGCACACTTAAAGTACACAATGTTTTGATTTGATAAAAACACTGAACAAATGCTTCTCTCTCTCTTCCCCTTCAAATTTCACTGAAAGTATAGAAGAAATGTAAAAGCAAGGGTTTGGGATAAGAGGAAAAAGTACTATAAGAAGTAGAGAGGGATACTTCTGAAGCACTGAATTTCTAGAAGTATTCAGAATACCCCAAGTGGGGAGGCCCTTGGCACAACCATGAACATGCCAAACACATCCAGACACCTGGTCTGATGCTTCTTCCTCCCTTCACTGAGGGAAGAATAGAGACCATTCATATCCACAGCCATGGCAGACCAGAGTTGGAGAGTCCTGGTACTAGCTAGCCAGCCTTTCCCTTAGGACATCACACCACACCTTCACAACAGCTCAGTGTATCCAGTACTCATAAGCCTAGATATTCAGTTAAAAATACAAATCAACCTTGAGGAATCACTAGTCTGAGAAAACTACCAAACTAAAGGCAGCAAATTACCAAGTAAACTAACTCTGAAGGAAAGATTAGTGCAAGAAATTTAAGAGAATGAAAGATATTAACTTTAGTAAATTCAGGGAGGCTTGAGGGATCACTGCATTCATAAAATAAGAAGGCAAGCTCTGAAAAAACTTCACAACATTTAGAAACTTTGCAAAACGAAAAGGATAAAATAAAATCAGACACAAAACAAAAACCATTCAAAAAGTTAAGTAGGAAAACAGATATAGCTAAAAGCTGCCTACAAGAAAATAACATGAATAGCTGTATGCCAAAAATTTGACCATTTAGATGAAATAAAAAAACTCCTGTAAAATACAGGCTACCCAAACTGACTGAAGCAAAAACAGAAATCTGCCTGTATTATACTTTACTTACCTACTAAGTAAAGGGATTGGATGAATAATCAAAAATCTTCCCACAAAGAAAAATCTAAGCCCAGATGGCTTCACTGGTGAATTCTATCAACACTTCAAGAAGAATTAATACCAATCTTTTTGCAAATTCTTTCAGTAAATGCAAGAGAAGGAAATACTTCCCAACTCGCTCTATGAAGTCAGTACTACCCTGGTACCAAAATCAGACAGGCATCACAAGAAAGAAAACTACAGAACAGATCTATATTCTATATGAAAACAGACACGAAATACCCAACTAGAAAACTGAATCCATGTCAACGTATTGCAAAAACCACTACAATATTGCAAACCAATTAGCCTCCAATTAAAATAAATTAATTAAAAAACAACCTGAATCCAGCAACACAGTAAAAGAATTATACATCATGAGCAAATGGGCTTTATTCCAGAGATGAAAGGCTGGTTTAATATCCTTAAATCAATTAGTATAATGTATAGTATTAATACGGAGAAGGCAATGGCACCCCAATCCAGTACTCTTGCCTGGAAAATCCCATGGACAGAGGAGCCTGGAGGGCTGCAGTCCATGGGGTCGCTGAGGGTTGGACATGACTGAGTGACTTCACTTTCACTTTTCACTTTCATGCATTGGAGAAGGAAATGGCAACCCACCCCAGTGTTCTTGCCTGGAGAATCTCAGGGACGGGGGAGCCTGTTGGGCTGCCGTCTCTGGGGTCACACAGAGTCGGACATGACTGAAGTGACTTAGCATAGCATAGCATAGTATTAATAAACTAAAGAACAAAACAACACGATTATCAAGATACAGAAAAATTATGTGACAAAATTCAGCACCCAATCAAAGCCCTCAAAAAGCCAGGAAGAGAAGGAAAATTTCTCAGCTTGATAAAGGACATGCATGAAAAAACTAAGGCCAATATCATATATAATGGAAAAAAACTGAACTCATTCTCCCTAAGTTCAGGAACAAGACAATGATGTCCATTCTCACCACTTTTATTCAATATTGTACTGGAGTTTCTTGTCAGGCCAAATAGTCCTCCAAAAATATTTTTTTTAAAGAAGGTGTCCAGATACGAAAGGAAAAAGTAAAACTGTCTTTTTTAGCAGACAATACAATCCCTGTATAAAGAAAACCCTAATCAACTAAAAAAATAGTAGAAATAATAGTTCAGCATGGTTGCATGACACAAGATCAACAAACAGAAATCAATTCTATTTCTAAATATATACTAACAATGAACAATCAAAAAACAAAATTAAGATAATTCAATTCACAATACTTGAAGAAGCATAAAATACTTTGCATAGTAAATTTAACAAAATAAGCATAACACATAAATACTGAAAACTATAAAACATTGCTGAAAGAATAAAAAACTAAAGAAATAGAAAGATATTCCAGGTTTATAAACTAGAAGGCTTAATATTGTTAAAAAGGTGTGTGTGTGCTAAGTCAAAAAACGAAGACCGTGGGATCTCGACCCATCATTTCATGGCAAACAGATGGAGAAACAATGGAAACAGTGACAGACTTTATTTTCTTGGGCTCCAAAACCACTGTGGACAGTGACTACAGCCATGAAATTAAAAGATGCTGCATCCTTGGAAGAAAAGCAATGATAAACCTAGACAGTGTATTAAAAAGCAGAGACATTACTTTTCCAACCAAGGCCCATATAGTCAAAGCTATGGTTTTTCCAGTAGTCATGTACAGATGCAAGAGTTGAACCATAAATAAGACTGAGCGCCAAAGAACTGATGCTTCTGAATTGTGGGTTGGAGAAAACTTTATAGAGTCCCTTGCCTTGGACAGCAAGGAGATTAAATCCGTCAATCTTAAAGGAATTCAACTCTGAATATTCATTAGAAGGACTCATGCTGAAGCTGAAGCTCCAATACTTTGGCCACCTGAGGCGAAGAGCCAACTCATTAGAAAAGACCCTGAGGCTGGGAGAGATTGAAGGCACAAGGAGAAGTGGGTGGCAGTGGATGAGATAGTAAGACAGCACCACCGACTCAATGGACGTACGTTTGAGCAAACTCTGGGAGATGGTTAAGGACAGGGAAACCTGGTGTGCTGCAGTCCCTGGGGTCACAGAGAGTCGGATACGACAGAGCAACGGAATAACAAAGCATGCTAAGTCACTTCAGTAGTGCCAACTCTGTGCAACCCTATGGACTGTAGCCCACCAGGCTGTTCTGTTCATGGGATTCTCCAGGCAAGAATACTGGGGTGGGTTGCCGTGCCTTCCTCCAGGGGATCTTCCCGACCCAGGGGTCAAATCTCTCTCTTAGGTCTCTTGCATTGGCAGGTGGGTTCTCTACCACTAGCACCAGCTGGGAAGCCCCATTAGGATGGCAATATACCCCCAAATGGTCTATAGATTCAATGCAATATCTATGAAATATTAGCTGGCTTTTTGTTGATGCTACTGAAACTGACAAATTCATCCTAAAATTCATATGGAAATTCAAGGAACCCAGAACAGCCATGACCATTTAGAAAAATAAGAACAAAGTTGTAGGACTTAGGCTTCCCAATTTCAAAACTTACTACACTTACTACAAAGCTATAGAAATCAATAGTGTGATACTAGCATAAGGCCAGACATGTGGTCAATGGAACAGAAGTGAGAGTTCAGAAATAATTTCTTACATTCAACTGATTTTTCAAAAAATGTGCTTCTAAAATTCAATAGTACACAAATGTACTCCCAAAATTCAACAGTAAAAAATAGTCTTTTCAGCAAATGTTGTAGCAACAACTAGCTAACCACATGCAAAAATATGTTTGAAAAAAAAAAAAAAGATAAGTTTGGATGCCAACTTCACATCAGATACAAAAACTAACTCAAAATGAATTATGGACCTAAATACAAAGAGACAAATCTATATAACTTTAAAAAGAAAATACAGGAGTAAACCTTTGTAATTTGGGGTTAATTAGGCACTGATTCTTTTATACAATACCAAAAGCACATAGGGTAAAAGAATACTTTTGTATTTCAAAAGATACCATCAGGAAAGTAAAAAGAAACCCCATGGAATGGGAGAAAATATCTGCAAACTGTATATCCAATAAGGGGCTTGTATCTGGATTTGCAAAGAACTCTTGTAGGTCAACAGTAAAATGATACGGCAATTTTTAAAACTGGGCAAAGAATTTAAATAGTTCTCCAAAGAAGACATACAAATAGCCAACAGGATGCTCAACTTCATTAGTCATTAAAGAGAAAGAGAAAAAGAACTCGCTCAGTTGCGTCTGACTCTTTGCGACCCCGTGGACTGTAGCCTACCAGGCTCCTCCATCCATGGGACTCTCCAGGCAAGAGTAGTGGAATGGGTTGCCATTTACTACCAGGCTCCTCCATCCATGGGATTCTCCAGGCAAGAGTAGTGGAATGGGTTGCCATTTCCTTCTCCAGGGGATCTTCTAGGCCCAGGGACTGAACCCAGGTCTCCCGCATTGCAGGCAGACGCTTTACCATCTGAGCCATCAGGGAATCATTAGTTATTAGGGAAATGCATATCAAAATCACAGTGCTTGCCAAGTGGTCCAGTGGTTAAGAATTCCCCTGCCAATGCAGTGGACACAGGTTCAACCCCTGGTGTGGGAAGATCCTACATGCAGCAGGGCAACTAAGACTATGCATGCTACTGAAGCCCGCATGCCTATAGCCTGTGCTCTGCAACAAGTGAAGCCCCCACGAGAACCTCATGCACCCAAAAGAACAGTAGCCCCTGCTCACAACTAGAAGCCCATGTGCAGCAACAAAGACCTAGTACAGCCAAAACAAAACAAAAAAACCCACTCAAAAAAACCCACTGTGACATGCCATTTCTCATATTCTCATACACTAGAACAGCTACAATCAAACAAGTGTGATGAGGATGTGGGGAAATCTGAACCTTTCTAACACTGCTAGTGAGAATGAAAAATGGTACAGCTACTTCGTAGAACTTTGAACCCATCATTCCCCAATTTTGTCCCTGGTCCTAGGCAATCACTAATCTATTTATTGTCTCTAAATATCTGCCCTTTTTTGGACATTCTATATAAGTGATATGGGCTTCCCTGGTGGCTCAGATGGTAAAGAATCTGCCTGCAATGCAGGAGGTGCAAAAGACTCAGGTTCGATTCCTGGGTCAGGAAGATTCCCCCAGAGGAAATTGCTACCCACTCCAGTATTCTTGCCTGGAAAATTCCATGGACAGAGGAGCCTGGTGGGCTACAGTCCATGGGGTCCCAAAGAAGTGGACATGACTGAGCGACTGACACTTTCACTAAATAACTTTCCTTATAGAAGTCTTCACAAACAGTCCAGAAGTCAGAGGCACTGTCTGGCAGGATTTCAGAGAAATTCTTATCCACTAATCTCTTGGGACTCTTTGCACCTGTCTAGCTTCTCCCAATTGTTCTGGCAGCCCATCAGTAACTTTGTGCATTAACTGGAAGTTTGAATCAAAGGCCACTTTTTCTGGTTTCTCAGGGCAGCTACCTCAGCAGATCAAGGCTCAAGTTTTACATCAAGTTAAAGTTGATTCCTTAATAGAAAGGAGGAAGGATTGGGAGAAGAGAAGAGAGGGAAGGGGTGGGGAGAGGGCAGAGAAGGGTAAAAGGAGGGAAGGAAGGAGGGAGGTAGATAGGCAGGCTGAATTTTTCCTTTTTTCTTCTGTCAAAGGAAAGAGGAGTTTTTCCTTCTCCCTATTCTTGGAGCATTTCAGTATGAAAATTTGCATTAAAAAAACCCTCTGATTCCTTTGAAACATATGTAACTTTATTTAAAACCTAAATAAGCCATAAGTCAGCATTACAAAGCAGACACGGTTTTTGTTAAGGGCTTAAGTGAAAAGGTTGGCTTAACTCAAATCAGAGGGAGTCCATCACTTCAGGAATGTGGGGAAAGAAAGATTTTGGGGCTCAAAACTGCAGGGGCTGGCGAGGACCGGGGAGGAAACCTAGATAGCAATTCAAAGCAGAGACAACTACGCCGTCGGCGCGTCGTGGACGTGGGCTGGAGGAGGAGGCGAGGTGCTAACGTGGTGTTGGAGAGACTCTGAGGTCCTGGCTGCGGTCAACTAGTCCATTCTGGGATCTCCTGTTTCTTAGGGCGCAACTCAGTTTTGCCACCCCGGGAGTTGACTCATTGGGGACTCTGATGCTGGGAGGGATTGGGGCAGGAGGAGAAGGGGAAACAGAGGATGAGATGACTGGATGGCTCGCTCGATGGATGCGAGTCTGGTGACCTCCGGGAGCTGGTGATGGACAGGGAGGCCTGGCGTGCTGCGGTTCATGGGGTCGCAAGGTCGGACACGACTGAGCGACTGATCTGATCTGATCTAAGAGCCATCTCTTTGAAATGTAAACATCAAGCCAGCCAGCCACCCTACCCTCTCTCTGTGGGAATGGGTCCAAACTATAACCATCTGCTGGTGTTAATGATACAAGTTTGTTTTCCTTTTTGTTTCTTCCTTTGGGTAAAGGTAATTAACATAGGTGGCCACCCCAATTACCAGGTAAATTCACAATAAACTAGGAAAGAATGTAGAGCAAACAGAGGTGTCAAATCCTCTCATACAAAGACAAGTTACCTTCATTTTGAGGACAAGTATAGAACGGACTGTATACGCTGGGATATTTGAAAGGGTGGGATTTCTCTCTGTTGTATCTCATTAGTGGACTGCTGAAATGTGCACTACCATCTGGTTTAATGCTTATTCAGTAATAAAACTTTCTTTCCTACATCTGTGGAGAGGAATTTCTGGGTTGGCAGGCGATTTTATTTTTAATTTTCCCCCTAACAATCGTCACATTGTATTTTTAAGTAAAAAAGAAAACTACAGAACAATATATCATATGCGTAGTGTATCTCACAGTATTTTTTATTTAAAAAACTATAAATCCAAAGGTATATGTATTATTGTTAAAAGTTTTTCCTTCTATGAAGAACTAGAGATGAGGAAATGCCAGGCTGGATGAAGCACAAGCTGGAAATCAAGACTGCCAGGAGAAATATCAATAACCTCAGATACACAGATGACACCACCCTTATGACAGAAAGCGAAGAGGTACTGAAGAGCCTCTTGATAAAAGTGAAAGAGGAGAGTGAAAAAGTTGTCTTAAAACTCAACATTCAAAAAACTAAGATCATGGCATCTGGTCTCACCAATTCATGGCAATAGATGAAGAAACAATGGACAGTGACAGGTATTATTTTCTTGGGCTCCAAAATCACTGTGGATAGTGACTGCAGCCATGAAATTAAAAAGACACTTGCTCCTTGGAAGAAAAGCTATGACCAACCTAGACAGCATATTAAAAAGCAGAGACATTACTTTACTGACAAAGGTCTGTATAGTCAAAGCTATGGCCTTTCCAGCAGTTATGTATGGATGTGAGAGTTGGACCATAAAGAAGGTTGAGCACCGAAGAATTGATGCTTTTGAACTGTGGTGCTGGAGAAGACTCTTGAGAGTCCCTTGGACAGCAAGGAGATCAAACCAGTCAATTCTAAAAGAAATCAGTCCTGACTATTCATTGGAAGGACTGATGCTGAAGCTGAAGCTCCAATACTTTGGCCACCTGATGTGAAGAGCAGACTCACTAGAAAAGACCCTGATGCTGGAAAAGACTGAAGGCAGGAGGAGAAGGCGATGACAGAGGATAAGATGGTTGGATGGCATCACTGACTTGATGGACATGAGTTTGAGCAAGCTCCGGGAGTTGATGATGGACAGGGAAGCCTGGCATGCTGCAGTCCCTGGGGTTGCAAAGAGTCGGACACAACTGAGCAACTGAACTGAACTGAGAGATGAGGAATTATAGTTTTTATTTTATCTATATCTGTAATAGCTAATTTTTATAATGAATGCATTTCATTACTTTTATAATGAAAGTTAGCAAAACAACAGAAAATTCTTAGTATTTTCATTAATTGACATTAAAAATATTTTTCATATGAAACAAAGTTTCTTAAACGATCTCTTTTTTTTCCCCTTAAAGAAATCCATATACATAATGTAGCTTTCAAGGCTTTATTCTTTGTAAGTAGGTAGTGAAATTTGAGACACAGAACACATCTTACCTGGACAATGAATGAAAGACCAGTTATATCTGCTGTCCTCCAGACACATGCTGGAATTGAGAAGAGGCTGTGGGTAGGAATTTCCTGTAGGGCCCTGAGAAGGCATTTTCACTGGTCCTTTATAGGAGCCCTCTATGCATTTCCCTTTGCCCGTATTGCTAGGATCAGTGCACCAGCCACAGCCTGGTTGCTCCAAGCAGTGACTACAGGTACAGTAGCCTGAACAATTTTCAGCTGTAAAAAAATATAAGTTATAATTTACAATCACATGTAGACTTAAATTCATTGTATATTTAAATTATCTTTTTCTTTAACAGATGATTCAACTGTTAGTCAAAATTCCTATTCTACTGTGATTGTTCAAATGATATAAAAAATTTGTAAAGAGCCCAATATTTTGTCCAACCTATAACAGAAACTCCTCTCTTCTCTTGCAATCCTAGGATATTGGAGGCAGAAGAGACTTTAGAGACCACCTCCTGGAAAGCACTTACTTTATGAATTAGGACATAAAGATGTGGAGACATTCCATAGATTGGGCAATATGATACTGAGATTCAGCAAGTTATTTCTGTACTCTGTGATCTATTCTACAATTGTTTCCTTGTGTCACTGTATTTGATTCTATATGCAGGCTCATATCAGGCAGTCTCTGGATAGACCTGAGCAGATGGTCAAGTCTGGTTTCATCCCTAGAAAGTTCAGAGGCTGACAGCACTGCCCTACACACAGTGTTGTCATCCACACTGCTTAGAGCTCACTTTTCACTCACGGGGGCAGCTGCTCATGGTATACCACTCCATACACTGGCCAAAAGGGAAGGAGGCCACATAGGCATTGGAGTCCACGCACTGCTTCATGTTGCTGCACCACATGCACTCCGAGCTGCCGCTGGTACACTCCCCACAGACTGTCCGCAAAGCACAAGGGGTCCGACACTGCTTGGCACTGTGGTTAGCTGGGAAGTAAACCCAAGAGACACATTTAAAGCTCCCACCATGTCAGCTAAGGTCAAAGGCTTTGCAGTGTGGGTTGTGACCCACTAATATGTCATGAAGTCAATTCAGTGGGTTACATTAAACGTAGAAGAAAACAGAAAGTCTTAGGTCATCATGTACTGGTTAGTCATGTATATTTATACACTTGGGGGGAAAACTTTTTTATTTTCAAAGAGAAGGACAGATATGAGGGAACAAGTTAATTTTTCTGTAAGAGAAGGGGTTCTAATATAGGAGACCCCCTATATGAACTTCAGAAGTTTTACAACCCACCTGAATATGCAACATTATATCTCTATATTCTAGGAAAAGAACCACAACATTCAGTAACTTTACCAAAGCACCCAGAATCCAAAATGGCTGAAAAATTTGATCTGAATTCTCTTCCACATCCCTGCATTCCTGAGACAAATTATACCTTCCTAAAATGAGACATGAGGTCAATGGAGTTCAGCCTCCCTAAAGCATCCACAAAATTCTAACTACTGCCTGTGAGACCCCCTGCAGGAGAAGGGCAATGGTCAAAGGCTTGTCTGTGTGCTGCACATGCCACCCCCTGCCTATCTTTATGAAACTGAGATGTGCCTAGAGCAAAGCTTCAAGCCTGTGCAGCAACTCTGAGTGGAGGCTCCTTCAGCACTCTTCTGCAGCGTTATTGCCCTGAAGGTTTGCTTTTCCTTCCTGTTGTTGTTCAGCAGCTAAGTCCTATCCGACTCTTTGTTACCCTATGGACTGCAGCACACCAGGCTTTCCTGTCCTTCACTATTTCCTGTAGTTTGCTCAAATTCATGTCCCTTGAGTCACAAATGCTATCTAACCATCTCATTCTCTGCCACCCTCTTCTCCTACCCTCAATCTTTCCCAGCATGAGGGTCTTTTTCAGTGAGTCAGCACTTTGCATCAGGTGGCCAATGTATTGGAGCTTCAGCATCAGTCCTTCCAATGAATATTCAGGATTAATTTCCTTTAGGATTGACTGCTTTGATCTCCTTGCTGTTCAAGGGACTCTCAAGAGTCTTCTCTAGCACTGCAATTAGAAAGCATCCGTTCTTTGGCACTCAGCCTTCTTTATGGTCCAACTCTCACATCTGTATATGACTACTGGAAAAACCATAGCTTTGACTATAAGAGCATTATCGGCAAAGTGATGTCTCTGCTTTTTTAAATACAACTAGGCTGTCACTGCCTTCTTTCCAAGGAGCAAGTGTCTTCTAATTTCATGGCTGCAGTTACTGTTCAAAGTGATTCTGGAGCCCAAGAAAATAAAATCTGTCTCTGCTTTCACTTTTTCCCCTTCTATTTGCCATGAAGTGATGGGACTAGATGCCATGATCTTAGTTTTTTTAATGTTGAATTTTAAGCCAGCCTTTCATTCTCATCAAGAGGCTCTTTAGTTCCTCTTCACTTTCTGCCATTAGAGTGGTATCATCTGCATATCCGAGTTTGTCAATTTTCTCCTGGCAATCTTGATCCCAGCTTGTAATTCATCCAGCCTAGCATTTCACATGATATACTCTGTATATAAGTTATATAAGTAGGATACAATATACAGCCTTGTTGTACTCCTTTCCCAATTTTGAACCAATTAGTTGTTTCATGTCTGGTCTGTTTGCTTCTTGACCCACAGGACTACACCAATTATTTTTCTTCCCACTGATACTATCTTTCTGTTCAGTATCCCTGCAGTGATCTGCATGCTTTTCTGATTTTTTCTTTGGATTTTTTGTTCTATCTTCCACAGCATTTCTCTGTCAACACCTAGAAATTTGCCTTTTAGATCAATTCTCAATACTTTTTGTGGTCAACAAACCAATCTATCTCACTGTTAAATAACAATATTCTAAATAACAATATTCTAATTAGCATATTGTTGTGTAGTTACTGAATTGTGTATGACTCTTTTGTGACCCCATGTACAGAGTTCTTCTGTCCATGGGATTTTCCAGGCAAGAATACTGGAGTGAGTTGCAATTTCCTCTCCAGGGGATCTTCCTGACCCAGGGACAGAACCTGCATCTCCTGCACTGCAGGCAGATTCTTTATTACTGAGCCACCAGGAAAATGCTAGTTATTTCATAGCTCCTACTACTTCCTTCTGCTTTAAAAATTTTGCATTATCCTCTGCTTCATAAGCTTGAAATCAATACTCCACCTATGTTTCCATGAAAATTTCACAACACTTAATTATGCCTCCTACAGTTTCTCTTTCAATCAATGTCCAGTAGCGCATAATGCAACCATATACTCACCAGGCCTTTCACAGACACTACCATTGAGTGGATTGATGCAGGTTGCAGCCTTTAAGCCCCGAGTACTGGGTTCTGACAAAATCCCACAGAATCCAGCATCACTGGGCTCAGATGGCATCCACTGTAGTGAACTATTTGTGAACGGGGACATATCTTCCCAGCACCAATAGGACACATTGATCTTCCGAAGGCCAACCCATGGGGTTAAGGTGAGCTTGGACTGTAGGCAAAACAGACTATGAATATAATCAATGTCTTGACCAAAACTAGCTTCTAGATAAAAACTATTAAGTTACATGTATCCA
The DNA here is from genome assembly GCA_935064755.1 of Tragelaphus eurycerus. Classification (NCBI taxonomy): domain Eukaryota; kingdom Metazoa; phylum Chordata; class Mammalia; order Artiodactyla; family Bovidae; genus Tragelaphus; species Tragelaphus eurycerus. Next base: position 175,187 of record CAKXYN010000282.1, on the reverse strand, counting down.
AAGGACACAGGAAAACATCCTTATCCCAAATTAGTCATGGTAGATTAGTGCAGACCTTTATTTTTATGTTACTTATCATTCCTGGCACTTTAATATGGCCATTTTACAAAGGATAGAAAAGACATCAAATAAAGATGTCAGAGAAGACATCAAAATCTTCACAGAGATTAACAGCAAAGTAATAATCAAGTTCCTAAATGTCTATACTCTATGACAAATGCTATGAAGAGATAGCCACCCCCAAGCTGGTTGAAATGTCTATACATGAAATACCATATCAGTATGTATGAAACATTGGTTATATGTCTATCGTTATCTAAGCCTGTTCTGGGAGCTCTGGCTAGGATAGATAATTGAAGATTCCACATTCAGCTGAGCATACTAGCCGTCAATAAATTTTATAGGGAATAACAAGTCAATGAATCCCTGGGAATCCATTCCTAGGAAAGTCTGTCTTTTGCTCTACTGAAATGTCCTTCTTGTTGCAGTTTTAAAAAAATTTTGTACAAAGTTTAGCCCAGAAATAAAAGATATTTTAACTTTTGCTAGTTACAAAACAAAATGTACAGTATTTCCATTCTGGGGAGGAAAAAATAAACATGAATATTGTGTGCTCCGTCACTCAGTCATGTCCAACGCTTTGCAACCCCATGAACTATAGCCCACCAGGTTCCTTTGTCCATGGGATTTTCCAAGCAAGAATACTGGAGTGGGTTGCCATTTCCTTCTCCAGGGAAAATGCTTATTTAAGAGACTTTAAAAACAGCAACAACAACAACACCCAAAAGTTGTTACTTTGAGTTGTAGTGAGTGATATTTATTTACTTACTTATAGGATTTGGTACTGATCTCTCATAAGGCCCAGCTATAGCAATTCCTTCCTATTCAGTCTGCACCAGTTATGCAAACTTACCTGCAGCTCACCCCTCAATTTCTGTATCTTTGATCAATGCACAGAGAGTCCAGCTCATTCCTTCTGTCTTCAGGAGTTAGCTCTGTCAGCCTGCCTCTGTTCTAAAGGTTACAGCGCCCTTTCTTATTTTTCCAAACAAACCAGGGCTCTAAGTCAATTCATAGCTGTGGAAGCACATTACTTTAGTTGTCTCTCAACCGTCAATCTGATCACAAGACTATGAATTGTTGAAAGAGCACTGTCTTGTGAGTATCAGTTAACTGAGGGTGGGACCACTGTTCTAGGACTCTGGACTAAAAAACATAAAATGTCATTGCTGTATATCAACTACAAGCTGCCCAAGAGCAGTGAATGGATAGGAAGAGAACTTGAGGCCTTTCTGTGCTCAGAAACTCTTAATAAGATGCCCTCTCCTTTTGGGCTGATCAGATCTAAGAAAGACCCACAGATGTCCATTTTTTAGGATAATTAACTTTAAATCATATTATACACTGTAATAATGTCTAAAACCTGGCTTAATTCAACTTAGCTAATTAATAATGGTACCCACCTGCCCCACCCCAGCAGAACCTAGTAAAACAGATATGAAATAATCTAGAGGTATCACAGGATATGTGCATATGTCAACATGTTACTATTCAATATACACATAATTATTAATATGTAATTTAATGAAATATGACTAATAAAAATGTGTTGGAAATTTCAAGATAAGAAAGAATATATAATATGAAAGGAAGAGAATTTGACAGTGCCGTTCTACAGTCTATTACACTGCACTTACTAGCATTCCTCCTCCTGCCAAGTACGTCACAGGTAAGCTGCAGTTATGCTCTTTGTAGAAAGGCGGATGCTATGCTATGCTATGCTAAGTCACTTCAGTCGTGTCTGACTCTGTGTGACCCCATAGACGGCAGCCCACCAGGCTCCCCCGTCCCTGGGATTCTCCAGGCAAGAACACTGGAGTGGGTTGCCATTTCCTTCTCCAGGCATGAAAGTGAAAAGTGAAAGTGAAGTTGCTCAGTCGTGTCCGACTCTTAGCGACCCCATGGACTGCAGCCCACCAGGCTCCTCCATCCACGGGATTTTCCAAGCAAGAGTACTGGAGTGGGGTGCCATTGCCTTCTCCAAGAAAGGCAGATACTAGAAACTTAAGTTCCAAAGATTTTAACTCACCATGCTCTGTGATGACTGCATGATTCGCAGCTGCTTAAGGACAAATTCTACCTTCTTCTGAGTTGTAAGAGAAGCCAAAAAGGCATTGTGGTTCCTGCAGGACAATTTTGCATTGTCATAAGTCTCCTTGGCAGTAGTAATTTTCAAACATGAGTTTCCAACCAAATGCCAGCCAATGCCACAGATATTTTCTTTATTAAAGAGGGAGAGAAAACAAAGAGGTTTAGAAATCACACGAAACTACTTATATTACCACTTTGAACCACTGGAAATTTAAATGGTATTTTTGAGTTCAATTCTAGATACTTCATTTGGATGTGGTGAGTGTATCAGACACATTACCAAGGATCAAATACAGAATAAAAAGAATTTTAAAAATGTTTATCAGTCTTATTTCCTGGACCTCAAATGCATATGCTGAGGTCAATCTTCCCATGTCTTAAAGAAAAACATTTGTCTGACAACAGTGTTAAATTTATAAACCATCTTTTGAAAAACAATTAGAAATAAGTACTTGATTCAGCTTGCTGGAGTGGACTTCTTGTTCTTTACCTCATTACATCACAAACTTGAGTACACAGCAAAGTACCTGGGGGTCTTGCTAGAAGCCAGAATCTGGCACAGATTTGTGGTGGGGCCCTAGAATCTACATTTCAACAAGCAGTGACACTGATGCCACACTTTGAGGAGCTAGCCTTTACCTGCTCTTACATGATCCCTTTCCTGTGACTTTCCCTTCATCTCACTGGCTGCTGATGAACATTGTTGAGAGTATCTCCAGGGTACTGTTATTCTAATGAAGTTGCTTTGCTCATGCACTGACATTCAAGAGGGGCCCAGTAGAGTCCCAGCTACCCTGTACTTCTACTGTACAGAGCCACAGCAGACCACCTCCTGGACCTCCTTGCTAAGCAAGTATATCACAGAGTTTCAGCCATGGCTGGTTGGCTTTAGGCTCACAACTCATCATCCTGAACCTCAAGTGCTATAAATTGAGCTATCAGGGGCTGGGGTCATTTCAGGAAGTGCTGCTGACAAGGGCATCTCCCCTTTCCTTCTTGTCAGAAGGTGCTGACAACCTGATCCCAATGGTCAATATGCAACACACTTCATAAAGTACCCAGCAGACCGGCCACTGAGACTGCTGCCTTCTACTCCCAGGTTACCACCACAGAGTGGGGTGGGGGCAACAGAGCAGGCTCAATAACACGGAGTCAAGCTGTGATTCGATTCTCCACAGCAGCAGATGACGCTTCACTTGCTTCTGCTTTAAAAAATAACAACCACAATAATGGAGTGGGGGATGAATGGATGAAATGAGTTCTCCCCTTTGGCTGGGTTCAATCTAGGCTGACAGTGTGTGCGTGTGAAGTCTTTGGACCCATCCACATCAAGATGCCTCTGCAACGCCTACCAGGCAGGGCGATGCACTCCTGATTCCGGGGCTCCCACTGGCAGTTCTGGTCCAGGGCACAGCTCCTGCAGCTGGTCTTCTTGTTACAATAATACATCGGGTTATCCTTGGGGCAATGATCATACTTGAAAATGGAGATCTAAAATACAATGGACAAAAGCTTTTCTCTTGTATACACAGAGAGAACTCATGGTGACGGCAACTAGGATACTAAAAGCAACAAAGTCTAACTGAGAAAGCAAACTACAAACAAACAGATAAACAAATAAGATGTAGGTGAAGCAGTCCTGCAGTGGAAACATTATAGTGAAACGTTCAAGGACATGCAAGGATCTGGCAAGGAAACAGTGCATTCTCTTAAATACCATGTTTCAATTTATGCATCTATAAAATGTGAATGTTGAACTTAGTGCTTTGTAAATCATCTCCTAAACAGTATAAAAATCTTATATTTTATGAGATGCTTTACCGAGTGACAAAGAATGTCTTATAAACCGTCAAAAATTATAAAAGTTGAGTCATTCTTTTATTTGCCTTAAAATCTAATAAAAATCATAAATGATAAGCATAAATTAGGCTGAGTCAAAATATAACGTAAGACAAGGAGATTTTGCAAAATCTATTATTTCCACAATTTATTTTGGCAGCTACACACCTGACTCACTTTCGGTCTCAAGTCCTAAACTGCTCCCCAGCCTAGCATGGGTAGAGGGAGCATGCCATTCCAAACTTCATGCCAAGAATCTAGCCCTTAGCCACAGCCATGTCTAGGGACTGGCGCATACTCAGAATAACAGTCTTGCCTTCTTCTAAAACACAAACATCAATCCTCCTGGCTAATAGAACCTTTGGAATTTGGACATATAGAGCATCTCTTACTAAAAGAAACTTGACTCAACAGTAAAATCCAAATCAACACTGAAGATTTCAAAAATAATTCTGGGCTAGTATTTATACCATACACACTAAAATCTATACCTAACCCCACTCGGGACTTTTCTATCCTCTGAAATCCCTGAGAAACTGACCTGGCCTTCTGTGCAGCTGTGGTTCGTAGGGACACAATGGTCATTGCACCACTGGCAGCCATTGGTGTTGGCTGTGCAGCTGTAACAATCCGTGAGCTGGTCACATCTGTCATGGTCAAAAACTGTGAAGAGAAGGAAAACTCATCAACTGTGGCAGCTTCTTTTCAGGAAAGTCACAGTCCCTTAGAGCTGACGTTGAGCACAATCTGACACTGACACAAAACCACCACCACAACAAAAAAAGGAACAAGGGTTGAAAGTAAAATGAGGAGTGAAACTGGCAGGAAAATATACTGGTGTGTTCAGGTTTAAGTACTATTTAGAAATAAGTACACAATATGAAGCAAAGCCATTTTGTACTCCACCCTCCCAACAGAAGTACACAGAAGGTGAAAAACAAAGATAGAATAATTCAACAATAAGGGAAATAGGTCTGGTTCTTTGAAGACTTTTCTTCCCAAGAAAGAAATCAACTAGCAATTCAGTGAACACCAAGAGCTGCCCAGGAGCCAAACAAAGAAGTATAGGGCACCAAGCCATTCCTCCTAGCTATAAAGGCAAGGCTGCTCTGGGTGCAGCAAACAGGCAGCACACAGAACCCCAAAAAGGCAATACACATATATATATATATATAAGAAATTCTGGCTTACTACAGACCTGTTGATTTCCTAGTGACCCTAGATGGGTCAAGGTCAGCAATGAAAGAGAAGCTACACAACTTCTGCTTCATCTATTCAACCATTCATGGACATGGCACATGGTAGAATCCCATGGATAAGAAAAGGCAGGGTGCACCCTCACAAAGATCCTAGCAACCTGCTCCTAAGGCTGTTCTTCCTGCCCTTGTTATCACTCCACGGCCTGGGCCCACAGAGAAAGCAGAGTAAACCAGGAAGGTGACACTGGAGATGAGTTCATAAGGAATCATCTAAGGGAATTAAATACTATTTCCTATAAACCTGCACATTTAATTTGAACTTTTGAACATATGGTTAAAAAAATAACTACTTCACTGCTTATATCCCTTTTAGGAGATAGTGACTAGCCCTAAAAGTTCTGGTCATCTTGGTTCTCTAGCACTCACAAGACCACCAATGAAGCTGGAAAGTTGACTGGATGTTCTTACTGAGGATTTATGCTCAGTTTAATTTGGAACATTCCAGGAGGGTTGAAAGCTGCCACTGTCCATCATAACTCACATAGTAACTACTATACCATGGTAACCCTAATAGTTAAGAAATTCAGTCAACATACTTTAAATAAACTGAAGTGAAAAAATAATTTGCAGAGACATTTTTATTACTTTAAAAAGACTTTCTCACATATGTCTTCACTGAATTGCACTGTGCTGTATGTCAGAAAAAAAAGGGTAATAAGAAGCTGAGTAGGTAAGGTGAAGAAAACTTGGACAATATAAGGGGTGGTTCTAGAAGCAGGGATCACTGTTCATCTTCAGCAACTGCCTGCCTTGCTATCACTGTTGCACTCAACTAGAGAGGTTAGAAAAGAATAATACTTTGCAAAGACCATAATTCTACCTCTATTTATTACAACAATCTACTTCAACATAGCATTTCTGGATTGGCCCTCTTAATCTTATCCTTAATGTCAGAACTGCATAATTCAATGTGGTAGCCACTAACCACATGTAGTTTTTATTTCTTTTTGGCTGCCCAGCATGAAGAATCTTAGTTCCCTGTTCAGAGATGTGACCCGTGTCCCCTGTTGCAGAACAGCAGAGTCTTAACCACTAGATCACCAGGGAAGTCCCCACATGTAGTTTTTAATTTAGTTAAAATATAAAAATTCATTTCTTCAGCCATACCGGTCTCACTCCAAGTGTTTGATAATCACAGGTAGCTAGAAGCTAACATATGGGGACAGTGCAGAAATAAACATCTAGGTTCTAAAGTTGGTAGAAGGGATTCCCTGGTGGCTCAGATGGTAAAGAGTCTGCCTGCAATGTGGAAGACTCAGGTTCAATCCTGGGGTTGGGAAGATCCCCTGGAGAAGGAAATGACAACCCACTCCAGTATTCTTGCCCGGAAAATCCCATGGATGGAGGAGCTACAGTCCATGGAGTTGCACAGAGTTGGACACGACTGAGTGACTTCACTTTCCTTTTCCTCTGGAGTAGGTATACAAAGTCTATGCAATATTAAAAATGTTTTATCTTCATCATTAGCAAGCAGCAGACATGGCATGTTCCCATCCACTATACAAATGCTTACAAACCAATTTTCAAACATCCATAAAGCATTTGCCTATGTAATTACTGGAACAATTTTGGATAATAAGATGAACACTGAAAGTTCACATAGGTAAGTGCCTTCACAACTGAGATAAAATGAGATTTAAATTAACTACATTTTAAGAAGAGGAAAAAAAAACATACTTCTTTTAGAAAAACATTCTGACTTTAATTTTTCTTGTGCTTCAGGTGCCAGCTCCCAGGAGACACACTGAGATGACCCTGTGTCCCACACACACCGGACACCAGGTCCTGCTGCAAGACAAGCAGCTTCACTCTGGTGTGCTTCACACTGTTCCGATGTGAATACTAGGATGTCACTGAGGAGGAGACTATTAAAACCACCAAATACATACATAGTTCTAAAAGAAAAAAAAAGAGAGAAAGAGTTTACTGGAAACCTACATAAACAAATGCATGATATACTTTTTATAATCTTTAGACAAACTTCACATATCAAAAGTCTTGTAAAAAGTTATCTTTCGAGATCTCAAAAATCACTCTTATACCTTACCTCCCAAATTCCAACCTTTCACAATGGCCTGTGACTAGTCAGAACAGTTACAATAACCTATCTACTCTTCTGGCTGCTAGCATAGATAAAGGCTCTCTAATCAAAACTGTGTAATGAAAACAGACCATAAGAAAGAGATGAATGCATATAGAAATTTAATGCACTGTACAAGATGTATTCTAATCAGTAGAACAGAAATTTAATGCACCGTACAAGCTGTATTCTAATCAGTAGAAGAGATGATTTCTTTTCCAACTCTAATATGCCATAATCTGCCAGGAAGTTTAGTACTAACCCACAATGAGGTATCAAGCAATTCATCCTCACTGTGTCTTAATTTTCCCCAAATCAACAGAGGACTAATTAAAGCATAAAGATTCTGTGGCTGCATTTTTACTGTATCTGAAAACTGACATATTTCAGTAACCAAAAATGAACAACAGGTTTAATTTTTAACTTCATATTGGCTTACTTAGTATCACATTATGTAGTCTGGATTCAACTAGTCAAATTTATTGCTTGAACCAAATAAGCACCATCTGCCTCCCAGTACCCCTCCACTCCAGTACCCTTGCCTGGAAAATCCCATGGACGGAGGAGTCTGGTGGGCTGCAGTCCATGGGGTCACTAAGAGTCAGACATGACTGAGTGACTTCACTTTCACTTTTCACTTTCATGCATTGGAGAAGGAAATGGCAACCCACTCCAGTGTTCTCGCCTGGAGAATCCCAGGTACAGGGGAGCCTGGTGGGCTGCCGTCTCTGGGGTTGCACAGAGTCAGACACTACTGAAGCAACTTAGCAGCAGCAGCAGCCTCCCAGTACAGCAGGTATTCTTAGCAATCCTGAATACTTCTGGTCACATTGGCCATGTGAGGGTAAGCAAAGTCCTCCAAAGAGGCTTGGAGCAATGAACTGGAAAGAACAGCTGCATCTGCAGCAGTCTCAATGTCCCCAGCCCACACTTCTTCCTCCCTCCCTCAAAAACCACAAGGACAACAAGAAGCACAGCTGGCCCAATGCTGTTGCTCAATTAAGTGAACCATCACTCAAAACATGTGAATATCTTGTGAATCAGAGTTTCTCCTTAGGTAAATTACTTCACAAAATTAAAGTAACCATTACAGCAGAAATTAACACAACACTGTAAATCAACTACAGTAAGAAAAATGTTGAAAAAATATTAAAATAGCCATTTTTTTTTTTCCTACATGACTCCCTTGTCATGCCCTACAACCCTATGCATACACACAGAAACATATAGGCTCAAAAACTCCACTGGGATTATACAAAAATAAACATATTATAACTCAGGCAAGCCATTTCCAATTTTGATTCATGGTTAAACTACATCTTATGGTAAACTGTCAACTCTCTGAGTTCATATAAAACCTCCAAATATTTTGATAGAAAATCCACTTATTTGCTAATTATCATTATGGTGCTAATAGCTGCCATTTAGCAAATGCCTATTATCTGCCAAGTCCTCTGCTAGGAAAACATAATAAAGATGAAAAGAGCTGAGGCCAGGCACCCACAGGTAAGATGATAACAAAATGTACCCACTGCTTTTCCGATGAAAAGCACCAACAGGCATTTACTAGAAAACTTTAAGGGTTTTCCTTACTGAGGCAATACATATTACAATTTAAGATAACATCTCAAATTACAATAAAAAAATCCTTCCACTCTAATCTATACTTATCAAATGTTTCTACTATAAAACCATATTTATTGCTAAGTTTCAACTAAGTGTTTACTTTGTGAAAGATGTCCCTTTTTCCAGTGTCTAAGTTTTAGTCTTCCTTCACATCTCCAAGATAGGCTGCTTTCTTTTCTTCTCTTTTTAAAAATTTTTATTATTTTAACAGCAAAACATTTTGTATTGGGGTATAGCAAATTAACAACGTTGTGATAGCTTCAGGTGATAGGTTGCTTTCTTATCTTCCCTCATCCAAGGTCAATTACCTTATCTAACTTGCATTATGACAAAAGAAAATTTGAAAACAAAGGGAATCCTAACATAATATACATAGGCATTATAGCATTTAAATAGTTTCAGGACTGATAAGGCTTATCAGGACTGATAAGCATTTTAAAAGATGAAGTCAACAACAGTAATCACAATAGAAACAAAAATGAGAAAATTAACAATATGATTAGACTATTTTAACAAATAAAAATAAGGTACAAGTCACGTAGCCACTTTGAAGCTCCTTTATAAGACAGATGCTTTTCCAGGGGCAGATTTATGAAGAGCTCTGTGAGTCTGGGCCAGACACTTCCAAATGACGCAATGAAACACAGTGCAGACTTCAGAAAATACAAAGACCTGAACTGTATGGACTACGCAGACTTGATCTATATGGAAGCACTCCCACCTCTGTTCCCATAACTAAGTATTTTTTGAAGAGCCCTCTTTTTATAAATCTTGCTTCACCACTCAGACAAAAGACAAGAAATGCAACACTTAAGCACTACAAATGATAACAAATAGCAGAGGGTATAAGACAATAACTGCACACAACTTTTGTTGTCCTATGCACGCAAGACAACACCAAAGACAGCTTACTTCTAAAACCACATCAACAAACAGGGCATTAGAAGTAATTCAAATCCACATCAAATATTTTAAATATAAATCAGGAAATCCATAGCTAACATAATTCTGTGAAACACAAATGGGATAAAGTAATACTGTAAATAATAATATGTAAGTTCAAGATCTCTTCACATTTTACTTCATTTTCATTTGAAACATAAGAGAAAAGGAGCAAGCACTTCTTCAATTACCTGTTGTATAAGACCGCTGAGTGGCCAAATCTGTTGACATCATGGTGGAGATCAGGTCTGGGAAGCACTGACCATCGGTCACAATCTAGGAGCAAGAAAAACACACTTCAGAAGGGACCATTATTCATAATCAATGGAGATTGGCATCTTCTTTGGGAAAGAAGACTGTAATAAACACAAACACAGCTCTCAGTTTTTCTTAGTCACAGCATTATTTCTGAGTTAAAACTCAGCAACAACAGATCAGCAGGGCATGAAAAAAAGGTAGGACTCTACAGCAATTCTAATTAATGAATGCAATGAAGACTCAGCAGAACCAAAATTCAATAAATAAATCTAATTAGTGAATGCACCCAACTTCCATAACATCCTTATCACTCACTCTGCTGCCCATCAGTATTACCCACTACAATGTATTCTAACTTAATCAAATTTTACATTTTTCAAAGCTTACGTAAGTAAAGCATGTAAATTCCATAATGATTTTCCATTCTATGTTGCTTTGCCCCAACTCAGTAACTAGAATAGGAAAATACAAGTAGAAAATTAAAACTACAACAATAATAATAATAACCAACTTTATCTAATTTTTAAAAGGTCCTTTCCTAGATCCCCCAGATCTACTTATTTTCCTTTGTTCTGATCCAAGCTAACGACTTCTCTTCTGGACCTTAATACCAACGAGTGTTGCTGAACCATACCAACCTCTGACTCACTGTCACCTACTCCCAGACACGCAGACTTTCATACTCACACTCAATCTAGACATTTATTCAGCCTGGACAACAAAAGCTTTCACTTCTCCCACCCAGCCTAAACTCTGTGGTGTTCCTCATATGCAGAACAGAGCCATCAACTCCCACAGCCTCCTGCTTCCTTCCCTAAAACCAGTGTGGCAGGAGCCCTTCCTCTTGACCCGCTTGACTTTTACCACAGCATTTAAATATGCCCAAGGAGGCATTCAACTTAGCCCTTTTCTTGCCTTCACAGACAAGGGTTTTTTTGTTTTGTTTGTTTTTAAGTGAAATGTTTTAAGTGAAAACACTGCTGTATTTATCTCAACATGCATTACTTCTCAGCTTTCTATAATCTGGATCTTCCCTCCCATGTCTAAAGGTAATAAATGACCTCTTGGTTGTGAAATCTGAAAGACTCTTCAGTCCTTATTTTACTTCATCCCTCTGTGTGTGTGTGTTTGGTCACTCAGTCATGTCTGATTCTTTACGACCCCATGGATTGTAGCCCACTAGGCTCCTCTGTCCATGGGATTCTCCAGGCAAGAATACTGGAGTAGGTTGCCATTTCCATCTCCAGAGGATTTTCCCGACCCAGGGATTGAACCCAGGTCTTCTGCATTGCAGGTGGATGCTTTACCCTCTGAGCTACTATGGAAGTCATCCCTCTGTAGCCACTGGTAACTGCTTCCTCACAGGTCCCCAGTCTTGCCTCACTTTTGTCCTACTTCTCCAACATGCTTTTGCAGTCTCCATTCTCTTTCAGGCTCCTTTATGGATCTATCCCTTGCTCCTTTGCTTGTTCCTGATGATACACGTTCCCTATAAAAGTTCATCCTCTCCTACATTTTCCCCACTGATTTCTGTACCTCTCTGTCCCACAGTCATCTCCAGTTGAACATGCTCTCAAATTCAATTTACTCACTTCCTCCCAGATTCTGTCCTTCTAGTTCCAGTCTTGAGGGGAAAAAAAAAACAAACAACCATCTACTATGGCCCACACCAGATATCAGATAAGGATGCTGTCACTGCTTTCAAAACACAGATTCCTAGTAATTTCAAACCCATGTGTCTCTTTATCCTCACTGTTACTTCCACAGCCTTGGCTCAAACCCTAAGAACTTTTATCAACAGCCTTGTTACACATCTTACCCCTCCCCAACTACTCATCACAATGCCACACAGAGATCTCCCTCAGACACAAATACTGTTCTATTACCTCTTCTTTAAGATTCTTCAAAAAGCATAAACCCTTCAGCATGACACAGCAAGTCCCTCAAGTTCTGACCACACAGCTGCTTGCTTCTAGCTCTGGTTGAAGCCACTCTTCCCTGATGTGCTGCTAGGATACAGCCAGAACTATTTAGAGGCTCCAAATTATGTAGCATAGTCTCTTAACACCTCTGTGTCTCTACACATGGGGTTCCTTTGACTGAGAAGTGTTACCTAACCTGGTCCAGCTGACTTCCCAGTGTTCTTAGGACCCAGCTTGCAAGGCCCTTCTCAAGAAGGCTTTCCCTATCATGTGTAGAACAGACAGCTAGTGAAAAGCTGCTGTATAGCACAGAGAGCTCAGCTCAGTGCTCTGTGATGACCTAGAGGAGTGGGAGGAGGGGGCCAGGGAGGCTCAGAGGGAGGGGATGTATGTATATACATAGCTGAGCCACATTGTTGTACAGCAGGAACTAACACAACATTGTAGAACAATCATATATACTATACTATATACTAAGTCACTTCAGTCGTGTCCGACTCTGTGTCACCCCATAGACGGCAGCCCACCAGGCTTCCCCGTCCCTGGGATTCTCCAGGCAAGAACACTGGAGTGGGTTGCCATTTCCTTCTCCAATGCATGAAAGTGAAAAGAACAATCATACCCCAATTTAAAAAAAAAAAAAAGACTTTCCCTGACTGCAACCCTCCTGTACCAAGAGTTATGGGATGTTCACAGGCGCTCTCATACGTTCTTCTCAGGCAAATAACACCCTAAATTGCAGTGATATTGTCTGCTTGATTCTCTGCTTTCCCCACCATGAGGCCAAAGACTGTAACTTATTCCCATTACAATCCCCAATGTACAAGCTCAGTGGCTTGCACTTAAATGTCTGTTAAAAAAGAACATCTGATGATATTTACACAAAAGAATTTCTAATATTTGTTTTGCATGAACCAATATTGCCCTCTTCTGGTCAATACAATTACCACACCAAATATTTAAAACACCTGTCCAAGTATTACATCAAGCATGTGTGAAAACAGTTTCAAGGGAATGAATAAAGCTAGACTTAAAGCAACTCAACACAATGCTGGTGGTCACAATGACATAATACACTATATAAGGCTTTTATTTATAACACAGGAGAGCCCAATCACCCCAACCCATCAAAGGAGGGACTTTAAAAGAATCCGATAGAGAAGTAATGCTTTTTAATATATTACAATCAATTTAACATAAAAAATTCCATTTGGACCTCTTTCAAACAGCTTGACCACTTTTAACTACAGATATTTTCTGTTTTAAAATGCAGGTTATGGATAAAAAAGATTCTTGAAGCTAAAATGGCTTTGGGAAACTTACCAATGTCATAAGCCATGAAATCTGAAGAGAAGCATTTGGCCCCATGGCTCATGGATGTGTCATTGTGTGTATTTCCTCCAAACACCAGCATGGTTCCACTCACTATCACAGCTGTGTGCAAGTAACGGAAAAATCGGCTGTCCTTAAGAATGGTCCTTTTGAGTTTATTTAAAAATAATAAATATAAGGTTAGTTCTTTAGAATGTTTATCATCTATTTGTTAATACAAACATAACGATCTTCTTAACTTCAGATCCAAATGTGCAAATACTTTTACATTTTTCTCTCTATATAAGTAACTTTCTCAACAATAAACATGTAAAATCACAAGATGTAGGAGAATTTGGACTCAAACTATGTTAAGTCTTAAAAATATTCATACCCTATCACTCTATAATTCTAGTTTCTGAGTAGAAATCATGTGAAATATAGATGGAAGCTTACATACAATCTTTATGAATAAGACAAGAGCTAGAAACCAAAACTTTCAATTGTATAGGCTCAGTATAGATGGAGTATTACACAGTCACTAAAAATAACAATTTTAATGATAGAAAATATACAATGTAACCATAGTGGGGTTTCAACTATGTAAGGAAATACAAAAAGCAGAGAAACTATTGCTTTCTAATTATTTCATAACTCAAATTTGGAATATATTTATTAAGATTAGCATACTTAGTATAGACCAAAAGAGAGTAGAATGAGGTGAGCTCTAATCTTTTGGGTACTGAGGCCATGTCTATTTGATGATTTCATGGAATGATGCCAATAACTGACCCCAATGATAATATCTTGGTCATCAAAAAAAGGTTAAAAAGCAAACTTAAGGACAACAGTGTGCATAAACTCAGCTATGTAGAACAGTTTATTCCTTAGAACTCTGAATAACTAAAAATTTACAGTAGTACTGAGTGTATGGAAACGGAAAAACAAAAAACAAAACACAAGGTTCTAATCAACTTACTACAAAATTATAGATATTACTACTTTCTCACTTTCTGCTTATTTCACAACTTACAGATACTACTACTTATCACCTTCTGCTAGTTTCACAATTTCTCTGATTACAATGAAGAGAAGTATCAGAAAGGCTTGAAAACAAAACTGGAACACAATTTTCCCAGTAATTAACAGAATTCACACCCTAAAGTGAAAGCTCAAGAAAAAGTACCCACCACATCTGGGTGTCCACATCATATCTGTAGAGATCATCTGCAAGCCGGTATTTATTGGCACTGAAAGCCTTGTAGCCTCCATGAATATACAGGGCCTTGGTCCTATCATCATAGACACTGCTATGGCCGTAGCCGCCTTGGACAAGGGCACCCTGGGTGTGTAATATACTCCACGTGTTCTTATCTGGAAAGAACAAACAGTTCAAGGCAAATGCTGCAGGATCCTCCTCTCAAATACTTAAAATTACCAATTAGCTTCAGACAGAAGATATTTTGGGAAACTTGATACACATAACTTTCTTTAATCATTTTTAAAGGAAGACCACCTAAAACTTTAATACAAATCCAGGTGGCCAAACATCTTTGGCTCCCTGCCAAACTGACAGTATCAAATACATACTACTTTAAATTTAACATTCAAAAAATATTCACTGAAAAAAATATACCTACCCAAGTCATATTCCTGCACACTGCTTATATATCCATAGAGAGGGCAGTGACCAAAGATAACCAGCATGACCACTCGGCCATTTTTCAACGTGACAATGTGCGCCGAGTGCCCAACCACTGCATACTGCTCCTTTGCTTTGGGGGACAACAACACCCATGATTCATTATGAATATGAAACACTCTCAACTCATTGGTCACATTCCCTGTTGAATCAATTTTTCCTCCATACATGTAAATTTTATCCTGGGGAAAGAATGTAAACAAAATTCTAAAAAATATCAAAAGGATCAATTCTAAACACAGAAAAGTGAACAGTTCAAAACCTCAATATTATTCTTAGCTTAAAAAGTGTTAGTGAAAAGCACCTTTCAGTGAAAGAACAAAATAAATCATAATTTTTATCTCTAATAATTGGCCACTTTTCTTGGATTTCCTCATACAATATTTTTTACAATATAAAATGATTTGGAAAAACAAAGTTGAAATAAACTATAAAATAGTGAAATGAAAATGACTATTCAATTACATTGTAACTCTTGGCTAAACTTGCTAATGAATGTAAAAGCTAATCTACACTAAGTTAATTATTAATCACTTAGTATCATACTCATAATATCCCAGTTTGACTTATGAATCCGTTTAAATCTCTCAGGTTAGATTCAACTTTAACTTAACCAATTATATACCCCTCAAATATTAAAGCTTTCCCCTAATTAAAACCAACAATGAAGTCAAAATCAGAGAAAGTAGAATGGGGGTTACCAGGGGTAAGAGGGAGGAGGGAATGGGGAATTATTGTTAAATGAGCATGGAATTGCAATTTCATAAGATCAAAAGAATTACAAAGATGGATGGTGATGATGACTCCAACATTATGAGAGAAGTTACTATCACTGAATTGTACATTTAAAAATGGCTAAGATGGTAAATTTTGTTATGCATAGTTTACCACAATAAAAAATATTAGGAAAAAAAAATCCAACATTAAAAAGCTATCAATCCCATAATATGATAAAAGTAATTACAGAATAGTTGAGTTTCTAGCTTAGTACAGAGTGGAGACATTTTACCTGGTATAATGCTAAAGAATGGCCATATCTAACAACCACACTGTTCACAGAACGGTTCAGTGCAAGCCACTCCCTAGAAGCAAGGTCATACCTACAAAACAAACAGATCATATTTTCACCCAAACAAGGAAACAGAACATCTTGGAGTCTTTATTTGTAATCTAGTCCACTTTGGAGATGCTCGTTAAATCTATGATGGATGTGGGGAGGTACCTGAGCAAATAAACCTAGTATCTGGGCCTATTAGGTGTTTGAGAACTCAGGAAGGGGCAGCAGGGCTACACTGTCTAGGAATGAAAAAGAAAACCAACTGAATTTTCTAGTGTTTCCTGAAAACTTCTATACACTAGATCACTTGCAGGTTGCATTATTTAGTCAAGGGACTTTCATTACTATAACTTTTCTTTCATTTAACCATATAAAAATAAGTGAAAGTCACTCAGTGGTGTCCAACTCTTTGAGACTCCATGGACTATACCGTCCATGGAATTCTCCAGGCCTGAATACTGGAGTGGGTACCCTTTCCCTTCTCCAAAAGACCTTCCCAACCCAGGGATCGAACCCAGGTCTCCCACATTGCAAGTGGCTTCTTTTCCAGCTGAGCCACAAGGGAAGCCCAAGAATACTGGAGTGGGTAGCCTATCCCTTCTCCAGCGGATCTTTAGACCCAGGAATCAAACAGGGTTCTCCTGCATTGCAGGCATATTCTTTACCAACTGAGCTATCAGGGAAGCCCCATATAAAAGTAAAGACACATACTGAAAAAGGGATGACAACTAGGTTAAAAAAAATTCCTAGCCTTTCCTTTTCTTTGCCTCATTTGTATAGAAAAATTTTTTTTATTGGTGGATAATCGCTTTACAATGTTGTGTTGGTTTCTGCCATATAACAACACAAATCAGCCATAAGTATATGTATGTCCCCTCCCTCTTGAAGCTCCCTCCCACTCACCAACCCATCCTACCCTTCTCGGTTGTCACACAGCACTGGGGTGAGCTCCCTGTGCTACACAGCAACCTCCCACTAGCGATCTTCTTTAAATATGGTAAAGTATATGTTTCAATGATACTCTTTCAATTCATTCCCCCCATTTACTTTAAAAAGTAATACTTTCAAGATAACTAGAATATCATTATACCATCTCAATTACAGTATGAATACATTTAAAGACCTTTAAAACACAAAATGACCACATATTCTGTCACCTAGAAATGAATACTATTAAGTAAACTTTCTTCCAGATATTTTTTATGGATACATACAAATAGAAGAATAGATTGATAATATACATTTATACAAAGGGGGCCATAATATAGGTGATAATTTTAATAAAGTGTTAACTTTACATCTATATAATTTAATAGAAAAAAGAGACCAAAGGGGAACCAATGCTATTTTTATATTTTAAATCTTTACTTTCTATAAGTTTTCCTGAATACAAGTTTTTAAACTATGAAAAACATTATTATATGTAAATAATGGTATGTTTTATCACAACATAATAGCAAAAAGGGTATAAAATAAGAAAAAAAAAAAGAAAAATATCCATCAATAGTAAATGGATTAATCAATTATAGTACATCTATATAATAGAGTAAAAAATCAATATGCTCAAGAAACATTAATACAAATCTTGAAACAATGTTAAGCTAAAAAAAGCAAACTGCAGAATATTGTTACTATAAAAACTAAAAGCAGAAAATTTATTAATGCTAAATATGTTCATATATATCAAAAGTCTCTTGTGTGTTATATGCTCAGTTGTGTTCGATTCTTTGGGACACCATGGACTGTAGCCCACCAGGCTCCTCTGTCCATAGAATTTTCCAAGCAAGAATACCAGAGTGGCTTGCCATTTCCTATTCCAGGGGATCTTCCTGACCCTGGGATCAAACCTAAGTCTCTTGTGTCTTCTGCACTGGCAGGCAGATTCTTTACCACTGAGCCACCTGGGAAGCCCATATTCAAAATCTAAAGACATTATGTGAACAAGTGACAGCACACTCTCAGGATACTGACTGTCTCTGGGATTTTCGTGGGGCATGCACGGGTCTTAACTATATTAGCAATGTTTTATTTTCTAACCTGAATGGTAAATGTATTAACATTATTTTTCTCTAAACCCTTCCCTTTATCTTAAAATATTTTATACATGATCTGAAGCAAACATAAAATGGTGACATTCATTAAATACAAATAATATTTAAATCGGTACCAGCTATTATTTTATGTATTTTAATATTCCATATTTTAAAAAATACATGAAAAATTATTTAGAGAGTAAATTCAATTTAATTAAAAATTATACATAATTTATTTTTGGACAGACTCCACTAACTTCCTGCTTTGAAAGTTGAAAACATTAGCACCTATATTTCCTCCCATTTCTTCTAATTTTTGTTCTATTTACATTGTCCAGGTTCAAAATCATGCACATTCCATTCTATAATTTCAGAGTTACATAGTATTGGATCTACATTTTAGCTGAATCAACTTCTCACATTCCTCTTACCACAACTTCTCCTTCTTGAGTCTTTAATTATTAATTGGCTAGATTTCACTGTCAAATGGCTTTTCCAAGTGGAGCTCCTATGTGCACCTTCCCCTAAATTCTTTCATGTTGAAGAATATTTGCTTGCTAGCTTGAAAGGTGAATGTGTATAATACTCATGGGCCATCCTTTCTTTCCCACACACCTTGCTAATGCTGCTCCCCTGAATGCTGCTGGTACTGAATGTTGCCAATGGAGGTCTGAGGCCAGTCTGATTTTTTTCCACTCAAGTGGTTTGTTTTTCTGCTTAGAAGTCTAAGAAGTCTTAATCTTTCTCATTCTCTCTCCCTCTCCTTTCTTTCCTCCCTCCCTCACTTTCTCAATCAATGCATTTCTCTATTCCACCCCCCCCCACTTTCTTTTTTAAAGACACAGTACCATACTTTACTTATGGTATAAATAATTTAAACGCATCTGGGTAAATGTTTTTAACAAAATGGACTGCATACTACTGCGACCTTTATGGCAATCTACAAAGCGTTTCCTGAGAAGAAATAGCATGACTTCTGAAAAACACATATATATCTTATGCTCAAGTTTGAAAGACA
This sequence comes from Tragelaphus eurycerus, assembly GCA_935064755.1. Classification (NCBI taxonomy): domain Eukaryota; kingdom Metazoa; phylum Chordata; class Mammalia; order Artiodactyla; family Bovidae; genus Tragelaphus; species Tragelaphus eurycerus. The sequence continues at coordinate 155,989 of CAKXYN010000282.1, read as the reverse complement.
GGAGCACAAAAACAGAAGGAAACGGTGAGAGCACAGAAACAAGTCTCCACATGATCTAATCCATGTCTCTTTCAAGTGACATGGAAGGTGCTCAATCTGTATCTTAATGCATGTTTCTTTTCCTCAGTCAACATGTCAGTCCAATAGCTGGTCAGAGACACTAAGGTGCTGGGAGGTCCCTATAATCTGGTTAAGATGAACTGCCAAAGACACTTAACAAGTTGTCACTCTTTTCACAACACAGAAAAGCAAACATAAGACAAGAACAATGCTGATGCAATAAAATGTAAGAAACACCATGTACTAAATAAATGTTCCTTCTTATGAGAGCTGAGTCCAAGATAAAGGAATATTCAATAACTAGTTCTAAGACCTGGACATGCAGTTAAGCAAAGACAAACCTCAGGAATTCAGAAATAGGTGTCTTCCATAAAGGTACAGCCATTTCTCTCACAAACTCCTCCCTGATGGTTGGTAACACAATGCTCATCCTGCCACAGGGCACATACTATGCCCCTCCTAGTGGCCTGGTATTTCCATCTGTTTCTAGCCATCCAAAGATCACAGGATACACTCTGCAGAGATTGAACATGATCTCAGCCAGAAGGAGGCAAAGAACTACCTGAGGCTTCCCATCCAATAACTTGATCAAATTAGGTCTTCCCCCCCCTCCCTTGTTTCCTTTTCAAAAAAAACCCTCCCCGCGCCACCCCCCCCCGCCCGGGTTTTCAGCCAAAAAAAAGAATGGGGGGGCCTCCCCCTCCTCCGAAATTAGGTCTAATCACTGAACAATTATAAAATTCTTCCTGAAACATCTTGTGCTGTTTCAACCCACCTGTTCTGTTAGGTTCTTTTTTTTTTTCAGTCACAGCAACTATGTATATTATATTGGATCTTCTGTCTCCCATGTATCTTTGCTTTCCTCTAATTAACTTTATCTGTATTCACAGGAATCATGTCTATTGAGGTGTCAGAAGTTCAATTTTCATTCTAGGTTTTGCTGTATGTAATTTATTTCTATTTCTTTACATGTGTAACCTCTCATTTCATCTCATTTTGTTATTATTATCTTCTTCTCTTCCAGCTTGTTTTCTGAATTCAGATTCTCATAATTTTGATTCATAGCACAAAGCAGTTGGAAGAAATCTTCTGCTTTCAAGTTTACTTTTCCTCTATGATCAGTTCTTGTCAGTTTTATATGCTGTGTTCTTTCCTTTTTAATTTTTTCACCATAGATATTTGCATTTGCTACAATGTCATTTCATCTTGCGGCGGTTAGACTTAGATTGCTCTCCAGATACTACACTCCCAAAATATGTGTGATTTTCCCTTTTTCCACTGTATCTAAGACAAGTTAATCTTTCCATCCTAGTTTTAGTGTGAGAGTTGGCATTTTATGTTCTATCCCCATCTCTGAAAGTCTAAAGAAATGCTGGGGCTCAGATGTGGGTGGTGTGTTCAGTCTATTAGAATAATATTTCCAAAGTCTACTTGCCTCTGAGATTTTGTTTAAGTGTCCTTCCTCAGAGATCAAATTTTGGGATATCTAAATTAATTACACAGAAGCTCTGACTTCTAGGTAGGGTCAGCCACTTAATCAATGTCCCCACTCTTTACCTGATCTTTCTCATCAACAACTTCTACTATTCCGTTAAAAGGGTTTAAAAAAAAAGAAAGAAAACCCACAGTGATACCCAATCAGTCTGCTGCTTTCTAGATTTGGGGCTATTAGTGTAAACTCTCAGAATTTCACCCGTTTGGTTTCTGCGGGGTAGAGGAGGAGTCGGTCTTACTGTTCCTATGTGCCTGTTTTAAAGTTTATTGGATCAGGTGATACTCCTTACCTAATTGCTCAATTTCTAATTTTTTTAATTTAAAAAACAGCACCAACAACGAACACTTTTTGCTCAAGGAAAGGTAATTCAATGATGAAGTTTCATTTGGAAATCTTAAATCAGAAGACCAAGGCCATCTATTTTGCAAGAGGACCCTTGGGTGACATAAAGTAGGAACTGTTTTTTAATGTAACAAAGTTTTGGGTTAATAGGGTCATAGAGAAAACAGAGTGAGGGTAATTCCTGAAATATACTTATCTAAGAGTATCAATGATGATCAAATTTATGATCTAAAGTTCCAGAAATATTTCTTCTAAAAGGTGTCACTATATTTACTTTTCTTGAGTCAGTAAAAATTTATCTGAAACTATATTAGTATTTACACAAAATACATAAAGCTATAAAATCACGTTTTGATCAACTACAAATAGAACACATGTTAAAAATCTAAAGAATAAGTGTGGAGATATATTCGTTAGATTACTCCTTTCTGCCCAAGGACAACGCCAAGTAGGCACTGTTAAAGTCTCCCTTCTCCACTGCTGTCATGTCTAAATCCAGAGTCTCTCACAGAGCTGGAAAATTATGGAAGATCTTCATCACAGGTTTGAGTGTTGAAAAAAAAAAAAAAAAAACACACACACACACAGATGTGAGTCTGAGGAGTCATTCTGGGCAACAGGGACTGCTCACAGACTGTGTGGTAATTCGGGATCCAAACACCAAGTGCTCCAGAGGCTGCATGTTCATCACGTATGTCATTGTGGAGGAGGTGGATGCAGCCATGAATGCAAGGCCATAAAGTGGATGGAAGAGACGTGTAACCAAGGAAGGAACTTTGATGTGGAACTCAAGAGATTTTAAAAGTCCTGGTGCCCATTCAACTATGAAAAAGATTTTTGCTTGTGGCATTAACGAAGACACTGAAGAACATTATCTAAGAGATTATCTTGAACAGTAGGGGAAAACGTAGGTCATGACTGACTGAGGCAGTGGCAAAAGAGAGACTTTTGTTTTTGTAACCTATGATAACTATGACTCCATAGACAAGATTGTTGTTCAGAAATACCACACAGTGAATGGCCATAACTGTGAAGTAAGCAAAGCCCTACCTAAGCTAGTGCTTCATCAAATAAAAGAGGTTGAAGTGGCTCTGGAAACTTTGGTAATGTGAATGACAACTTTGGTTGTGGAGGAAACTTCAGTGGTCAAGATGGCTTTGTGGAACCTCATGGTGGTGGTAGATATGATGGATGTGGGGATAGTTATAACGGATTTGGTAATGATGGAAGCAATTTTGGAGGTGGTGGAGGCTGTAATGATTTTGGCAATTACAATAATCAATCTTCAAGTTTTGGACCCATGAAAGGAGGAAGTTCTGGCCCCTATGGTGGTGGAGGCCAATACTTAGCCAAACCATGAAACTAAGATGATATGGTGGTTCCAACAGCAGCAGTAGCTATGGCAGTGGCACAAGGTTGCAGAAGGTTTTAATTACTGCCAGGAAACAAAGCTTAGCAGAAGAAGAGAGCCAGAGAAGTGATAGGGAAGCTACAGGTTAAAACAGATTTGTGAACTCGGTCAAGTACAGTGGTGGCAGGGCCCAGCTGCTACAAAGAAGATATGTTTTAGACAACACTCATGTGTATGGGTGAAAAACTCGAGATATTTGAGACTAACTGTTTAACAGGTTATTTCAATTTCTGTTCCATGGAAAGCATAAAGCATTCCAACAAAGGGTTTTAATGTAGTGGGTTTGTTTGTTTGTTTGCACCCATGCTGTTGATTGCTAAATGTAATAGTTTGATCATAATGCTGAATAAATGTGTCTTTTTAATTAAAAATGTGCTGTGCAAAGTTAGTCTTCTCTTAAGCCATTTTGGTAAACAACCCCAATAGTATGAAGCTAGAATTATTTCAGGGTGATGCTTGGTTCCATATGAAATTTATTCACAACCTGCTTGGGTAGAGAAGCCATTGTCTTCAGAAACCTTGTGTAGCTGAACTGACAGTTACTGTGTTGTGACCTGGAATTCACTGTTAAAAAGTCACCCAAGCAAAGTCATGGAGGTTTTTGGTTATTAACATAACTGTTAGTATATCCTATGCAATACATCTAAGTTGAATTATGGTACCAGATAAAGCTATAGATGGGGATGAAGCTTGTATTGCTTACAAAATATAATCACCCATTGTACTCTGTAAGCAATAAACTATTTAATATCCTCAAAATAATAAATTAAAATTAAAAAATAAATGTGGCTCATGAGGTTTACCAGTCAAATAAAAGTAACAGGAAACAAAAATATTTCTAAGAACGAATATTTGCAAAGGAAACAGATAATTCATTTAATCTCTCATTCACTTGATAAATAATTACTTGAGCACAATTCTATGCACTAAGCCAAACTGAATGAATAAACAAGGTCTCTAATCTTGGAAAACACAAGGTAGAAAAGGCAGAAAACAAGCAAGTACAACAATAGGCATATTAGTAGAATTAAAGTAGAATTAAAAATTATGAACACTGCTCTAAAGGAAATCAGAAATATGAAAGAAAACAAGGAGCACCTGTCTGAACTGGCTTATCAGGCCATTAACTCATTACAGCACAGTTAACTGACAGGGTATGTAAAGGGTAAAAGAAACTAGCCCTGAGGTACAATGGCAGGAACAGTCTAGACAGAAGGAACAGCAACAGTAAGTAAGGAGTTTTAGGTAAGGAAGGAGAGTTGGTGGTGGCAGGAGGGGAACAAACTGGGTATCCGAAGGTAAGCAGTGGTCACATCAGGTAGGATCATTAAATCCCATGGGAAGCCACTGAAAGGTTTTAAGAAGGCCATAAATGATAAAATGTATACCCTTAAAAAAGCATTCTAGTTGATATTTAGAAAATGGATTAAGAGGAATGAATGAAAGCAGACAGACTTGATAGGAACATATTGCTGAAGCCTAGATGAGACACTGACCAGCTAGTCTTAGAGAGAAAATAATGAATAGGCATGTATTTGGTGACAGAATTGATGGGTTGGATAAGAGATTAATGTTAAAAGGAGGTGAAGGAGAAGAAATATCAAAATAACTCCCAGATTTCTTGCTTCAAGTAAAGATGATGTCAGGCAGAGGTACTAAAAATCACGTAAATGGTAGAATATACGACTTTCATAATATCTAGTATAAAATGGAAGGGATGATCATTTTCCTATCTTTAACTTTACTTCTCAGGGTGGCAGTACTAGTAGTAGTAAGAAGTGGTTAGATTAGGGACAGATTTTAAGGGTAGGACTAACAAGACCTGCTGACATACTGTGGCAGACAGACACTAGGGTGGGCCTCATGAGCCCTGCCTCCTCATGTTCATGTCAGCAGGATCCATGATTTGCTTCTAACCAACAGAATATGGCAAAGATGATGAGATGTCACTTTCATGACCTCTATCCTGCTAGCAGGCTCAGTCAAAAGACTCTCCTTGTAGCCTGGTAAGCAGCCTTACTTCATTTTACTCCTGGGAAAACCCTAGTGATAAGGAAGTCTGGGCAGCCTCCAGGAACTATGAGGTGACCTCCAGTTGACAAACAGGAAGAAGTCAGGGCCCTTAGTCTTACAACCACCAGGAAATGGATTCTGCCAACAACTTGAATGAGCTTAGAAGTGGATTCCTCCCCCACTGAACTCCTGAATTAGAACACAGGCCAGGGAACACCTTGACTGCAGTTAAGCCACACCTAGACCCCAGCAGACACTATGAGGTAATGACGTGTGTTGTTTTAATCTTCTAAGTTTGTGGCAATTTACACAGCAAGAGATAACTAAACATATACTGATATGGAGTGTGAAAAAACAAGAAGTCAAGGATAACTACAAAATTTGGGGGCTTAAGCAAATAGAAGAATAGACTGGTCATTTACTGAGATAGGGACTTCTGGGGCAAGAAAAGGCTTGGAAGAAAGACCACTTTGGGATGCATGGCGTTTAAGATGCCTTGGGTAGCCAAAGACTGAGAGGTCAAATAAAGGGGTAGAGATATGGGAACAAGAGACAAATCTAGGAAGCAGATATAAACTTGAAAGTCACCAGCATAAAGGCCAAGATATAACATGAGATCACCGAGAGAATAAATACACACACTCATCAAGGGGACCAAGAGGGCTGAGCCCTGATGCACATCCTCATTTAGAAGTTAGTCAGCTGAAGAGGAACCAGCTAAGGAGGTCCGGAAGGAATGAGCAGTTAGGAAAAAAAAAAAAAAAAAAATCAAGGAAATGTACAGTTCTGAAAGCAAAGGGAAGAAACTGTTTAAAAGAGGGAGAGACTAGTCATATTAAATATTGGTGAAAGATCAAGTAAGCTGAGGACTAAGACCTGAAAATTTAAAATCCATTCCTTAGTCACACGAGCCACATTTCAAGTGGTCAAAAACATGTGGATAGTGACATAACAGTGAGACATGACAGTGCAAACACTGAACATTTTCATCATGGCCAAAACCGAAACTGTTCACTGGAAAGAAAAAGAAGACAGAAAAATGAGCAAAGATGCTGTTGTTGTGGTTCTGCTGCTAAGTCGTGTCTGAATCTTTGTAACCCCCATGGGCTGCAAATTTCTCTGTCCTTCACTGACTCCCGGAGTTTGCTCAAACTCACGTCCATTGAGTTGATGAAACTATCTAAACATATCATCTTCTGCTGCCCTTTTCTCTTTTTGCATTCAATCTTTCCCAGCATCAGAGTCTTTTCAAATGAGTCAGCTCTTTGCATCAGGTAGCCAAAGGATTGGAGCTTCAGCAACAGTCCTTCTAATGAATATTCAGGGTTGACCTCCTTTCAGATTGACTGGTTTGATCTCCTTGCAGTCCAAGGAACTCTCAAGAGTCTTCTCAAGCACCAGTATTCGAAAGCATCAATTTTTTGGCATTCAGTCTTCTTTATGGTCCAACTTTCACATCCACACATGACTACTAGAAGAACCTCAGCTTTGACTCTACGGACCTTTGTCGGCAAATGATATCTCTGCTTTTTAACACAGAGGTTTGTCATATCCTTCATTCCAAGAAGCAAATGTCCTTTAATGTCATGGGTGCAATCACCGTCTGCAGTGATTTTGGAACCTCAAATATAGTTTCTATCACTGCTTCCACTTTTCCCCCTTCTATTTGCCATGGAGTGATGGAAACAAATGCCGTGATCTTAGTTTTTTTTTAATGTTGAGTTTCAAGTCAACTTTTTCACTCTCCTCTTTCACCCTCATCAAGAGGCTCTTTAGTTTCTATTCACTTTCTGCCACTAGAGTGGTATCATCTGCATATCTGAGGTTGTTGATATTTCTTCAGGCAATCTTGATTCCAGCTTGTGATTCTCCAACCCAAGATTTCACATGATGTACTCTGCACAGAAGTTAAATAAACAGGGTGACAATATACAGCCTTGTCATACTCCTTTCCCAACTTTGAACCAGTCAGTTGTTCCACGTATGGTTCTAACTGTTGCTTCTTGACCCATATACAGGTTTCTCAGGTGACACGTAAGGTGGTCTGGAACTCTCATCTCTTTAAGAATTTTTCACAATTTGTTGTGAGTCACACACTCAAAGGCGTTAGCATAGTCAATGAAGCAGAAATAGACTTTTTTCTGAAATTCCCTTGCCTCCTCTATGATCCAACGAATGTTAGCAATTTGATCTCTGGTTCCCCTGCCTTTCTGAAACTCACTTTGTTCATCTGGAAGTTCTTGGTTCACATACTGCTAATGCCTAGCTTGAAGGATTTTGAGCCTAACCTTGTAAGCATGTGAAATGAGCATAACTGTATGATAGTTGGAACATTCTTTGGCATTGCCCTTCTTTGGGATTAGAATGAAAACTGACCTTTTCCAGTCCTGTGGTCACTACTGAATTTTCCAAATTTGCTGACAAATTGAGTGCAGCACTTTAACAGCATCATCTTTTAGGATTTTAAATAGCTGAGTTGGAATTCCATCACCTCCACTAGCTTTTGTTTTTTTTTTGGTAATAATGCTTCCTAAGGCCCCCTTGACTTCACACTCTAAGTTGTCCAGCTCTAGGTGAGTGACCACACCATCGTGATTATCCAGCTCATTAAGACCTTTCTTATACAGTTCTGTGTATTCTTGCCACCTCTTCTTAATCACTTCTGCTTCTGTTAGGTCCATACCATTTCTGTCCTTTATTGTGCCCATCCTTGTATGAAATGTTCCTTTGATATCTCCAGTTTTCTTGAAGAGAACTCTGGTCTTTTCCATTCTCTTGTTTTCCTCTATTCTTTGCATTGTTCATTTAAGAAAGCCTTCTTATCTCTCCTTGGTATTCTCTGGAACTCTACATTCAGTTGGGTGTATATTTCCCATTCTCCTTTGTCTTTTGCTTCTCTTCTTTCCTCAACTATTTGTAAAGCCTCCTCAGAAAACCACTTTGCCTTCTTGCATTTCTTTTTCTTTGGGATGATTTTGGTCACTGCCTCCTGTACAATGTTACAAACCTCCTTCCATAAGGAAATCAACTATGAATATTCATTGGAAGGACTGATGCTGAAGTTGAAGCTCCAATACTTTGGCCATCTGATACAAAGATGTGACTCACTGGAAAAGATCCTGAAGCTGGGAAAGATTGAAGACAAAAGGAAAAGGGGGCAGCAGAGGATGAGATGGTTAGACAGCATCAATGACTCAATGGACATGAATTTGAGCAAACTCAGGGAGATAGTGGAGGACGGAGGAACCTTGCATGCTTGAGTCCACGAGGTTGCAAAGAGTCAAACATGACGTAGTCACTAAACAACAACAAACAATAATCATAAAAAAATAGCATGGAATGTATTTATAGATATCACAAGAAGAAATAAAGCTGAGTATGATCGAAAGGGGAGGGGAACAAGTGAACAATATAAACCAGTAAGGTAATCTTTATCTTTCAAAGCTGAAATGGGAAACAAGGCCACTAGCTCAGAAGGAAAATAGGAGAAAATATGGTAGAGATCTAAAAAATGAAAAGATAATATGACAGCTGAGCAGGAGAATGAGAGAGGGAATGTGAAAGAATTAATGAAGCATAAACTCCTGTAGGAGTCAGGAATTACTGGCATTTCTCTTGAATCTGTACATTCATGCGCTTAGTCGCTTAGTCATGGCCAACTCTTTGCGACCCTATGGACTGTAGCCTGCCAGACTCCTCTGTCCAAGGAGTGTTGCAAGCAAGAATACTGGAGTGGGTTGCCATTTCCTTCTCCATCTGTACATTCGTATCTTTTGCCAAACTTGGGCAACTGTTACTTCTTCAAATACTTCTTCAGACACACCCAGTTCCTCCTCTTCTTCCAGGGCTCCTCTGGTGACAGAAATATTAAGATATTTTGTTACAATCCACAGGTCTCTGCAATTCTGTTCGTTTTTTAAAATGTTCAATTTTCTCTGTGTTGTTCAGAATTTCTACTGTTCTACCTTCAAGTTCACTGATTCTTTCCTCTGTCCTCTCCTTTCTATTGCTGAGAGAACTGTTGAAGCATTTTATATAATGGCTGCTTTAAAATTTTTGTCAGATAAGTCTAATATATGTGTCACCTTGGTATTAGTATCTCTTGATTGTCTTTTCTCATTCAAGTTGAGATTTTCCTGGCTCTTAGCATGTCAAATGACTCTCAACTGAAATCTGAACATTTGGGGTATGATGACATAAGACTCTGGATCTTATTTAAATCTGTTACAGCAGGCCTTCTCTGACACCACCCCAGGGGAGAGACAGAAGGTCCACTCATTCTTGCTACTGCTGCCAGGCCGGGGTAGAAATCCCCACAATGACTCCACTGATGTCACAGGAGTCAGGGAGACCTCATTAATGCCTGGTGCAGAAAGTCCCAGCTCTCTAACTGGCCTTCTTTAACCCTACCTTGGTGGGATGGAAGTGGGTGGCTGGAACACCTCACTATCTCCTAGCATTAAGTGGAAATTTAGACTCTACACTTATACTTTCCAGGCAGGGATATGGGTGAGGCCATAGTTCTTTCTATGGTATTTGGATAGGGTAGAATGGTTATTATCTAAAACTTTTCTGTCTTGCTAAACTGCCCCTTTCCTGGTCCTCATGCTAGAGAAAACAGGGTTTTCTTGGGTTTTTTCAACTTGTACCTATTAACATTTCCAGACTGCTGATTTTTTCAACATCAAGGGTGAGAAAATACGAAACAAAAGGAAAATCCTTGGAACTTATCATTATGTCATTCTTTGGTTCTTGGTAAGACTGCCTTCTTCAGAGTTTTCTTATGTTTGTATGTTGTTTTATATAAAATGTCAGAGCTTTTAACTGTACTTACCATACAAAGAACAGGGCAAAACGATCTTCATTTATTTGTGATTTTAAAAAATTTCCTTTTTCATATTCTATTTCTAAAAGAGTTATCTGCTGTGTTTACTCTGTGTGTTCTTTCTAAGTTTGTCTTTAATTCTGAAATTATTTTAAAATTTTTTCCTAACTTCTATCATCTCCTTTCTGAAATGTTCTAGTTCTGGTTATAATGTTCTTTAATGTCTTTTATAATTTTCTTGTATTTTAGTTTATTTTGGAATATTAAGTTATAATATTTATCAGTTTTGTGAATATATTTTTCTATTATGCTTATATGTTTGAAGGGGTGTTATTCTACTTATTCTTTTCTTTTCTGTAATAACTTTCCATGAGATTTGACCTTGATATTTTTCTGTTGCTGAACTTTAAGTAAAATTACTTTTTCCTGAACTCTTACAGGAGAAGTTTTATTTAGCTAGTTTTTCTTTATTTCTCAGCTCTTTAGCTCCTCTTCTGTTGGTACAGACAGTACTGTACTGTCCAACTATCCTGTATCATACCTGCTGAGGTCTCCTGCAGGTATGATACAGACTGTTATCTGGACTTTTTGAACTTTTCCTAGGCTGTCTCTGTCCTGTTTGATGTGAATTCTATTTCTAGCAGCATTTCCTCAGTTTGGGGCTTTCTCCTACAGAGTCTTTGACTAGTTCATTTTAAGAGTTAATAAGTCAGAATCTGCTCAGCCTCTTCAGATCCTACTACAGATCCCTTGAGCTCATTCCCCTACTAGACTATGCAACGTCTTCCCAATTACAGTTGCTGTTCTCAAAGCAGCTTGCTGAGTTTCCCAGTGGGTTTTTAGGTTTACTGGTGGTGGGCCCACTGCTCCCCTCTGCTTACTGTTACAAAGATACTGACAGCACTTGGTCTCACAGCTGTCAATGGCTTAATTCCACCCATTCGAGTAGATGCCTTTTGTCATAGATGCTGCCCCTGTGTCTTAGTTGTTTTGTGTTTTTTTAAAATTTTATTTATTTACTTACTTTTGGCTGTGCTGGGTCTCTGTTACTGCACAGGCTTTTCTCTACTTGTGGAGAATGGGGGCTACTTTTTACTTGCAGTGCATGGGCTTCTCACCGCAGTGGCTTCTCTTTTTGCAGAGCACAGTCTCTAGGCTGTGCAAGCTTCAGCAGTTGTGGCTCCTGGGCTGTACAACTGTAGAGCACAGGCTCAGTAGTTGTGGCACACAGGCTTAGCTGTTCTGTGGCATGTGGGATCTTCCTGGATCAGGGATTGAACCTGTGTCTCCTGCATTGGCAGGTGGTTTCTTCAGCACTGAGCCATCAGGGAAGCCCTCTGTTTTAATTTTTAATGACTATGTTTGGGGGATTCCTTAAAAAATAGATGCTGATTTTTCACAACACTCATTAGCAGAAAATGTTTACGAAAAGTTTCCAGGGTGCAAAATAAGCACAAGGAATTATTTATAAATTTCTACTCAAAGTCAATCTCCATAGCTAATTCCATTGTGAAAATATATCCTCTCTTCAGGATGAGCAGCATGGAACCAGTAAACAGACCCTGAACCCTGGGAAATATTAGAGAATGACATAATTTCCCCCTAGTAAATTATAAATTCAAGTCACTTAACCTACAGAAATGCTAATTAAATTAAAAGGTAGAGCAATCCCTTATTTATCAAGAATTTACTACATGCACCTGAAGCAAATTATGAGACGGTATATGGAAAAGATGAATTACTCTTTATTACAACAATGAATTCTTTTGGACTCCCTTTTTCAAAAATCTAAGAATATGTCCCCAAAAGTTTAGAATAGAACTGCCAAAATAGTAACAGAGATTTTCTTCAGGAGTGCAATTACTGATGATTTCTTTTCTTTTTACTTATCTCTATTTTAACTATCTTCAAAATGGAAAACTAAGCTTCTTATAAAAATGTTTAAAACAACTTACGCTAGAACCATGTTGTAATCTGAGTGGTTGAACATATATCCGCCAACAACCCACATTATATTTCCATTGACCACAGCTTTGTGAGAGGCTCTGGGGAGCTTTAGGTCAGAATATTCCTCTCGTGTCCAAAATGACTGGTTAGCTGGTACAGGAACTGAACATCCAGGACCTAACAAAACATAACAAATTAGCTTTACAAAATGCAGCTTTCAAATGCAGCATTTCGTGAATTCCCTGGTGGTCCTAATGTTAGGGCTCCACCCTTCCACTGCAGTGGGCACAGGTTAGGGAACTAAGATCCCACATGTCTTGCAGCATGGCCAAAAATAGAAAATTGCTGCATTTCAAGTTTTAGTCATCTAAATAAATATCTAAAGAATACTTATAGTCTTTCCTTTAGCATCTAAATATCAGACAAACTCCTTTAATTTGCACTTTCAATTTACTCAAGGCTAGTGACCAAGGATAATCTCTAATAAAATTTAAAATCACACACTTTCTACTGAAGACCTGACCATATCCAGGTTAGGATTTTTTAGTAATGAAATACTTGCTAAGCAGCTCTCAGAGGAAAGAGTAGACAAAGGAATTATTAATTCAAATGAAAAACTTTATAGAGCTAAAATGTAAAGACTAGTCCTGAATGTGTTATAAACTATCCATTTCCTGGAAAATCAAGAAACTCCATTTCTGAGAGATGTGGTTTCTGTTCCAGCAAATTGGAAGTTAGTCAAATACTTCAATTGTTTAACTCCTCAACATAAGCCAAACTGAATAAGCTAAAGCATTTAAACAAGCATAGTTCTGGAAATTCAAAATAAAAGTGTTCTGAGAAAGGAGTAAATGTATAAAAAATAAATAGCTAAATCAGTAACAGCTGTTAATCACCTACTCCTTGAAGAATTTGCTAAAGGGGTTGTTTAATAATCTTTATCTGCACTAACTGACTACTTTAGGATTCTACTGCATAACAAATTCCAATTTTCTGTGAATTCATTGGAAGTTCCTGTGGAGAGACCATTATTGTCAGCTCTTGTCCCACATCTCAGCTTGGGTCTCTGCTATGTCTTATGGCTGAGACCAAGTTCTCTAAATTCATGAACGAACTGTGAAGAATATTAAAGTGTTTCAAAACTCTATAAAGAGACCACAACCATACATTTATGAAATTCAAAGATTTGTAAGAAGTTGAATAAAGAGATATGAAAACTTAAACGCCTCCTGATATTTGATTAATATAAATGCTACAGATACTAGGAAAAAGTGAATCTACGATTTATTAAGCTAGAAACATTCTGTGGATTAAAAGAAAAAAAAAGAAACAAAGAAAGACATTCTTACCTTGCCACTCTGAGAAGCAGGAGCATCCTCTGACATCACTTGAATTGCAGATGCCTCGATGAGGAAAACCACAGTTATTTACACAGTGAGGAATGTCACATGCTTCACCTTTCCAGTTTTCAGAACATTCACATTGAACAGTGTTGCTGCTATTACTGATCTTACATTCTCCTCGGCCTGAGCAATTATTTGGACACATGTCAAAACTATAAAAATAGAGGATGGAAAATTAAATCAACACAAAGCAACACTGATTAATTTAGCAGAACGTCCTCCTACATAAGGCTTAAGAAATCTCACTATCTAGCCAGTTCACTCACAAGTATAATTGCAGTACTTACCATTCAGCCTAAATGGGGTCACTCAACCCTGCAGAGCTAGGCAAGTAATAAAATAAAATTAAACCTGTTGGATTCTCATAAAAAAAGAGACAAGCTAGCCCACAAATGATAATCATTATAAAACTGCCAAATGCATGCTTACAAGTCTGGACAAGAAAAGGAAAAGACAAACTAACAACAATACACTACCATCCTCATTCCTCTGGATTGTCCCTGAAAGTTTACAGAATTTGTTTAAGATTATTGCACAGACTGGTGTATTGTAAATTTCTTAATAAGCTAACCTACCTATCTCACATAGGAGAAAAGATAAGGGCAGTTTAACTTAATACATGAGTTGTGTTGCATAGCAACATGACTTAATTATATTGACAACACTTTGAAAAGACATAATTCAGATTTTAAAAAGGGGAGATAACAGGATTAGAAGATACTATAAGAGTGTAAGGAACTTAAAACTTTTTTTTAGCAAAGCATGTCAGAAAATCAGGAATCAATTACAAAAACAAGCTAATTAACATTCTTGTGCTGTGCTGTGCTTAGTCGCTCAGTCGTGTGTGACTCTTTGCGACCCCATGGACTGTATCAGCTCCTCTGTCCATGGGGATTCTCTAGGCAAGAGTACTGGAGTCGGTTGCCATGCCCTCCTCCAGGAGATCTTCCCAACCCAGGGATCAAACCCAGGTCTCCTGTGTTGCAGACTGATTCTTTACTGTCTGAGCCACCAGGGAAGCCCAAGAATACTGGAATGGGTGGCCTGTTCCTTCTCTAGGGGATATTCCCAACCCAGGAATCAAATGGGGTCTCTTGCATTCCAAGTGGATTCTTAACTGATTCTACCAGAGAAGCCCAGTTAACATTCATGAAGAAAGTGAAAATGTTAGTTGCTCAGTCATGTCTGACTCTTTGCAACTCCATGGACTATAGACCACTAGGCTCCTCTGTCCCTGGGATTCTCCAGGCAAGAATACTGGAGTGTGTTGCCATTCCCTTCTCCAGGGGATCTTCCCAACCCAGGGACTGAACCCAGGTCTCTGGCAATGCAGGCAGATTCTTTACTGTCTGGGTGTAACATTCATGCCTACACGCAAATGTCAGTTCATGATACATCTATAATAAAATTTTGAAAGTGTCTGTATTCAGTATTTTTATTATCTATGTTATAATTTAAGACAATAAACACACATGCCTACTTTTCAAGCCCAGGCTTGTGATGACCTGCCCAGGCTGCCAAGTCAAAAACCTTGGGTACCTAAAAACTGAATCACCATACTAATCAACATAAGGACAGCTTTAAGCCGTCTTGAAAGTTTACTGAGATCCTGAGAAAATGTGCAAGAAAAAGAACCTAGCATAAAGGTTACACAGGGAGGTCATTAGCTATACCAGGAGTTGTCAAATATATTATGTAAAAGGCCAAAGAATATGCATTTTAGGTTTTGTGCGTCACAGAAGTTCTTATCACAGATCCCACTGCCTATGGAATTTTATGAATTTAAATACTTATGAAAACAAACATTAGAAGGAAAAAAGGGAAAAGACAGAGTGAGTCTCTCTCCTACCACAACAAATTCCAAAAGCTGCTCAGAGTCTGTGGTCTACATTTCCTTTGTCATCAATGGGCCAACCTCTTAGTACATGAAAACCACTAATGTTTGTTAAATTGCACTTAGCCAACTCACACTAATCCAAATCTATCCCCACCAGTAATGCCGAAGAAGCTGAAGTTGAACGGTTCTATGAAGACTACAAACCTTTAGAACTAACACCAAAAAATGTCCTTTTCATTATAGGGGACTATGCAAAGTAGGAAGTCAAAAACACCTGGAATAACAGGCAAATTTGGCCTGAACACGGCGAAGCAGGGCAAAGACTAACAGTTTTCAAAAAATCACTGGTCATAGCAAAACCCTCTTCCAACAACACAAAAAGACTCTAAATGACATACAATGTCAACACGAAATAGATCGAAATCTTTCAGCCAAGATGAGAAGCTCTATACAATCAACAAAAACAAGACAGGAGCTGACTGTGGCTCAACATAACTCCTTATTCCAAATAACTGAATGAAGAAATAGAAAACTACTAACCATTCAGTATGACTAAATCAAATCCCTTATGAAAAGTGGAAGTGAAAAAGATGGGCCTAGATCTGATAATAGAGTGCCTGATGAACTATGAATGAGGTTCGTGACACTGTACAGGAGACAGGATCAAGACCATTCCATAAAAAATGCAAAAACAAAATGCTGTCTGGGAGGCCTTACAAATAGCTGTAAAAAAGAAGCAAAACAAAGAGAAAAGAAAGAAAAAATCTAAATGCAGAGTCAAAAAAAAATAGAGGAAAACAAAATGGGAAAGACTAGGATCTCTTCAAAAATCAGAGATACCAAAGGAACATTTCATGCAAAGATGGGCACGATAAAGACAGAGATGGTGTGGACCTAACAGAAGCAGAAGATATTAAGAAGAGGTGGCAGGAATACACAGAAGAACTGTACAAAAGAGTTTCGACCAGATAATCATGATGATGTAATCACTGACTAGAGCAGACATCTTGGAATGTGAAGTCAAATGGGCCTTAGAAAGCATCACTACGACAAAGCTAGTGGAGGTGATGGAATTCAGTGGAGCTATTCCAGATCCGGAAGATGATGCTGTGAAGTGCTGCACTCAAATCCAAATTTGAAATTCAGCAGTGGCCACAAGATTGGAAAAGGTTGGTTTTATCCAATCCAAAAAACAATCAAGGGTGCTCACTACGAACTGCACTCTCTCACGCTAGTGTTGCTCTCCCGCCGGCTTCAGCATGTGCATGACTTCTGTGTTCAGGCTGGTTAGAGGCAGGGAACCGAGATCAATTGCAACTCCGCTGGTCATGGGCAGGGTTCAGAAAATCTATTTTGCTTTGACTGCAGCCTTTGACTGTATTCACTACTATGATCTGGTGGGCGCACTGATCTCCTTCTGTATGCAGGTCAGGAGCACAGTAGACTGGTCATGGACAACAGACTGGTTCAATAGGGAGTACGTGGCTGCATATTGTCACCATGTTTCTTGGTACATCTGGATGCTGACTGAGAAACACAAGTGGAATCAGATTGCTGGGGAATCAATCCTCAGATATGCAGATGCAGACTCTTTGGCGAGTGAGAGGAACTGCCTCTTGATGAAGTGAGTGGAGAGTGAGGTGGCTTAGCTCACATCAGACGATCTGGCATCTGGTCCCATCACTTCATGGGTGGATGGGGAAACAGTGGAAACAGTGTCGACTTGTTTTCTGGGCTCAAATCACTGCAGATGGTGACTGCGTCTGAATTAGCGCACCTGGGGAAGTATGACAACCTAGATAGCATATTCAAGCAGAGACATACTTAAAGGTTCGCCTAGTCGGCTTGGTCTCCTGTGGTCTGTTGGATGTGGGCTGGACGGGAGGCGGCGCGGAATTGATGCTTTTGAACTGTGGTGTTGGAGAGACTCTTGGGTCCTTGGACTGCAGGAGATCAACAGTCCATTCTGGGGATCTCTGGATTTCTTTGGGATGATGCAGCTGAAACTCAGTATTTTGGCCCCTCGCGGGTTGACTCATTGGGAAGACTCTGTGCTGGGGGGATTGAGGGCAGGAGGAGAAGGGGACGACAGAGGATGAGATGGCTGGATGGCATCACTGACTCGATGGGTATGGTCTGGGTGACCTCCGGGAGCTGGTGATGGACAGGGAGGCCTGGCGTGCTGCGGTTCATGGGGTCGCAAAGAGTCGGACACGACTGAGCGACTGATCTGATTTGATCTGACCAATGTTTTTATCCATTAGCGGGAATGGAGAAGCCCCTCTTTTTCAGGAGAAACTCAACAGCAGCAAGACCTGGGTTGCAACTGCTGTCCCACAACTTTGACAATTTACTTTACCTTTTCCTGCCAGTTTCTTCATTTATAAAAGAAGTAGAAAAACAGTGTATCTGGTTTTTAAAAGAACTTTAAATGAGAAAATTCATGCAAACTGCTAGCACAATGCCTGGCACAATATAAACCTTCAATATGTTAGTCATTATTATTGTTAAAACAAAGTATACAGTCTTCTGAAAAAATCACAAATATTAAACTTAAATATCTTACTTGTAAGTGATATTAAATCCAGTCAAGTTATAAGCAGCATCACTAAAAAAATGCAGCAGGGCATAACCTGATGTGGCAACAACCTCTGGGACAGTCTCATTGCCGTCTCTCTCAGGAACAATAAGGCCGCTGAAATGAAAACACATGTCTTATAAAGGGAAGCACGAGAAGAGACACATCATACGGTGACGGACCCAAGTTCAACCAGATTTCACTCTTATAATTTGAAAAGTCACTGCTAGGAAGAAAGGTAAATTCCTATGATAAACGCACAGGAACAGATCTGAATCTTTTGCTAGGCTCTCCTCTATTCTAGGGTGTATTTCTAACGAGATTTGAAATCAGTGACCCTACTCTTTTTTTAGTAAAATTTTTTATAATATGCCTCTGAAAAACTGAGTAAACCTCTACAATCACAAAATGTAACAAACTTTATTAGCTGATGGATACTAAACATATACCACGAAAGACATGAGAACTAAAAATAGAAATAAAAGTCTGATATACAAACACCCATAATCACAATACTATTAGCATTCTGATGTATTTTATTTGCCTAACTGATGCCATATTACACCTTATATTCTATTTTTCTAAGTAACAGTCCATAGTCTTTCTACGTCTCTAACTCCCTCAGAGCTTTTAGAACCTTACTCAGAGCTCAGCACACAATAGAACCTGTTGGGTCTTTGTAAAGAGAAAGAACTACTGAGTCCAAGGGTCTAAATGACGGTTTTAAAGCTCTCAATCCATATACCAACTTGCTTTCCAGAAGAGAGATGCTGACTCGAAATCCTACCAAGACACCTCATCCTGACAACAAGGAGGATTCAGTTTAGTTCAGTTCAGTTGCTCAGTAAAGTCTGACTCTTTGCGACCCCATGAAACGCAGCACATCAGGCCTCCCTGTCCATCACCAACTCCCGGAGTCCACCCAAACCCACATCCATCAAGTCGGTGATGCCATCCAGCCATCTCATCCTCCGTTGTCCCCTTCTCCTCCTGCCCTCAATCTTTCCCAGCATCAGGGTCTTTTCCAATGAGTCAGCTCTTCACATCAGGTGGCCAAAGTATTGGAGTTTCAGCTTCAAAATCAGTCCTTCCATTGAACACCAGGACTGATCTTTAGGATGGACTGGTTGGATCTCCTTTCAGTCCAAGGGACTCTCAAGAGTCTTCTTCGACACCACAGTTCAAAAACATCAATTCTTCAGAGCTCAGCTTTCTTCACAGTCCAACTCTCACATCCAGACATGACCACTGGAAAAACCATAGCCTTGACTAGACAGACCTTTGTTGGCAAAGTAATGTCTCTGCTTTTGAATATGCTATCTAGGTTGGTCATACCTTTCCTTCCAAGGAGTAAGCGTCTTTTAATTTCATGGCTGCAATCACCATCTGCAGTGATTTTGGAGCCCCCCAAAATAAAGTCTGATACTGTTTCCCCATCTATTTGCCATTAAGTGATGGGACCGGATGCCATGATCTTAGTTTTCTGAATGTTGAGCTTTAAGCCAACTTTTTCTCTCTCCTCTTTCACTTTCATCAAGAGGCTCTTTAGTTCTTCTTCACTTTCTGCCATACGAATGGTGTCATCTGCATATTTAGCTTGGCTAGTTTAATATATGAAAGTGATCTTTTTAAATATGTTTTTGAGCTTTTCTTATGCTCCTGAGTTTGATTTTTCCTATGTTTACCCTCCATCTTTTGCTTTTCTTCATATGCTCATATCTTTTGCCCAGTTATCATTCAGTTCCACCATAATCTCATTCAGAAAAAGCCTAACTCATCAGGCCCTGTGTAATCTGTTCCACACACACAACCCCATCCCATGAACAAACATCTCATCTATTACAGATGGTCCCCAACTTATGGATGGTTCAATTTAAAATCTTTTGACTATAATTTTTTGACTTACAATGGTACAAAAGGAACTCATTTTCAGTAGAAACTGTACTTAGAATTTTGAGTTTTTACTTTCTCCCAGGCTAGTGATATGCTGTATGATACTCTTTCATGATGCTAGGAACCGGCACAGAGCTGCAGCCCTCAGTCAGCCACATGATCACAAGGGTAAACAATTACTCTGTACCCAGACAACCATTCTGCTTATCACTTTCAGTACAGTATCAATAAATTACATGAGACAGTCAACATTAATTATAAAATAGGCTTTGTGTTAGATGACTTTCCTAACTAATGTAATTGTTCTAGCACATTTAAAGTGGGCGAGGCTAGCTATGTTGTTCAGTAGGTGAGATGTATTAAATGTATTAAAATATTTTCAGCCTACGATGGGTTTATCAGGATGTAATCCCATCATATGCTAAAGAAGATTTGTACTTTCTTCCTTTCACTCGCTCGACCCCAGACATGCTAGCTTCTTTTCTTTCCTAGAGCACACATTTTGGGGCCTATGATTGTCTTAAATGCTCATTCATTATGACCTAACAATTCTATTTCTTAGTAGAAGAAACACTTGCTCATGTACACAAAGACAAATATATAAGAATCCTCACTATAGCACTATTCAGAATGAGAACAGGTTGAAACCACATAAATGGTCATTCAGGAGCTGGATGAATGAGTCATTACATACGTGGAGGTCTCTAGGACTAAGAGGCACTCATCAAGCCATTCTGATGAGTAGGAAAAAAAAAATCAAGCACTAAGACAACAGGCCTAGTGTATGTGTACATTTATGTGTATTTAATAAGTGCATATAAAAATGAATGGAAGAGCATATAAGCAGGGTGTGAGGAGGAAGAAGGGACAGGATGCTTATTCAACAAGTTTTTAATATGAAGGCAGAACTCTAGGAATCCAATGACCCTGAAGGTGCTCTGCTGCTGCTACTGCTGCTAAGTCGCTCCAGTCGTGTCCGACTCTGTGAGACCCCAGAGATGGACGAGCTCCCCGTCCCTGGGATTCTCCAGGCAAGAACACTAGAGTGGGTTGCCATTTCCTTCTCCAATGCATGAAAGTGAAAAGTGAAAGTGAAGTCGCTCAGTCGTGTCTGACTCTGTGCGACCCCATGGACTGCAGCCTATTAGGCTCCTCCACCCATGGGATTTTCCAGGCAAGAGTACTGGAGTGGGTTGCCATTGCCTTCTCTGAAGGTGTTCTAGGGGTTGCAAAATAGTGAACCATTTTCTACTATGTATTCAACTGACAAATACTAAGTACTTACTACAAGTAAGCCACTGTTCTAGGTACAGTGAAGATGTCTCTGCCCTTACTGGAGTTCACCTCTCAGAGAAAGAATAAATAAGCCTAGATAATCAGTCCCCTGTGCCTGGCCCACAGGTGTATATACATAATGTCAGGCAGAGGTAAAGGCTATAAACAGAAATAAAACAGCAAAAGAACAGAAAGTGCTACTTTAAAAAGGGCATTTAGGGAAGGACTCTTGGAAGAACTGACATTTGATCACAGACCTAAATAAAGGTTTCAGGCATTACCATGCTTTCATCAGTTTTATACTCCAGAACTCTAAAACACTGAGGGATAAGTACTTTAACAAGTAGGATCACCCAGAAAAAGGCAAGTCAAAAGCAACCTTGGCATAACAAACACTGGCACAGGAAAAGTCTGGGGGCTTCAGTCACAAGTTGGACACTCTCTGTTATTCTACTATGAATTTTAAGATCACAAGAGATGTGAACTCCGATTCTTGTTCCAAAAGCCTAGGCATGCTATTAACATCTCTGAGCCTTAGCTTCCTCAAAAGCACAATGAAAGAAATTCTATCTACCTCACAACCAAGTAATGAGAACCAAACTGTTAAAACAAGTAAAGTGTTTAAATAGCGTCTCACACTAGTAGGTGCCCAGTAAGAGATGGCTTCTAGTACTTATTATTTATATGGTGGGGACATGTATAGAATGAATGACTGAATGGGTGGTGGGAGAAAGGATGGAGAGCCACAGAAGGAGAGGGACTAGATGACCACATTGCTGAAGGGCATCAGCTTCCCTTCCCTACTGTCAGAGAGACTCAGGCATTTGCTTCTTTTCACTTCAACAACTTGAAACTGTGACAGTTTTGGAATGTGCTTTCTCCCAGTGTGAAAATAAAATTGGTTTATGACCAAAAAATAGGGGCTTCCCTGATAGCTCAGTTGGTAAAGAATCCGCCTACAATGCAGGAGACCCTAGTTCAATTCCTGGGTCAGGAAGATCTCCTGGAGAAGGGATAGGCTACCCACTCCAGTATTCCTGGGCTTCCCTGTGGCTCAGCTGATAAAGAATCCACCTGCAATGTGGGAGACCTGGGTTCGATCCCTGGGTTGGGAAAATATCCTGGAGAAGGGAAAGGCTACCCACTCCAATATTCTGGCCTGAAGAATTCCATGGACTATAAAGCAAAGAACTGGACATGACTGAGCAACTTTCACTTTTATACAAAAATAAACTTTTACAGAAAAAAGGAATACAAACATCAACCCAGTGTGCAAGGCAATAGAAAGTGTGTGGGTGAGAAAGTGATGATGCAGGTGGGCCATTCAACTGTGACTCAGAGCTGCCTCCACCTCCCTGTCCCCTGCCCCTAGGTAGGTGAATAACTGCAGACTCAGCTTAGGCTGCAGCCAGCAGTTCAACTTGAGAATCAAGAACTGCTTGCCCTGGGGTTCTTCATAATCTTATATTTTAAACACAGAGTACCACTGTTCAGAACCATTTTTGAAAATCACTGAACTAAAGATACTGTCTTAATTCAACATAACTCTCCCAGACAGACATGGATTCTCTAAACACACCTGGGGCACAACCTGACTTTGCCAACTACAGTGTGTAAGTTTACTAGTAATCCTCAGTTGTTGTTTTCCTTCTTTTAAATATTTATTAGTTTGTTTCTTTTTGGCTGTGTCAGGTCTTGGTCACTGCACTTCCGCTCTTTGTTGTGGCACATGGGCTTCTTTCTAGTTGTGGTGTGCAGGCTTAGCTGCCCCGAGGCATGTGAGATTTTAGTTTCCTGACCAGGGATCAAACCCACGTCCCCTGCACTGGAAGGCAGATTCTTAACCACTGGACCCCCAGGAAGTCCCAGTAATCCTCAGTCAGACACACCCGTCTGCTTGTAAAACACTACACTCAAGGACAGGCAGATGTGGAAGGTAAGCCAGATTCTTAAAGTCAGGGATAGTACTCTTGCCTGGAAAATCCCATGGACAGAGGAGCCTGGTAGGCTGCAGTCCATGGGGTCGCTAAGCGTCGGAAATGACTGAGCAACTTCACTTTCACTTTTCACTTTCATGCATTGGAGAAGGAAATGGCAACCCACTCCAGTGTTCTTGCCTGGAGAATCCCAGGGACGGGGGAGCCTGGTGGGCTGCCGTCTATGGGGTCGCACAGAGTCGGACACGACTGAAGTCACTCAGCAGTAGCAGCAGCAGGAGTCAGGGGGTGGGGCCAGACAACATCTATACTTCTGACTGGTGAAGGAAGATCTACAATCACAAAAGAGATTTGACTTGCCACAGTCCAACCATGATTTCAACACGGTGTTGGACACAAAGACTGACTCCTGCTTTCACAAGACTTCCTCTAACAGCTCTTCATCACAGTCTAAACAACTGCCTCATCAATATTTGACTTTCTTAAAAACAACAACAAAAACTTCTAAAAGGAATAAGAATGTTCTCAGAGAGGAAAACTATTCTCCCTGCTGCATCACTACTACTACCTCTTCGTCTCCCTCCCAAAAGATGTGAAGAGCTGGCAGGTGTTCCACACAGGAGCTACACTTTCACATTTGTTGACGTGAATGCACCACAAAATCATGTTGTACAACTGGATGAGAGTTGCTCCAGTGGTTCTCAAATTTGCCAAGTAGTGGAACTCTGTTTGTTAAACAAACTTTATTCAGAACTTCAACATATAAAAGATAAATGTGATCAACCAGTTCAGTATCCAACTCAACTTGATGGTTTGCAATACACACAGCAAAAACACAGTACACCACCTTCGGTTTAGGCTTCAGAAGCTGAGGAGCAGAACACTTAAATGACCTGTTCAGACTCATGAAGAGATCTGGGCAGAACTCAGATTAGAAGTCCACATCTTCTGAATCCTGTGTGGCTCTCCTTTTCCTTATTTGGCTGAACAATCTGCCGCCAAGCTCACTCTGTTCTGGTCCCCACAGCACATTACACTGGTTTGATTCCTCTACCCAAAGTCCTCCTGACCCAACGGCACTCCTCAGCATCCCATCTTTGTGAAAGTGCCTTATGACTAACAGTTCTTTTCACGTTCTTTGGTATGTCAGTGCTTCCAGGGTTCTGTGTTTCAGGGAAATTTCAATTATTAAACATACATTGTCTCACTGTGATTTTAGAAAATGCACACTCAAATATGTCATAAGTTAAATTTTAACACAATCAATAATAAATTTATACCTGTCAGTAAATAAACTATTTTTTTTAATAGAAACTTAAAAATCCTCCTATTGTCTGTACATTTACTTTGGCTTCTCTCAAAAGTCAATGACTAAAACAGTTACACCCTTCTGTTTATTTGTTGCTGCTACTAGTTCACATGTCTGCTCATTAAATACACAGTCAGGTGAACTATACGGTTATGCAAACCCACTTGGCAGATGTTCCCACAGAGCTACTGGCAAGCTCATTCAAAGTGCCTGGCACACAGAAGGGACTCCATGAATTTTAATTAACAAATGCAGTTACCAAGTGAACCTTCAACATGTTCAACATATACTATTATCATGACAGCATCATACTATAGATATAATAGTTTTTGTGCCTGTGTTAAAGTCTGGCGTGCTTCTTGCTATAATACAAGGTATGAGTCAAATTCTGGGATAAAGATAGATATGTCCAACATGCGGCCAATGATATTTTAATGCTTACTAGCATAGCCTATCCACCCTGTTCTTTGGTCCTCTAAGTGAATCTCTGAAACCCAGAAAATGACCTTGGTTCTCAGTTCAAAGATATATTGGAGAGATTTCTAAGCCAAAGGGAGTGGAGAAATACAAGGGTACATTAGTCCTCTGACCT
This sequence comes from Tragelaphus eurycerus, assembly GCA_935064755.1. Classification (NCBI taxonomy): domain Eukaryota; kingdom Metazoa; phylum Chordata; class Mammalia; order Artiodactyla; family Bovidae; genus Tragelaphus; species Tragelaphus eurycerus. Next base: position 131,072 of record CAKXYN010000282.1, on the reverse strand, counting down.
CATCTGTCCTTTGCCTTTTCATGTTTGGCTTCTCGCCTTCTGTTATCTCCTCATTCACATGAGACATCAACCAGCCCCACGTGAGGAATACAAAAAATATTGTTAAATTGATTTCTTTTAAAGTCAGAGAACTAAAATATTTGAGGGGAAGAAATCAAGAAAGTCAGCTATAGATGAAAAACTGACAACTATGACTCTGCTGCTGCTAAGTCACTTCAGTCGTGTCTGACTCTGTGCGACCTCATAGACAGCAGCCCACCAGGCTCCCCCATCCCTAGGATTCTCCAGGCAAGAACACTGGAGTGGGTTGCCATTTCCTTCTTCAATGCATGAAAGTGAAAAGTGAAAGTGAAGTCGCTCAGTCATGTCCGACTCCTTGCGACCCCATGAACTGCAGCCTACCAGGCTCCTCCATCCATGGGATTTTCCAGGCAAGAACACTGGAGTGGGGTGCCATTGCCTTCTCCATGACTCTCTAAGGATATGCATTTCAGAAAACATATTTTAAAAATCCTCTGTAGAGTAAAAGGAAGAAAACTAGACCAGTTTTGAATTCACATGTGGTCAAAAATATGATAAATAACACAGCTATTGACTGTTGATACAAAGTAAAATGCCAAAACAATTCAGAATACCCCATATATTTGGTGTTAAACTGTTTAACTACAAACACAGAATATACTTTTTGAAAAAAAAATCACAACACATAACTGGAATGTTTCTCATTCTCCACCGATAACCACTGCTCATTTATGTATATTCTTCCAAAACTTTTTCCTCATCCATGTTAAGGTATTTACATAATTACATACCACACATTCACACAACTACATATGAATACAACAAATAATTCCTGAATGCCTATGCAATGAGGAACACAACAAGGATCAAAATGAACATGATTCCTGATTTAATTTTTTAACAGAAATATTATTAGTCAATATATTACAAAACATTTTCAGATGTATACTTTACCACCACCACAAGAAGCAGGTAAACTTGATACTACTATCACAATTTTATAGATCAGGAAACTAAAAAGAGAGCATTTTGTCCCCCAAAGTTACTCAGTAGTCACAGGCAACAAAGTCAGGACTAGCACACAACTGACAGGACTCCATAACTAGTACTCTTTACATGAAAATGTTTTAAGTGATAAAAAGGTGAATCCAGTAAGAATACAGTCTAGGAGATACATGAATTCAGAAATCAAATAATGGTTAATTAGTATTTATATGACTGAGCTTACCTAAAGGCAGCAACTAGGGGTGCATAAATTGAGTCCCCGTCATAAACATATAAATGGTCCCAACTACACTCTGTAGCAAAATGATTGAAACGAAGTCTCATTATTCTATTTGGCCTGAAAAGAACAGAAAAAAGTAATTTATATTAATCATCATCACTCCCAAACATTTGAGAAAAAACAGTTTTTCAAAGACTCTATAGAGAAAAGAAATTAATAGTACAAAATCAGCACTCTTTCACTTGTCAAAGATTTCCTTAGTACTTTCTATGTGCAAAAGATCACCAAACATACAATGGTAAACAAAATATACACGGTCTATGCATCTTGGACCTTATAGTCACCATTCTTTACCAATTCATTAGCCCTTCTTAGTCAACTTAAGACTCCATACTACTACATTTCACAAACATACCTGCCAATCCTCTAAACTCACCTGCCCCTCTGCCTTTTCATGCAACTCCCTGGAAAATCCCCAATCTAGAGAAAAAAGTTTATCTGCTTTGATCTAGACTGAATCAGAGGAAAAAAGCCATGCTGGAAAAAGTCACACCACTGGGTAGGCTGGTTCCAGTACTGGTGCTCTGATTCTGCCAGCTATTGTCCTAATTAGCTTTCAAGTACTATTTCAAACCACTCAGCCCCATCTACCTGCTTATGCTCAGCATGCAGACAAAATTTCCTCAAATTCCTGTTTTCCAAAATAGGTACACACCTATCTACTTTTCCTTTTATCTCTGAAATATTTAAGATCTCCCTCTCTTCTGAAACTTCCACACCCACACTTAAATCTCTTTAAGTATCACATATCTTATAAAAAACAACAAAACAAAAAAACTTCAAATCCCAAATCTCCTTCCAGCTACTAATGCACCTGTCCCTTTCTCCACTGAAATGCCACAGAAGACTTTGCTTTTCTCAAATTCTTCATATCCCACTCTTCATTCTCCAACCTGGCTTTAGCACAAATACTCTATTAAAAAGTTCTTGGTACTATCAACACCATCTATATCTTGGTGATTTCTAACTATAAGTCTCCAGCCTGAATCTTTTGTCTACTTCATATTTTGTGTCTAACTAACATCCCTAATCAAACATCTAAATAAATACATAAACAAGTTAACTCACATGGCAATGAATACTGCAAAGAAATTAAAGGAATGTGATGTATTAATAGTAGTACAAGTGGTGGGGAAATACTCCAGAAAGTTTTGGAAAAGATTAAAATAGTGAGAGGTAAGCCATGTGAAATGTTGGAAGAGACAATGTTTCAGACTGAGAGAACAACAATCTTAAAGTCTTAAGACTTAAGACGTTGATGTGTCCAAGCAACATGAAGAAAGTCAGCATGTGTGAAACAGCAAACAGAAGAAGCCACATGAGATAAGAAGTGAGTGAGAAGTGCGCAAGGGACAAAGGTAAAAATGAGCTGGAGGCCAATTTCAAGGCTTTTACAGTGGCCCAGGAGAAGAGAGGATGGTTGGTGGTTCTTACAATAACTGTAGAGTTGAAAATGAAAGGGAAAGCATGGGTCCTACTACTAATGGAAAGAAAGGTACCTGCTGACTGGTAACACCTACCATGGAACTGTTAGGTTAGCAAGAAATAAACTTCTACAGATTAAACCACTAAAAATAATAATGAATAAATAAGCTAACCAACAAACATATAAAAGGGGCTATCCAAATCTCCTGCCTTCCCTGCTACCTATTCAAGTGAAATTTTCTTTACATACTTCAACCATGATAAAATATTCTGTTTTCTAACTATTACAATCAAAAATATACAAATTTCTGGTATGTACAATTCATCTGCAAATCAACACAAATTTTAAAATTAACACTGAAGATTAAGAAAAAAAAATTTTTTTGTTGTTGTTGTTCGGTTGCTAAGTCGTGTCTGACTCTTTGTGATCCAATGGACTGCAGCACACCAGGCTCCTCTGTCCTCCACTATCTCCCAGAGTTTGCTCAAATTCATGTCCATTAAGTCGGTGATAGAGAAGGAAACGGCAACCCACTCCAGTATTCTTGCTTGGAGAATCCCATGGACAGAGGAGCCTGATGGGCCGTGGTCCATGGGGTCACAGAGAGTCGGACAAGACAGAAGTGACTGAGCACGCAAGTCGGTGATGCTTTCTAACCATCTCATCCTTTGCTGTCCCCTTCTCATTTTGCCTTCAATCTTTCCCAGCATCAGGGTCTTTTCCAAGGAGTTGGCTCTTCACATCATGTAGGCAAAGTATTGGAGCTTCAGCTAATCAAATTCACTTGTGAAAGAAAAGTTTATCAAATAAAAAATATTTTAAGTTGATATAGACTGTTAATTTTACTTGTTGGGAAAGTAATCTCACAATGAGCTCTATCTTAAAAAAGAAAAAAAAAGTCATTATTACTTACTGTCCTTCAATGAGCCATGTGCATTTTGTTTTATATTTATAATTTCCAGGTCCATCTGTTATAAATCCAGAAGATCCAGTTAGTCTGTAATTAAATAAAGTTCAAACTCATCAAAATTTAATGTATTAATAATATCCTTCTTAATTCTCAATACAATCCAAGTGGGTACATTGATATATATTATGGCCAAAAGAAAATGACTGGATAGTTATTTCATTCAGATTACACAAATCTGGATGAAACAAAATCTAGTCATATACTTAAGAAAAGGGGATACAAATATACGAAAATCAAAAGGAATGAACAAAAACACCAAAATTTTTCCAGCTAAGATGGGAAAATCACATTTTGCACTATAAAAATGGCCACAAGAAGTTACTTATAAGTTGGTTTTTAAAAAATAAGGCCACACAGTTACCATTACAAGAAAAATGTGCTAATACAATAAATATGCTGTGGCCAGCATAACTGTGATGGGCAAGCACATTAATCCACAGCACCCAACAGCTGAGGTGGCAACCCACTGCATTCCATTAGCAATATACATCAGCACCTACTCCCCACACACATGCCAAGCTTGGAAGTTTATCAATATTTTTAGGTCTTGTCAATGATAGGCACATCCTAGTATCTCATTAATATTTTTACTGGTACTAATGCTAACATATGAGTTTTTTCTTGTATGTTTTGATCATCTGCATTTTCTCCTTTGCAAATTAAGATTCCATATTCTTTACCTATTTTGCTACCAAGTTGTTGTCATTGTTGTTCAGTCACTAAGTGGTGACTGTTTCTTTGCAACACCAGGAACTGCAGCATGCCAGGCTTCTCTGTCCTTCACTATCTCCCTGAGTTTGCTCAAACTCATGTCCATTGAGCCAATGATATCACCCAATCATCTCATTCTGTCACCCCCTTTTCCTCTTACCCACAATCTTTCCCAGCATCAAGGTCTTTTCCAATGAATTCACTCCTTGCATCACATTTAAGAGCTCTTTTTATATCAAAGAGCTCGCATTTGTATGGTAAATGTACTATAAATATATTTCCTCAGTTTATTTTTTCTTTATACTTTGTGTCTACTATTTTTTGCTTTTAGAAAATTTTAGTATATAAGAAGGATGCTATCTTTCCTAATAGCTGTTTCCAGATCACTTTTCCTCCCTATTCCATCAACAATGTCAGCTTTTCTGAAACAGATGCTCTCTTCTGGATCTGCCTTCCTTACTTTCTGAGTCACCTACTGACACACCAATTACTCCTCTTCCTACTCAAAATATCAGCATCTATTTCACTAACCTCCACTCAACCATAATAAAGATGTTCCACCCAAAGCCCACCAACTCTGTATTTTAACTTCACCATTAACAATCTTTTCCTCTACCCTAGTTACCAACTCTTTTCAGACCTGCTGTTAGGAGTAAAAGCTCTACCACCAAAATCTCTATTTAAGGTGACCTAGGCAATGGCACCCCACCCCAGTACTTTTGCCTGGAGATCCCATGGACGGGAATCTCAGTCCATGGGGTCGCTGTTGGACACGACTGAGCGACTTCACTTTCACTTTTCACTTTCATCATTGGAAAGGAATGGCAACCCACTCCAGTGTTCTTGCCTGGAGAATCCCAGGGACGGGGGAGCCTGGTGGGCTGACGTCTATGGGGTCGCACGGTCGGACACGACTGAAGCGACTTAGCAGCAGCAGCAGCACACTCTGATGACCATTTCTGCTTTCTCTAGTTCATTTAGCCTGGCTCCCCCTCTCCAGTGAATCTCCAGCCCCAGAGATCACAATCCACAAACTCTTCATGTTCATCACTCACACATTCCACTTTCCAACTTACCTAGTTATGATTCCTGGGTCCATCACAAATATCATCCCCTGAAAATCCCTTGACGTCTCTGCATTCTCTCTCTTGCTGTACTTGCCTGATATAAATGTCTCTGTGTCTTATTTCCCAACATCCATCTCATTTCCAAAATGTCAGTCTAAGCCAGTCATGATTTCCTGTGCTCTTGTGCCAACTAGAAATGTGTATCAGTTAAGTTCTAATGTAATTCACAGAAAAACCTAAATAGTAATGACTTTAACCAAGATATAAAGCCCAAACGTAAGCAACCCAGAGGACATAAAGCATTTCTATGATCATTAGGGACCTTCAATCTTGTTGCTCTTGTCCTCCTCATGTGCTTCCACCTCATAATCCAAGATGGCTGCACAAACTCCAGTTATCTCCTTATTCTACTCAGCAGGAAGGAGTTGCAAGGAAACAAGGTACATAACCCCTTTCCTCTAAGTCAAAAATGACCAATCAACTTACCCTCTAGCCAAAACTTAGACATACCTAAGTGTACAGGGAGGCTGAGAAATAGAGCCATTATCTCAGATGACCATGTATATACTCAGTGAAAAATCAAGACTCTTTACTGAAGAGGAGAAAGGCTATTATTTGGGTCACAGCATGTAATCTAATCTTAGATGTGAGGGGAAGTCTGATGGAAGGCTTCTAGGAAATATTTCCTCATTCCTACCAAAGACAGTATGGTAGATAGGAAGCTATGCCGCCTAGACCTCCTCTTCAAGAAAAGACTTGTTGCCAGTTGCAGAAGGGATTGTGGTCCACAGACAGCATCCAGATGTTAGTTCCATCAGGAGTTGCCTTACCTCAGGCCATGCCCCTCCAAGTATAGTCCATCCTAGAATGGATAGAAAGGCTAGGCATTTTTCAATTTGACACAGGCCAACTCTGGCAAGCAATCATTACTCCAGAGCTCTCTTTTGTCAGGCCTGCATCTGAAACTCAACTTCTTCCTTTGCCCAATTCTGCTTCCTGCCCCTTCCTCACCTAGATGTTATACTTAACTTGTACTTCAAACTTCATCTCAGCAAATGCTTTTAAGAAACCCAACCTGTGACAGAAATCCTAAGAGAAAGACCAGCCTTTTTCCACTGGACTTCGCTGTGTTCGGATTTTAATTTAGTCATCATGCCAGGATTTTAATTTAGTCATCATGCCATGAGCCAGAATACAAAGCCAGCACCAAGGGTGACAAATCAAAGGTGAGTGCAAAGGTCCCTGAAGAATCGTACAAAACAACCACAGAGACCACCCCAATTTTATAGGTAAATAAATTTCCCACTAGCTCAGTTTTGTGGTATTCTACTATACTTTGCTCCTAAGAGTTTCTACAGACTTCACATGGACATGTTCAGCTATTTGCAAATATACATCACTTTTGGAAAAAGATTATTTTATTTTAAATATTTACTTTGTATCTTTAAACATATATTTACATAATTTTACAGATAATGAATAGATGTGATCAGACAGGCTTTTTAGGGTCAACTAAAGGACAATTCTCCTTTTTTTTCCTTTACTGCTCTCTGCAGGTACTTCCTCCTTCTCCCCACCAAGATAAACATTTAACCACCTCAGCAAGCATTCTTCTTTTTTTCTTCATACTTACAAGTCCCTGACAAGAATGTCCCTGATGAGTAGCCTCTGATGGTTCTCTTAAATCACTTTTGGTTATACAAATTATTATTACACTAATCTTCTTATAGCGTCCTCTTCTTCATTCAACAAAACTTTGTGGGAAATGCTCCAAAATATTGGGAACTGGTTTAATTCATGTAGCATAAATTCTACCCTACAACATATAATTTTTTTTCTGCCTTTCTCCGACTTTCTCATTTTGTTTTCAGTTGGTTGACAGCATGTATGTTGCTGCAGTAAATATCCCTATAATGTGACCTTACTTTTGCTTTTATTTCTAAGGAAATAATCTTAGGAGGAGGACTACCAGACCAAAAGAAATATGAATTTTAATTGTTGACCAGGCTGCAAATTATTTTCCAAAAGACTATTATAACAATTCACATTTGCACCAGTGATAAACAGAAATATTCTATTCTCTACATCCCTTCTGTATTAGGTGTTGTTTCCTTTAAATTTTACTAGTTTTTAATTCAAAATTCCCTGTATTCTAGTAAATGGCCTGCAACTGGTTACTAAAAACATAAAGAGATGTGAAAGGGGAAGGCCAGGAATATTAACCTAAAATTTCAGGTCTAATTTTTCAGTACAATTAGTGGTCTAGGTATGGACTCTGGACTCTGGTACTTCCCATGTCTTTACCAGCAGCAACACAAAAGCATCAAACTGAAACACAGACATTTTAACAACACAAGACCAGAAACTTAAAAGCATTAACTCCTTGCTATTACTAATTTTCCCATTTAAGAATACACAGAGGGCAATTCTGCGATGGAAATGAATACAGGGAAAATAGGGGAATCCTCTATAGGAGGCAGGTTTCAAAGGAATAATCTTGTAACTTGTAAACCATGCCAAACAGTTTGTGGCCCCATGGACTACAGCTTGCCAGGCTTCTCTGTCCATGGGATTTCCCAGGCAAGAATACTGGAGTGGAATGTCACTTCCTTCTCCAGGGGATCTTCCTGACCCAGGGATCAAAACTCTGTCTCCTGCACTGCAGGCAGATTCTTTACTGCTGAACCACAATGGAAACCTCATCTTGTAACTATTTCTTTCTAACTTATTTGTATTATTATTACAAGACAATATGGCATGTAAAACCTCAACTTTTTTCATCTGTTAAAAATTTTCTTGGGACTTTCCTGGTAGTCCAATAGTTAAGAATCTGCTTTCCAACACAGAGGATGTGCGTTTGATCCTTGGTCAGAGAACTAAGATCCCACATGCCATGAGACTACTAAGCCCACAGGCCACAACCACTGAGCCCACGCACCCCCCCCACAAGAGAAGGCCGCACGTGGTGCAGGTAGAGAAAGCCAGAGCACCAAAACAAAGGCCCCGTGCAGCCAAAAATAAATAATACCATGTTCATCTTTCCAAGGGAAATCTTACACTCCAGAAAGACATTACTTAACAAAGTTGGGACTACTTAGGAAATGTTCCTGGGCCTATATGTTTATTAAACTAGTTGAATTAATCTCTTAAAAAAGAGAAAATGGTTTTCTTTATGGTCAAGTACCTTGAACATAAATTGATCAAATTTCCTTGGATATTTGAAAAAGAAAGCTATTGTACCAATGTATACTTATGGATGTGTTGTTGTTGCTGTTTAGTCACTAAATCATGTCCGACTCCTTTGAAAACCCACGGACTATACGCCGCCAGGCTCCTCTGTCCAGGGGATTTCCCACGCAAGGATACTGGAATGGGTTGCCATTTCCTTCTCCAGGGAATCTTCCCGACCTAGGGATTGAACACATGTCTACTGCATTGGCAGGTGGATTCTTTACCACTGAGCCACCAGGGAAGCCTGTATTTATATATACACAAACATAATTAAGTTTACTGAATGCACTATTCAATTTCCTTTATATTGTTTATAAAATATCTACCAAATCTAATTCAGATGCATGTATACTGAAATGAGGTACCATGACTGCTCCATCACTGACATTTCTCATTTTTTTTTGGCTTTCTGTATTTATTTAGCCATACAAGCTTACAACCATGAGACCTTCATAAATTATGCCTAATAATTCATTTAACTTATTTGATGCTCAAATTCCACTTTGTCTATAACTACTGATTTTTCTTTATTTTCCTGGGCCTTAAATATTTACTCAACTCCTTATTTTTTATGTTTCTTTACATTGTGTTGACCAAAAAGTTTGTTTAGTTTTTTCCATAAGATGGCTCTGGTAGTGCTCAGTTGTCTTTACCTTCATTCAAAACAATTGTGTAGGACTGTATTGTGACAACTGTAATATCAGTGTGCATTTTTTTAAAAATGCAGAAAAATCAGTGAATTGTTGTGTAGCAATTTTAATACTGAAGATGGAAGAAAAAACAACACTCTCAGCATATTATGCTTTATTATTTCAAGAAAGGTAAAAATGTAAGTGAAATGCAAAAAAAGATTTGTGTAATGTCTGGGAAAGGTGCTGTGACTGATAGAATGTACTAAAAGTGGTTCACAAAGTTTCGTGTTGAAGATTTTTGGCTGGATGATACTTCACAGTCAGGTAGACCAGTTGAAGCTGATAGCAATCAAATTGAAAACATCAGCATTATACCACATGGGAGACAGTCGACACACTCAAAATCCACAAATCAAGTGCTGAAAAGCATTTGCACCAGCTTTGTTATGTTAATCGTTTTGATGTCTGGGTTCCATATAAGTGAAAAAAACCTTCCTAACTGTATTTTTGTATTCAGTTCTCTACTGAAATTTAACAAAAACATTCCATTTTTAAAACAGATTGTAATGGGCAATGAAAAGTGAATATGGTACAATAATGTAGAACAGAAGAGATCATGGGACAAGTGAAATGAACCACCACAAACCACACCAAAGGCCAGTCTCCATCCAAAAAAAGATGATCCTGTGTATATGGTGGGATTAAAAGGGAGTCCTCTATTATGAGTTTCTTCCAGAAAACCAAACAATTAATTCTAACAAGTACCATTCCCAATTAGACCAACTGAAAGCAGCACTTGGCGAAAAGTGTCTGGAATCAGTGAACAGAAAATGCATAATCTCCCATTAGGACAATACAAGGCTGCATGTTTCTCTGATGACCAGGCAAAAACTGTTACAGCTTGGCTGGGAAGTTCTGAGTCATCCAGGTATTCACTGGACATTGCACCTTCAGATATCCATTTATTTCGGTCTTTACAAAATTCTCTTAATGGAAAAAAATCTCAATTCCCTGGAAGATTATAAGAGGCACATGGAACAATTCTTTGCTCAAAATGAATAAGTTTTAGAAATAGGAATGGGCCTGAAAAATGGCAGAAGGTAGTGGAGTGAAATGGTGAATACATTGTTCAATAAAGTTCTTCAGATCAGATCAGATCAGTCACTCAGTCGTGTCCGACTCTTTGCGACCCCATGAACCGCAGCACGCCAGGCCTCCCTGTCCATCACCAGCTCCCGGAGGTCACTCAGACTCGCATCCATCGAGTCAGTGATGCCATCCAGCCATCTCATCCTCTGTCGTCCCCTTCTCCTCCTGCCCTCAATCCCTCCCAGCATCAGAGTCTTCTCCAATGAGTCAACTCTTCGCATGAGGTGGCCAAAATATTGGAGTTTCAGCTTTAGCATCATTCCTTCTAAAGAAATTCCAGGATTGATCTCCTTCAGAATGGACTGGTTGGATCTTCTTGCAGTCCAAGGGACTCTCAAGAGTCTTCTCCAACACCACAGTTCAAAAGCATCAATTCTTCGGCGCTCAGCCTTCTTCACAGTCCAACTCTCACATCCATACATGACCACAGGAAAGACCATAGCCTTGACTAGGCGAACCTTTGTTGGTAAAGTAATGTCTCTGCTTTTGAATATGCTATCTAGGTTGGTCATAACTTTCCTTCCAAGGAGCAAGCGTCTTTTAATTTCATGGCTGCAGTCACCATCTGCAGTGATTTTGGAGCCCAGAAAAACAAAGTCTGACACTGTTTCCACTGTTTCCCCATCTATTTCCCATGAAGTGATGGGACCAGATGCCATGATCTTCGTTTTCTGAATGTTGAGCTTTAAGCCAACCTTTTCACTCTCCACTTTCACTTTCATCAAGAGGCTTTTTAGCCCCTCCTCACTTTCTGCCATAAGAGTGGTGTCATCTGCATATCTGAGGTTATTGATATTTCTCCCGGCAATCTTGATTCCAACTTCTGTTTCTTCCAGTCCAGCATAAAGTTCAGAATAAAGTTCTTAGTGAAAATGAAAAATGTGTTCCACTTTTACTTAAAAATTGAAGGACTTTTTTGGCCAACTCAATAAAATTTTCAAAAATTTATTTCTTTTCAATTTTTAAAAATTTTTTAAAAATTTATTTTATATTGGAGTATAATTGATTATAGTTACAGTACAGTAGTTATGTTATTTTCAGTTGTACAGCAAAGTGATGCAGTTATATGTACATGAGTCTATTCTTTTCAAATTCTTTTCCCATTTAGGCTATTATAGTATTGAATAGAGGCTTCCCTGGTGGCTCAGACAACAAAGAATCTGCTTGCAATGTGGGAGACCTGGGTTCAATCCGTGGCTTGGGAAGATCCCCTGGAAGTGGGCATGAAAACCCACTCCAGTATTCTTGCCTGGAGAATCCCCAGCTGTCTGCTGGTTTCAGACAGCAGGCAGTACCCGTGCTCACAGCACACACAGGAGCGCGCCCTCTGCTTGCCCCACCCCGGAACATGGCCAAGAGCAGCGGGGCACTGCCTCTCCCCCCACATCGTGGCTCGCAGAGGAGGTCTCTGTGCACAGGGCTCCAGGGGTTCACAGGAACCCGCCCGCCCGCCCTGACAGGGTGAGGAGGGGGCCATCTGAGCCACGCCACCCGCACCCAGGGTGGCCCTGCAGCCGCGCCTGAGCCACGGGACGTCACCAAAGGCCCCCCCAGCAGATCCGGTCACACTTCTCTGCTTTAAGCCTTAGTCAACTAGTGACAAGTAAAACCAGATAATGCCCACGTGTTTTGGAACATTTATGTAAGATTGTCATATGAAATGTATTTGGGAACTACATTAAAACTTTTAACTAAAAAAACAAACAAAAAAAAAAACAGAACAGAAGAACAGAGCCTGGTGGGCTACAGTCTATGGGGTCGCAAATAATCAGACTCAGTGACTAAGCACATTGAATAGAGTTCCCTGTGCGATGCAGTAGGTTCTTGTTGGTTATCTATTTTAAATATGGAAGTATACATACATGTCAGTCACAAACTTCCAATCTATTCCTCCCCTCTATCTCCTGGTAACCATAAATTCATTCTCTAAGTCTGTGATCCTATTTCTATTTTGTAAATAAGTTCATGTATCATTTCTTTAGGTTCCAAAACTAAAGGATATGGCATACTTGTCTTTCTCTGACTTACTTCCCTTACTATGATAATATCTAGGTCCATCCATGTTGTTGCAAAAGGCATTATTTCCTCCTTTTTAGTGGCTGAGTAATATTCCACTGTATATATGCACCACATCTTCTTTATCCATTTCTCTGTCAGTGGATATTTAGGCTGCTTCCACATCTTAGGTGTTGTACATAGTGCTGTGGTGAACACTGGGGTACGTGCATCTTTTTGAATTATAGTTTTATCCAAATATATGCCCAGGAGTGGGACGCCTAGATCATATGGTAGTTACATTTTTAGTTTTTTAAGGAACCTCCATACTGTTCTCCCTAATAGTTGTACCAATTTACATTGCCAAACCGTGTAGGAGGGCTCCCTTTTCTCCACCCCTCCTCCAGCATCTACTGTCTGTAGACTACTTGATAATGGTCATTCTGACAAGTGATACAAGTGAAGTGATACCTCATTGTGGTTTTGATTTGCATTTCTCTAATGATTAGTGATGTTGAGCATCTTTTCATGTGCTTCTTGGTCACCTGTATGTCTTCTCTGGAGAAATCTCTATTTAGGTCTTCTACCTATTTTTTGATTTTACTTTTTGTTTTTTTTTATTGTGCCACCAGAGATAAGAGATTAGTCGCTCAGTTGTGTCCAACTCTTTGCGACCCATGAATAGCAGCACGCCAGGCCTCCCTGTCCATCACAAACTCCCGGAGGTCACTCAGACTCACATCCATCGAGTCAGTGATGCCATCCAGCCATCTCATCCTCTGTCGTCCCCTTCTCCTCCTGCCCTCAATCCCTCCCAGCATCAGAGTCTTCTCCAATGAGTCAACTCTTCGCATGAGGTGGCCAAAGAACTGGAGTTTCAGCTTTAGCATCATTCCTTCCAAAGAAATCCCAGGGTTGATCTCCTTCAGAATGGACTGGTTGGATCTTCTTGCAGTCCAAGGGACTCTCAAGAGTCTTCTCCAACACCACAGTTCAAAAGCATCAATTCTTCGGCATTCAGGCTTCCTCACAGTCCAGCTCTCACATCCATACATGACCACAGGAAAGACCATAGCCTTGACTAGACAAACCTTTGTTGGCAAAGTGATGTCTCTGCTTTTGAATATGCTATCTAGGTTGGTCATAACTTTCCTTCCAAGGAGTAAGCATCTTTTAATTTCATGGCTGCAGTCACCATCTGCAGTGATTTTGAAGCCCAGAAAAATAAAGTCTGACACTGTTTCCACTGTTTCTCCATCTATTGCCCATGAAGTGATGGGACCAGATGCCATGATCTTCGTTTTCTGAATGTTGAGCTTTAAGCCAACCTTTTCACTCTCCACTTTCACTTTCATCAAGAGGCTTTTTAGTTCCTTTTCACTTTCTGCCATAAGGGTGGTGTCATCTGCATATCTGAGGTTACTGATATTTCTCCCAGCAATCTTGATTTCAACTTGTGTTTCTTCCAGTCCAGCGTTTCTCATGATGTACTCTGCATATAAGTTAAGTAAACAGGGTGCCACCAGAGCTGTATGTAAATTGTGAAGACTAATGTCCTGTCAGTTGCATGGTTTGCAAATATTTTCTCCCATTCTATGGGTTGTCTTTTTGTTTTATGGTTTCTTTTGCTCTACAAAAGCTTTTGAGTTTAATTATATCCTACTGGTTTATTTTTGTTTTTATTGCCATTATTCTAAGATATGAATCAAAAAAGATACTGCTGCAAAAAATAGATAATCCTGCAATTTATGTAAAAGAGTTCTATCTATATTTTCCTCTTAAGAGTTTTATACTGTCTGGTCTTACATTTAGGTCTTTAATGCATTTTAGTTTATTTTTGTGTATGGTGTTAAAGAATGTTCTAATTTCATTATTTTTACATGTAGTTATCCACTTTTCCCAGGACTATTTTTAAAGAAATTGTCTTTTCTCCACTGTATAATCTTGCCTCCTTATCAGATCGATTACATTCTTTGCAGCCAAAGATGGAGAGGCTCTATACAATCGGTAAAAACAAGACCAGGAGCTAACTGTGGCTCAGACCATGAACTCCTTATTGCCAAATTCAGACTGAAATTGAAGAAAGTAGGGAAAATCACTAGACCATTCAGGTATGACCTAAATCAAATCCCTTATGATTATACAGTGGAAGTGAGAAATAGATTTAAGGGCCTAGATCTGATAGATAGAGTGCCTGATGAACTATGGAATGAGGTTCATGAGACTGTACAGGAGACAGGGATCAAGACCATCCCCATGGAAAAGAAATGCAAAAAAGCAAAATGGCTGTCTGGGGAGGCCTTACAAATAGCTGTGAAAAGAAGAGAAGCGAAAAGCAAAGGAGAAAAGGAAAGATATAAACATCTGAATGCAGAGTTCCAAAGAATAGCAAGAAGAGATAAGAAAGCCTTCTTCAATGATCAATGCAAAGAAATAGAGGAAAACAACAGAATGGGAAAGACTAGGGATCTCTTCAAGAAAATCAGAGATACCAAAGGAACATTTCATGCAAAGATGGGCACGATAAAGGACAGAGATGGTGTGGACCTAACAGAAGCAGAAGATATTAAGAAGAGGTGGCAAGAATACACAGAAGAACTGTACAAAAAAGAGCTTCAAGACCTAGACAATCATGATGATGTGATCACTGACCTAGAGCCAGACATCTTGGAATGTGAAGTCAAATGGGCCTTAGAAAGCATCACTACGAACAAAGCTAGTGGAGGTGATGGAATTCCAGTGGAGCTATTCCAAGTCCTGAAAGATGATGCTGTGAAAGTGCTGCACTCAATATGCCAGCAAATTTGGAAGACTCAGCAGTGGCCACAAGATTGGAAAAGGTCAGTTTTCATCCCAATCCCAAAGAAAGGCAATGCCAAGGAGTGCTCAAACTACCGAACAATTGCACTCATCTCACACGCTAGTAAAGTAATGCTCAAAATTCTCCAAGCCAGGCTTCAGCAATATGTGAACCGTGAACTTCCTGATGTTCAAGCTGGTTTTAGAAAAGGCAGAGGAACCAGAGATCAAATTGCCAACATCCGCTGGATCATGGAAAAAGCAAGAGACTTCCAGAAAAACATCTATTTCTGCTTTATTGACTATGCCAAAGCCTTTGACTGTGTGGATCACAATAAACTATGGAAAATTCTGAAAGAGATGGGAATACCAGACCACCTGATCTGCCTCTTGAGAAATCTGTATGCAGGTCAGGAAGCAACAGTTAGAACTGGTCATGGAACAACAGACTGGTTCCAAATAGGAAAAGGAGTTCGTCAAGGCTGTATATTGTCACCCTGTTTATTTAACTTATATGCAGAATACATCATGAGAAATGCTGGACTGGAAGAAACACAAGTTGGAATCAAGATTGCCGGGAGAAATATCAATAAACTCAGATATGCAGATGACACTACGCTTATGGCTGAAAGTGAAGAGGGGCTAAAAAGAAGACCTCTTGATGAAAGTGAAAGTGGAGAGTGAAAAGGTTGGCTTAAAGCTCAACATTCAGAAAACGAAGATCATGGCATCTGGTCCCATCACTTCATGGGAAATAGATGGGGAAACAGTGGAAACAGTGTCAGACTTTGTTTTTCTGGGCTCCAAAATCACTGCAGATGGTGACTGCAGCCATGAAATTAAGAGACGCTTACTCCTTGGAAGGAAAGTTATGACCAACCTAGATAGCATATTCAAAAGCAGAGACATTACTTTACCAACAAAGGTTCGCCTAGTCAAGGCTATGGTCTTTCCTGTGGTCATGTATGGATGTGAGAGCTGGACTGTGAGGGAGCCTGAATGCCGAAGAATTGATGCTTTTGAACTGTGGTGTTGGAGAAGACTCTTGAGAGTCCCTTGGACTGCAAGAAGAACCAACCAGTCCACTCTGAAGGAGATCAATCCTGGAATTTCTTTAGAAGGAATGATGCTAAAGCTGAAACTCCAGTATTTTGGCCACCTCATGCGAAGAGTTGACTCATTGGAGAAGACTCTGATGCTGGGAGGGATTGAGGGCAGGAGGAGAAGGGGACGACAGAGGATGAGATGGCTGGATGGCATCACTGACTCGATGGATGCGAGTCTGAGTGACCTCCGGAAGCTGGTGATGGACAGGGAGGCCTGGCGTGCTGCGGTTCATGAGGTCGCAAAGAGTCGGACACGACTGAGCAACTGATCTCTCTCTCTCTCTCTCTCTCTCTCAAAGAATGAGTTTGGGAGTGTTCCGATCTCTGTAATTTTTTGAAACAGTTTCAAAAGGATAGGTGTTAACGCTTCTCTAAATGTTTGATAGGATTCACCTGTGAAGCCACCCGGTCTGGGGTTCTTTGTTGGTTTTGAATTCTTAAACCAAAGTTTCAATATCAGTGCTTTTGATTGTTCTAGTCATATTTTCTATTTCTTCCTAATTTGGTTTTGCAAGACTATACCTAAGAATTTGTCTACTTCTTGTAGGTGGTCCAGTTTATTGGCATAATGTTGTTTGTCTCTTATGATATTGTCCTTCATATTCATATGTCCTTCATATTCATATGAAGAAATATGTCCTTCATATTTCTGTATACACTGTAACTTTTTCATTTCTGATTTTATTGATGACAGCCCTCTCCCTTTTTTTCTCGATGAGTCTGGCTAAAGCTTTATCAATTTTGTTTATCTTCTCACAGAAGCAGCTTTTAGTTTCATTGATATTTTGTACTGTTTCTTTGTCTCTATCTCATTCTTTTCTGCTCTGAGTTTATGATTTCTTTTCTCTGCTAACTTTGGGTTTTGTTTGTCCTTTTTCTAGTTGCTTTAGGTATAAGGTTAGGCTGTTTATTTGAAATTTTTCTTGTTTCTTGTAGTAAGATTGTATTGCTATAATTTTCTCTTAGAGCTTGGTCGCATAGGTTTTGGATTGTTGCATTTTCATTTTGTCTCTAGGGAATTTTTTGATTTCCTCTTTGATTTCTTCAGTGATCTGATTGTTAGTAGCACACTGTTCAGCTTCCATGTGTTTTGTTTTTGTTTTTTACAATTTTTATTTGTAGACTTGTACTCTTACTGCATTGTGGTCAGGAAAGTTGATTGATATAATTTTAGTTTTCTTAAACTTACTGAGGCTTGCTTTATGGTCCAGTATGTGATCTATCCTGGAGAATATTCTATGTGCATTTGAGAAGACTCTGTATTCTGCTGCCTTTGGATGGCATGCTCTATAAATATCAATTAAGTTCATCTGGTCTAATATGCAACATTCAGAAAACGAAGATCATGGCATCTGGTCCCATCACTACATGGGAAATAGATGGAGAAACAGTGGGAACAGTGTCAGACTTTATTTTTCTGGGCTCCAAAATCACTGCAGATGGTGACTGCAGCCATGAAATTAAAAGATGCTTACTCCTTGGAAGGAAAGTTATGACCAACCTAGATAGCATATTCAAAAGCAGAGACATCACTTTGCCAATAAAGGTTCGCCTAGTCAAGGCTATGGTCTATCCTGTGGTCATGTATGGATGTGAGAGATGGACTGTGAAGAAGGCTGAGCGCCGAAGAATTGATGCTTTTGAACTGTGGTGTTGGAGAAGACTCTTGAGAGTCCCTGGGACTGCAAGGAGATCCAACCGGTCCATTCTGAAGGAGATCAGCCCTGGGATTTCTTTGGAAGGGAATGATGCTAAAGCTGAAACTCCAGTTCTTTGGCCACCTCATGCGAAGAGTTGACTCATTGGAGAAGACTCTGATGCTGGGAGGGATTGTGGGCAGGAGGAGAAGGGGACGACAGAGGATGAGATGGCTGGATGGCATCACTGACTCGATGGATGTGAGTCTGAGTGACCTCCGGGAGTTGGTGATGGACAGGGAGGCCTGGCATGCTGCAGTTCATGGGGTCGCAAAGAGTCAGACATGACTGAGCGACTGATCTGAGCTGATCTGAACTGACCGTAGGTGCATGGGTTTATTTCTGGGCGTTCAATCCTGTTCTATTGATTTGTATTTCCGCTTTTGTGCTAGTTCCATACACTGTTCTGACTGAAGCTCTCTAGTACAGCCTGAAGTCAGGGAGTCTGATTCATCCGGCTCCATTTTCCTTTCTCAAGACTGCTTTGGCTATTTAGGGTCTTTCGGGGGGGGGCGCGGACACACACTACTATCTCTATGTCTCCACAAAATTTTTAAGACTTTTTTGTTCTAGATCTATGAAAAATGCCATTAGTAATTTGATAGGGACTACACTGAATCTGTAGACTGCCTTGGGTAGTACAGACATTTTGACAATATCAATTCTTCCAATTCAAGAGCATCTTTCCATGTTTGTGTCATCTTAGCTTTCTTCACTGTCTTAAAGTTCTTGGAGTACAGATCTTTTGCCTCTTTAGGTAAGTTTATTCCTAGGTATTTTATTCGTTTTGATGCAACAGTAAATGGAATGTTTCTTTACATTCTCTTCTTAATGTTTCATTGTTAGTGTATTAAAATACAAGAGATTTCTGCGTATTACTCTTGTATTCCGCAATTTTACTGAATTCATTGATGAGCTCTAGTAGTTTTCTGGTAGTAGTTTTAAGATTTTCTATGTATAGTATCATGTCATCTGCAAAGAGTGACATAATATTCTTTTTCAATCTGGATTATTTTTATTTCTTTTTCTTCTCTGATTGCCATGCCTAGACTTCCAAAACTACATTGAATAATAGTAATGAGAGTGGACACCCTTGTCTTCTTCCTGATCTTAGATGAAATGCTTCCATTTTTCACCACTGAGAATGATGTTTGCTGTGGGTTTGGCATATATGGCCTTTATATGTTGAGATAAGTTCCCTCTATGCCCACAACCTGGGTGTTGAATTTTGTCAAAAGCTTTCCTGCGTCTATTAAGATGATCATATGGTTTCTATTCTTCAATTTGTTGATGTGGTGTATCACAGGATTAAGTTGTATATACTGAAGAATCCTTGTATCCCTGGAATAAATCTCACTTGATAATGGTGTATGATTCTTTTAATATACTGTTGGATATGGTTTGCAAGTAATATTTTCTTGAGTTTTGCATCTATGTTCACCATTGACATTGGCCTGCAATTTTCTCTTTGTGATATCTTTGTCTGCTTTTAATATCAGGGTGATGATGACCTCATAGAATGAATTTGGGAGTGTCCCTTCCTGTGTGCTTTTCAGCAATAGTTTGAGAAGGACAGATGTTAACTCTTCTCTAAATGTTTGATATAATTTGCCTGTGAAGCCATCTGGCCCTAGACTTTTGTTTGCTGGAAGATTTTTTAATCACAGTTTCAATTTCAGTATTTGTGATTGGTCTGTTCATATTTTCTGTTTCTTCCAGGTTCAGTCTTGGAAGATTAAACCTTCCTAAGAATTTGTCCATTTCTTCTAGACTGTCGATTTTATTGGCATACAGTTGCTTATAGTAGTCTCTTATGATCTTGTGTAATTTTTTGGTGTCTATTGTAACTTCTTTTCCATTTCTAATTTTATGGATTTGAATCCTCTCCCTCTTTTTCTTGATGAGTCTGGCTAAGGGTTTATTTTTGTTTACCTTTTCAAAGAAGCAACTTTTAGTTTCATTGATCTTTTCTATTGTTTTAATCATCTCCATTACATTTATTTCTGCTCTGATCTTCATGATTTCTTTCCTTCTACTAACTTTGGGTTTTGTTTGTTCTTCACTCTCTAGTTGCTTTAGATGTAAGGCTAGGTTGTTTATTTGAGGTTTTTTCTTGTTTCCTAAGATTGTATAAGTATAAACTTCCCTCTTAGCACTGTTTTTGCTGCATCCCACAGGTTTGGGGTCACCCTACTTTCATTTTCACTTGTCTCTCAGTAATTTTTGATTTCCTCAGTGATCCACTGCTGTTTTAGTAGCATACTGCTTAGCCTCCATGTGTTTGTGTTTTTTCATTTTTTTCTTGTAGTTGATTTCTAATCTCATAGTGCTGCAGTCAGAAATGATGCTTGATATGATTTCAATTTTCTTAAATTTATCAAGGCTCACTTTGAGGCCTAGTATGTGATCAATCCTGGCGAATGTTCCATGTGCGCTTGAGATGAATTTGTATTATGCTGCTTTTGGATGGAATGCTCTACATATATTAAGTTTAATGTATCATTTAAGGCCTTTGTTTCCTTACTGCTCTGTGAATGAGCTGTCTGTTGATGAAAGTGGGGTGTTAAAGCCCCCCCACTATTATTGTTTACTGTCAATTTCTCCTTTTATGGCTGTTAGTATTTGCCTTATATACTGAGGTGCTCCTATGTTGAGTGCATAAATATTAACGACTGTTACATCTTCCTTTTGGACTGACCCTTTGATCATTATGTAGTGTCCGTATCTGTTGCAACACTCTTTACTGTAAAGTCTATTTTGTCTGATACAACTATTGCTTATCCAATTTTGATTTCCATTTGCATGGAATACATTTTTCAATCCCCTTTCGGTCTGTATGTGTCATTAGATCTGAGGTGGGACTATCTATATAGATATATATATATATATATATATATAGGTCTTGTTTTTGTATCCATTCAGTCAATTTATGTCAATTTATGTCTTTTGGTTGGAATACTTACTCCATTTACATTTAAGGTATATAATATATATGTTCTTACTGGGATTTAGTTAACTGTTTTGGATTTGTTTTTCTAGGTGCTTTTCTTTCCTTTCTATTTTGTTCACTTCTCTTGTTATTTGATCACTAACTTTAATGTTGTGTTTAGATTCCTTTTTTTTTTTTTCTGTATCTATTGAGATTTTTGATTTCTGGTTACCATGAGGTTTTCAAAAAGCAGTCTATATATAACCAAGATTGCTATAAGTTGCTAGTTATCAGTTGGAAATGCATTTGTGCTCTCTTATTATAACTGCTAATTTTGATGTATTTGTGTGTGGATGATTTCTTACCATCACTAATCACTTTATGTTTATCTTTTTTTTTTTATGTTTATCTTTAATAGTGAGTTTTTCCTTTGTAATTTTCCAGTTTCTATTTATGGCCTTCTCTTTACTGACTAGAGAAATTCCTTTAGAATTTGCTGCAAAACTTGTTATGGTGGTGCTGAATTCTCTTACCTTTTGTTTGTCTGTAAAGCTTTTGATTTCTCTGTCAAATCTAAATGAGAGCCTTGCTGGGAGAAATACTCTTAGTTGCAAATTCTTCCCTTTCATTACTTGAAATATATTGTGCCACTTCCTTCTGGCCTGCAGAGTTTCTGCTGAAAAATCAGCTAATAGTCTTAAAGAAATTCCCTTGTATGTTATGTTGTTTGTTGTTGCTTCCCCTTGTTGCTGTTAATATTTTTTGTCTTAAATTTTGTCAATTTGATTACTATGTGTCTCAGTGTATTCTTCCTTTGACTCTGAGCCTCTCTCTGTGCTTCCTGAACTTAAATGACAGTTTCCCTTCCCATGTTAGGAAAATTTTCAGTTATTATCTCTTCAAATATTTTCTTCAGTACTTTCTCTTTCTCTCTCTTCTCTAGGACCCTTATAATGAGAATGTTGGTACTTTTAATGTTGTCCCAGAGATCTCTTAAAGACTGTCCTCATTTCTTCTTATTCTTTTTTTAAATTCTGATCCATGGCAGTGACTTCCACCATTTTGTCTTCCAGCTCACTCATCATTCTTCTGCCTCAGTTATTCTGATATTTATTCCATCCAGTGCTTTTCATTTCAGTTACTGTATTATTCATGTTTGCTTTTTAGTTCTGTTTCTGCTGCTGCTAAGTTGCCTCCGTTATGTCCGATTCTGTGCGACCCCATAGACAGCAGCCCACCAGGCTCCACCGTCCCTGGGATTCTCCAGGCAAGAACACTGGAGTGGGTTGCCATTTCCTTCTCCAATGCATGAGAGTGAAAAGTGAAAGTGAAGTCGCTCAATCATATCAGATTCTTAGCAACCCCATGGACTGCAGCCTACCAGGCTCCTCCATCCATGGGATTTTCCAGGCAAGAGTACTGGAGTGGGGTGCCATTACTTCTTCTAGGCCTTCATTAAACATTTCTGTATCTTCTCCACCTGTGCCTCCATTCTTTTCCTCAAGATCTTGGATCATTTTTACTATCATTACTCTGAATGCTTTTTCAAGGAGACTGCCTATCTCCACTTCATTTAATTGTTCTTCTGGGGTTTTATCTTGTTCCTTCATCTCAGGCATATTCCTCTGTTGTCTCATTTTGTCTAACTTCCTGTGACTGTGGTTTCCATTCAATAGACTGCAGGGTTCTAGTTGCAGCTTCTGTTTTCTGCCTTCTGGAAAATGAGGCTGTCTAAGAGTCTTGTGCAAGCTTCCTGGTCAAAGTACCAGCTGAAAGAATACCTGCTCAGTGGTGGGTGGAGCTGGGTCTTGTCCATCTGGTGGGCAAGGCCATGTCAGAGCATGTGTTTATTGGGGAGCTACTTACTCAGGAAGACTTTAGGCAAACAACCTGCTGATGGGTGGGACTATGTTCCCTCTCTGTTGGTTGTCTGGCCTGAGGCATCCCAGCACCAGAGGCAACAAGCTGTTGGGTGGGGCCAAGTCTGGTGAGAAAATGACAGCCTCCAAGATGGCTCACACCAATGAGGGCTACCCAGGACTGCTGCCACCAGTGTCCCTGTCCTCACAGTGAGCCACAACCACCCCCTCCACCTCCACAGGAGATCCTCCAATACTAGCAGCTAAATTTGACCCAGTCTTTTATGAGACCACTCCTTTTTCCCCTGGGTCTTGGTGCACACAAGACCCTATCTACACCCTCTAAGACTAGAGTTTTAGTTTTCCCCACTCCTGTGAAATTCGAAGTGATCAAACACTGCTGGCCTTCAAAGCTACATTCTCTGGGGACTCCTCCTCCTGTTGCCAGACGTCCAGGCTGGGGAGCCTAATGTGGGGCTCAGAACTTTCATTCTTCTGGGAGAACTTTTGTGGGTATAATTATTTTCTACTTTGTGGGTTGGCCACCCCATATGTATGTGATTTGATTTTGTCATGATTGCATCCATCCTACCATCATGTTCTGGTTCCTTCTTTGTCTCTGGATGTAGGATACCTTTTTGTGGTAGGTTCCAGTATTCTTTTGTTGGTGGGTGTTCAGCACTTAGTTATGATTTCAGTGTTTCCATCAGAAGGTGTGAGCTCATGTACTTCTACTCTGCCACAGGCACACCTGAGGCCAAACTGAGGTCAAGGGTAGAGAGTAAAAGTTTGTTTCTATTCAACAGAACATGCTTAGGTTTTATTTCTCAACCTAGTCTAACAGTTTCACAATATAGCCTATTCACATTTAGCATAAAGACAATTATATTGATTTGATTCCTTCCAACCAAAATTTTAAATCAACCTTAATAAGGATTAGTTTATATAGAATAAAATGTAATCATCAAATATGTACAATATGGTAAGTCTTGACAAATTTGTACACATATAAAATCCCCCAAACAAGATATAAAATAGTTCTATCATCCTCAATGTTCCCTCAGACCTCCTTGCAGGTAATCGCTCTCAACACTGATCTTGTTTCTATCACTGCAGACTAGTTTACAGAACTTGATTTAATGAAATCATACCAAGACACTTTTATGCCTTGCTTTTTTTTGATCAGCATGTTTCCAAGTACTGTGTGTATCAATATCTTGTTCTTTCCTATTGTTGGGTAGTATTCTGTTGTATGAATATTTAGACTACAACTACAACATGTCTATTTTCCTGTTGAAAGACACCTGGATTATGTAGTTATAGATGCTTATGAACAAAGCTGCTAAAAACACTTGTGTACAAGCCTTTATGCAGACATTTCTCTAGGATAAATATATAATAAAAACAGGAATCACCAGATCGAAGTATAGATACACATCTAAATTTAAAGAAACTGCCAAAGTGTCTCCTAAGTGGTTACATCATATTAGACTTCCATCATCTAGGTATAAATATTTTCTGCTCTCAGGTCTCCCAGTACTCCCACAACCTTAACAATACATCCCTTCAGCAATATACTGGACTCTGTAAGTGAGAAAGACCTACTGCACTCCATGGATGCAACACTGTGCTTTCCAGATCTGCAACTCTGTGACCCTTGCACCTTGCTTCACTGGCCCAGCTACACTGCTTTCTGTTTCTAGAAGAATCACAACAGAATTTAGATCCCAGAGTTTCCTATAGGTCCCCATAGCAAGCTGCTTCAACAGAAGCATGGAGCTTGCAGTTAGAAGAGTCAGAGAAATAAGTCTCATTCAGGCTTCTAGGTCTTTCCTCTCTACTGTTAAAGCCCATCTGAGTCTGGGTTTTCTTGTGCTTCTAACTGAAAGCGTCCCAACTACTTATTTCACCAACTCCAAGATAAACATATTTCTCTTAAGAGCTCAGAAATCAGGATGCATTATAAAACATGCAGTTTAAATGATTATTTTTTCTTTCTTAGAAGTACATGAGATACAGGTATATTTTACATTCAGTGGCATCTTAAGATGCATTATATACACATGGCAAACCCTAAACCTCGTTGAATCCAACTCTCTGCTCACTCTGTATATGAAACCAAGCAGCTGAATAAGGCTAGAGACAAAACACTGTGCTCACTGGTCTCACTCCATACTTATAAACACATTTCTCAAGGAGGTTCCCAGCACTGTGGGATAACCAATTCTTTCACATCCCTGGCCGACTCACTGCTATCCCTTATTATTGTTCACTTTCCAAACCCTCTTCCCTTTCTTCAATTTTAGCTGATGATATTCTGATTACTCCACTGTTTCATGTTTATTTACCCCCAGTGGAATATAAATTTCATGACAAGGACTTTTGTCTGTTCTATTCATTATTCCTAGTGTCTACAAGAATGTCTGGCATCCTAATAATACAAAATGAATAGCTGGGGAAAGAAGAAATAAATCAGAAGAGACCTACATTTCCTTCCATTACTTTAATGCAAGTACTTTGCTTTCCCCTAGTTACAATGGATAGGGTCACAGCCCTTACCTGGGTCCAGAATTCTTAAAACACTACTCAATCAAGGGCCTCACCGGAACAAACCTAATTCTAAACCTATGCTATACTTATCCTATCTACTGGATCAGCATAAGACAAGCTGTTGGATTTCCTTCTTAAAAAAAAAAATAAACTCACCTGTCATGTTCAGCCTACTTTTTTTTCTTACATTTACATCAAAAGTCTTCTTAAGAAGAATTATCTACTCTTGGGAAATCTCTGGTGATCCAGTGGTTAGAACTCCTTGTTTTCACTGTCGAGGGTGTGAGTTCAATCCCTGAACAGGGAATTAAGATCCTGCAAGCTGTTCAGTGCAGCCTCCCACTCCCCCGAAAAAAAGACTAGGGACTTCCCTGGTGGTCCAGTGGTTCTGCCTTACTGTGCAGGGGACACAGGTTCAATTCTTGGTCAGGGAACTAAGATCCCACATACTGTAGGACAAGTAAGGCCACACCCCAGCTAGAGAGCAAGCATGCTCAGCCAGCACGCTGAGTCCATGTGTGACAACCAGAGAGCCCGCATGCCCCAACTACTGCACCTGAGCCCTCCAGAGCCCAAGCTCTACAACTTGAAGCCAGCATGCTGCAATTAGAAAAAGCCCATGTGCTGCAATGAAGAGCTGGCACAATGCAATGAAGACTCAGCACAACCATAAAAAGAATTATCTACTCACTGACAACACTCTTACCTCCTAATATCTTAACCCCATTCCAATGGGGTCTAACCCTCACCCCTTCTCTGAAATCCTTTTGTTAAGGTACAGAGGGGTAAATTTTCAGATCCCTTCTTACTTCAACACTTGAAATAGCTGATTACTTCCTCTTTTTTTGCATTTAATATTATGTTTTCTTCCAATTTTTTTGAGATAAAATTGAAATACCGCACTGCAATTATTTGACTTTCATACTTCATGAAATTATCACAATAAATTTACCAAACATCCATCACCTCATATAGACACATTAAAGAAACAGAAAAAAGTTTTTCCCTATGATGAGAACACTTAGGATTTAGTGTCTTAATAACTTTTATATATAACAATCAGCAGTGTTAATTAAGTATATCATGTTGTATATCCCTACCTAGTACTTCCTTATTTATAACTAGAAATTTGTACCTTTTGACTATTTTCATTTAATTCCACCACCCTCCACACCCTGCCTCTAGTAACCACAAATCTCATCTCTTTTCCTGTTTGTTTTTGAAGTATAATAGAACTATAATGCATGTTAGTTCCTGTTACACAAAACAGTGTTTTGATATTTCTATCCATTTCAAAATGATAACGATAAGTCTAGTTACACTCTCATCATACAAAGATATTACATAGTTATTGACTATATTCTTTACACAGTACATTTCATACCCATGAGTCATTTACAATGTAAGTTTGTGCCTTTTAATCTCCTTCACTTATTTTTCTCCTCTTCCACTCTCATCTCCTCTACCAACCACCTGTTTGTCCTCTGCATCTACAACTGTTTTCTTATGTTTGTTCATTTGTTTTTCTGTTTAGATTCTACATACAAGTGAACTCATACAGTATTTGTCTTTCTCTTATTTCACTTCGCATTGTCACAAGTGGCAAGATTTCTTTTTTATGGCTGAATAATACTCCATCCCAGGTGGTGCAGTGGTAAACAATCTGCATGCCAATGCAGGAGATGCAAGAGACTTGAGTTTGATTCCTAGGTCAGGAAGATGCAATAGAGTATGAAATAGCAACCCACTCCAGTACTCTTGCCTGGAAAATTCCATGGACAGAGGAACCTGGTGGGCTACAGTCCATGGGTCACAAAGACTCGGACTGATCACACATACACACAATATACATACATGCCACATCTTTAACCATTCATCTATTGATGGGCACTTAGGTTGCGTCCATATCTTGGCTATTGTAAATAATGCTGCAATGAACATAGGGACACACATGTATAATCTCTAATTGGTGTTTTCTTTCATTTGGATGAATACCCAGAAGTAGAACTGCTGGGTCATATAGTAGTCTATTTTTAACTTTTGAGGAATCTTCAATCTGTTTTCAGTTTTCATTCCAATCCCAAAGAAGGGCAATGCCAAATAATGTTCAAACTGACACACAACTGCACTCATTTCACATGCTAGCAAAGTAATGCTGAAAATTCTCCAAGCTAGGCTTCAACAGTATGTGAACGGAGAACTTCCACATGTTCAAGCTGGATTTAGAAAAGACAGAGGAATCAGAGATCAAATTGCCAACATCCGTTGAATAATAGAAAAAGCAAGACAATTCTAGAAAAACATCCACTTCTGCTGTGCTGACTATGCCAAAGCCTCTGATTGTATGAATCAAAACAAAATGTGGAAAATTCTTCAAGAGACGGGAATACCAAACCACTTTTCCTGTCTCCCAAGAGGCCTGTATGCAGGTCAAGAAGCAAGTTACAGAGGGTTCAGGATGGGGAACACATGTATACTTGTGGTGGATTCATTTTGATGAATGGCAAAAGCAATACAATATTGTAAAGTTAAGCAAAATAAAATTAAAAAAAAAAAAAAGCAGCAAGTTAGAATGGCAAACGTAAGAACAGACTGGTTGACAATTGAGAAAGGAGTACATCAAGCCTGTATACTGCCACCCTGCTTATTTAACTTCTATGCAGAATACATCATGCAAAATGCTGGGCTGGATGAAGAACAAGCTGGAATCAGGATTGCCAGGAGAAGTATCAATAACCTCAGATATGCAGACAACACCACCCTTATGGCAGAAAGCAAAGAGGAACTAAAGAGCCCCTTGGTGAAGGTGAAAGAGGAGAGTGAAAAAGTTGGCTTAAAATTCAACATTCAAAAAACTAAGATCATGGCCTTTGGTCCCAACACTTCATGGCAAATAGATGAGGAAACAATGGAAACAGTGATAGACTTTATTTTCTTGGGCTCCAAAATCACTGTGGACCGTGACTACAGCCATGAAATTAAAAGATGTTTGATTCTTGAAAGAAAAGCTATGACAAACCTAGACAATGTATTAAAAAGCAGAGACATTACTTTGCTGACAAAGGTCCAAATAGTCAAAGCTATGGTTTTTCCAGTAGTCAGGTATGCCCGTGAGAGTTGGACCATAAAGAAGGCTGAGCACTGAAGAACTGATGCTTTTGAACTGTGGTGTTGGAGAAGACTCCTGAGAGTCCCTTGGACTGCAAGGAGATCAAACCAGTCAGTATTAATGGATATCAATCCTGAATATTCATTGCAGGGACTGATGATGATGCTGAAGTTCCAATATTCTGGCCACCTGATGTGAAGAGGAGACTCAGTGGAAAAAACCCTGATGTTGGGAAAGATTGACGGTAAGAAGAGAAGAGGTGACAGAGGATGACATGGTTGGATGGCATCATCGGCTAAATGGACATGAGTTTGAGCAAGCTCTGCGAGGTGGTGAAGGACAAGGAAGGCTGGCATGCTGCAATTCATGGGGTCAAAGAGTCAGAAACAACTAAGAGACTGAACAACACACTGTTTGCCATAGTGGCTGCAGCCATTCACATTCCCACCAACAGTGCACAGGGTTCCCTCTTCTCCACATCCTCACCAATTTTTGTTATTTGTTGTCTTCTTGAAAATAGTCATTCTTGACCAGTGTGAGGTGATAGCTCACTGTGATTCTGATTTGCATTTACCTTAAGTTAAGCATCTCTTCATATGCTACTGGCCATCTGCATACTTTCATTGGAAAATTATTTACTTAGATCCTCCACCCATTTTTCTTCATGGCAAATAGATGGAGAAACAGTGAAAACAGTGACAGACTTTATTTTTGGGGGGTCCAAAATCACTGCAGATGGTGACTGCAACCATGAAATTAAAAGACGCTTGCTCCTTGGAAGAAAAGTTATAACCAACCTAGGCAGAATATTAAAAAGCAGAGACCTTACTTTGCCAACAAAGGTCCATCTAGTTAAAGCTATGGTTTTTCCAGCAGTCATGTATGGATGTGAAAGTTGGACTACAAAGAAAGCTGAGTACTGAAAAATTGATGCTTTTGAGCTATGGTGCTGGAGAAGACTCTTGAGAGTCCCTTGGACTTCAAGGAGCTCCAATCAGTCCATCCTAAAGGAAATCAGTCCTGAATATTCATTGGAAGGACTGATGCTGAAGCTGAAACTCCAATACTTAGGCCACCTGATGCAAAGAACTGATTCATTGGAAAACACCCTGATGCTGGGAAAGACTGAAGGCAGGAGAAGGGGACGACAGAGGACGAGATGGTTGGATGGCATCACCGACTTGATGGATGTAACTGTGAGTAAATTCCAGGAGTGAGTGATGGACAGGGAGGCCTGGTGTGCTGCAGTCCATGGGTTCCCAAAGAGCTGGACAGGACTGAGTGACTTAACTGAACTGACCCATTTTTCAGTCAGGTTGTTTTTTTCATGTTGAGCTGTATGAGTTCTTTGTTTATTTTGGATATTAATCCTATATTGAAAATGCCATTTGTGAATATGTTCTTATTCAGTAGGCGGTCTTTTTGTTTTCTTAGTTTCCTTCACTGTGCAAAAGATCTTTGTATTGATGTAGTCCAATCTGTTTATTTTTGCTTTTGTTTCCCTTGCCTGAGGAGATATATCCAAAAAAAAAAAAAACTAAGATTGATGTCAAAGAGCATACTGCCCATGTTTTCTTGTAAAATTTTTATGGTTTTGTGTCTTATATTTAAGTCTTTACTCCATTTTTAATTTATTTTTGTGCAGTAGTCCACTTTGATTCTTTTGCATGTAACTGTCCAGTTTTCATTATGTAATACCACTTATTAAAGAGGCTGTTTTTTCCCCATTGTACATTATTGCTTCCTTTATCATAGATAATTGCCTATGTGAGTATGGGCTCATTTTTGGGCTCTATTCTGTTTCACTGATCTATGCGTCTATTTTTGTGCCAGTATCACACTGCTCTATTATCACAGCTCACAGTATAGTCTGAAATTGGGGCACCTCCCTCTTTCTCAAAATACTTTCTCCACTTGGTTTACCAAACCCTATACTCTGGACTCACAGGCAGCTTCTTCTCAGTCCCCTTTAATAAGTCCAACTGCTTTTCCCAGTATCTAATTGTAGGAATGCCCCAAGGCTCCAATCTCAGTCTGCTCCTCAACCTAAACTAGATAAGCTGATCTCAAATTGCCTCCAAAGATTTAAATGCCACCTATATATATTTTTAACAAAAAAATTTTCATCTCTACGATGGGAACATGATTCTTCTAGTTATCCTAGGCAAAAGCTATGACAATACAGACATATTCCCTACAAAAAATGACTATTTTCATTTTTTCCTTTCTAATGTTTTTATTAATTTTATTATTTTCTTATCTTATTGCAACTGGTTAAGATCTCCATTACTACAATGATAAAGACGGCTTCCCCGGCCCTCTTCCGGGTCCCCTCACCACTGGGATGGTGGCACAGTCCGTGGGGTCGCAACAGTTGGACATGACTCAGTGACTTCACTTAGTGAAGTTGTGAAGTCGCTCAGTCGTGTCCGACTCTTTATGACTCCATAGACTATAGCCTACCAGGCTCCTCTGTCCATGGAATTTTCCAGGCAATAGTACTGGAGTGGATTGCTATTTCCTTCTCCAGGAGATCTTCCCAACCCAGGGCTCGAACCCAGGTCTTCTGCATTGTAGACAGACGCTTTACCACCTGAGCCACCAGGGAAGCGACTTCACTTACTAATGAGTATTGAACTGTATTTCTTAAAAGAACTGTCCATCTAATGAAATGATCACTTGGTTTTTCTCATTTATTCTGTTAAATCTAATTTCTCAAATAAATCCAACTTGGTCATTATCTTTTTATATTTTGCTGGACACAGTTTGCAAATATTTTGGTTTTTTTAATATGTTTGGTAAGTTAGACTGACCTGCTGTTTCCATCCCTTATCAGGTTTTGATGACAAATGTATGCTGGATGCATAAAAACAAGGAATTTCACCTCTTTTCCTTAGGCATAGAAGAGTCTGTGTAACATGGGGGCTATTTCTCTTATTAAAGTTTGCAAGAATTCACTATTGAAGCCATCTGGGCCTGAAGTTTTCATTTTAGTAAGTTAGTTTTACTACAGTTTGCCATTTCATCTACATTTTTCTAAATTTATTGGAATAAACTTAATAATATCCTCGTATGGTTTTTCAATGTCTATAAGGATCTATAGTGAGGGTCCCTTTATCATCACTGTTATCAGTAATTTCTATTTACTTTCTCTTTATCAACCTCTCTAGCAGTTTATCAATTTTACTAGTCTTTTAATGCTTACCTTTGTTAAACTGCTCTATTTATATCTTTCATATTAAATAAACTTCTCTTATCTATTTCATTCTCATAACTTTCTAGTATATTTTGAAGTGTTTTACTATTTTTCTGAGTTGGTAATTTAGACCACTAATTCAATCTTTCTTTTTTAATGTATGCATTTAAAGTTGCAACTTTCATTCTCAGCAAGGCACTAGTGGTATCCTCAAACTTTAAGATAAAATATATTCATTATAATTGTTTGAAATATTTTCAAATTATGAGTAATTTTTCTTCAAGTAATGAACATTAGAAGAATACAGTCACTGTATAGTACATTATTTTCTATATGTCAATTAGGCCAAGTGTTTTCAAATCTTTCTTTTGTTAACTACTGAGTGAGGAATATTAGATGTACATTAGAATATCAGAACATCATAGATGTAAAAAGCTGGAAGAAAATCTGATGTGGAGCAGGCTATGTGCAAAGTCTCATAAAGTGTCTCCTCATTACTACTTAATAGCTATAGGAAGAATTAGTGGGAAAATAAGATAATACCTCATAAAGGAAAATAAAATTTATATTAAAAGTAAGGGATGGACAGGCACTGTATGCCTCTGCTGCTGCTGCTAAGTCGCTTCAGTCATGTCCGACTCTGTGCGACTCCATAGATGGAAGCTCACCAGGCTCCCCTGTTCCTGGGATTCTCCAGGCAACAACACTGGAGTGGGTTGCCATTTCCTTCTCCAATGCATGAAAGTGAAAAGTGAAAGTGAAGTCGCTCAGTCGTGTCCGACTCTTAGTGACCCCATGGACTGGAGTCTACCAGGATCCTCCATCCGTGGGATTTTCCAGGCAAAAGTACTGGAGTGGGGTGCCATTGTCTTCCCCGGTATGCCTCTAGAAGTGACACCTAAGAAGGATACCCCTCCGCACCCAAGCAGCACCCTGGCCAAGGAAGTGCAGTCTGAATCTAACCATGAGAAAACATGAAACAAAAGCATGTTTAGTTGTCATGTCTTCTTAGTCTCCCTGAGCCTTTAAAAAAATAATTTAAATTTTAGTTGAAATAATGTATTCATATACAGTTAATGCAGTAATTCCTTGTATAATTTGCCCAATTTCCTCAAATGGGGATATTCTTCAGAACTACATTATAATAAATATCATAACCACAATACTGACATTGATAAACCAATCTTATTCAGATTTCCACAATTTTACTTATACTCATGTATGTACATGTGGGTGTGTTAAGTTCTATACTATTTTGTCACCTGTGTATTCATGTATCCACCATCAGTCAAGACAGACACTTCTAACAATACAAGGCTTCCTCACATTCCTCTCTCTCCTATCTTTATACACTCCCTATTCTTAATCCTTGCCAATGGTTAACTGTTATTTTTTATCTTTATGTAATATCTCTGTTTCTGGTAATTTCCTATACTCTAAAATCTAACCTATCTAGTATTGGTGAAGCCATTCCTGCTCTTTTTAAAAGTAATGTTTATATGTTATAGTTTTTCCATCCTTTTGCTCTCCACCTACCTACACTGTTGAACTTGAAGTGACTTTCCCACAAGCTGCATAACTTGGTCGTATTTTTTCATCCAATGTGCTTTTATATTTAAGGTAATTATTATATCTGTGGTAACTACTGATACCCTTTCATAGATCACAGCCTTGTTGTGGCAAAAGAACTGGCATAAATGAAGCTATGAGCCATGCTGTCCAGGGCCATCCAAGATAGACAAGTCATGGTGAAGAGTTCTAACAAAACGTGGTCCACTGGAGAAGGAAATGGCAACCCACTCCAGTATTCCTGCCTGGAGAACCTCATGAACAGTATGTCAAGGTAAAAAGATATGATACAAAGATGATCCCACAGGTGGAAGATGATCCACATACCCCAGGTCGGAAGGTGTCCAATATATGACTGGGGAAGAGCAGGGGGCAATTACTAGTAGCTCCGGAAAGAATGAAGAGGCTAGGCCAAGGTGGAAATGATGCTCAGTTGTGGATGTGTCTGGTGGTGAAAGTAAAGTCCAATGCTGTAAACAACAATATTGCACAGGAACCTAGAGTGTTAGGTCCATTGAATCAAGGTAAATTGGAGGTTGTCAAGCAGGAGATAAAAGAGTGAACATCAACACATTAGGAATCACTGAACTAAAATGGACAGGAATGTGTGAACTTAATTAAGATGACCATTATAACTATTAATACTACTGTGGGCAAGAATCCCTTGGAAGAAATGGAGTACCCCTCATAGTCAACAAAATAGTCTGAAATGCAGTACTTGAATGCAATCCTAAAAACGACAGAATGGCCTCGGTTCACTTCCAGGCAAACCATTCAACATCACCATAATCCATATCTATGCCATAACCACTAATGCCAAAGAAGCTGAAGCTCACCAGTTCTCTGAAGACCTACAAAACTTTTCTAGAACTAGCACCAAAAAGATGTCCTTTCCATCATGGGATTGGAATGGAAAAGTACAAAGTCAAGAGATACTCGGAATATAGGCAAGTTTGGCCTTGGAGTACAAAATGTAGGTGAAGGCTAACACAGTTTTGTCAAGAGAACACACTGGTCATAGCAAACACTCTTTTCCAACAACACAGATAATTCGACACATTGACATCACCAGATGCTCAATATCAAAATCAGATTATGTTTTCTGCAGCCAAAGATGGAGAAGCTCTATAAAGTCAGTAAAAATAAGACCTGGAGCTGACTAGCTCAGATCATCAGCTCATTGTAAAATTCAAGCTTAAATTGAAGAAAGTAGGGGAAACCACTAGGCCATTCAGATATGACCTAAATCAAATCCCTTGTGATTATACAGTGGAGGTGACAAATAGATTCAGGGGATTAGGTCTGGTACACAGAACCTGAAGAACTGTGGACTGAGGTTCATAACACTGTACAGGAGGCAGTGACCAAAACCATCCCAAAGGAAAAAAATCCAAGACAAAGTGGTTGTCTGAAGAGGCTTTTACAAATAGCTGAGTAAAAAAGAGAATCAAAGGCAAGGGAGAAAGGGAAAAATATACCCAACTCAATGTAGAGTTCCAGAGAATAGTAAGGAGAGACAAGAAGGCCTTCTTAAATGAACAATGCAAACAGAGAAAAACAACAGAATGGGGAAGACTAGCGTTCTCTTCTTTTTGCCTTTTCTTACTGTTCATGGGGTTCTCAAGCCAAGAATACTGAAGGGGTTTGCCACTCCCTTCTCCACTGGACCACATTTTGACAGAACTCTCCACCATGACCTGTCCATCCTGGGAGGACCTACACAGCATGGCTCAGAGTTTCACTGAGTTAGACAAGCAAGGCTGTGATCCATGTGATTAGTTTGGTTAGTTTTCTGTGACTGTGGTTTTCATTCTGTCTGTCCTCTGATGAATAAGGTTAAGAGGCTTATGGAAGCTTCCAGATGTTGGAGAGACTGACTGTCGGGGAAAACTGGGTCTTGTTCTGATGGGGGGGCCATGCTCAGTAAATCTTTAATCCAATTTTCTGTTGATGGGGCTGTGTTCCCTCCTTGTTGCTTGGCCTGAGGCCAAACTTTCAACCCAAGCTTCCAGAGGGGACAACAGAGGATAAGATGGTTGGATGGCATCACCGACTCAATGGACATGAGTTTGAGCAAGCTCTGGAAGTTGGTAATGGACAGGGAGGCCTGGCATGCTGCAGTCCATGGGGTCGCAAGGAGTCAGACACCACTGGGCAACTGAACTGAACTGAGAGTCCTCTTCAAGAAAACTGAGATATCAAGGGAACATTTCATGCAAGGATGGGCACAATAAAGGACAGAAACAGTAAAGACCTAACAGAAGCAGAAGAGATTAAGAAGAGGTGCCAAGAAGACATAGAACTATACAAGAAAGGTCTTAATGACCTGGATGACAATGATGGTGTAGTCATTTACCTGGTGCCAGACATCCTGGAATGTGGAGTTAAGTGGGCCTTGGGAAGCATTACTACAAAGTTAGCAGAGGTGATGGAATTCCAGCTCAGCTATTTAAAATTCTAAAAGATGATACTGTGAAAGTGCTGCATTCAACATGACAGCAAATTTGGAAAATCCAGCAGTGGACAGAAGACTGGAAAAGGTCAGCTTTCAGTCCAATCCCAAAGAAAGGCAATGCCAAAGAATGTTCAAATTACCATATAATTGTGCTCATTTTACATGCCAGCAGGGTTATACTCAAAATCCTTCAAGCTACACTTTAGCAGGGTAAACTCAGAACTCAAGATGCACAGCTGGGATTCAAAGAGATAGAGGAACCAGAGATCAAATTGCTAACATTCACTGGATCATGAAGAAAGCAAGAGAATTTCAGAAAAACGTCTACTTCTGGTTCACTGTGTGGATCACAACAAACTGTGGAAAACTCTTATAGATGGGACCATCTTACCTGTCTTCTGAGAAACCTGTTTGTGGATCAAGAAGCAACAGTTAGAAGCGGACATGGAACAACAGACTGGTTCAAAATTGGGAAAGGTGTATGACAAAGCTGTATATTATCACCCTGCTTATTTAACTTCTATGCAGAGTACATCATATGAGATGCTGGGCTGGATAAAGCACAAGCTGGAATCAAGATTGCTGGGAGAAATATTAATAACCTCATATGCAGATGATATCACTCAAACGTTAGAAACTGAAGAGGAATTAAAAAGCCTCTCGATGAGGGTGAAAGAGGACAGTGAAGAAGCTGGCTCAAAACTCAACATTAAAAAACTAAGATCATGGCATCCGGTCCCACCACTCCATGGCAAATAGAAGGGGAAAAATTGGAAGCAGTGATAGATTCTATTTTCGTAGGCTCCAAAGTCACTGGGGATGGTGACTGCAGGCATAAAATTAAAAGATGCTTGCTCCTTGAAAAGAAAGCTATGACAAACCTAGACAGTGTATTAAAAAGCAAAGATAACACTTCGCTGAGAAAGGTTCAAATAGTCAAAAATATGTTTTTTCCAGTAGTCATGTAACAATGTTAGAGTCAGACCATAAAGTAGGCTGAGTGCCAAAGAATTGATACTTTCAAATTGTGGTGTTAGAAAAGACTCTTGTGAGTTCCTTGGATAGCAAGGAGATCAAACCAGTCAATTTTAAAGGACAGCAACCCTGAATATTCATTGGAAGTACTGATGCTGAAGCTCCAGATCCAATCCTTTGGCCAGCTGATGTGAAGAGTCGACTCACTGGAAAAAACCTGATGCTGGGAAGGATTAAAGGCAAAAGGATAGGGGGAGGCAGATGAAGAGACGATTAGATAGGATCAATAGACATGAATTTGAGCAAACTCCAGGAGATAGTGAAGGACATATGAACTCGGTATGCTGCAGTCCATGTGGTCGCGAAGAGTCAGACACAATTTAGCAACTGAACAACAAAAACTGGTAATAACATTTTACTATTCTGATTGAAATACGGAAACCTCACTTTAAGTCCTTTATCATTATTATCTTAATCATCATATTTAGTCTCAGATAGTTCTATGTTTTTGATTCAATCATCAAATATGACTGCTAAAACTCAGGAGGAAAAGGATTACAAGCATTCATTTATTCCTTTTATTGCTCTCTTTATTGTTCCTTCTTTCCTGATGCTCCAAGATTTATCTTTTATTATTTCTTTAGGTCTGCTAGCAACAACTTCATTTAGGTTTTCATCAATTAAGAATATTTTTATTTCCATTTAATTCCTGAGTGACAACTGTGCCAGATACAGAATTCACAATAGGCAATTCTTTTATTTCAGCATTTTAAATACTGTGCCACTTCTACTGGCGCCCATGGTTTCAGATGAGAAATCTATTGTTATGTGAATTGGTTTGTTATTTCCCATAGATAACTGCATCACTTCTATCTGTCCACTTTCAAGATTTCTTTTCTTTGCCTTCAGGTTTCTGGCCCTCTATTCTGTTCCACTTATCTATTTGTCTATTCTTTCGCCAATAACACAATTTCTGATGGTACCACCATAGCTTTCCAGTAAGCGTTGCTATCAGGTAGCATCAGTCTTCCAACTTTGCTCTCCTCTTTTAATCCTGTGTTGGCTATTCTGGGTTTCTTGTTTTGCCATATAAACTTTAGAATCAGTTTTTTGATATTCACAAAATAATCTGGTAAAATTCTGAATGGGATTACACTGAATTTAGAGGTAAAGTTGGGAAGAAGTGATATCCTGACAAGATTGAATCTCTCTATCCATAGGTAACATTTCTCCATTTATTTAGTTCTTTGATTGGTTCATCAGAGTTTTGTAGATTTCTTCACACGGATCTTATATATATATATATATATAGATAGATATATAGTTAGTTAGTTAGATGCATACCTAAATATTTCACTTTTGATAGTACTGATATAAATGGCATTTTTTTCTGAATTCAAATTCTTTCTCTTCATTGCTGATATACAGGAAAGCAATTGACTTCTGTATTTTAATCTTGTATCCTGTGCCTTTAGATATTTTTTAAAATTTATTTTTTAATTGAAGGATAATTGCTTTACAGAATTTTGTTGTTTTCTGTCAAATTTCAACATGAATCAGCCATAGATGGTGTGTGTGTGTGTGTGTGTATATATCCCCTCCTTCTTGAATGTCCCTCCCATCTCCCTCTCCACCCCACCCCTCTAGGTTGATACATAGCCCCTGTTTGAGTTTCCTGAGACATACAGCTGTGCCTTTAGATTTTAAGAGTTTAATTATGATGCATTTGGTATAGATTTCCTTGGGTTTATGCTATATGTGATTTGCAGTTTCTTGGGTCTGTAGATTTGTTTCTTTTGTCAAATTTGATAACTTTTCAGCCATATTTCTTTCAAATACTCTTTCAGCCTCATTCTCTTTTCCTTTTCCTTCTGGGACTTTAATCACATAAATGCTGTATCTTTTGTCCCAAAGATCATTTTTTCTAGTCCGCTTTCTGTTTAGACTCGGTGAATTCTATGATTTTGTTCTCAAGTCCAATGATTCTACCATCTATTAATGACTGTCATTCTACTATTGAGCCCATCCAGCCACTTTTTCCACTGTTGCTGTTACTGTCTTTTTCAGTTCTAAAATTTCCATTTGGTTCTCTCAAATGTCATTTTAAATTTCACTCTAATGAATTTTATTTGGTACGTTGCTAAGATTTTGTTTTTTATTTGTTTCAAGACATTTTTAACTGATTTTGAAGCATTTTTATAACAGCTAGTTTAAAATTCTTCTCAGAAAATTCCAACATCTGATTCATCATTTTGGTGTTTGTTATCTTTTCTGATTCTAGTTGTAGTTTCTTTTGTTATTGAACAAGTGGTTTTCTATTTTATCTTGATTGTTCTGTCTAGCATGTTACACATCACTAACATAGGGGCTTATTAACATTAAATCTTTTGTTTTCGTAGACCGTCACCCTGTATAGTTTTAGCACGTGGATCTTGGCCTACTTTTCTGGGCTACTGGTCAAATGACAGGTTAATTCTCAGAATCTTTGTGGTATTATTTGGCCTGCATTGTTTAACTGTTGCCACTAGGCTCCCGCTGGTCCCTGAGGGTGCTGCCTGACAGGGCAAAAGGAGTTTCCCCAAGCCAAGCAGCCAAGATTCTCTTGGTGAGGAAAGGCTGTGATAGACCAAAGTTGCCCCTCAGCTTCCCAGTGTCTCTGAGTAGAAAAGGCAAGTTTGAGCTCACAAAGACAAAGAGGGTTCCCTGAATGTGCCCCTTGTTATAACTGGACTCCTTTTGCCAGTTCCAACCATCTGCCCCTGTGTCTCCTGGACTGGGAGAAGTAGCTCAGGCCTATGTAGGCAAAGAAACTATGGACTAGGCCACTTGTAGCGGTGTCCTTTTTGCCAGCAGTGCCCACTTCGGGGTCTCTGGGTTGGAGAGGAGAATACCAAGCCTTCAAGGACAAAGATGCTTCCCAGACTAGAATGCTTGCTATAGCAGAGTCTCTCTTGTCAGTTCTGCCTATGCTAAGTCGCTTCAGTCACGTCTGACTCTGTGCGAACCCATAGACGGGAGCCCACCAGGCTCCGCCATCTCTGGGATCCTCCAGGCAAGAATACTGGAGTGGGTTGCCATTTCCTTCTCCATGTATGAAAGTGAAAAGTGAGGGAAGTCGCTCAGTCGTGTCCAACTCCTAGCAACCCCATGGACTGCAGCCTACCAGCTCCTCTGTCCATGGGATTTTCCAGGCAAGAGTGCTGGAGTGGGGTGCCATTGCCTGCCTTGAAAACTCTCAGTGAAAGAAGTCTCAGGACAGGGCGGGAAGGAGTGTGCTTCTTCTCAGCACTCATATTCAGTGAGGGCTCATAACTGATCCCCCTCGCCAGTGGTATCAAATTTGCACAATGTCTACAGAGGGACTCCCATTTGATTTGGGGGAGGCATAAACTACCTGGAAAGTGTTCTGTTGCTAGGTTAGAGGGACTCAGGAAACAGTAGATCTAGGTAGCCTTCTTTTGCGGGGGCAAATGCAAAATTCCTATGGCTAGGCTGTTCCTTCAGTCCTATGGTCCCAAACCAGCTCTAGGACCCTTCACAGTTCTTTGGTTGTCTTCTGTACCAATTCCAGGACTTATAGTTGGATTTACATGGGAAAAATGGGTATATACCATCTTATCTGTCCTGGATGTATCCCTATGAGTCTTCACAATTATCTAGTTTCTCTTTTGATTTCATTCAGTTCTTTCATTGTTACGTTTCTGGTTATTTTTTAACTGAGTGACAGACTAAGCTTTATAAATATTTACCATGCTATATATTACATATAGTTACATATAAATATACCTCATATTATCACTAAGAATATAAAAACTATAAAACTATATAGTTTATAAACTATATAGTCTATAACTATATAGTTTATAAAACTATAACTATATAGTTTATAAAACTATAAAACTAAGAACTATAAAAACTATACAGATAACCTGAATCAGTGACTGATGATACTGTCTTCCTCCAGAGAAGATTTACATCTGTTTCCAGCAAGCAAGAAAGCTAGGAACAGATCTTAATCCAATCAAGGGCTGAGGTGATTTGAAAGCTTGGTTTCAACTTTTTGTGAGAGCTGATCTATTTTGAGTTCACCCTTAAGCATGAAGTACAGGCCTATCCTTCAGGGTTACCAACTAAAAGCCTGGGGTGTTTTCTAGTGCCCTATTTCTTTGTAAGCTCTGAACTCCAATTTCATCCCCCAATTCTGCATGACTACCTTTGTGTGGATCACAACAAACTGTGGAAAATTCTTAGAGATGGGAATACCAGACTACCTTACCTGCCTCCTGAGAAGTCTGTATGCAGGTCAAGAAGCAACAGTTATACCTGCACATGGAACAACGGACTGGTTCCAAATTGGAAAAGGAGTACGTCAAGGATGTATACTGTCACCCTGCTTATTTAATTCATATGCAGAGTACATCATGCAAAATACCAGGCTGGATGAAGCACAAGCTGGAATCAAGGTTGTGGGGAGAAATATCAATAACCTCAGATACACAGATGACACCACTCTTAAGGAAGAAAGCAAAAAGGAACTAAAGAGCCTCTTGATGAAGGTAAAAGAGAAGAGTGAAAAGGCTGGCTTAAAACTCAACATTCAAAAACTAAGATTATGGCATCCAGTCCCATCACTTCATGGCAAATAGATGGGGAAACAATGGAAACAGTGAGAGACTTTATTTTCTTGGGCTCCAAAATCACTGCAGATGGTGACTGACACCATGAAATTACAAGATGCTTGCTCCTTGGAAGAAAAGTTATGACCAACTTAGACAGCATATTAAAAAGCAGAGACATTACTTTGCCAACAAAGGTCCATCTAGTCAAAGCTATGGTTTTTTCAGTAGTCATGTATGGATGTGAGAGTTGGACCATTAAGAAGGCTGAGTGCCGAAGAATTGATGCTTTTAAACTGTGGTGTTGGAGAAGATTCTTGAGAGTCCCTTGGACTGCAAAGAGATCAAACCAGTCCACCCTAAAGGAAATAAGTCCTGAATATTCACTGAAAGGACTGATGCTAAAGCTGAAGCTCCAATACTTTGGCCACCTGATGTGAAGAGCCGACTCACTGAAAAAGATCCTGATGCTGGGAAAGACTGAAGATAGTAGGAGAAGGGGACGACAGAGGATGAGATGATTGGATGGCATCACTAACTCAATGGACATGAGTTTGAGCAAGCTCCAGGAGTTGGTGACGGACAGGGAAGCCTGGCGTGCTGCAGCCCACAGGATCGCAGAGTCAGACACGACTGAATAACTGAACTGAAATGACCCAAAACTCTGCTTAGAATCTCAGTCTCTCTACCACCACTTTCCACTCAACCTCTTAGCTACATGCCTCCTATCAACTAATTCCTCTATGAGGAAAGCTATACCAAAAGTTAACCTCATCCTTCTATCCTTGTTTTGCCTTGCTCACTCTTCACAGCCATTAAAAAAATTTTTTCCCAGCTTTTCTAGTTTTCAGTTAGAGTTCTGGCTTAGAAAAAGCTATTCTGTCACTGACAAAACCAGAAATCTCCCCAGTAGCTTGTTATGTGATACGATAATATGTTCCAGGCTTATATATTTTCTGACTTCAACCTGAAATAAGCCAGTTTTCCATGGTACCCTAGGTTCTGTCTAGTAACAAAAGTATTATTTAGAGAACAGTCTGGCACCAGAAGTGTTACCAAGCTTAATTTCTGAGATTTTTCAGGAGAGAGAATTAGGAAATAATACATTTTTTAAAAGGAAAAAAATACCTCATGAGATCATAGTGACATTTTCAACTCAAATTTAAGATCCTAATATTCTTACCCAACTTCTCTGATTATATCTCTTTCCCATTCAAAAATCTAGGGATTCAATCCAATATAAGTATTTACTTGTTTACTTTATAATACACACCTGCAAAATAATAATACCAATATCACTACCAATTATATGATTACAAAAACAGTTTATGATATCTTTGCAGTTTTTTGTCTTTGGAAGTATATCCCACTAGAAACAGCCAAACTGTTGCTGTTGTTTAGTTGCTAAGCTGTGTCCAACTCTCTTGTGATCCCATGGATAGCCAGGCTCCTCTGTCCATAGGATTTTCCAGGCAAGAATACTGAAGTGGGTTGCCATTTCCTTCTTCAGGCGATCTTCCCAACCAAGGGATAAAACCTGCATCTCCTGCCTTGCAGGTGGATTCTTTACCACTGAGCCACCAGGGAAGCCCAATGTCCAATTTACTATGCTTCAAAGTCATTTGAAATAGTCTCTGTGTAAAAATGTTAGTCCCTCAGTTTGTGTCCAACTCTTTGGGACCCCATGGACTGCAGCCCTCCTGGCTCCCTTGTCCATGGGATTCTCCAGATGAGAATACTGGAGTGAGTTGCCATTCCCTTCTCCAGGAGATCTTCCCAACCCAGGGATTGAATCCAGGTCTCCGGCATTGCAGGCAGTTTCTTTATCAATTGAGCCACCAGGGAAGATAATCTCTGTGTGCTTAGCCTCAAACTTGATATACATTTAGATTCATGTTCCTGTTTCCATTTGATTTTTAGGAATTGCCTTTTTCTCTCAATTTATTTCATTTTTGTTTATAATAAATATTTGTATGATTCTTAAACCCAACCCACAAAGTACATTCAGATGTCTAGGTTCTACACATGCTTCTGCTACCCTATTCCCTTCGCTTTCCTTAGAGTAACCATTTTCCTTAGTTTCTGGTTTATCATTCCTTTGATTCATCTATGTATATACATAAAAATATAGGTATATATATTTATATAGCCCTTTTATTTGAAAAACAGTAGCATACAATGCCATTATTTTGCTCTTTGCTTTTTCCATTTAACAATAGTCTTGAGATGACCACATAGCTGATATGGAGATTATCCTCAGTCCTTTTCACAGCTCTCCATTTATAGTACTCCATTGTGTGAACATACGATATTTTATTTGATCAGTCCTCTTAATGATCTGAGCCTAGACTAATTTGCTATTGAATTTTGTTTCATAATTTAAGTTGACATGGTCCCACTGAAGTGGAAGGCAGATCAACAAACTTACTGGTATTCTGGCCTCTGCTGTCACAAAGAAACAAAATACACTAACATGTTTAGCTCCTGCCCAAATCTGTGA
The DNA here is from genome assembly GCA_935064755.1 of Tragelaphus eurycerus. Taxonomy (NCBI): domain Eukaryota; kingdom Metazoa; phylum Chordata; class Mammalia; order Artiodactyla; family Bovidae; genus Tragelaphus; species Tragelaphus eurycerus. The sequence goes on along the minus strand of CAKXYN010000282.1, from coordinate 87,225 downwards.
TACAGGGGTCTCAACTGGAGCATATATCAAAACACTCACAGAGCCTGAGAAAACCAATGACGAACGATAGGGCTGCAACATTAACCACTCTCAGATGGGATCTAGCATTGTATTTGCATCGTTACAGCTCCACAAATGAGTCTAACACATACTCCAAATTAAGAACAAATCTTCCACATATAATCTTGGAATTTCTAGGTGTTAAAGTAAGTGGCTAAATTTTTGACACCAATAGTAAAAATATTTCCACATTCTAAAGTTTCATCTTTGGTTAAACGTTTTTGATCTAATAATTCTTTAAAGTCAACATACAATGAGAAAAGTTCACCATGAAAATTTATATTAATAGTCCTAAAATGTAACAGATTAGGCATGTGTCATAATTATTGAAAAAAAAAATAATGCTCTGTTATCACTATAAATGAGTGCTATATGCTTTAACGCTTAGGATATCCTACTATACTCAGCCATAATGATAATCAAAACTACCACAAAGTAATACAAATTCCTCTCAATGTAAAAAAATAATATATCATTTACCTCGAAAGACCCTAGAAAAGCGACAATTCCTTTGCTCAAATCCTGGGCTCTGTCATTGGACTTGTGCTGCATCCAATTCTCTATGATCCCCCTAAATGTAACCCCACATGCATTCACAGCTTCATCAATATCATCTATATGCTGACAACTGCCCAAACTGTATTTCTAACACAAAGTTTGGCCCATTTTAAGACCAGTAATTCCTATATTAAAAATTTAAGTAATTAAATCCACTTCTTTTTACCTCTTGGTTTTTTTTTCCCTGCTATTTTGTCATCATCCACCCAATCTTTCAAAACTTATCAACTCTTCCTTTACCTTACCCCAATCATCCCTCACCCCAATCAACAACAAAAAAAAACACACTCTTATTTCTGTTCCTCTTCTATCCCCATTTGTCCCTCTTCTATCCCTGGGCCAATGCCCTAGATCAAATTCTCCTCTTCCAAGTTTATTCTTCTGCAATAGCTTAGCCCAACCCCCTGATCTGACCAGTTCTCTACGGTAACAGTCTTAAATTCTGTCTGCAAACACATTAGCATTTAAGGGTAAAAACAAAATAAAGACATGAGACAAAATTTGATACCCTTGCCAAAAGAAAAGCTCATGAACACAGATACAAAAATCCAAAACAAAATATTACCATAACAAACCCAGAAAATCTATATTAAAAAATATATCATGGCCAAATTGAGTTCATCTCAGGAATATGAGCATGGTCAAACCATTAGAAAGCCCATCAGTGTAATTTAACACATTAACAGATTAAAGGACAAAAGCTCTGTGATTATTGAGGACTATTCTAGAAGATTTCATTAAAGTCAGAAACAAGACTATTCAACAACGTCCTATAGATCTTAAACGATTCAGTACTTAAGACAAAAAAAGAAGACAGAGTATACAGATCAGAAATAAAGTATTACAATGTACTGGCAGCATAAATAACAACATAGAAAACAAGAGAATCCACAAACTATCAATACTATAAGAATTTAGTAAGGCTTCCTGCTGCTGCTGCTGCTGCTAGGTCGCTTCAGTCGTGTCCAACTCTGTGCGACCCCATAGACGGCAGCCCACCAGGCTCCCCTGTCCCTGGGATTCTCCAGGCAAGAACACTGGAGTGGGCTGCCATTTCCTCCTCCAATGCATGAAAGTGAAAAGTGAAAGTGAAGTTGCTAAGTCGTGTCCGACTCTTAGCGGCCCCATGGACTGCAGCCTACCAGGCTCCTCCGTCCGTGGGATTTTCCAGGCAAGAGTACTGGAGTGGGGTGTCATTGCCTAGATATAAGTTAAATATATGAGAAAATCAATTCTGCTTTTGCACTTTCCTATTACAATAATTATAAGAATCAAACAGTTTCTGGTTCAAGGAGGATTAGAGAGTTGCAACACCCCATCTCCACCAGAAAGCTCAGCTAAGCTCCTGCCTAGACCCAAACTGATAAGTTCACTAGAGATCAGCCAAGTCATCCAGACAACCACAGAGACTCATGAGCTAAATATTCCTTACTATTATAATGATAATACTGATAATGGTAATAAAAATTAAAAATTTCATTCCTATCTACTAATCAATTAGGTTTAGCATTAGCAACAAAATTGTAGATCCAGGAGTAAATCCGATAAAAAAAAGTATGTGAGAACATTCTGAAAAAAGTTACAAGAATTTACTTAAAGATATAAAATATACCTAAATAAATGGAAATATAAAGCATGTTCTAGATGAGAAGACTTATTCATAAAGATGACAGATTTCTCCAGGGTAGTATCAGTATCTGGTTAAATTTGAACTAAAAATCTCAACAAGGATTTTTGTTCAAATAAAAGGAACAAAGGGCTGAAAACAACAAAGGGAAATTTGAAGTTTTATGTAACTAAGGTGTATTTCAAATCTGTATGTGGCACTAGGGGTAGAGGGAAGTATACTATTATGTAAATGGGACTGGGACAACTGGTTACCAAATAAAAATTATTTATTGTTGTTCAATCACTTAGTCACGTCTGACTTTTTGCGATCCCACAGACTGTAGCAACCAGGCTTTCCTGTCCTTCATTGTCTCCTGGAACAGCTTGGTCAAACTCATGTCCACTGATTCAGTGACGCCATCCAACCATCTCGTCTTCTGTCGTCCCCTTGTCCTCCTGCCTTCCATCTTTCCCAGTATCAGGGTCTTTTCTAATGAGTCAGGTCTTCGCACTAGGTGGCCAAAGAACTGGAGCTTCAGCTTCAGCATCAGTCCTTCCAATGAATATTCAGGATTGAGTTCCTTTAGGAATGACTGGTTGGATCTCCTTACAGTCCAAGGGACTCTCAAGAGTCTTCTCCAATACCATAGTTCAAAACATCAATTCTTTGGCACTCAGCTTTCATTATGGTCCAACTCGCACATCCATATATGACTACTGGAAAAACCATAGCTTTGACTATATAGACCTTTGTTGGCAAAGTAATGTAATTTTGAGCATTACTTTGCTAGCATGTGAATTGAGTGTAATTGTGCAGTAGTTTGAACATTCTTTGGCACTGCCTTTCTTTGGAACTGGAATGAAAACTAACCTTTTCCAGTCCTGTGGCATTAAGTTACTACAACAAAAATAAAATATAAAAATAAACTGCAGGCAGATGAAAGATCAGAGTGAAAAATCAAATATTTTTTTAATGTTGAGGAAGACACACAGGAAAATATCTTGACAGGGTCAGTAAAGGAAAGGAATTTTTTAATATAACAAAAAAAAGAACAAGCCATAAAGGAAAAAAAATGATAAAGTGATTACATGAAAATCTAAATTTCTGTTTCAACAGAAATAAGAAAGTTAAAGATAAGCCATAATTGCTGCTGGTAATATAAATTGGCTAAATCTCTATGGAAAGCATTTTGGCAATGCTCATCAAAATCTAAAATGCACATATCCTTCTGAAGAAGTAATTTTACTTCTGAGAACTAAACCTAAAGACAGACCCAGGGAATTCCCTGGTGGTCCAGTGGTTAAGAATCTGCCTTACAGTGACATGGGTCAGGAATTAAGCTACCACACGCCATGGAGCAACTAAGCCACGTGCTGCAAGTAATAAGCCTGAGCACTCTGAAGCCCATGTGCCACAACTAGAGAGACCGTGTGCTGCAGCTACTGAAGCCTCACACTCTGCAGCCTGTCTGTCTCAACTACTGAGCCCATGCAGCACAACTTGAGAGTTTGCACAGCAACAAAAGATTCCGCATGACGCAATGGAGATCCTGCATGCCACAACTAAGACCCAATGTAGTCAAACAAATACAGACAGACCCCTCCCTCAAAAAAAGAAAAGACCCAGAAATGTGTGAAATGACACGTATACAAGGTCAAACAACACCTTTACATAAATTAAGACACAACTGTACAATGGAATACCAAAGAAACTTTTTTTCAAATGTGCTGGTACAAAACTAGCTCTAAGCTATGCTGTTCAGCGAGGACAGAGAGGGGGAAGCAAAGTACATAACTGTGATACTACAGCCTGCAGAAAGGAAACCAAACACAGTTAGACAAAAGGAGGCAACAGAGAAGTGTTTAATGAGGGCCTAGAAGAAATGAACAATCAATTAGTGATGAACAACACAATAACTCAAATGAAAAATATATGAGAATGAATCAATCAATAGAAAAATAACTGAGGAAGAAGAACGGATGAGTGAGCTGGTAGAAAGAATGATGGAAATGGCTGCCATGGAGTAGAATAAAGAAAAAAGAATAAAAATATGAGGACAGTCTCAGAGACCTCTGGGGCAACATTAAATGCACCTACATTAGAATTATAGAGGTCTCTATTAGAAGAGAAAGAAAAAGGATCAGAAAAATATTTGAAGACATTGGAGTTGAAACTTCCTTAACATGGGAAAGGAAACAGTTACCCAAGTCCAGCACAGAGAGTCCCAAACAGGATAAACCCAAGGAGAAACATGCGAAGACACAAATTAATCAAACTAACAAAAATTAAATGCAAGTAAAAATATTAAAGCAACAAAGGAAAAGCAACGAATAACATCCAAGGGAATCACCATAAGGTTAACAGCTGATATTGCAGCATAAACTCTGCAGGCCAGAAGGAACCAGCACTATATATTTAAAGTAATGAAAGGGAAAATTTACAACCAAGATTACTCTACTCAGCAAGGATCTCACTCAGATTTACAGAGAAATCAAAAGCTTTACAGACAAGCAAAAGGTAAGAAAACTCATCACCACCAAACTAGCTTTACAACAAATGCTAAAGGAACTTCTCTAGGCAGGAAAAACTAGAGAAGAAAAAGACCTACAAAAACAAACCCCAAACAATTAAGAAAATGTAATAGCAACATGTGCATGCATGCTAAGTCATTTCAGTTGTGTCTGACTCTGCGACCCTATGGACTGTAGCCCGCCAGGCTTCTCTGTCCATGGGATTCTTCAAGCAAGAATACTAGAGTGGGTTGTCGTGCCCTCTTCCAGGGGATCTTCTCCACCCAGGGATCGAACCCTCATCTTTTAAGTCTCCTAAATTGCAAGGCAGGTTCTTTACCACTAGTGCCACCTGGAAACTCCAATATATACTGATAATTACCTTACAAGTAAATGCTATAATGTTCCAACCGAAAGATACAGATTGGCTAAATGGATATGAAAATAAGACCCATATATATGCTGTCTACAAGAGACACACTTCAGAACCAGGGACATATACATTTTGAAAGTGAGGGGATGTAAAATGTATTCCATGCAAATGGAAATCAAAAGAAAGCTAGAGAAGCAATACTAATATCAGACAAAATAGATTTTAAAGACAAGAGACGGAGAAGGCAATGGCACGCCACTCCAGTACTCTTGCCTGGAAAGTCCCATGGATGGAGGAGTCTGGTAGGCTGCAGTTCATGGGGTCGCTAAGAGTCAGACAGGACTGAGTGACTTCACTTTCACTTTTCACTTTCATGCATTGGAGAAGGAAACAGCGACCCACTCCAGTGTTCTTGCCTACAGAATCCCAGGGACTGGGGAGCCTGGTGGGCTGCCATCTATGGGGTCGCACAGAGTTGGACACGACTGAAGTGACTTAGCAGCAGCAGCAGCAAAGACAAGAGACAAGGAAGGACATTACATAATGATCAAGGGACCAATCCAAGAAGATATAACAATTATAAATTTTTATAATTGTTATAAAAATCTATTCATCAAGCACAGGAGCACCTCAATACATAAGTGCTAACAGCCATAAAGTGAGAAATCAGCAGTAACACAATAATAATGGAGGACTTTATAATAGTCCACTTATACCAATGGATAGGCCATCTGACAGATAACTAATATAGAAACACAAGCCTTAAATGACACATTAGACCAGACAGACTTAATTATTATATACAGGGCATTCCATCCAAAAGCAGCAGAATATACTTTCTTATCAAGTGCACCCAGAATATTCTCCGGGATAGATCACATCTTGGGTCAGAAATCAAGCCTGGTAAACAAGAAAATTAAAGTCATGTCAAGTATCTTTTCCAACCACAACACTATGAAATTAGAATTACCAGAAAAAAAAAAAAAAACTGTAAAAAAACACAAACACATGGAGCCTAAATAATATGCTGCTCAATAACCAAGAGATCACTGAAGTAAGCAAAAGGAAATAAGTATCTAGAAACAAATGATGATGAAAACACAAAAACCCCAAGCCTATGGGATGCAGCAAGAGCAGTTTTAATAGGAAAATTTATAGCAATACAATCCTACTTCAAGAAACAAGAAAAATCTCAAATAAACAACCTTACCTTACACCTAAAACTAGTATACTAGAGAAAGAACAACGACAAAGTTAGAAGGCAAGAAATCATAAAGATCAGAGTAGAAATAAAACAAACGAAGAAAACGAAAACAAAGATCAGAGAAACTAACAGCTGGTGCTTTGAGAAGATAAACAAGATTGATAAACGATAGCCAGACTCATCAGAAGAGAGAGAATTAAAATTAATAAAATTAGAAATGAAAAAGGACATTACAACCGCCACTATAGAAATACAAAGGATCGTAAGAGACTATTAATACAAGCAACTATATGTCAATAAAATGGACAATCTGGAAGAAATGTCCAAATTCTTAGAAAAGTACAACTTTCTGGACTTTCCTCATGATTCAGTGGTTAAGAATCCGCCTAACAATGCAGGGGACACAGGTCCCAGAATATTCCACGTGCCAAGGGGCAATGAAGCCCATGCGCCACAACTACTAGAACAGCACTCCAGAGCCCGCAAGCCACAATGATTGAGTTTGTGTGCCTCAGCTACTGAAGCCAGCACACCCTAGAGGGCTGTGCTCCATAAAAAAGAACCCACCATGATGAGAAGTCCACGCACCGCCACTGAAGAGTAGCCTCTGCTTGCCACAACTAGAGAAAGCCCACATGCAACAAAAAGGACCCAGTGCAGTTTAAAAAAAAAAAAAAAAAAAAAGGACAACTTTCCAAGACTGAACCAGAAAGAAACAGAAAATATGAGCAGACCAATCACAAGTAATGAAATTGAAACTGATTAAAAAGTCTTTCAACAAACAAAACTCCAGGACCAAATGGCTTCACGGGCAAATTCTATTAGATTGATACAAAAGTAACTGCAGTTTCGGATTGTGAATTTTAAAGCATTATCAGATCAGATCAGTCACTCAGTCGTGTCCCCCATGAATCGCAGCACGCCAGGCCTCCCTGTCCATCACCAACTCCCAGAGGTCACTCAGACTCACATCCATCGAGTCAGTGATGCCATCCAGCCATCTCATCCTCTGTCATCCCCTTCTCCTCTTGTCCCCAATCCCTCCCAGCATCAGAGTCTTCTCCAATGAGTCAACTCTTTGCATGAGGTGGCCAAAGTACGGGAGTTTCAGCTTTAGCATCATTCCTTCCAAAGAAATCCCAGGGCTGATCTCCTTCAGAATGGACTGGTTGGATCTCCCTGCAGTCCAAGGGGCCTCTCAAGAGTCTTCTCCAACACCACAGTTCAAAAGCATCAATTCTTCGGCGCTCAGCCTTCTTCACAGTCCAGCTCTCACATCCATACATGACCACAGGAAAAACCATAGCCTGATTAGACGGACCTTTGTTGGCAAAGTAATGTCTCTGCTTTTGAATATGCTGCCTAGGCTGGTCATAACTTTCCTTCCAAGGAGTAAGCGTCTTTTAATTTCATGGCTGCAGTTATCATCTGTAGTGATTTTGGAGCCCAGAAAAATAAAGTCTGACACTGTTTCCACTGTTTCCCCATCTATTTCCCATGAAGTGATGGGACCAGATGCCATGATCTTCGTTTTCTGAATGTTGAGCTTTAAGCCACCTTTTTCACTCTCCAATTTCACTTTCATCAAGAGGCTTTTTAGTTCCTCTTCACTTTCTGCCATAAGGGTGGTATCATCTGCATATCTGAGGCGATTGATATTTCTCCTGGCAATCTTGATTCCAACTTGTGTTTCTTCCAGACCAGCGTTTCTCATGATGTACTCTGCATCAGATCAGATCAGATCAGTTGCTCAGTCGTGTCTGACTCTTTGTGACCCCATGAATCGCAGCATGGAAGTTAAATAAGCAGGGTGACAATATACAGCCTTGACGTACTCCTTTTCCTATCTGGAACCAGTCTGTTGTTCCATGACCAGTTCTAACTGTTGCTTCCTGACCTGCATACAAATCTCTCAAGAGGCAGATCAGATGGTCTGGTATTCCCATGTCTTTCAGAATTTTCCACAGTCTATTGTGATCCACACAGTCAAAGGCTTTGGCATAGTCAATAAAGCAGAAATAGATGCCTTTCTGGAACTCTGTTGCTTTTTCCATGATCCAGCGGATGTTGGCAATTTGATCTCTGGTTCCTCTGCCTTTTCGAAAACCAGCTTGAACAACTGGAAGTTCACGGTTCATGTATTGCTGAAGCCTGGCTTGGAGAATTTTGAGCATTACTTTACTAGCGTGTGAGATGAGTGCAAGTGTGCGGTAGTTTGAGCATTCTTTGGCATTGCCTTTCTTTGGGATTGGGATGAAAACTGACCTTTTCCAGTCCTGCAGCCGCTGCTGAGTTTTCCAAATTTTCTGGCATATTGAGTGCAGCACTTTCACAGCATCACCTTTCAGGATTTGGAATAGCTCCACTGGAATTCCATCACCTCCACTAGCTTTGTTCGTAGTGATGCTTTCTAAGGCCCACTTGACTTCACATTCCAGGATGTCTGGCTCTACATCAGTGATCACACCATCGTGATTATCTGGGTCGTGAAGATCTTTTTCGTACAGTTCTTCTGTGTATTCTTGCCACCTCTTCTTAATATCTTCTGCTTCTGTGAGGCCCATACCATTTCTGTCCTTTATCGAGCCTATCTTTGCATGATTTGCATCATTATAACTAGGCTCAAACATATCTTTATTAATCAAAACAGGAACCCTTACAATCAACACATTTTTGTCAATGAGAAATAAATTTTTGTTTATTCATGTAGCATAAAAACCTATGCTTCAGGATTCAACTCTTGGAAAGCATTTTCTGCCTCCTGCTGGTTGTGGAAGAATTTTCCCTGAAAAAAAGTTGTCAAGATGCTTGAAGGAGTGATAGTCAACTAGCGAGAGGTCAGGTAAATACAGCAGATGAGGTAAAACTTGAAAGACCAATTCTTTCAACTTTTGAAGTGAAAGTTATGCAATGTGTGGTCGGGCACTGTCATGGAGAAAAACTGAACCCACTCTGTTAACCAATGCTGGCTGCATGCATGGCAGTTTTCGGTGCATCTGACTGATCTGCTGAGCATACTCTCAGATGTAATGGATTCAGATAGCTTATCAGATCAGATGGGCAGCAGGCCACCAAATAGTGACCATGACCTTTTTTGGGTGCAAGTTTGGCTTTGTGAAGTGCTTTGGAGCTTCTTCTCAGTCCACCACAAGCTGGTCATCTCAGGCTCTCATATAAAATCCACTTGTCATCACATATTACAATCTGATCAAGAAATAGTTCATTGTTGTTACATAGAATAAGAGAAGACAATAATTCAAAATGGTATTTTTGATTTCCAGTCAGGTCATGAGGCACCCACTTATCGAGCTTTTTAACCTTTTCAATTTGCTTTAAATGCCAAATGACCATAGAATGGAAGCTGTTGGGTTCTTTGGCCACTTCTCATATAGTTGTAAAAGGATCAGCTTTGATGACTGGTCTCAACTGGTTGTTGTCAACTTCTGATGGTGGCCACTGTGCTCCTCATCTTCAAGGCTCTGTCTCCTGTGCAAAACTTCTAGACCCATTTTGAACTCAAATAAAAGAATTGCTCAAATTTGCTTTTTGTCTAATGTCATTTCTGTAGTCTAAAATAAATATAAAATAAACAGCAAATAATAACCAAAACAACATAAAGGGGGAAATGTGCATTAAAAAGATTTATAACACAACCACATTTATTTAAGAATGTATTCCAATATCAAATGGCTAAATTCAAAAATGCAAACCCACAATTATGTTATCATCAACCTAATGGCAAACATTTAGAGAAGAGTTAACACCTACCCTTCTCAAACTCTTCCAAAAAACTGCAGAGGAAGGAACAAGCTCACTGTACAAGGCTATGATCATCCTAATATCAAAACCAGACAAACATATCATACAAAAAAAGAAAACTGCAAGTCAATGTCACTGATGAACATACACATAAAAATCCTCAACAAAATATTACTAGAAAACTAAATCCAACAATACATTAAAAGGATCATACACAATTATCAAGTGGGATTTATTCCAGGGATGCAAAGATTCTTCAATATATGCAAATCAATCAATGTGATACACTATAATAACAAATTTTAGAAAAAAAAAACATGATTATCCCAACAGATGCAGAGAAAGCTTTTTGTCAAAATTCAACACCCATTTATGACAAAAACTCTTCAGAAAGTGGGCATAAAAGGACACTACCTTAACAAAATAAAGCCCATGTGTGACAAACCCACAGCAAACATCATTCTTGATGAAAAACTGAAAGCATCTCCTCTAAGATCAGGAACAAGACAGTGGGGTCCACTTTGCCACTATTATTCAACATAGTTTTGGAAATCTTACCCATGGCAATCATTGAGAAAAAGAAATAAAATGAAATCCAGATTAGAAAAGAAGTAAAACTATCACTGTTTGTAGATGACATGATACCATACATAGAAAATCCTAAAGCTGCTACCACAAGATTACTGGAGGTCATCAATGAATCTGGTAAAGTTTCAGGATAAAAAAATTAATACACAGAAAGAGGAATTAAGGAAACAATCCCACTTCCCACTACCACAAAAAGAGCAAAATACCTAGGAATAAACCTACCTCAGGAGGCAAAAGACTTGAATGCAGAAAACTATATGATATTGATGAAAGAAATTTAAAACAACATAAACAGATTGAGAAATATACCAAGTTCTTGGACTGGAAGAATGAATATTGTGAAAATGACTATATTACCAAAGCAATCTACAATGCAATCCCTATCAAATTACCAAAGTCATTTTTCACAGAATTAGAACAAAAAATTTTACAACTAGTATGGAAACACAAGAGACCCCAAATCGTCAAAGCAATCTTGAGAAAGAAAAGCAGAGCTGGAGGAATCAGGCTCCCTGCCTTCAGACTATATTACAAAGCTACATTACTCAAGAGACCATGGTACTGGCACAAAAAAAGAAAACAGATCAATGGAACAGGGCAGAATGCCCAGTGATAAACCCATACATGTATGGTCACCTAATCTATGACAAAGGAGGCAAGGATATACAGCGGAGAAAAGACAGTCTCTTCAGTAAGTGGCGCTGGGGAAACTAGACAGCTACATGTAAAAGAATGAAATTAAAACATTTTTCTAATATCATACACAAAAACAAACTCAGAATAGATTAAAGACCTAAATGTAAGGCCAGATAGTATAAAACTTTTAGAGTGCTTGCTTCGGCAGCACATATACTAAAATTGGAACGATACAGAGAAGATTAGCATGGCCCCTGCGCAAGGATGACACGCAAATTCATGAAGCGTTCCATAAAAAAAAAAAAAACTTTTAGAGAAACACATAGGCAGAACACTCTGACATAAATCAGCAAGATCTTTTTTGACCTACCTCCTAGAGTAATGAAATAAAACAAAAATAAGTGTACCCTGATTAAACTTAAAATCTTTTGCACAGCAAAGAAAACCATAAACAAGATGAAAAGACAATCCACAGAATGGGAGAAAATATCTGCAAAGCACTGACAAGGGATTTATCTCCAAAATATACAAACAACTCATGCAGCTCAATATAAAAAAAAAACTCAATCCAAAAATGGGTGGAAGACCTAAACAGACATTTCTCCAAAGAAGACATACAGTTGACCAACAAACACATGAAAAGACGTTCAACATCACTAATATTACAGAAATGCAAATCGAAACTACAATAAGGTATCACCTCACACAGGTCAGAACAGCCATCATCAAAAAATCTACAAACAATAAATGCCAGAGAGGAAGTGAAGAAAGGGGGATCATTTTACACTGTCGGTGGGAATGTAAATTGATACAGTTACTAAGGAGAATAGTACAAAGGTTCCTTAAAAAACTAAAAATGTAACTACCACATGACCCGGAAATCCCACTCCTGGGGATATAATTATAGAAAAGCGAAAGTGAAAGTTGCTCAGTCCTGTCCAACACTTTGTGACCCCATGGTCTGTATGCTGCTGCTAAGTCGCTTCAGTCGTGTCCAACTCTGTGCGACCCCATAGACGGAAGCCCACCAGGCTTCCCCGTCCCTGGGATTCTCCAGGCAAGAACACTGGAGTGGGTTGCCATTTCCTTCTTCAATGCATGAAAGTGAAAAGTGAAAGTGAAGTCGCTCAGTCGTGTCCAACTCTTAGCGACCCCATGGACTGCAGCCCACCAGGCTCCTCCTTCCATGGGATTTTCCAGGCAAAAGTACTGGGGTGGGGTGCCATAGTCCATGGAATTCTCCAGGCCAAAATGCTGGAGTGGGTAGTTCAAAAAGATATATGCACTCCAATGTTCACTGCACTATTTACAACAGCCAGGATATGGAAGCAACCTAAATGTCCATCAACAAAGGAACAGATAAAGAAGATGTGGTACTCTTCAATGGAATATTACTCAGCCATAATAAAAAATTTAATTGGGTCCTTTACAGACATGTGGATTGACCCAAGGGCTTCCCTGATAGCTCAGTTAGTAAAGAATCCACCTGCAATGCAGGAGACCCCGGTTCAATTCCTGGGTTGGGAAGATCTGCTGGAGAAGGGAAGGCTACCCACTCCAGTATTCTTGGGCTTCTCTTATGGCTCAGCTGGTAAAGAATCCACCCACAATGCAGGACAGCTGGGTTCGATCCCTGGGTTGGGAAAATCCCCTGGAGAAGGGAAAGGTTACCCACTCCAGTATTTTGGCCTGGAGAATTCCATGAACTATATATAGTCCATAGGGTCCCATGCTGTATAGCCCATGGGACTGACCTAGAGATTGTCACAAAGAGCAAAGTAAGTCAGAAAGAGAAAAATAAATACCACATATTAATGCATATATGTGGAATCTAGAAAAAAGATGGTCTCACTTGCAAAGCAGAAACAGAGACACAGATATAGAGAACAAATGCATGGATACCAAAGAGGAGGTGGGGTGGGACGAATCAGGAGACTGGGATTGACGATATATACACTACTACGTATAAAACTGATAGCTTATGAGAATCTACTGTATCGCACAGGAGAAAACTCAACAAAGATGATTAACAGAAAAAAAATAAATTAGACTTCATTACAATTTCAAACTTTTGTATATCAAAAAGCATTATCAAGGTTGTTCTTAAGAAAAAGAAGAAACAAAATGAGGTGAAATTATTTGCAAATCATGTATCTGACAAGGGTCTAATATCCAGAACATATAAAGAACTCTTACAACTCATCAATAAAAAGACAAATAGTTTAAAAGGCAATGTACTTGAGTGGACATTTTTACAAAGAAGATATACCAATGGTCACAGAGGCACATGAAAAGATACTAAGAACCAATATTCATTAGGGAAATATAAATCAAAACCATAATGAGATACCAGTTATACTCACTAAGATGACCATTCACTCATTTATACAAATAATTTTATAACAATAAATGAATAAATGAGTGAATGAATGCATGAATAAAACCTCAGAAAATAAGTATTGATGAGAATGTGGAGAAAATGCAACTTTCACATAGTGCTATTAGAAATGTAAACTGTTACAGTTGCTATGAAAAAGTCTGGCTCGTCCTCAAAAAGTAAACATCAATTTACCATATGACCCAGCAATTCCACTGCTAGGAAAACACCTAAGAGACATATCCATATATCACCCAAAAACTTATACATGAATGTTCACAGCAACATTATTCATAATAGGTAAAAGGTAGAAACAACCCAAATGTCCATCACCTGATGACTGGATAAATAATACGCGGTATGCATATAGTTCAGCCAAAAAAGGAATGATATACTAATAAATGATACAACATGGATGAGTCTTGAAAACATTACATTAAGTAAAAGTCAGTCTTCTACCACATACGATAACATTTACATGAAATGTCTAGAAGAGAAAATCCACAAAGAGCAAGTAGATTATGGTTGTCTCAGCACTGGGAGGAAGGAGGATCAGGAGTGACTGCTAACAGGGTTTCTATGTGGCACAATGAAAATATTCTGGAATAAGATAATGATGATGGCTGCACAACTTTATGAATATACTAAAAATAATATAATTGTACACTTTAAAATGGTGAGTTTTATCCACTTACCAGATAAGTGGACAGAATTCATAACGCAGATGGAAAAAACTATGGAATTAGGTAAAAAAGGGCAGGGAGGGGACAGTGCAAAATCGACTGTCAAAGAAGATCCTACATGTGTATTTTTACTTATTTATTTTACATACATATTTTTTAAAAGAATGAGAAAGGTTAACAAAGTGGTATAAAATTTGCATGTGCCAAATAAATTTTGCAAAGTAATATAATAGTTTTTTTTTCAGTAACTCTATAATACACCAGAAATTATATTCTTGGCAACTACATAAAGCCATTTTTAAAAAAAAATGATGTATGTCAACTGTACATCAACCTAAAAGTATTCAAGGAAGTAAACAGAAGTTTTCAGTTATTTTGGTGGTGCTTCAAAAGTATGAAAACTCTAGAGAAAAACCATACATACACAGGTATGCAAAAAGATATGCAAAAAATGTTCATTGTAGCACTACTGGTAACAGCACAAGATGGTAAACTCTAAATACCCAGCAGCTGAAAAACATGTAAATAAATGGGAATTCTGTAATGCAAATAGCTATGAAATCAACTAGAACTACTTTTATCAACACAAACATCTCAAAAGCATAGAAAAACTAGGTTGGGTGGCGAGAAGTTATAGAATGACTACTTTATAAAGTTTGAAAACATGATGTTATTTTTGAAAACAAGACATTGTGTGTGCATGTATATATATGTGTATTTGTGCATCTGTAGTGAAAAAGAAACATGCAAGAGAAATAATAAACATCAACTTCACTGCACTAGTTACCTCTGGGGAGAGTTAAGGTAAACAGAATTAGGGAGGAGTAATATAGTGATGTTGGTGATATCTATAATATTTTATATAACATTTATTATAATAATATGAAGAAAATTCAGAAGAGCTAGGTTGCAGGCACACAGATGCTCATTTTATTTTTCTTTGTATCTCTTCCATAGGCTGGACTATAAGGAAGGCAGAGAGCCAAACAACTGATGCCTTCAAACTGGTGCTGGAGAAGACTCCTGGGAGTCCCTTAGACAGCAAGGAGATCACACCAGTTAACCTCAAGGGAAATCAACCCTGAATACTCACTGGAAGGACTGATGCTGAAGCAGAAGCTCCAGTATTTTGGTCACCTGATGTGAACAGTCAATTCATTGGAAAAGTCCCTGATGTTAGGAAAGATTGAGGGCAGAAAGAGAAGAGGGCATCAGAGGATGAAGTGGCTGGATGGCGTCACTTATGCAATGGACATGTACTTGAACAAACTTTGGAGATGGTAAGGGACAAGGAGGCCTGGCATGCTGCAGTCCATGAGGTTGCAAAGTCAGGCACAACTGGGTGACTGAACAAGAGACACATCAAACATGATGCTGCGGCCAGTGCAGCAGGTAGGGATTGAAAGTGGTCAATACAGTTTGGGAAAAAGAAACTAGAGACAGAATTAAAGTTTTAAAGATGGGACCAGGGGACTCAAGACCTCTTGGATGAAGAGCCCTGTACCTCGGAGCCACATCACCTTTATTTAGTGTCTTGGCAAGCAAAAAGTATCTGTTGTGCTACGATGAAGTCAGTCTCCTTTGCCCCGGTCACGTCTCCCATTTTATTGATTAAACTATCTTTGTTATTCTCTTGTACAAGGGCTATCACCTAGCTGGAGGTCATAGACTCCCATATGCCTTGGGAAAACATCTTAGTGTGCACAAGCAGCATTCAGAACTTGCACTGACCAGTATTCCAAGGTCCACACTATGCTCTTCGTTAGCTTAGCAGGGTATGACGATCCCCAACTAATCAACCCAATGGACTTTTATTTGGGTTATGCAGTATCGCTATATTTTGCTTTTATTCTTTCCCCTTTTGTGATTTTCTCACAGCTTAGCCAGAGCAACAGGCAGCTGACTACTAACCGCTGCCATGTGATGTTTAAACATATGTTAGGGAAGGGTATGAAATGATCTAATTTTGCAAATTTGCCTCAAGATAATATTGCTAAACCTTCTGATCAAAATCCTTGTGAAACTTTGCAAGATGTCTGCAATATTTGAAAAACCAATGTGAAAGCGGAAAATTAAGTGACAATTATCACCAGCTTGGCCTTTTCATTAAATTTGGAAAAACCATCCACACAGGAAGTATGCTATTTGTAAAGGAATGCTTACAAACAGCTATTACAAACCACTATCATTTTATCATACAAAAAAATTTTAAAGCACAAGTGCATGAATAACAAACATAAGGACAGGAAATTTGTGTATTCTGAAGCATAAAGCAGAGCCAAATACAGTATCTATTTTAATATACATCTGATCCCCAAATTAAATGTCATTTTTTATTCATCTATAAATAATGTTTTTCCTTACTCAATTAACTAAAAATACATTAAACAACATGTACCCACATGTTAAAGAGGGGAAAGTCAAATTTTTCTTTTTATATTGTGAATATCATTACAAGCTGTGTTCAAAATGCATGTTATAACCTTTAATAGGAAATTACTTTTACCTCCATTTAAAATCATCTTGTCAAAAACAGGATACATTTTTTAATGTGTAATTAAGATAGTCTATAAGATTATACATTTTTGTAAAAGGACGTGTGAATCAGAAACTATAGGAAACACTGGTCCAGAGATTACTTTTGCATCCTTTAACAGTACCTGAAACTATTTCAGCCTCTAATGCTTACAGACTTATTACTAAACAAATTAGAAAATTCTTAATTAGAATGCAAAAAGGACCAAGAGGAATTAATTGGAAAATTCACTCAACTTAATAACTGTACATTGTTAACGTCAAATTCTGAAAAATAAAGAGGCAATTCAGCCATAACTAAAATTTTTTTAAATTTTACTTTATTTAACTTTACAATATTGTATTGGTTTTGCCATATATCAAAATGAATCTGCCACAGGTATACATGTGTTCCCCATCCTGAACCCTCCTCCCTCCTCCCTCCTCCCTCCCCATACCATCCCTCTGGGTCGTCCCAGTGCACCAGCCCCAGGCATCCAGTATCGTGCACTGAACCTGGACTGGTGACTCGTTTCATATATGATATTATACATATTTCAATGTCATTCTCCCAAATCATCCCACCCTCTCCCTCTCCCAGAGTCCAAAAGACTGTTCTATACATCAGGGTCTCTTTTGCTGTCTTGTATACAGGGTTATTGTTACCATCTTTCTAAATTTCATATACATGTGTTAATATACTGTATTGGTGTTTTTCTTTCTGGCTTACTTCACTCTGTATAATAGGCTCCAGTTTCATCCACCTCATTATGGTGATTCAAATGTATTCTTTTTAATGGCTGAGTAATACTCCATTGTGTATATGTACCACAGCTTTCTTATCCATTCATCTGCTGATGGACATCTAGGTTGCTTCCATGTCCTGGCTATTATAAACAGTGCTGCTGCTGAACACTGGGGTACACATGTCTCTTTCAATTCTGGTTTCCTCAGTGTGTATGCCCAGCAGTGGGATTGCTGGGTCATAAGGCAGTTCTATTTCCAGTTTTTTAAGGAATCTCCACACTGTTCTCCATAGTGGCTGTACCAGTTTGCATTCCCACCAACAGTGTAACAGAGAGGGTTCCCTTTTCTCCAGCATTTATTGCTTGTAGACTTTTGGATCGCAGCCATTCTGACTGGCATGAGATGGTGCTCAACATCACTCATTATCAGAGAAATGCAAATCAAAACCACAATGAGGTACCATCTCACGCCAGTCATAATTAAAATTAACTTCTATAAGTCAAAGAGAATAAACATGTAAGTATATAACCTGTAAAACATGTAAAAATGTAAATAAATAGCCTGAATTAAGGTTCACTCAAAATGTACTTAAAAAAAAAACTTAAAGAATTAAAAACCAAAAGGATAAAATCAAACCAGAGACTCACATGTTTTAAAAAAGGCAGTTAAAAGCATATGACACTAATAAAATGAGGAAAAAAAAAAAAGCAAGACAAATAAAAGAAAGTCACTCTGAGAGGGAAAAATTAGAAAACGTCAGGCTAATAACAAAGGGCCAGTCTAAAAGTACAGGGAGAAAAGAAAAAAATAGAAGAAAATAAAAAAGAATTAGATTAGTATGTAGTATATGAATAACAGTCACTTATGCCAAAATAGATCTGGGAAATCACAGAAAATGGTAAAGAATATAAATGAGAAACAAATTTAATGAATTTCTAGATACAATTATTTGGAAAGTCCAAATATAATTTCATTTTAGTTTTAGAAACAAGACTGTGTTTAAAGAGAAAACTCAATGATTTCTGGTCAACCATGGTACAAATTTATTAAATAAGTTAGTCATAATTAGTAAAAACTATTTGATCATAAACATAGTCTGCTTTTTTCCTGTATATTTATTTATCTGTCTTCTATACTGTAGTAAATGCATTTGCCTATCTTAGGACTTTTCACAGAGGTAAAGTTTAAATGTCAGATACCTGCTTTCAAACATGTCATAATTTATGTGTGTGCTCAGTCACTCGACTTCACTTTCACTTTTCACTTTTCTGAGTTGGAGAAGGAAATGGCAACCCACTCCAGTGTTCTTGCCTGGAGAATCCTAGGGACGGCGGAGCCTGGTGGGCTGCCATCTATGGGGTCGCCCAGAGTCGGACAGGACTGAAGCGACTCAGCAGCAGCAGCAGCTCAGTCACTAATATTTTTAACTCTTTCGACCCCCTCGACTGCAGCCCACCAGGCTCCTCTGTCCATGGGATTTTCCAGGCAAGAACACTAGAGTAGGTTGCCATTTCCTCCTTCAGGGGATCTTCCTAACCTAGGGATCAAGCCTGCATCTCCTGTATCTTCTGCATTGGCAGGTGGTTCTTTACCACTGAGCCACCTGGAAAGCATCTGTCATAACTCAGGCAATTATATTAAGACATTCTTGCTAAATTTTTCGTTTTACTCAATGAACATATTTTTAACTATTCATCTAAAAAAACTCTTTCAAGAATTAGCCAAAAATTTTAAAGGTCTATTATTTAAGTATTTTACATAAAGTTTTCACCCAAAATAAAAACTTCACATAACATAAGCACATATTTTGTTGCCTCCTCCCATAATCCTATCTATTTTCCCCTTCCTCAAAGTCACAAATCAAGACATTAATAATTGCCATTCAATGACTTGGCTTTACTACTCTTAATCAACACAGGGCAGTTCTAACTGCAATAACCTCAACGTTCCACATAGTGGGCCACTCACAGAATGCATTTCTGATAAAAACTGGGGACCAGCATCTCATTACATGATACAGTATTTCCCAGACCATTCTCAACTTTCATCATCAACACTTACTGAGTATTCACCAAACAGCAGGTTCTACAAACGTGCAGGGGAGTCACTGTCCTCACCTGCCCGCTACTGGACCCATTTTCTGGTGACGTTATGTGTGTTTTCTTTTCTCCTTTCCCTTCTCAGCTCATACTCTCTAATGAAGTTGGACCTCAACTCCCATCTCCAGGAGGTACTCCACTCAGGTCTGATTGGTCAGAACATTTCCAGGCCCTGAGCCACAGTGATTGCCTCAGTAAAGGACAAGTGAGACTCTCACCCCTTCTTATCTGTTACATGCTCCTAAGGAAGAGCTACTCTTTTCTAGTTTGATTTAGCTTTTGGAGACATCACATGAAGAAAGCCTGCCTGCAAGTGAGACCAGTAAAGAAGCAAGGAGAGAGACTAACTGGTTGCCTGGATTTAGACACATATGAAGCCAATAATATTCCCTGGACTTTTCTGTCTTATAAACCAATAAATCTCTCCTACCTTTTGCTCTCAAGTTTGCCTGAGTTGGACATCTGTCAAAAATAGAATTCTGACAGAAAGTGTATCCAATACAATTCACAAATAGAGTGACAATTAATGAGCTTTTGAATGTGAAACTAGATTTTTTAAAAAAGCTGAAGTATAGGACAGTGAGAACAGCCTGATCCTGAGCTGGAAGTTGGCAATCCCAGTTATGCTATATCAGAGAAACAAGTTAAAAACACTGCCTGTGGTAACTTAGGGTTTGCATCATGTGCCCAACATGATTGGAACATTGGGAGACTCAGCATTAAAAAGTCAGTAATTGAGACCATGTTATCAAGTTCAAGAGGATAAGGCCCAGGTAGGGGTGAAACAGATGAAGGGAATTTTAAGTTACAAACACCTAGTTATAAAATAAATAAGCCACAGGTATGCAATTTATGGGGCTTCCCAGGTGTTTCAGTGGTAAAGAATTCACCTACCAATGCAGGAAGATGCAGGAGATGGTTTGATCCCTGGGTTGGGAAGATTCCCTAGAGGAGGAAAAGGCAACCCACTCCGGTATTCCTTCTTGGAAAACTCCATGGACAGACAAGACTGGTGGGCTGCAATCCATGGGGTCTCAAAGAGTCAGACACACTAAGCAACGGAGCAAGCATGCATATAATAAACAGCATAAGGAATATGGTCAACAATACTGTAGTAATTTTGTATGGGAACAGTTACTAGACCTATCATAGTGATCTTGACACTAACTTAATATTGTACATAAACTATACTTCAATTAAAAAACTAAAACAGGGAATATCAGTGGTGGTCCAGTGGTTAGGACTCCTCACTTTCACTGCCAATAGTAAGAGTTTGATCCCTGATCAGGGAATTAAGATACTGCAAGGTGCACAACACAGCTTGGAATAGAATGGAATATACAAAACAAGAGGATAAAGCCCTAACTCCTTTGTGTGGAATATAAAGACCTCAACGAGGACTTCCCTGGTGGCTCAGTGGTTAAGAATCTGCCTGCCCATACGAAAGACACATGGGGTCAGCCTCTGGTCCAGGAACTAAGATCCCACATGCTACAGGGCAACAAAGCCCGTGAACCACAACTATTGAACCTGCATTCCAGAGCTCAAACGCCACAACTCCTGAGCCCACATGCTGCAACTACTGAAGCCTATGAACTCTAGAGCCTCAACAAGAGAAACCATCACAATGAGAAGCTTGTGCACCACAATCAGAAAGTAGCCCCTGCTCACCACAACTGGAGAAAGCCCACAGGCAGCAACAAAGAACCCATGTACCACAATGAAGACCCAGCAGAGTCAAAAATAAACAATTAATTTTAAAAAATACTTTAATGATCTGGCTTATGTCCCTCTGTATATTAGGGATTGTTCTATATTGTAAGGGATAGGAAATCTAAATTTGACTTAAGAAAAATGTGGCCTGTAGTACCTCATAAAACCAAAAAGTGCAGCTTCAGTCAAGGACTTATCCAGAGATTCAGAATATCATCAGGTCTCCAGCTCCATTGTTTTACCATCTCCTTCTAGGAGATGCACTGACTTCAAGTGGGCTCCAATCACAACAGCAATGCTAGCTATAATAGTTCCGGGCCCTACATCCTCACCACATGAACAGAAGACAGCAACACATCTCCTTCATAAATGCCCACAGAAGAAGAGAGGTCTCCAGCAAAAGTCCCGAGATTCACTCTGACTGAGTCACCTTAGGTCACATGTCTTCTACTACTACTACTACTACTACTACTACTACTACTACTACTAAGTCACTTCAGTCGTGTCCGACTCTGTGTGACCCCATAGACGGCAGCCCACCAGGCTCCCCCATCCCTGGGATTCTCCAGGCAAGAACACTGGAGTGGGTTGCCATTTCCTTCTCCAATGCATGACAGTGAAAAGTGAAAGTGAAGTCACCCAGTCGTGTCCGACTCTTAGTGACCCCATGGACTGCAGCCTACCAGGCTCCTCCATCCATGGGATTTTCCAGGCAAGAGTACTGGAGTGGGGTGCCATTGCCTTTTCCGAGGTCACATGTCTACTTCAAAATAAAGTCAGAGACTGGCACACTCTGATGGCTTAGCCTAGGTCAAGGATGCACCGTGAAACTAGAGGTGACTGAGAAGGGAAAACCAATTACACTTTTCAGTCTCACACCCTTCCATTGTATCTCTTAAAAGTTATGCTCCAGTGACACCCATTTATGTTAAGTTCTCTAAGTGTTGTGAGTTGAACTATGCCACTGCAAAGGATATGTTGAAGTCCTAACCACACCATACCTGTGAACGTGACCTTATCTGGAAACAGGGCCTTTGCAGATTTACTTAAGAGAATGTCATACTTATACATCTAATATGACTGGTGTCCTTACAAGAAGAGAAGAGACCTACAGGGAGAGTGCCATGTGAGAAGGAAGTGATGGAAGCAGAAACTGAAGAGACTCATCTATAAGCCAAGGAATGCCGAGCATTGCTGGCAATTTCAGAAGCTAAGAGAAAAGGGGAACAAATTCTCCCTTGCAACTGTAAGAGACAGCATCACCCTATCAACACCTGATTTCCGGCTTCTGAACTCCAGAACTGGGAGAGATTAAATTTCTGATGTTTTAAGTCACCCAGTTTATAGTACTTTGTACCACAACCTTAGAAAACTAACACAACAAATAAGAATAGTCCATGATTCTCGGACTTTGCACAAACTCTTTGCTCCTTCTGGAGTGTCCTCCCCCAGATTGTCTATTTACACTAAACTTCTCAGATCTGCCCAAATGTTCTCTTCTCTGTGACACTGTCCACCAGAACCCACAGCACAGTTAGTCTTTCCACCACACAATAGTCCAGTACCACATACTGCCCACATTTATATTATTAAATTGTAATAGCCTGTGCACATAGCTAACAATATCAACACTTCAGAATTATGAGCTCTTCAAGGGGAAAGCAAGACTTGATTCTAACCCACCTTCACAGCCTCAAGTCAGGGCACAGTATCTAACATATAGTAATCAATTGGAAGCTACTTATGAATTGAATAGGCCGATGGCTCAACTCAAAAGATAACAAGCATGATTTCAGAGAATTGGCTATTCTAGATTATAGAGAACTGAAGATGGGCCTTGAGGTAAAATCTAGATAATAAAGAAGAAAAGAAAGAATGTGGGGGTAGGGATGAAGAGGGGTGATGAATTTAGCTAATATGCAGAAAAACTACTACAAAGTAGAAAGGTTGGGTTAGGGAAAAGGGGTATATGTAAAGTATTTGAGGGCCTTCTGCTGAGGGTCATTTTACAGATAATGGAGTTAAAAAAAAAAGAAAAACATTTCTGACCAAGACAGCGACACAAGTTCTCAGGGGATTATATGACACAGGGTAGAATGGATTTCAGAGGTGCAAGAAACCAACCAGAGTGGAACAGAGACAGGTCAGCAATGAGGCGAAGGGCCAGGTGCACTAGGGTGGAGTAGAAAGAACAGAAAGGAACACATTCCTAAGACTTTAAAGAAGGGAAAAAAACAGAAAGAGCAAAAGCCTACTCCTAAGTTTTGATCTTTGGTTATCTAAACTAGGATTTGCTACTGAAATAAGAAGTACAAAGGAAACCTTTTTTTTTTTTTTTAATAACAAGTTTGGTCTTCAATATGGCTCAATATGAGGTAATAGCACAACATCCCAATAAAGATGCCCAGCAAACAGTGGAAGACAAGACAATGATATTTAGGAAAAATAAAAAGACAGAAAGACAAACATGGCAGTCATTCAGGTACATTTCTGAAAGTCATAATATATATATAGACTTGAAATATATATACACAGCAGAATCTCACTCCTTCACTCAACAATAGTTACTGAGCACTATGTCTCAGGCACTGCTCTAGGCTCTGGGAATATAACCATGAGCAAAAGAGATAAAAATCCCTGCCCTCATGGGCTTATATTCCACTGCGAAAATTCATAAACATACACTTAGGGCTTCAGATTACTTCCTCTTAGTAATTACCATAAACAAGGTAAGTATTTATCTTCTTTTTTACCATATTTTATTTTCCAGAATTTTCACTTCACTAGTTAAAAAAGTGTACGCATATCCTCAGACCAGTAGCCAGACAGATTCAATGAATTTAACTTTTCTTTTATGCTAGCTTTCTTGTTGTAACAAACCTATTTTCCCTCTTTTGTTTCTCAAAGTGTTGGAGAAGGAAACAGCAACCCACTCCAGTATTCTTGCCTGGAGAGTCCCATAGACAAAGGAGCCCGGAAGGCCATGTAGTCCATGGGGTTGCAAGAGTTGGACATGACTTAGTGACTAAAACCACCACATAAGGTTCTCAGTAGGTTATTATATTCCACCTGCCCAAAAGTTGTATAGCAGGAACTTAAAAGAATTAAATGCATATTAACTTCATAAAAGAGCTTAACATCTTTTTTTCTTGAGCTTAACATCTTTACTTTCTAACTTAATAGGATATATTTATCCTCTCAAGAAAAACTTTGATAGTGATATTACAAGTAGAAAAACATGATTACTGAATCACACAAAAATGAATGGAAGTGGCACTGCTCTGGAAATCATCCACAAAAGATTTCATAGTTATTTTATTAAACTGACACCATTAACCTTATCCTCTGTAATTAATCATTTCTACAGTATCTTACATTTGGAAAGAAAATGAACTGACTTTCTAATTACAACCACACAATAATCCAAATTTTAAACAACATCCTCAGAGTTATCCTGAAGATTAAACAGTACAATATACATGAAAATGTTTGGCCAGGTCTCTGGCATGTAGTATGGACTCAGTGATAACTTTAGTGAATCTAATCCTATTATTACCTATGTTCCTTTCAATTAATGAAAAAGATCTTACTACAGCAATTGTAACACAGGATTTACAGAACTTAAAGGCTTAAAAAACACATCAACTTGATGCTGACCCAAACCAGAAAGGTATTCATTCTAATGTCTCTTAGGTTAATAACAAAGAAGTCTGTAAGTTAAATCAAGATACAAACTAACATATAATCAAAACGAACATTTCACTCTTCCCCTGAAAAATCCTACAACTAAAAATTTAATGGAAGGTTTTATTAAAGACTATAGACATAAGTTTCTCTTACTTTCATTTTTTAAAATGCAAATTTCAGAAGCCCACAAAATACAATGAAATTATCAGAATGAAGGTCTTAACTGTTTGCCCAGAAAAGAGCACTGACACTAGCTGGAACTGGCTCAAATGGAGCATCCACAACAACCTGGGAAGCCCTTCATTCTCACATGACACCACCTGAGACAACCCGCATCAAGACTGCCTGTTCCCCTCTAAAAAGTGGTTCTGTTCCAATCCTCTGGACAGTCCTCATGGACACTTGGACCTGCTCTCTCTATATGTAGATGATGTTAACACTTACACCTGTCCCACAGGTGGAAATCCTGAAAGTACTCCATCCTCAGTGTGTGCAAAATTAAACATCTCAAATCTGCTCCTCCTGTGTCCCTGCATCTGTTAATGATATCACCATCCCCTCAATCACCTAAGATAGGGTCTAGTTTTTGTTCCCTCACCATCCCCCTCTCTTCCCAAGAGCAAGCCAGTTTCAAAGAAAGATCAGTCATTCACCTCTGTAATACCACCTTGGACCTATCCCTTCCTCCATTCCTACAGTTTATCTTAAGTTTTCATTACTCCTGACCTGACCCACACCAAGGTTCCAATCTAGTTGCCCATCATCTCTCATGTTTAAAATGAGTCCACCTTCTCTGAACATTATAGACAGATTGATCTAGAAACATATGTCCCTCCCCACCCTTTGGGCCCCCACTGCCTACTAATGCATCCTAAATTTTCAGAACTTGAAAAATTCCCTTCTGACCCAACTATCCATTCACTTGATCATGGATGTGCTCAAATTCAAAATGCTTTGGTCCCATCTTCAAAGGCCATTCCTGCTCTGGCTCCAATCTGTAATGATTGTAATGTCATAAAAACAAGATGAATAATGCTATTCTACTGCTCACAGGCTAAAGGTCAAAACTTTCAACCCAACCGACAGGGCTCCACGTGGCCTGGTTCCTGCTTATCCCTTCAGTCTTGCCATTCTTCCTTTTGCTCTCTCTGCTCCAGCCACTTGGCTTTCTATCCATCCTGAAATGATCCTTCTCATCTCCACGCCTCTGTACACACCGGCCCTTTAGCGGACCACCTCCCATGTAGGTAGTGGGATTTCACCCTTCAGATCGCAACTCAAAAGCCACTTATTCAAACACTAACCTTACTTTTCCAAATTAAATCAAGTCCTCCATTTGCTCCCTTCTCTTCACTTTCATAGCTTTAAGAAAAATGCTAAGCAATTGATTACTACTCGCAAACTAGAATGTAAGCTATAGAGCTGGACTGTGTCTGTCTTGTTAATCACTGTAATTTCATAACATAATCCAGAGTTGCCCTCAACAAGTTGTTGTAGATTAATGTAGTTCATGAGCCAGAATTATATTACCCAGAACCCTAAGTAAAGGTACAAGGCTGGCCATACTGTACAAATCTATTTTGAAATCACTTGATTTCTCCATAAACAACAAAGAGCTCATCTCCACAATGTTCTTCAAGTTCCCTTGAAGATATAACATTACATGAGCCTGTAATTCTACTGTTCCAAACTTCTCTCTCTCTCTCATTTCTCCTCTATATACCTTGGCACTAGAATATTTCACTTCTGGTCTCCACAATATTGTTTGCATCCTTCGTTCCATCTGGAATTTTTTTTTTCCAGCTCCACATTTCCAAATCCTACTTATCCTCAAAAGTTCAAAATCAGTGTCATCTCCTCCTCAAAATATCCCTGCATTCCCTCAGCTAATCACACCTTCTCCATTCCTGAATTACCACAGGTTCTCCTTTGCTTCATTCAGGTCTCAGATCAAATGTCACTTCAAATGAGTGCCTTCTTCTAAAGTTACCAACTGGTTATAATTCTCTACCCTGTCTTATTTTCTTGACAGCGTTTACCCATAAAATTATTTACTTTATTTCGTCTGTTTCCTTAACTGTCTGTCTCCCTTCTAGAATGTGAGATCTATGAGAGTAGGGACCCTGTCTGTCTTGTTCTCCATATTTCCCCACTCCTCCACATTTGACATCAAAAATGTTCAGCAAATATCAGCCAAAGGCATGTAGTCCTTATGATTAGAGTTATCTATGCAACAGATTTTTCTCTAGCTATATTCCAAACTCCTGTGGACCAGACCAAAGTCTGCCTAATCTATTTGTATTATCCAGCAATCCTTGCACAAGAAAAGCAAATAATAGTTACTACTAATTAATGAATGATCTCTCCAAGAGGTACTGCCCTGAACCAGGCCAACTAAGAACTCCACATTCTCCAGAAACCAGGGCAAATAGGAACCTCCTTCGACGCCCTCTCCACCACAGACCTTGTTGCAATCGGCCTCCAGTGAGCGTCCAAAAGCTAGTTTCTTTACTTTCTTTAGCTAGTAACCACTAGTTCTTCTATCTCTAATATCTCACAGTCCAACCCGTTTCCCTTCTATCTCCAGACCGCAAATCTCTCCAAGGGCCCTGTGTCTTCAGAGTACCCCACCATCTCCAATAAGTCCAGGAACTCATCAGACTCATCAGACATCTCTGAGGGGATGTTCAAAAGAAGTGTTAAGGTAGGCTGGCTTTCTCACCTTTTCTTTTACCTCGTTTTTTCCGAAAGAGGCCCAGTTTCAGAGATTGGCTTTGATACTCTTCGTAATCGTAAGCTTTCGTCCCACGTAGCTTTCGTCCCTTTGGGGTGCCCCCACCCTTGCCTAGCACCTTTTCAACTTCTAGTACCAAAGACCCCAGGCCAGAGACGAAGATCTTCCCGGAAGCAAGTGGTCCTGAAACACGATGAGGCAGCCCTCCTCTCCCCACTTTCTGTGGTGCATCCGCCTCCAGCCTGGGGCCGTCTTGAGCGACCCTTGCCTCGACCTCCGATACTACCTCTCACTCACCTGAAGCGGCCCCCGCAGTGCTGGCATTGCTCGCCCACCCAGCCGGTGGGGCAGACACATTGGCCGGTGCCAGGGTTGCAGCGGCCGCCGTTGACACAGGGCCGGTCACATTCCTTGGCCTCGGCTGCGGCTGAGCCCGACACCGCCGCCGCTGCCGCCGCGGCCTCAGCCGCCCAGGGAAGTAGCAGCAGCGGCGGGAGCAGCAGCAGCAGCAGGCGCCGCCGCCGCCGTGGGAGGCGCAGCCCGGTCCGCAGCCCCGGCCTTCCAGCTCTAGTCGCGTCCCAGTCCCGACACCGCCTGCCGTTCTTGCTCGTGGGCGCTGGTGTCACCACGGTCCTCCTCAGCCTCGCCTCAGTCGCCGCCGCCACCATCTTCCCGGGGCTGAGACGGTGTCCCGTGAACACATATACCCACACACACACACACACTCACACTCACACACACCGCACGGCCGGCTCAGCTTCGCCTGGCCGTGCGGGGCGGGACTGTGCGGACGGTGGCTCGGGCGGTCAATCCTGAGGGCGGGGCCAGAGCGGCGCGGGAGGCGGGGCCGGGGCGTGCGTGCGTGCGTGGGCGGGGCGCGCGGACTAGCGTCATCTGGAACGCGCTTCCCTGAAGGAGCCTCTGTAAGGAGTTCTCCCTACCTCCTTCGACCTTGGTGTCCAGGAGCTCTCGCGGTCTAGTTCTATTCATTCGCTTCGCATGGCCGCGCCTGGGTAGCAGTTCTGAAGCACCCTGTTCCCGTTGGTTGCCCGGAGCCAGTCTCTTCTTAAGCCAAGCCGGCCGAGTTGAGCGCTGCTGTCCAGGGACCCTGGCTCCAATCATCACTTTACCCCAAGTTTCGCTGCGGGGCAGAAGGGGCCTAGGAGTCTGAGTCGTGATGTGGTACTGGCTGAGGTACTGAAGGAGTGCTGCGAGCCTCTGCTTTGACCTTTGTAATACACTGTTAACGAAGCAACATGTGTGTTAAGAACCTATGATCAATGAATGCCTAGAACTGAAGACACAGCAAGGCTTTCCTTGATACAGGCTGCTGCTGCTGCTGCTAAGTCGCTTCAGTCGTGTCTGACTCTGTGCGACCCCATAGACGGAAGCCCACCAGGCTCCCCCATCCCTGGGATTCTCCAGGCAAGAACTCTGGAGTGGGTTGCCATTTCCTTCTCCAATGCATGAAAGTGCAAAGTGAAAGTGAAGTCGCTCAGTCGTGTCTGACTCTTAGCGACCCCATGGACTGCGGCCCACAATGGTCCTCTGTCCATGGGATTTTCCAGGCAAGAGCACTGGGGTGGGGTGTCATTGCCTCGCCCGTGACACAGCCTGATTCAGTAGCAAACCAGACCTCGCACCTTTAATTCGGTAAAGGAAGTTTGGGGTTACCTTGTTCCCCACTGTTTGCCCTCCAATCGAAAGGGCAGCATAAAATTAGGAACTGGAGCCTCCGCCTTTCTGCGTCCTGGCCCGCTTTAAACACACAGGTCTGCTCCTAGAGCCAGCCCTTCTTCTCAGGTAGTATGTTACTTTGGTAATCCGCAATGAAACATGCCTGCTGGCAGTATAACCTTGTGTGGTCCCCAACCCTGGAATCTGGACGGACCCGTGTCTGGATTTAACCAAGAAGAAAGTGGACGAAGTGATGATGGGCATGTTCCAGGTCTGAGCCTTAAGAACAACGCAGCAATCCTGATTTTGAGCTCTTGATAGTCCTGAGCTGCACCTTCTTTTCCACTGTGCCACAAAGAGAGCATTTGGAGGGAAAGTAGGAGCCCAATTCACGCCAAGAACTTAGATCCCAGACACAAAAATATGGTAAATCCATCCCAGCTGTGGGACCAAGTCAATGAAGAAAGAAGCCTTGTTCCAGCCACCTGGGCGCTTCCACATTACCTAGAACAGAGACAAGTCTTTCCTACTTTGCCTCATCCAAAATCCTGAGAAATTATACACTAGCTTCTGTTTTAAGCCTCCCAAATTTTAGAGAAATTTGTTACTCACCAACAGATAACCAGAACATTGACATAAAGCTTGTGCTATGGCAGATACTCCCAGGGCAGCTGTCCCTCCAGGCCAAAAATGGAACCAGCCTATTCCACCACACCCCACAGCAAGACTGAGCCCAGGGTGAGAAGTTTCACATGACTTTCCTAACACATGAGGTTAACAGGAAATGGCTTGCATCTATAAAACAGCAGTATGACTATTTTTGCTTCAAAGCTCTCAAACCTTGCTGCAACAAACATTCTTTTTCTTATTCTTTAATTTATTCCCTCCTCTAGTTCTTTTTCCTTAGCCTTCAAACATGCTCAAATTATCTTGTCTTTAAAAAACAAACAAAATATTTTCTTGTGAAAGAAAGTATTGATATTTTCTTTCTAAGGAGAAAGAAGCCATACTGTTGTCAGAGTCCGCTATACTTTATGTATGATGCATTTAAGAAGGCTACAAATTCTTTTACAGTCTTTCAGTGGAAAGATGGGGATGAATCCCCCAGTCCTTGAATCTGGGGTAGCCTTCATGCTTTGTTTAATCAATAGACTATGATAGAAGTGATGGGCAGAGAATTTGAGTTTAGGTCATAGGAAGTTTTTCAGTTTCCTCCTAAGTAGCTCAGAGCACATACTCTTGGAAAATCCAGCTGCCTTAAAAGAAGTCTAGCTATTCTGAGGCTTCAGTTCAGTCGCTGAGCCACATCAGATTCTTTGCAACCCCATGGACTGCAGCATGCCAGGCTTTCCTGTCCTTCATCTCTCTGAGTTTGCTTAAACTCATGTCCATCAAGTTGGTGATGCCATCCAACCATCCCATCTTCTGTCATCCCCTTCTCCTCCTGCCTTCGATCTTTCCCAGCATCAGGGTATTTTTCAAAGAGTCAATGCTTTGCACTAGGTGGCCAAAGTATTGGTGCTTCAGCATCAGTCCTTCCAATGAATATTCAGGGTTGATTTCCTTTAAGATTGACTGGCTTGATATCCTTGCTGTCCAAGGACCTCTCAAGAGTCTTCTCCAAAACCACAGTTCAAAGGTATCAATTCTTCAGCGTGCAACCTTTTTTATTGTCCAGCTCTCACATCGGTACATGACTCCTGGATAAACCATAGTCATCTATATATAATTCTGAGTGGGTTCTGGTACTATAACATCCAGTCACTCATAATGAAAGGGATCACTGCCGCTCTGAAAATACATATGCTGGACTCCTTATGCCTTATCACCTAGATT
Organism: Tragelaphus eurycerus; assembly: GCA_935064755.1. NCBI lineage: Eukaryota > Metazoa > Chordata > Mammalia > Artiodactyla > Bovidae > Tragelaphus > Tragelaphus eurycerus. The sequence goes on along the minus strand of CAKXYN010000282.1, from coordinate 55,861 downwards.
CTGTGGCTATTCTACCTGAAATCCCATGCCACCTTTTTATCCACTAGTCCTTATCAAGGCAGCTACCTCCAGGTCCCAAAAAAGTTAATGTCAATAGTCAAGAATTCTTAGTCTATAATATGGAACTAACTGTTCTAAGTTCAGACTCTTAAATAACATAGTTCTTAACAGCTGCACGGCCAAGGTTAATTGCCATTAAGATGGTGTGAAGTAGTCTCTGCTAGTTTTTTGGGCTTTTGTTTTTTTCCCTCAAGAAAAGCATTCTCTCTGTGTGGTCCTTTTGCTCTCCCTGATTTCAAGTCATCATTTTCTATATCTTTGCTTGCATTATAGCATTGTCTCCAGGTCATGGACATGAATGACTTTTTTTAGAATTTTTAATTTATGCAATGTCTTAGGTCCATTTCCCCAGGAGCATAGCCTGAAATAGAATTTGAGTGTACAATTTATTGGGAGAGTACTCAGGAGAAAGACAATTAAAGAAGCAGGGAAGGTAGCTGATCAAGGATGCAGTCTTATCTGGAACTTCAGCCTGAATGTATGGAGAGTTATGGAGCATGAATTGTACCATAGAGTTGATCCCCCCTGAGGCAAAAAGGCCAGCATTTTCTACACATGTTTCATTTAGGAGCCTTCACTCAGCAGTAAGATGGATCCAGTAAAGGAAATTGGAAGGGGTAGCAGCAGTTTACTACGTACCATGAATATTTACTGAGCATTATATACCAAGGAGGAATGCTCCCCTGGTAAGATCAATCTGATTAGCTATCTGACATTCCCTAAGCATCAAAAGACCTTGCTCTGAACTGTTTGAAACATCAACATATTGTAGTATGCCAAAAGTCTTTTAGTCTACTAAACTATCTACATGAAATTAAGCAATTCCCTGATTACAGATGGCAGGATCTTACCTAACTGGTTAAGTTCTATATTGCCTAAGGAACAGATTGATCCTGAAACTTTCCAATAATCACAGCTGGGAGGGTTCTAGGAATGAAGCTCCATTGGGTAGCAGCTCCCATATAAGGGATAGACCAACCTACAAACATGCTGCTGCTGCTGCTGCTGCTAAGTCGCTTCAGTCGTGTCTGACTCTGTGCGACCCCATAGACAGCAGCCCACCAGGCTCCGCCGTCCCTGAGATTCTCCAGGCAAGAACACTGGAGTGGGTTGCCATTGCCTTCTCCAATGTGTGAAAATGAAAAGTGAAAGTGAAGTCGCTCAGTCGTGTCTGACTCTAGCGACCCCATGGACTGCAGCCTACCAAGCTCCTCCATCTATGGGATTTTCTAGGCAAGAGTACTGGAGTGGCTTGCCATTGCCTTCTCCAACCTACAAACATAAGATCCCAATAATCCTTAGCAGGGTCTAAGGGAAAGTATTTAGGGACGCTTGACCTGGGAGCACAGAGCTATGGCAGAGCTCCTAGTGGCCTGCATAAACAAGCCCCACACATATAAAGTGGCCTTTATATCAGCTCAAGGGACAAAATCCAGTCTTGGGAAGAAATAACCAATTTAAATGCAGAGGTCTTGAAATTTCTATTAGACGAACACGCCCACTTCCTCAAATTTCTATAGTAGAGAACTAAAAAGCTTCTCCTGTGTGTAGAATACATGTTATGAAAACAGTAATAGCATTAAAAGACACTTGTCCTTGCTAAATAGTATACCCATGACGAATGACTTCAAATTAGAGCTTCCCAAAACTAAAGACATTTCCCCTCAGGTTTATTGAGATATGATTACATAACAGCAGTGTATACATTTTAGGTGTACAGCATGATTTCATTTTCATACATCATGAAATGATTATCACAATAAATTTAGTAAAACATCTATCATCTCATATAGATATAAAATTAAAGAAACAGAAAAAATAATTTTCCTTATAGTCAGAATTTTTAGGATTTACCTTCTTAACAATTTTCATATATAACACACAAAAGAGTTTACTATATTAATCATGTTGCATATTACATTTGTAGCACTTATTTATCTTTGTGGAAGTCTGTACCTTTTGAATGCCTTCAATCCAATTCCACTCTCCTCCAACAACCTCCTCCTCTGATAACCACAAATTTGATCTCTTTTATGATAACTTTGTTTTTGAAGTATAATTGACCTGAAACACTGTATTAGTTTCTAGTGTACAACATAGTGATTGGTATTTCTATAGCTTCCAAAAAGACCACCATTATAAGTCTCAGTACCATCTATCTCCATAAAGGTATTATTATTGACTGCTTTCCCCACAGTGTACATTCCATTGTTGTTGTTTAGTCACTTCGCTACCCGTATACTGCAGCAGACCAGGCTTCCCTGTCCTTCACTATCTCCCAGAGTTTGCCCAGACTCATGTTTATTGAGTTGATGATGCCATCCAACCATGTAATCCTCTGTCACCTCTTCTCCTCTTGCCCTCAGGCTTTCCCAGCATCAGGGTCTTTTCCAATAAGTCAGCTCTTCACATCAGGTGGCCAAAGTACTGGAGCTTCAGCTTAAGGATCAGTCCCTCCAATGAATATTCAGGACTGATTTCCTTTAGGACTGACTGGTTTGATCTCCTTGCAGTCCAAGGGACTCTCAAAGAGTCTTCTCCAACATCACAGTTCAAAAGCATCAATTCTTCAACACTCGGCCTTCTTTATGGTCCAACTCTTATATCCGTACATGACTACTGGAAAAATCATAGCTTTGACTATTCGGAACTTTGTCAGCAAAGTGATGTCTCTGCTTTTTAATATGCTGTCTAGGTTGGTCATAGCTTTTCTTCCAAGGAGCAAGCGTCTTTTAATTTCATGGCTATAGTCACCATCTACAGTGATTTTGGAGCCCAAGAAAATAAAGTCTCTCACTGTTTCCACTGTTTTCCCATCTGTTTGCCATGAAATGATGCAACAGATGCCATGATCTTAGTTTTTTTGCATGTTGAGTTTTAAGCCAGCTTTTTCACTCTTCTCTTTTACCTTCATCAAGAGGCTCTTAAGTTCCTCTTCACTTTCTTCCATAATGGTGGTGTCATCTGCATATCTGAGGTTATTGATATTTCTCCTGGCAATCTTGATTCCAGCTTGTGCCTCATCCAGCTCAGTGTTTTGCATGGTGTACTCTGCATAGAAGTTAAATAAGCAAGGGGACAGTATACAGCCTTGACATACTCCTTTCCCAATTTTTAACCAGTCCATTGTTCCATGTCTGGTTCTAACTGTTGCTTCTTGACCTGCACACAGATTTCTCAGGAGGCAAGTAAGGTGGTCTGATATTCCCATCTCTTGAAGGATTTTCCACAGTTTGTCATGATCCACACAGTCAAAGGCTTTAGCGTAGTCAATGAAGCAGAAGTAGATGTGTTTCTGAAATTCTCTTGCTTTTTCTGTGATCCAGGGAATGTTGACAATTTGCTCTCTTGTTCCTCTGCCTTTCCTAAATTCAGCTTATACATCTGTAAGTTCTTGGTTCATGTACTGTTGAAGCCTAGCTTGAAGGGTTTTGAGCATTACTTTGCTAGCATGTGAAATAAGCACAATTGTATGGTAGTTTGAACATTCTTTGGCATTGCCCTTCTTTGGGATTGGAATGAAAACTGACCTTTTCCAGTCCTGTGGCCACTGCTGAGTTTTTCAAATTTGTTGATATATTGAGTGCAGAACTTTACCAGCATCATCTTTTAGGATTTTAAATAGCTCAACTGGAATTCCATCATCTCTACTAGCTTCGTTCATAGTAGTGCTTCCTAAGGTCCAGTTGACTTCACACTCAGGATGTCTAGCTCTAGGTGAGTGACCAGACCATCATGGTTATCTCGGTCATTAAGATCTTTTTTGTGCAGTTTTTTTTTTTTTTATATTCTTGCCTCTTCTTCTTAATTTCTTCTGTATCTGTTTGGTCCTTAGTATTTCTGTCCTTTATTGTTCCCATCTTTGCATGAACTGTTCACTTGGTATCTCTAATTTTCTTGAAGAGACCTCTAGTCTTTCCTGTTCTATTGTTTTCCTCTATTTCTTTGCATATTCATACCTGTGACATTTATTTTGTAACCGCAAGGTTTTCCTTCTTAATCTCCCTCACCTATTCTCCTCCTCCCACCCCACTCCTAAAGCTACCCTTTTTGATAAAACTTCTCAGAATTATAGGTAACAACCTGTATTAGTTTTCTGTGAGTCCTATAACAAATCATCAAAAACTTGGTAGCAAAAACAACAGGAATTTATTCTCTCACATTTCTAGGTTTCAGCAGGGCTGCATTCCCTCTGGAGACTTTAGGGGAGAATCTTTCCTTGACTGTTCTAGCTTCTAGTGGCTATTGGCATTCCTTGTCCTCTTTGGCTTGTGGCCAGATCACTCCAATTTTTGTCATCACATTATCTTTTCCTCTGTGTTCTCTTCTGTGAGTATCTCTTATAAGTACCATTGTTATTAGACCTAGGGCCCACCTAGGTAATCCAGAATGATCTCGTTATCTCAAAATCCTTAATTAATTTCATCTACAAAGACTCTTTTCCAAATACACTAACATTCATGGGTTCTTGGGCGAGAATGTGGACAAATCTTATGAGGTACCACTGTTCAGTCCTATACATGAAATCAACTCATTCAATTTATTCTTTTATGCAGCTAGTATTTATTGAGTAGCTGCTATGAACTAAAGATTGATCTAGGCTCTGGAGAGGCAGCAGTGAAAAAACATATAAAAGAAAATCCTCACATCCATTAGAATGGCCACTATCAAACAAAAAAACAAAATACAGAAAATAACAAATGACAATAATATGGAGAAATTGGAACCTTTGTGCATCATTAATGTGAATGTAAAATGGTACAGCTGTTATGGTGAATGGCTGGCAGTTCCTGGAAACATTAAAAATAGAATTACCATACGGGCCAGCAATATCATTTGTGGGTGTGTATCTATAACCTCAGATATGCAGGTGACACCACCCTTATGGCAGAAAGTGAAGAGGAACTAAAAAGCCTCTTGGTGAAAGTGGAGAGTGAAAAAGTTGGCTTAAAGCTCAACATTCAGAAAACGAAGATCATGGCATCCAGTCCCATCGCTTCATGGGAAATAGATGGGGAAACAGTGGAAACAGTGTCAGACTTTATTTTTCTCGGCTCCAAAATCACTACAGATGATAACTGCAACCATGAAATTAAAAGACTGACTTCTTACACTATAGATTAGTTTTGCTAGTTTTTTACTTTATGTAAATGTAATGCTACAATTTGGACTCTTTCATGATTGTCTTTCACTTAGCATTATGTTTATGAGTATCACCTGTATTGCTGTATATAGTATCTCATTTTTTTTTTTCATTTCTCTACGATGAACAGAGTAGGAATCTCCCACAGGTCTCTTGATGAACATATTTTCACGTTTCTGTTGGGTACAGAAGGTATACTGATGAATGTTTAACAACCGGCTTGCTAGGGGGAAAAAGCCTTCAGGTGTAGCATTTGTTGATTCCTATGGTATAAATACTCCCATCATGACCTATTTCGGGCTACCAATATGATGTCACTGAAAGTGGTGCTGGGAAGCCATGCACAGAACCTGCTCCCACAAGCCTGTGGGAATCAGCTCCAGCACTATGAATGCCTAGAACCCTACCAAGAAACAGATTCCAGAATAGAATTAGTGCAAGAGACTTATTAGGGGAAACACCTGTGAAGGATAACAAGCAAGGAAGCAAGACAAGGCAAGGAAAGGATTCAGACTGGAATAAAACTCTGACAGCTGTGAAGGAAGGGAGAAGGAAGGGTCGGTTAAGAAGAGTCTCAGACTGCAGGCAGTTGCAAGAAAGCCTTGTCTGGTCCGATGGGGAGTGCTGAAGGCAAAGCGCTGATTGGAGCAGTCTTGAATCACATAGTACGAGGACTCCACAAGCACCAGGGCGGTGGTGGAGCCAGAACATGGCAGCTGGGCCAGTTACATTCCACACAGCAGGAGCTCCAAGCACTGTATTTTCACGACCTTCACAGCTGACAGTATTCCCTTGTGCCACCTTCCTGGAGATGAGTGGGATGGCTTCTCAATCAGTGTCCTCTCTAGACATCCTACTTTTCACAAGTTGAATGAACAACTCTGACTTGTTTGAAAGCTGGACTGGCTACTTTAGACTGAATAAACCCTAGGTCCCTTGGGTAACTCAGTGAAAAAGAGAGAGATTCTAGAGGAAGACACCATATTTCCTCCTAGTAAGGGCAGGTAAGTGTTCTAATTATTAATTGAAGTAATAGGAGTTGACAATATTTTATTCTTAATTGATTTGTATCTTACTGATTACATAAGAATAGAAAAATGGACTTAGAAAAATGGTCAGAAATAGAAACTGGAAAAGAACTTATAATCCAAGTTATAGTTAGCTATGGAGAAACAGTGGAAACAGTGTCAGACTTTCTTTTTCTGGGCTCCAAAATCACTGCAGATGGTGACTGCAGCCATGAAATTAAAAGACGCTTGCTCCTTGGAAGGAAAGTTATGACCAGCCTAGATAGCATATTCAAAAGCAGAGACATCACTTTGCCAACAAAGGTTCACCTAGTCAAGGCTATGGTCTTTCCTGTGGTCATGTATGGATGTGAGAGCTGGACTGTGAAGAAGGCTGAGCGCCGAAGAATTGATGCTTTTGAACTGTGGTGTTGGAGAAGACTCTTGAGAGTCCCTTGGACTGCCAGGAGATCCAACCGGTCCATTCTGAAGGAGATCAGCGCTGGGATTTCTTTGGAAGGAATGATGCTAAAGCTGAAACTCCAGTATTTTGGCCACCTCATGCGAAGAGTTGACTCATTGGAGAAGACTCTGATGCTAGGACGAATTGGGGGCAGGAGGAGAAGGGGACGACAGAGGATGAGATGGCTGGATGGCATCACTGACTTGATGAATGTGAGTCTGAGTGACCTCCGAGAGCTGGTGATGGATAGGGAGGCCAGGCATGCTGCGGTTCATGGGGTCGCAAAGAGTTGGACACGACTCAGCCACTGATCTGATCTGATTGAACTAAAAGTAATGTGATGCTTTATAAAAAAACTGTCCACAAATTCTTTGATACTCCCTTTATCTTTATAAGTTTGAGTTTAGTTCCTCTCTCTAGAATGTAGGCCAGATTTTAGTGACTCACTTCTAACAAATAGAATGTGGTAGGATGTGACCATAAAAAGGATAGTCAGTACCCCCCTCTCCCCCTCTCTCTCCCCACAACTCTTCTCTTTCTCTCTTCACTTGCTTTGGAAAAAGCCAGTCCTCACGTCACAAGGTCAGTCAAACAGTCTGTGGAAAGGCCCGGATGGTGAGGAATTGAGGCCTCACATCAAGAGCCAGCACGAACTTGCCAGATATGTGTGTGAGTCAACTTGGAAGCTGATCTTTTAGCCCCAGTCAAGGCTTCAGATGGTGGCAGCCCTGGCCAATATCTTAACTGACCTCTTGAAAAACCCTAAACCAGGATTGCCTAGTCGAGTTGCCCTCAGATTTCTGACCCACAGAACCCATAAGAATAATAAATTGTTGTAAGCCCCTAGATCTGGGGGTAATTTATCGCATGGCAAAAGAAACTAAAACAGGCAAAAAGCGTTTGGAAGCCCCCTGCATACAACCAATGCCATAACAGACAATATTACCATTGAGACAATATGGCAAACCCATGGAAGATGTTCATTTCCTTATTTCCTGCTCTTGGAGAAGACTTCTCCTCTCCAAGCTGACTCTCATCAAAATTCACTGTCCTGGTGCCACTAGAAACACCATCTGTTTCTAGACCTTGCCCAGGGCCCTAATACAGATTACTGCCAGAGTTGTGATCAAGGCCTTGGATGCCTACACAGAGATCCCCATTTCATGTTGCTGCTAAGCCACTCAGAGAAGGCAATGGCACCCTACTCCAGTATTCTTGCTTGGGAAATCCCATGGACAGAGGAGCCTGGTGGGCTGCAGTCCATGGGGTTACTACAAGTCAGACACAACTTGGCGACTTCACTTTCACTTTTCACTGTCATGCATTGGAGGAGGAAATGGCAACCCACTCCAGAATTTTTGCCTGGAGAATCCCAGGGACAGGGGAGCCTGGTGGGCTGCCGTCTATGGGGTCACACGGAGTCGGACACCACAGAAGCGACTTAGCAGCAGCAGCAGCTAAGCTACTGGCACTAGCTCCCATCATCTGAGAAGCCACTGGCAGCAATGCAGACTTCCTAACAGTGAAGAAGTTCTTGCATTCACTTGTACTGTGACTGTGGCAAGAACCCCAAGGTCGGGGAGGAGTGGCAGGTAACCCTTTATGCAAAGTCAGCTGACCAAAAGTCTGGCCTGTGACAAAAGGTGTGGCCCAGATTGTGGTGTTTACCAAGTTAAACAGGCTGAAGCCAGATCAGCGTATCAAAAATGGCTCAAGTAACAGGGAGAGTTCAGCTGTGAACACCAGCAAGTCAGAGCCAAGGGCACGGATTATGGACAAGGTTCAAAAAGGACAGAGAAATGCAAGAGATCCATGGGTCACCTTTGAAGTCTGGGCCTGAGCCATGGTCTGGGCTTCCTCACCTTCAGGCCTCTTTTGAAACCATCAGGGCCCTTTCTTCCATGTACATTTCAAGGGAGTTCAAAAGTTTTTTTTCATGCTAGGAAAATTCCTCACAGAGTTATCAGGGGTCAGACTTTGTTCCATGCTGGCAAGGAGCTTGAACAATTGTATGTTACTTTAGGTTCCCTCAAAAGAAAGCGCTGAGACCAGTATTCAAGGTTTCTGTGGGATGTAGTCCTAGGAAGCAGTTAGGGGTGTGGGGAATTCACACATGCAAGGGAAGGAAAGTCAACACAGAGTGCTAGTTTCAAGGGAAACTCTGAGAAATGGTGTAGGACACAAACTCCAAGTAGGCAAGAGGGCTTGAATATTTGAGGGTATTTATACATTGGTAGGGAGAAGGCAATGGCACCCCACTCCAGTAATCTTGCCTGGAAAATCCCATGGATGGAGGAGCCTGGAAGGCTGCAGTCCATGGGGTCGCTAAGAGTAAGACACGACTGAGCGACTTCACTTTCACTTTCCAGTTTCATGCATTGGAGAAGGAAATGGCAACCCACTCCAGTGTTCTTGCCTGGAGAATCCCATGGATGGAGAAGCCTGGTAGGCTGCAGTCCATGGGGTTGCACAGAGTTGGACACGACTGAAGCGACTTAGCAGCAGCATACATTGGTAACAGTATTGCTTCTGTTTTATGTTTTGGTTTTTTGGCTGGGACGCATGTGGTATCTTAGGCCCCTGACCAGGGATAGAACCTCTGCCTGCCCACCCCCCACCCCCATTGGCAGGTGAAGTTTTAACCACTGGACCCCTTGGGAAAGGCCAAAACATACACATTTTAAAAATTTTTTTCTTTTCCTTTATGGTTTATCCATAAAGCTGTGCTTTTCTGGTTTTTGTTTTTTTTTTAAATTGATGTTTAGTTGATCTACAGTGTATTATCCCCAAAGGCAATGGCACCCCACTCCAGTACTCTTGCCTGGAAAATCCCAATGGACGGAGGAGCCTGGTAGGCTGCAGTCCATGGGGTCGCTAAGAGTAGGACACGACTGAGCTACTTCACTTTCACTTTTCACTTTCATGCATTGGAGAAGGAAATGGCAACCCACTCCAGTGTTCTTGCCTGGAGAATCCCAGGAACGGCGGGGCCTGGTGGGCTGCTGTCTCTGGGGTCGCACAGAGTCGGACACGACTGAAGCGACTTAGCAGCAGCAGTAGCACACCGCCCCCCCCCCAACCCCCACTCCCTGAGTTCCAGAGCCATTCCATGTAAAGAAGGGGGATCGTTGGAGCTGGGAATGGAGACGTGATGGGTCAGGACGCCTTCCTCCCTCTTCCCACTTTCCCGAAGCTGGACCACCGTTACCACCCTTCGGTGGTCGTCCTCCCGGTACCAGAGCTCCTCCTCCCCGAGCAGCGCGTCCTCGCCACAGCGCAGAGCAGTAGCGGCTGGACAGAGGAGCGTGTCTGCTTCTTCTAGTTCTTCCGTGTCTGTCGCTATGCCCTGCGATGATGCGGACTCAAGCGGACTTCAGAGGGCTGAGTGGAGTTGGTGAGAAATGATTGCGTTGTCCTCAGGTTTTTCCCATTTTCTTTTTCCAAACGAGCAAACTGGCAACACATGTGTGACTGTGAAAAGCGAGGAGGTGCTGTGCTGGTTCAGAGCAGTGACCCACGGCTGCCCCCAGCTCTGCTGGGTGCCTTTCGGCAGCCGTAGGTGTCGGAAGCGGCAAGGATAATCCATCCTGTTATAAATCCATCATCCATCCTGTCTAAGCTTTTCTTGAACACTTTTGTATGTTCAGCAGGGACAGCCTCTGATAAGGGCCCAGACATGGGGGAAAGGGAAAAGAGTTATTTGGTGCCAGAAAACTAGTATATCCTTTTTAGTTGGTGTCCTGTAATTCTTTCATTTGGGGTTATAGAAACAAGTCATTAACCGTTAGCATTTATGAGCTTATTCTGTGACAGTTATCAGAGTACATCCTGGGTTAAAAAAAAATTTTTTTTAATCTTTCCAGGAAAAAAAAAAGTCTCATACAAGGTCTAATTTATCCCCTGGTAAATTTGTTTTTATTGAGGTATAGTTGATGTATGATATTATATAAGTTTCAGATATACAACATAATGGTTCACCATCTTTAAAGTTTATATTTCAGTTATAGTTGTAAAAATATCCTCTGGTAATTTTAATTAGTCTCTTGTAAATCATTGTGCTGTTTAGGACCAGGTTATATCTATTTTGTACATTTTAATCAGTAAGAGGTGACTTTGTTTTAAGGGCTGAAATTTAACACCAGGCACATATTAATCTCCTGTTTGTGTATTAGTATTAATCAAACATTACTTTCTGACCCATGCTAATTTTTCTCTACACAGCAGTGATCCCCATGACTGCCTACGTGAATATCTTTATCTTTTTTTTTTTTTAATGTGGATATTAGGAAAGAGTTTGGAGAAGGAAATGGCAACCCACTCCAGTGTTCTTGCCTAGAGAATCCTGTGGACAGAGGAGCCTGATGAGCTGCTGTCCATAGGGTCTCACAGAGTCAGACATGACTGAAGTGACTTAGCTGCAGCAGCATACACCAACTGCAGTCAACCATTTAGGGCTGTTAGGGGAAGGGGTGTTAATTATTGTGGTGACCAAAACAGAGTTGTAGATACTGGTTGATCAATCTTTTATTGTTAATTGGTCACTTAGGTCTCTCCTTTTGTGAATTGTATCTTCATATCCTTTGCCCATTTTTCTATTAGTTTTTATTTAGACTCTAATTTTTTATTCATTGTACGTCTGACAAATATCATTTTCCAGATTTTTGGTCAACTTTTCACTTTCTTAATGATATCACTCAAATAGTCCTTGTTTTTAGTGTAGATTAATTTATCAATCTTTATAATCTTTGCTTTTTAAGTCTTAAGAAATCCTTTCCTATCTTGAAGTAACAAAGATGATAATTTACCAGGCATTTTTGCTTTCTAAAAATAGTCTTTAACACACTTGGAAAGTAATTATTTGATGATGCAATATAGAGATTCAATATTTAACTTTTGTCATGTTAATATAAAGTGTCACAGAAATAACAAACATACACAAAAACAGAATAGTACAACAAACTCAACACCCAATCTCAACAATTATTAACTTGTTCTAGTTGATCATTGTTGTGGAGCAAATTACTCAGCAAGCTAGAAAATTAAAACAATAATAAACATTCCTTTTCTCACATAGATTCTGCGGGTCAGGGTTTCAGGAATGACTTAACTGGATGGTTCTGGCTCAGGCTCTATCATCAGGCTACAATTATTGGCCAGGGCTGCAGTCATCTGCGGAGAAGGCAATGGCACCCCACTCCAGTACTCTTGCCTGGAAAATCCCATGGATGGAGGAGCCTAGTAGGCTGCAGTCCATGGGGTAGCTAAGAGTCGGACATGACTGAGCGACTTCACTTTCACTTTTACGCATTGGAGAAGGAAATGGCAACCCACTCCAGTGTTCTTGCCTGGAGAATCCCAGGAATGGGGGAGCCTGGTGGGCTGCCATCTATGGGGTCACACAGAGTCGGACATGACTGAAGCAGCTTAGCAGCAGCAGCAGCAGTCATCTGAAATTTCAACTGTGGCTAAAGGATCTATTTTAAGGTGGCTTGTACCTATGGCTGGTAAGGTGTTAGTAGGAAGCACCAACTTTCTTTTGGCCTGGGCCTCTCCATAAGCTGCTGCTGCTGCTGCTGCTTGGATTCTCCAGGCAAGCTGCTAGTGTGTCCTAATGGCATGGTGGCTGGCTTTCCACAGAATTAACAGTCTGAGAAACAGCAAGGTAGAATTTACAATACTTTTATGATGTAGTCTTGGAAGACACAAAAGATCACTTCTATGGCACTATATTCATTAGAAATGAGTCAATAAATCCCACAGACATCCAAGGAGGGGGTGGAGGGAGGGGATTAGGTTCTACCTTTTATTTTAATTGGAAAAAAAGAAAAGTGAAGTTGCTCAGTCATATCCAACTCTTTGCAACCCCATAGACTGTAGACTGCCAGTCTCCTCTATCCATGGGATTCTCCAGACAAGAATACTAGAATGGGTTGCCATTTCCTTCTCTGGAAATCTTCCTGACCCAGGGATTGAATCCAGGTCTCCTGCACTGCAGACAGACTCTTTACCATCTGAGCCACCAGGGAAGCCCAGTTTTAACTGGAGGATAAGTGCTTTACAATGTTGTGTTGGTTTCTGCTGTACAACATCGCTAATCAGCTGATATATATATATATATATATTACTTTGCAGGGCAAAGTAATGTCTCTGCTTTTTAATATGCTGTCAAGGTTGGTCATAACTTTTCTTCCAAGGAATAAGTGTCTTTTAATTTCATGGCTGCAATCCCCATCTGCAGTGATTTTGGAGCCCAGAAAAATAAGGTCTGACACTGTTTCCATTGTTTCCACATCTGTTTGTCATAAAGTGATGGGACAGATGCCATGATCTTAGTTTTCTGAATGTTGAGTTTTAAGCCAACTTTTTTACTCTCTTTCACCTTCATCAAGAGGCTCTTTAGTTCTTCTTTGCTTTCTGCCATAAGGATGGTGTCATCTGTATCTGAGGGTATTGATATTTCTCCTGGCAATCTTGATTCCAGCTTGTGCTTCACCCAGCCTGGCATTTTGCATGATGTACTCTGCATACAAGTTAAATGAATTGGGTGACAGTATACAGCCTTGACGTACTCCTTTTCCAATTTGACACCAGTCCATTGTTCCATGTCCGGTTCTAACTGTTGCTTCTTGACCTGCATGCCGATTTCTCAGGAGGCAGGTAAGGTGGTCTGGTATTCCCATCTCTTTCAGAATTTTCCACACTTTGTTGTGATCCACACAATCAAAGGCTTTGACATAGTCAATAAAGCAGAGGTAGATGTTTTTTCTGGAATTCTCTTGCTTTTTTGATGATCCAGTGGATGTTGGCAATTTGATCTCTGGTTCCTCTGCCTTTTCTAAATTCAGCTTGAAAATCTGGAAGTTCATGGTTCATGTACTGTTGAAGACTGGCTTGGAGAATTTTGAGCATTACTTTGCTAGCATGTGAGATGAGTGCAATTATTCAGTAGTTTGAACATTCTTTATCATTGCCTTTCTTTGGAATTGGAATGAAAACTGACCTTTTCCAATCCTATGCCCACTGCTGAGTTTTCCAAATTTGTTGACATATAGAGTGCAGCACTTTCATAGCATCATCCTTTAGGATTTGAAATAGCTCAACTGGAATTCCATCACTTCCACTAGCTTTGTTTGTAGTGATGCTTCCTAAAGCCCATTTGACTTCACATTCCAGGATGTCTGGCTCTAGGTAAGTGATCACACCATTGTGGTTATCTGGGTCATGAAGATCTTTTTTGTATAGTTCTTCTGTGTATTCTTGCCACCTCTTCTTAATATCTTCTGTTTCTGTTAGGTCCATACCATTTCTGTCCTTTATTGAGCCCATCTTTGCATCAAATGTTCCCTTGGTATCTCTAATTTTCTTGAAGAGATCTCTAGTCTTTCCCATTCTATTGTTTTCCTCTATTTCTTTGCATTGATCACTGAGGAAGGCTTTCTTATCTCTTCTTGCTATTCTTTGGAACTCTGCATTCAGATGGCTATATCTTTCCTTTTGTCCTTTGCCTTTAGCTTCTAAACTATGGTTACCAGAGGAAAATAGGGAGTGGAAGGGATAAACTGGGAGATTGGAATTGACACATACATAATACTTTATATAAAATAGATAACTAATAAGGACCTAACTTATAGCACAGGAAAGTCTACTCAATACTATGTAATGACCTATATGGGAAAAGAATCTAAAAAAGACTGGATATATGTTTATATATAACTGACTCACTATACTATACAACAGAAACTAACAAACCATTATAAATCCACTGTATTCCCAATTTAAAAAAAAAAAAAAAAACTGAAGCAGAAAGAGGGATCCAGCCAAAGAGATGCATGATTTAGACAAAACAGCTGCTTCCTTCCAGTGTGGGCAAAGAAAGTCACCTGCCATATCAGTAAACAAAGAATGTTGCATCCATCAAGCCATCAGCCACTAAAGCAACTCCAAATGTGCACCTTCAAGGGATTCAGTATGGAAAAAAAACTGAGATTGTGGCCCAGATGGTTAAGGTGCATATCAAAGGAATGATTTCAGTGAGCCCAGACTCTTGCATCATCCTATACAGAAAAGTGAAATCGCTCAGCCGTGTCTGACTCTTTGCAACCCTGTGGGCTGTAGCCCACCAGGCTCCTCTGTCCATGGGATTCTCCAGGCAAGAATACTGGAGTGGGTTGCCATTTCCTTCTCTAGGGGATCTTCCTGACCCAGGGATTGAACCCAGGTCTCCCGCATTGTGGGCAGATGCTTTAACCTCTGAGCCACCAGGGCAGCCCAAAAGAAGTGCTAAATTCGTTAACTTGAAATACCTGATTTTCTTTAATTCACAGTAATCTTTTGATGCTGACTACCTGGTTTATTTTTTATTTATTTATTTTTAATTAGAGGATAATTACTTTACAATATTGTATTGGTTTCTGTCATACATCAACATGAATCACCTATAGGTATACACATATACCTCCCTTTTATTTATTTATTTTTTTTGAAGAGTTGTTCTATCATTTTGTTTATTTTGACACATGACACTAGAGTTTTCCACTCATAGAAGACTAACCAAGTAAAGTCGGACACTTTATTTATTAAAACTAAGTTTTGACATTGTTATCCAAAATATTAATTTCTGTGTTCTAAAGCTCTGAAAACTTTTAGTTATAGAGTGGAGTGTAAAGTTAAGAAACTCAGATTAGGCTTGTAGTTAATGGATAATGAAAGCAATATTAGAACGGAATAAAATAGAAAATTTTGGTACATGGAGTTCTTGTATGCTTCACTATAGTGTCCATTGTTCAGATCGTCCATATTATTTGCTCCATGTTTCTAAGGTAAATAGTTAGGTTAAAAGGAGATTTAACCAGTGCAAATGCCTAAGCCTGCCTGTGTCCCAGTCTCTTTTTTTTTAATTAAATTTTATTAAATTAATTAATTAATTAATTAATTAATTAAATTTAAAAAATTAAAATTTTTTCAAATTAAATTTTATACGTCCCTTTTAAACCTCCTTCCCACCTTTGTCACAGAACACCAGATTTGAGCTCCCTCTGTCATACAGCAAATTTCCACTGGCTATCTAATTTTACATACGGTAATATATATGTTTCAGTGCTACTCTCTCAATTCATCCCACCTTCTCCTTCTTCTCCGTGGCCAAAAGTCTGTGTGCTATGTCTGCATCTCCATTGCTGCCCTGCAAATAGGTTCATCAGTACCATCTTTCTAGATTCTATATATATGCTTTAATATACAGCATTTGTTTTTCTCTTTCTGACTTACTGTATTCTGTATAATTGGAGAAGGCAATGGCACCCCACTCCAGTACTCTTGCCTGGAAAATCCCATGGATGGAGGAGCCTGGTGGGCTGCAGTCCATGGGGTCGCTCAGTCCGACATGACTGAGCGCTCCTTCTCTTTTCACCTTCATGCATTGGAGAAGGAAATGGCAACCCACTCCAGTGTTCTTGCCTGGAGAATCCCAGGGACGGGGAAGCCTGGTGGGCTGCCATCTGTGGGGTCACACAGAGTCGGACACGACTGAAGTGACTTAGCATTAGCATTCTGTATAATAGGCTCTAGGTTCATCCACCTTATTAGAAATTAGTCAAACACATTCCTTTTTATGGATGAGTAGTATACCACTGTGTATATGTACCCCAGCTTCTTTAACCATTTATCTGTCGATGGACATCTAAGTTGTTTCCATGTTGTGCTATTGTAAATAATGCTGCAGTGAACATTGAGGTACATGTATCTTTTTCAGTTATGGTTACCTCAAGGTATATGCCTTGGAGAAGGCAATGGCAACCCACTCCAGTACTGTTGCCTGGAAAATCCCAGGAATGGGGGAGCCTGGTGGGCTGGCGTCTCTGGGGTCACACAGAGTCAGACACGACTGACGTGACTTAGCAGCAGCAGCAAGGTATATGCCTAGAAGCTGGGTCATATGGTAGTTTTATTCCTAGTTTTTTAAGGAATCTCGATACTGTTCTCCATAGTGGAAAAAAAAAAGTGAAAATGAAGTCACTCAGTCATGTCCAACTCTTTGCAACCCCACAGACTGTAACCCACCAGACTCTGTATATGGGATTTTCCAGGCAAGTGTACTAGAGTCGGTTGCCATTTCCTTCTCCAGGAGATCTTCCTAACCCCGGGAAGTGAACCCAGGTCTCCCGCATTGCAGGCAGACACCTTACGCAGACACCTTACTATCTGAGCCCCAGGGAAGCCTATGGTTCTCCATAATGGCTGCATTAATTTGCATTCCCACCAGCAGTGGTGGGAATGCAAATTTTTTCCACATCCTCTCCAGCATTTATTGCTTATAGATTTTTTTGATGATGACTATCCTGACCAGTGTGAAGTGATACCTCTTTTAGTTTTGATGTGCATTTCTCTAATAATGAGGAATGCTAAGAATCTTTTCATGTGTTTATTAGCCATCTGTATGTATTCTTTGGAGAAATGTCTCTTTAGGCCTTCTGTCCACTTTTTGATTGGGTTGTTTGTTTATCTGGTATTGAGCTGAACAGGCTGCTTGTATATTTTGGAGATTAAGCCTTCATCAGTTGTTTTGTTTGGTATTATTTTCTCCCATTCTCAGAGTTGTCTTTTTAACTTGTTTAAAATTTCCTTCACTGTGCAAAAGTTTTTAAGCTTAATTAGGTCCCATTTTTAGTTTTTTGTTTTTATTTCCATTACTCTAGGAGGTAGATCATAGAGTGTCTTGCTGTGATTTATTTCAAAGAGTATTTTGCCTATGTTTTCCTCTAAGAGTTTTATAGTTTCTGATTTTACATTTAGGTCTTTAATCCATTTGGAGTTTATTTTTGTGTATGGTGTTAGAAAGTATTCTAATTTCATTCTTTTACATGTAGCTGTCTAGTTTTCCCCATACCACTTACTGAGGAGTCTATCTTCTCTCTATTGTATATTCTTACCTTGTTTATCAAAGATAAGGTTCCCACAGGTGTGTGGGTTTATCTCTGGGCTTTCTGTCTTGTTCCATTTGCCTATATTTCTGCTTTTGTGTCAGTACCATACCATACTTGATAAATGTAGCTTTGTAATATAGTGTAAAGTCAGGCAGAGTGATTCCCCCAGCTCCATTCTCCTTTCTCAAGATTGTTTTGACTGTTCAGGGTCTTTTGTGCTTCCATACAAATTGTGAAATTTTTTCTTCTAGTTCTGTGAAATATACCATGGGTAGTTTGATAGGGATTGCATTGCACCTGTAGATTGCTTTGGGTAGGATAGTCATTTTGACAATATTGATTCTTCCAACCAAGAACATGTATATCTCTACATCTGTTTGTGTTGTCTTTGATTTCTTTCATCAGTGTCTGATAGTTCTCTGCATATAGGTCTTTTGTCTCTTTAGGTAGGTTTATTCCTAGATATTTTATTCTTTTGTTGCAGTGGTGAATGGGATTGTTTCCTTAATTTCTCTTTCTGAGTTTTCATTGTTAGTGTATAAGGATGCAAGGGATTTATGTGTATTAATTTTATATTCTGTAATTTTGCTATGTTTCTTGATTAGCTTTAGTAATTTCCTGGTGACCTCTTTAGGGTTTTCTATGTATAGTATCATGCCATCTGCAAGCAATGAGAGTTTTGCTTCTTCTTTTCCAATCTGGATTCATTTTATTTCTTTTTCTTTTCTGATCGCTGTGGCTAGAACTCCAAAAACTATATGGAATAATAGTGGTGAGAGTGGGCATCTTGTCTTGTTCCTGGTCTTAGAGGAAATGCTTTCAGTTTTTCACCATTGAGAATAATGTTTGTTGTGGGTTTGTTATATATATTCTTTATTATGTTGAGGTATTTTCCTTGTATGCCTACTTTCTGGAGAGTTTTTATCATAAATGGGTGTTGAATTTTGTCAAGAACTTTCTCTGCATCTATTAGGATGATCATATGATTTTTATCTTTCAGCTCGTTAATATAGTGTATCACATTGATTGCTTTGAGTATACTGAGGAATCCTTGCATCCCTGGAATAAAGCCAGTTGATCATAATGAATAATCCTTTTAATATGCTCTTGGGTTCTGTTTGCTAGAATTTTGTTGAGGATTTTTGCATCTATGTTCATCAGTGATCAGATGAGATCAGATCAGTCGCTCAGTCATGTCCCACTCTTTGCGACCCCCTGAATCACAGCACGCCAAGCCTCCCTGTCCATCACCAACTCCCAGAGTTCACCCAGACTCACGTCCATCAAGTCAGTGATGCCATCCAGCCATCTCATCCTCTATCGTCCCCTTCTCCTCTTGCCCCCCCCCCCAGTCAGAGTCTTCTCCAATGAGTCAACTCTTTGCATGAGGTGGCCAAAGTACTGGAGTTTCAGCTTTAGCATCATTCCCTCCAAAGAAATCCCAGGGCTGATCTCCTTCAGAATGGACTGGTTGGATCTCCTTGCAGTCCAAGGAACGCTCAAGAGTCTTCTCCAACACCATAGTTCAAAAACATCAATTCTTCGGCGCTCAGCCTTCTTCACAGTCCAGCTCTCACATCCATATATGACCATAGGAAAAACCATAGCCTTGACTAGACGAACCTTTGTTGGCAAAGTAATGTCTCTGCTTTTGAATATGCTATCTAGGTTGGTCATAACTTTCCTTCCAAGGAGTAAGCGTCTTTTAATTTCATGGCTGCAGTCACCATCTGTATTGGCCTATAACTTTCTTTTTTTTTTTTTTTGTCTGGTTGTGGTATCAGGGTGATGGAGGCCTTGTAGAATGCCTTTAGGAGTTTTTCTTCCTCTGCAATTTTCTGGAGGAGTTGACCAGGATAGATGTTAGCTCTTCTCTAGACTTTTGATAGAATTCACATGTGAAGCCATCTGGACCTGAGCTTTTGTTTGTTATTTTTGATTACACTTTTTATTTCTGTGCTTCTGATTAGTCTGTTCATATTTTCTATTTCTCTCTGATTCATTTTTGGAAGGTTATACTTTTCTAAGAATTTGTCCATATCTTCCAGATTCTCCATATTATTGGCATATAATTGCTCATAGTAGTCTCTTATGAACCTTTGTATTTCTGTGTTGTCTGTTGCCAACACAGAATTAAACAGTTTCCCCTTTAATAGTTATTAGCATTCGCCTTATATAGTGAAGTGCTCCTATGTTGAGTGCATATATATTTATAATTGTTATACCTTCTTCTTGGATTGATCCCTTGATCATTATGTAGTGTCCTTCCTTGTCTCTTGTAACAGTCTTTATTTTAAAGTCTATTTTATCTGATGTAAGTATTGCTACTCCCACTTTCTTTTGATTTCCATTTGCATGGAATATCTTTTTCCAGCCCCTCTTTCAGTTTGTGTGTGTCTCTAGGTCTGAAGTGACTCTTTTGTAGACAGCTTATATAGGGGTCTTATTTTTGGATTCATTCAGCCAATATGTGTCTTTTGGATGGAGCATTTAGTCCATTTACATTCAAGGTAATTATTAATATGTATGATCCTATTACCAATTATTTTATTGTTTTGTGTTTGCTTTTGCAGGTCTTTTCTTTCTCTTGCATTTCCTGTCTAGAGAAGTTCCTTTAGCATTTATTGGACAGCTGGTTTGGTGGTGCTGAATTCTCTTAACTTCTGCCTGTCTGAAAGCTTTTGATTTTTTCTTCAAATCTCATTAAGATCCTCACTGGATAGAGTAATCTTGGTTGTAGGTTTTTTTCCTTTTATTACTTTAAGTATATCCTGCCACTCCCTTCTGGCCTGCAGAGTTTCTGTTGAAAGATCAGCTATTAGCCTTATTGGGATCCCTTTGTATATTATTTGTTGCTTTACCCTTGCTGCTTTTAATATTTGTTCTTTGTATTTAATTTTTCTTAGTTTGATTAATAAATGTCTTGGTGTGTTTCTCCTTGGGTTTATCCTATATGGGACTCTGGGCTCCCTGGACTTGGGTGGGAGCTTTCCCTAACTTTCCAATGCTAAGGAAGTTTTCAACTATAATCTCTTCAAATATTTTTTCATACCTTTTCTTTTTTTCTTCTTCTTCTGGAACTCCTATAATTCTAATGTTGGTACACTTAATGTTGTCCCAGAGGTCTCTGAGACTGTCCTCATTTCTTTTTAATTTTTCCTTATTCTCCTCTGCTTCAGTTACTTCCACCATTCTATCTCCCAGTTCACTTATTTGTTCTTCTGCCTCAGATAGTCTATTATTGGTTCCCTCTGGTGTGTTTTTAATCTCAGTTTTGTGTTGTTCATTGCTGATTGTCTATCTTTAATCCTTCTCCCCCCCCCCCCCCCCCCCCCCCCCCCCCCCCCCAAAAGTACTGGGGTGGGGTGCCATTGCCTTCCCCGCTAGGTCATTGCATCTCCTTGATCCATGCCTCTGGTCTATTTATCTGTGCCTCCATTTTATTTCCAAGATTTTAGATCATGTTTGCTATCATTACTCTGAATTGTTTTTCAGGTAGACTACTTATTTCCTCCTTTTTATTTGGTCTTATGGGTGGCTCGGGGAAGGCAATGGCACCCCACCCCAGTACTTTTGCCTGGAAAATCCCATGGACGGAGGAGCCTGGTAGGCTCCAGTCCATGGGGTCGCTAAGAGTTGGACACGACTGAGCAACTTCACTTTCACTTTTCACTTTCCTGCATTGGAGAAGGAAATGGCAACCCACTCCAGTGTTCTTGCCTGGAGAATCCCAGGGACAGGGGAGCCTGGTGAGCTTCCGTCTATGGGGTCGGACAGAGTTGGACATGACTGAGCAGCAGCACGCAGCAGCAGCATGGGTGGCTCAGAGGTTAAAGCGTCTGCCTGCAATGTGGGAGACCTGGGTTCAATCCCTGGGTCAGGAAGATTCCTGGAGAAGGAAATGGCAACCCACTCCAGTATTCTTGCCTGGAGAATCCCATGGACAGAGAAGCCTGGTGAGCTACAGTCCACGGGGTCGCAAAGAGTCGGACACGACTGAGCAACCTTTCTTTCACTAAAGGACTTCCCTGGTGGCTCAGACAGTAAAGCGTCTGTCTACGATGTGGGAGACCTGGGTTCGATCCCTGGGTTGGGAAGATCCCTTGGAGAAGGAAATGGCAATCCACTCCAGTACTATTGCCTGGAAAATCCCATGGACAGAGGAGCCTGGTAGGCTATAGTCTGTGGGGTCGCAAAGAGTCAGACATGACTGAACGACTTCACGTTCACGTTCATGGGTTTTTACCATGTTTATTCATCTGGTGCATATTTTTCTTTTCATTTGTTTAATTTACTGTGTTTGGAATCTCCTTTCTGCAGGCTGGAGGGTCGTAGGTCCTCCTAATTGTGGAGTCTGCCCCCGATGGGTGGGGTTAGACTAGTGCCTTGTGAAGCTTTCCTGGTTGGGAGGACTTGTGCCTGTGCTCTGGTGGATAGAGCTGGATCTTGTCTCTCTGAAGGGCAGTGCTATGTCTAGTAGTGTGTCTTGGGGTGACTATGGGCTTGATATGGCTTTGGGCAGCCTTTCTGATAATAGGCAAGGCTGTGTTTCTGTTTTGCTAATGATTTGGCATGAGGCATCCAGCATTGGAGCTTTCTAGCCTTTAGGTCAGGGAAGGCAATGGCACCCCACCCCAGTACTTTTGCCTGGAAAATCCCATGGACGGAGGAGCCTGGTATGCTCTAGTCCATGGGGTCACTAAGAGTCGGACACGACTGAGAGACTTCACTTTCACTTTTCACTTTCATGCATTGGAGAGGGAAATGGCAACCCACTCCAGTATTCTTGCCTGGAGAATCCCAGGGACAGGGGAGCCTGGTGAGCTTCCGTCTATGGGGTCGCACAGAGTCGGACACAACTGAAGTGACTTAGCAGCAGCAGCAGCAGCAGCAGCCTTTAGGTGGGGCTTGGTCTTAGTGTTGAGATGGAGGCATTTGGGAGAGCTTTCGTCAATTAATGTTCCATGAAGTCGGGAGTACTTTGGTGGTTCAAAGTCCTTGATTCATATTTCTCACCTCAGAGTTTCAAGCCTGACTCCCTACTGAGTCACCAAAACCTCACAGGCCTCAAAGCACAGAACACAAAACCCCAAAACTAATGGTGAAAGCAACACCTCAATAGCCAGAGCACCCAAAGAACCTTGCACATGAGTTTTATGTGGATCTATATACTCCTTTCCAATGGTCAGGGACTCCTGCCAGCTCTCAAATGGTGTTTTGTGAGATCTTCTGCATCAGAAGATATATTCCTGATGCAAGCATGGAGAAAGAAGTACTCCACATTCACCTA
Organism: Tragelaphus eurycerus; assembly: GCA_935064755.1. Lineage (NCBI taxonomy): Eukaryota > Metazoa > Chordata > Mammalia > Artiodactyla > Bovidae > Tragelaphus > Tragelaphus eurycerus. The sequence goes on along the minus strand of CAKXYN010000282.1, from coordinate 32,976 downwards.
CTCCTCTGCCATCTTGTTGTCCATCCTGACTACTTGGTTTATGTTGCAAAAGCTCCTGTTTATCCTGGCTCCTTACTAACTTCTTTGGAAAATGTCCCTCAGAGTTACTTGAGAGGCTGTCTCCCAGGCTTCAGTCCTCAGTGTGTCACCTGAATAAAACAAAATTCTCAGCTTTTTTTCTTTTTTTTAAAGTGTTTTCACATAACTTTTTAAAAATTTGAGTTATGCTTTCTGGAGGACCGAGACTGAAGACATGCTGCTGCTGCTAGTCGCTTCAGTTGTGTCCGACTCTGTGCGACCCCATAGACAGAAGCTCACCAGGCTCCCCTGTCCCTGGGATTCTCCAGGCAAGAACACTGGAGTGGGTTGCCATTTCCTTCTCCAATGCATGAAAGTGAAAAGTGAAAGTGAGTCGCTCAGTCGTGTCCGACTCTGCGACCCCATGGACTGGAGCCTACCAGGCTCCTCCGTCCATGGGATTTTCCAGGCAAAAGTACTGGGGTGGGGTGCCATTGCCTTCCCCGACTGAAGACATAATTGGTTCCAAATAAGGTCCACCCTTAACATTTGACTGATCTGTCTTTTAGCTCTTTAATTTACAGCTTCCATGCCCTTCCACTTCTTTTCTCTTGCACTTATTTTGTTATTATAATAAATCATATTGCTTCTTCTGATGAGTTTTCCACATTCTAGATTTTGCTGACTTATCTTACTATGGTGTTGTATATAATTTTTCTCTATTCCCTATATTTCCTAAACTGGTAGTTAGATCTATAATCTTGATCATATTCAGAGGCTATTATATCGAGCAATGCAAATATAGAGTATTTCCATCATCCAGAAGGCTATATTAGACAGAACTTGCCTAGAGCCATTAATTCACTTTAATGTTAATATTTACAATGTCTAGTATTCCATTCTATCATTCTTTATGTATTTGTTAACTGTGATTGTTCTATAAAGAATAACATTTCCCCATGAACTATTTACTTATTGTGAGGTATAGTTTGTACATTAAAAGTATGATAAGCACAAAGTGCTTATGTGCTTTTGTTTACCAATAATCAGAACAATGAAATAATTCCCTGGCATTCTCTGAAGTTGATCAAAATATTTTGTTGTTCTTATTGTTTTGAATATTGTGGTATATGACTTACCTCATGTCTTTCATTCAGTTCATTGTAATCACTCTTCTTTCTGATTCTCAAATTGTCGCATATAGTAGATTGGTTTCTACAGTAGTATTTAAAGTCCTCACCCCACCCCCAGTGCCAAGCATGGCTTGTGAGTTTTTAGTTCTGTGACAAGGGATTGACTCCAGGCCACAGCAAAAATCCCCACCACTGTACCACCAGGGAATTCCCCAAAGTTTTCTCATTTCTAATACAAGATATTTCAGGCTCTTCTTGTACATTTTATGCCCTAGACACGGAATTAGACATTTTTTTCAAATAGTCCTGGTTCATTTTAGAGAAAAACAGTATTTATAGATCACAATCCAGATACTAGTGGTAGTCATTCCTAGAGATATGGCAGCTTTTGTTTTTTTAGCATACAAATCTAGAACATTTTGTTTGTTTAAAGAAAACACATCTTAAGTTCATGGTAATTTCCAAATTCAAACTTAAGACTACAAGATTTTACTTTACTTTGAGTCTATGTTTGTAGCTCTTTTTTCCTGAGCGGAGAATCTTGGTTCCTAATGTTCTCAACACAAGTACCCGTTTCCTTTGTCCTATAAACTGTATTAATCTGATTAAGTTGTGTCCATAATGTACTGATTGTTAAATATCTTGACTATCATCCTTACCTTATGACTTTCAAAGTCTGTGAGTTAATTGTTCTTTCCCTGAATTTTCTCATTTACAATGAATTGCTATCTTCCTGCTGCTGCTGCTGACGGCAGCCCACGTCTCCCCCATCCCTGGGATTCTCCAGGCAAGAACAGTGGAGTGGGTTGCCATTTCCTTCTCCAATGCATGAAAGTGAAAAGTGAAAGTGAAGCCGCTCAGTCATGTCCGACTCTTAGCGACCCCATGGACTGGAGCCTACCAGGCTCCTCCATCCATGGGATTTTCCAGGCAAGAGTACTGGAGTGGGGTGCCATTGTCTTCTCCGGCTATCCTCCTACCATCCATGATTTAGTAAACCTATCAGCCAAGGATCTTAGCCTCCCCTTCTATAGCAGTAGAAAAGAATCCCAGGCCATGAGAGAGTTAACACCCCATGCGTGAACTTTGGCCAGTGTAAGATAAGAGGAGAGAACCAGCAAATAATCTTTCTTTTTTATCCCTTGGTGGAACATTCCAATACATGGTGGGTTTGCATAACTTTTAAAGAAGACTTGTGTGTAACTAAGCAACCAGGTATGTTTTCTTGAAGCTTTGGTGGGTTCAGTAATAAAGCAGCTTGCATTTACTTTCTTTCCTTCCCCATATTTCTATGTTCTGTTGCTCTGGGATTGTACCTCATTGTACCTTACCATAGTACCTAAGGTTCTATTATGAAATCTTTGCATCTTGCTCTGTTCCCTAGAGAATTCAAGCAAAGACAATTTCCCAGGATCTTTTCCTTTAGAATAGAGAAGGGTAATTCTGGTGCTTTAATATGCACCATAGCTGAGTCTTATGATCAGGCAAGTATGAATGACAATAACTTAAAGCACCCTCAGGTTTCAGATCTTGTGTTAACAGGAAATGACCTGCTAAAGCTGTACAGAATTCAGAAGGGGATCCATGCCAGAAACTTTTATTGTTGAATTTATTTATTTATTTATACAGTCATTCAGCAAATATGTATTATATAGATATTTCATGCAGACAAAATTCTAGATGAGGAATATACATTGGTGAATTAACAAAAAAGCTTCTTCTCAGAAAGCTAGATTCTAAGACTGGACATCATAGAGATGAACACAGAAATCTCAGCCACAATACTGGGCCATGTGGGCACACAGGAAATGTTGAAACCACTAGTAATCAGATCAGATCAGTTGCTCAGTTGTGTCCGACTCTTTGCGACCCCATGAATCGCAGCACGCCAGGCCTCCCTGTCCATCACCAACTCCCAGAGTTCACTCAGACTCATGTATTACCACTAGTAATAGCAGATACCATAATGAAGTTGGAAATGAAAGGCATTTATGGCAGCTCACAAATATCATGCCAGAAACTTTTAGATATGGGCATGGAGGACAATGAACAAGACAATCAGTACAGAGAGAAGCCAGGAGGCATTAAGATGAAACTGACCAAAAAACACTGTCAGCTGCCAAAGCAAAAAGCACCTGCATCAACTGTAAATAGTATTAATAGTAAAGAATCTGCCTGCCAATGCAGGAGACACAGGAGACCAGGATTCAATCCCTGGATCAGGAAAATCCCCTGGAGGAGGAAATGGCAACTCACTCCAGTATTCATGCCTGGGAAATCCCATGGATAGAGGAGCATGGCGAGCTACAGTCTATAAGCTCGCAAAAAGTCAAACATGACTAAGTGACTGGGCGCGCACAGACACACACCCACACAAACACACAGTTTATTTGGGAGGTAAAGCGGAATACTGGTAGAAGAGTAACGAAGTGATACAGGAAAAGTAAGACAACAAATATAGGGTGTATAATCAAACCAGTTACCACAGTGTATAATTAGATCTTAATCCCATGGGAAACTGGGAGCCACTGCAGAACATGCACCACCATGTTATTCCAGTACAAAGAGTAAGGGAGCTGAAGTGTTCATGTATCAGCTCCTGTCGTTCATTGGTTGAGAGCAGCTCTCAGGGAGGGAAAAACATTAATTCCTCTGTTCTTCTGGCCTACTGTGTAGGTGACGAAATAGTGAATAATGAGAGAAAGCCCTTATTCAGAGAAGCACGCATACTGGCTGCTGGAAAACAGGCGAATATGCACTGAAGTGGTGAGGACAAGGGGCTTTGGTTAAGGCAATAACAGCATTTGCTGTAAGAAGTGAAAGAGTTTCTCTTCAGTTGTGATATAACTGCATCATCTTAAATAGGGGCATTTTAAAAGTTGCAGGCATGTGTGTGTGAGTGCTGAAGGGAACTACAGACAATATCTGACTCTGGTTTTTAGAATCCACCGTCTCCCATTTCTTATGATTCTGATGGGGCTGTCACTCAAAAGGCTTATCTTCCCTATGACAAGGTGTACAAGTGACCCAAGCTGACCAATCGTGTTAAATTATTGTAGTAGACACTGTTGGCACCCCAGTTAGATTCCCTTTACTGGTCATTCTCCAGTTCAGGTGAGTGTTCCTGATAGCTGCACTTTTCTTCAGAGAATTGCCCTCAGCAGGAAAGGGCAATCTGCATACACCTATTCCTATTCCACTTCTAAAGATAAGGAGACATAAAAAACAGATCACTTGCCTCACAGGGGAAGTGGGGAGAGACAATTCTAAAGAACAGTTTAGACTTCAGTGCTCCCCCAAGAGATCAGGTTGGGTGGCAGCTGGACCCTCATATTTGCCTGGTCTCTTCCCTGGTCCCGTTCTGTTTCCCTCACCTGCTTATAGAGCTTTTCCTGAGAGTACTCTCCAATCAATCAGGTGCAACTAAATCCCTGGCTCATGCTCTGCTCCTAGGATACTCAAACCAAAACCATTCAGTGAGATACAATGATGGATTGGCCCAGGGGAAGACACAAGACCCTGGCATAACTAGAGCCTTTGAACACATTGATATGGACTCTGGGAAACCTGCCTTTAAAGTTATGAGCTACATTTAAGAACATTGTGGTAGGTGTATGTTTACTCCCTAAAATATATTTCACTCTTCCTCTGATAATAGCATGTTGATTTCAGAAGAGGAGGAAAGGAACTATTAATACTTTTTTCTCTTATTCTTGTCTCCTCTATTTTGAGAGGAGGAAGGAAAGTTATAACCAACCTAGATAGCATATTCAAAAGCAGAGACATCACTTTGCCAACAAAGGTTCGCCTAATCAAGGCTATGGTCTTTCCTGTGGTCATGTATGGATGTGAGAGCTGGACTGTGAAGAAGGCTGAGCGCCGAAGAATTGATGCTTTTGAACTGTGGTGTTGGAGAAGACTCTTGAGAGTCCCTTGGACTGCAAGGAGATCCAACCAGTCCATTCTGAAGGAGATCAGCCCTGGGATTTCTTTGGAAGGAATGATGCTAAAGCTGAAACTCCAGTATTTTGGCCACCTCATGCGAAGAGTTGACTCATTGGAAAAGACTCTGATGCTGGGACGGATTAGGGGCAAGAGAAGAAGGGGACGACAGAGGATGAGATGGCTGGATGGCATCACTGACTCGATGGATGTGAGTCTGAGTGACCTCCGGGAGTTGGTGATGGACAGGGAGGCCTGGCATGCTGCGATTCATGGGGTCGCAAAGAGTTGGACACGACTGAGCCACTGAACTGAACTGAACTAAACTTCTTCTTGAGTCTATAAGTGGGCATATGACCCAGACTGACCTTCCCATGGCCACAGAGGTTGGTTGGCATGGTCATGTGACCCCAGTCAGAGCCATTGAAATATGATGATTGGTAAGAGAGAGAAAGAAAAAAAAAAAAACAACTTCTTTTTCCCCCTGGGACTAAGAGCATCAAGAATGAACGGAACCTAGGGCTGCTGGAGGCCATCATGAGGAACCTGAATATAAAGCCAGCACAGCAGAAGGCAGGATACTGTGGAGGGGGTGAAATGAGTCCTAGCTGTTGTGGTCGGAGCCCTTGGCTCAAGTTCCACTCAGTCTTATTTTAGATTACACTTCTTTGATTACACAGGCTGAGTTCCCTTCTTTGTTTAAACCAATTTGGGTTGGATTTTATTATACTTACAAGCAAAATGATTCTGACAAATACAATGATAGCAAGCCTACAGCTGCAGGAAAATATATTGCTGCCATGTAAAGAGACCCTTGGTGACAATGAAACCTACTCATAAGAAAGAATTAGAACTAAGAGATGGAGAGACGTATTGCTATGGGCAATATCTAAGCAACAGAATCCTGTCATTCCTGAAGTATATTGCTCCTTTGGATTCTCAATTATATCAACCCAAAAATTTCCCCTTTTTTTTCTTAAAGAAGTAGGAATTAAGATTTATCACTTTCAAAGGAAAGGGTTCTCACACAATACCCTTTTCTCACTTTTCCTTTGTGCTACTTTATTTTTTTTAATAGAGTTGAAGGCTTTCTGTTTATATTCTGGCCTTGATCTTTTGTCATGGTTTGCTATACATAATTTATTCTACCACTTATCTTTTACTTTGTTTATGCTATTTCTCATTGCTGAGAAGGTCATAGTTTTATTGGATTTAAATCAACAAGCTTCACGTTTATCATCTTTGGATTATTGGACATGGTTTCTTGGTTGAAAGTGACGTAAACCCAATTCAATCTAGTTCTGATAAAAAGACAATTTATTGGCTAACGAAACTGAGAATTCTAGAGATATTTGGTCCTAAGTCACAACTAGAATCATAACTCCAACCATGTCATTAGGACCATTTCTCTCTCAATCTATTCAATTCCCTGGGCTTCTTTCCCCTTGAAGCTTTCTACATCTTTTTGGGAATGTGGCCCATATTATTACATTTCATGGTTCCAAAGGAATAGAAAAGACTGTCCTCCTGATGGATTTGGCATAGGCATCCCATGAGAACCTGCTGGCTGTTATGGGCACTCCGGCCAATATGTATTATATCCCTATTTCTCTGTCTGGTGACTGGTTCAGTCATTTCAAGCTACTCAGAATGTGAGGCAACCATGCGGGTTGAAAGAGTTTGGTTTTGGAACAACTGGAGGAAGGGAAAACCTAGTAAGCTTATGATAGCTACTGTGCTTAGCTCTATCTTTTGTGTCTTGTTTATGAAAACCTTCCTTTTCCCAAATTATATTTTTTATATTTTATATACAGATACATGTATATGTTTATATATTTTAAATCTGCTCATACTTTTTTACTTTTAAAAATTATTTTTATTTCAGATCTGTATTCCATCTAGAAAGTATTTTTATTTATGGCATGACATAGATATATAACTTAATTTTTCCCCATATGTTAAACCTATTGTCTTAAAACCATATGTTGAACAGTATACCCTTTCCCCATAATTTGTAATAAATGCTGCACTCATTACAAACTAGATTCAACATTTATGTAGGTCTGTTACTTGACTGTGCATTGCCCTATATCGATCTGGTTTTCTATCCCTGTAGTCTTTCACTTGCCTCTAAAGTTCTGGCAGGCATATCTGGGGCTCTGATTCTCTTTGATTTCATCTCCATTTATCTAATTCTATACAACAATGAAAATAAAAGACCCTTGCTCCTTAGAAGAAAGGTTATGACCTACCTAGACAGAATATTCGGAGAAGGTGATGGCACCCCACTCCAGTACTCTTGCCTGGAAAACCCCATGGACGGAGGGGCCTGGTTGGCTGCAGTCCATGGTGTCGCTAAGAGTCAGACACGACTGAGCGACTTCACTTTCAGTTTTCACTTTCATGCATTGGAGAAGGAAATGGCAACCCACTCCAGTGTCCTTGCCTGGAGAATCCCAGGGACGGCGGAGTCTGGTGGGCTGCCGTCTATGGGGTTGCACAGAGTTCAACACGACTGAAGTGACTTAGCAGCAGCAGACAGCATATTAAAAAGCAGAGACGTTACTTTGCCAACAAAGGTCCATCTATTCAAAGATATGGTTTTTCCAGTAGTCATGTATGGATGTGAGAGTTGGACTATAAAGAAAGCTGAGTACCGAAGAATTGATGCTTTTGAAATGTGGTTCTGGAGAAGTCTCTTGAGAGTCCCTCAGACAGCAAGGAGATCCAACCAATCCATCCTAAAGGAAATCAGTCCTGAATATTCTTTGGAAGGACTGATGCTGACGCTGAAACTCTAATGCTTTGGCCACTTGATGTGAAGAACTGACTCATTTGAAAAGACTCTGACACTGGGAAAGATTGAAGGTGGGAGAAGAAGGGAACAACAGAGGATATGATGATTGGATGGCATCACGGACTCAATGGACATGAGTCTGAGTAATCTCCGGGAGTTGGTGATGGACAGGGAAGCCTGGCATGCTGCAGTCCATGGGGTCACAAAGAGTCGGACATGACTGAGTGACTGAACTGAACTGAACTGAATGGAATCTGATACTTTCAATTTTTCTTTATTCAATAGTTTAAATTTTCATTTAGAGAATCCCCTGTCAGTCTACTGGTTAAGACTCTGATGCTTTCATTGCAGAGGGCATTGGTTCAGCCTCTGGATGGGGAACTGAAAAAGAAAAAGGAAAAAGAAAGAGAAAGAAAGAAAAAACAGACAAACAACTGGCCCACTGACTTATTTTGTCTGTTTTGTCAGTTTCTGAGAGAAGTAAGTTAAAATGGCTTACCTTGATTATGGCCATATCTACTTCTAGTTCCTTCAATCTAGCTTTTAATGTTAAGTACTATATTATTAGGTGCCTATGGAGAAGGAAATGGCAATCCACTCCAGTACTATTGCCTGGAAAATCCCATGAACAGAGGAGCCTGGTAGGCTACAGTCCATGGGGTCGCAAAGAGTCGGACACGACTAAGCGACTTACACACACACATAAACTTATAATTATTATATCTTCTTGGCAAATTGAACATTTCACCATTATGAAAAAAATCTCCATTTCTAGAAATACTGTTTGCCTTAAAGTTTATTTTGTCTGATATGAATATAGCTACCTTAGCTTTCTTTTGGTTAACGTTTGTGTGGTATGTGTTTTCCATCTTTTTTTAATTCAACTTTTCTCAGTTATTTCCTTGTTTTCTTGACCTTTCTCTATGAAGAATAGTGATTAAATATTTTGTCCCTTAATTTGTCTGATGTTTTCCTTATGACTTGACTGTGGTTATAGAATGTGAGGATGAAAAACACAAAGGAAAAGTGACCTTCTTATCACATCATATTGTTGTTGTTCAGTCACTAAGTCAAATCTGGCTCTTTGCGACCTCATGGACTACAGCATGCCAAGCTCCTCTGTCCTTCACTATCTCCCAGAGTTTGCTCAAATCCATGTCCATTGAGTCCCTGATGCTATCTGACCATCTCATCCTCTGCCACCCTCTTTTTCTTTTGCCTTCAACCTTTCGTAACATCAAGGTCTTTTCCAATCAGTTGGCTCTTCACATCAGGTGGCCCAAGTATTGGAGCTTCGGCTTCAGCAACAGTCCTTCCAATGACTATTCAGAGTTGATTTCCTCCAGGATTGACTGGTTTGATCTCCTTGCCATCCAAAGGACTCTTCAAGAGCCTTCTCCAGCACCACAATTTGAAAGCATAATTTTATTTTGTCACTCAGCCTTAGTCCAACTCTCATATTCATACATGACTACTGGAAAAACCATAGCCTTGACTATATGGACCTTAGTCAGCAAAGTGATGTCTCTGCTTTTTAATACACTCACTAGGCTTTCCTTCCAAGGAGCAAACGTCTTTTACTTTCATGGCTGCAGTCATCATCCACAGTGATTTTGGAGCCCAGGAAAATAAAACCTGTCACTGTTTCCACTTTTTCCTCTTCTATTTGTCATGAAGTGATAGGACCAGATGCCATGATCTTAGTTTTTTTAATGCTGAGTTTCAAACCAGTTTTTTTGACTCTCCTCCTTCACCCTCATCAAGAAGCTCTTCAGTTCCTCTTCACTTTCTGCCATTAGAGTGATATCATCTGCATATCTGAAATTGTTGATATTTCCACTGGCAATCAACTTATTACTGATGATAATAACTTTGATCACTTAGTTAAGGTGGTGTTCTCCATTGTAAAATTATTATTTTTCCCCTTTCATATTCTATTATTTCGGAGAAGGCGATGGCACCCCACTCCAGTACTTTTGCCTGGAAAATCCCACGGAAGGAGGAGCCTGATAGGCTGCAGTCCATGGGGTCGCTAAGAGTCAGACATGACTGAGCGACTTCACTTTCTCTTTTCACTTTCATGCATTGGAGAAGGAAATGGCAACCCGCTCCAGTGTTCTTGCCTGGAGAATCCCAGGGACGGGGAAGCCTGGTGGGCTGCCGTCTGTGGGGTCACACAGAGTCGGACACGACTGAAGTGACTTAGCATAGCATAGCATTCTATTATTTGGAAGTAAGTCACCAAGTTCAACCCACACTCACAAAGGACAGTGAAAGGAATTAAACTCTCTTTCTGCAAAAGGGGAAGGATGTCTGCGTATACTATTTGACATTATTCCATAAAGGAGATTTGTCCCATCTCCCCCAGTTGTTTGGTTATTCAATCATTTTGTTGTTTTAAGTATAGACTTAAGTATATTTATTTTATATCTTGTGCTGTAATTCAATATCACATTATTTATTTTGTTTCCCAGTTTGTTTCAGCTTTGGCCATTAGGAACTCCTCCAAGTTGGCTCTAGTATCCCTTTAACTTGTACCATCTATTGCCGTTGTTGTAGTTTCTGAGCAATTCCTTCATTTCTGGTCCTATAAAATGCTCTAGGCTCATTTTGTATTTTCCTTGCCCCAGAGCTAAATTTAGTCATTTCTCCAAGGAGTTTCTTTTGATTGGAGAATGGTATTAGAAACCAAGATCTCGGCATTGGGTGTATTTGTTTCTATGGTAGTGTCACTGCTCCCAGGATTTCTTAGTAGGAAGAGGAAATGTATATGTGTATACCTACCAATGTAGATACACATGTATTTCTAAAGGTACTCCTATATCTATTCATCTGTATATATGGTAAACTAAACATGAGTTCATATTAGTTGCCAATGTGTATATTTTTAAATTCATTCATTGTGTAGGAATCCTGATAAGACCTTTCCAACCAGAAAGCTTCAGTTTTGAGAATCAGATTATCTCCTTGAAAAGTTCCTCTCACCATTTTCTCATTTCTCTCTCTCTCTCTCTCTCTGCTTCTCAGTTTCTGTGCTTTTGTCTCCCCTTCTCTCTGTGTGTGTATATATCTCACTATCTTTGCCTCTGTCTCCCTCTGTCTAAATTTAGCTGGTATTTTAAGGATGTGCTGGTAAGATGCCTATTTGTTTATATATCTACTCCCTGCCTGCCCCTCTTGTGCTTTCAGGAGACTGACCCTCATAGCTTCTCCCTTGGTCTGTGGGAGGCACTGGCAGGAGACTACAAGGTGGGAAGAATTTCCTCAAGTTCCTTTTTTTCGTTTAAGTCTCTGTTTTCCATTAGTAGCTTTCCATGCTAGGGGACCTATGACCATCTGTTTATATACCTGTGAACTAAAGCTTTGTGTTTGTGGATGAGATTTATCGATTGTGGCTTCATTGTAACAGATAGGCAGGACCCGGAAAGTCTCATATGGGGACTCCCCCAAAATTTATGTAAGTATTTTTCTCTGGGTTGGCCAATTTCTCTAGAGAAGGCTCCTCCTGTGAAGCTGCCTGGTAGGGAGTAGTGTGTGTCAGCAGAAGGGAGAGAGTGGGTGGTGGTAGAATCTATGTGGCTCAGAGCAGGGGATGATGCTCCATTCAGAATTCAGACTTCATTAGTTCCCCCATAGTCCTCCAGAAGCCTCACCCTCAGCTGTGCCTGATCTCCCTAAACTAAGAGTTTTGGGATCCAACCTTTCCAGATGACAAATTCCAGTTTTCTGTACTGGTACACAAGGACCAATATTTTCAGCTATGTTCCCCATTCCAGCATGAGATGTGGTATTTCTACTGTCTGAGCATTTCTGGAGTACTGAAGCACAAATTGGCTACCTCTTGTTGGCTCATCCCCATTTACTTTGCAAAAGTGAGAAAACTGAAAGCAATGTTAAACCAAAATTCTGAAACTAGATAGTGAACATTTATCAAAATTTTATTTAATTTCTTAAAGAAAAAAACCAGCAGGTAGAAAAAAAAAAAAAGCTAGTTTGCCAGTGCTTGAAAACGGGTGTGTGTGTGTGTACAAATAAACATAGAGTTAGAGTTAATGAAAGGAATTCTAGAGACAATTGGCTAGATAAGACTGAAAACTGGTTAACTTTCTGCTGCTGCTAAGTTGCTACAGTCGTGTCCGACTCTGTGCGACCCCATAGACGGCAACGCGCCAGGCTCCCCCGTCCCTGGGATTCTCCAGCCAAGAATACTGGAGTGGGTTGCCATTTCCTTCTCCAATGCATGAAAGTGAAAAGTCAAAGTGAAGTCGCTCAGTCGTGTCCAACTTTTTGCAACCCCATGGACTACAGCCTACCAGGCTCCTCCATCCATGGGAATTTCCAGGCAAGAGTACTGGAGTGGGGTGTCATTGCCTTTGCCTGTTAACTTTCTACATGGCCTTAAAATCCTTGTGTTTAACTCCACACCCAGGCTATAAAATCATAGAGCTTGTTGGTTTCTAAAGTTGAATTATAGGGACTTCCCTGGTGGCCCGCGTTCCCAATGCAGGGGGCCCAGGTTTGTTTCCTGCTCAGGGAACTGGATCCCACATGCCCCAACTAAGAGTTCACAGGCCACAACTGAAGATCCCAGGGGCCACAACTAAGACATGGCCCAGCCAAGTAAATATATAAATAAAAATAGGTATTTTAAAATAAATAAACTGTAACTATAGTGGACCATAAAACTGTTTGTCCCTTCAGTAGCTGAGAGTCAATTCGATATCTTGTGCCGATGGATTAATATTCCTCAGGACTCTAGTTTCAGGTTTCGTTTAAACTGGATTTGAAAAGGTGTTTCGAGGGATCAGAAATCGGTCAATCATAATTTTTCCTTTTTTCCAAGTATGGAGTCATTTTCTCTTTCTCTCCTAATGCCTGGTAAAAAACATGTAAAATACCATGACCACATTAACCTGTTCTTGCCCTCAATGGCTACTCTTTTTTCCTTGTGGATTTTTCTTTTTTTCTAATTTGCTATTATTTTAGTGGGATTGGGGGAGGAAGTAGGCATTAATGCTGCTGCTGCTAAGTCGCTTCAGTCGTGTCCGACTCTGTGCGATCCCATAGACGGCAGCCCACCAGGCTCCTCTGTCCCTGGGATTCTCCAGGCAAGAATACTGGAGTGGGTTGCCAGTTCCTTCTCCAATGCGTGAAAAGTGAAAGTGAAGTCGCTCAGTCGTCTCCGACTCTTAGCGACCCCATGGACTGGAGCCTACCAGGCTCCTCCGTCCATGGGGTTTTCCAGGCAAGAGTACTGGGGTGGGGGTGCCATTGCCTTCCCCAAGGCATTAATGGGTGAGCTCAATTTCTCTTTTTTTAAACTACACATTTCTTCCTGCTCTCTCTCTTCCGGGCGTTTCTTAAAATTCTGGCCTGTTGGTTTTTCAGTTTCCTGATGCCTCTATAAAATTATTAGTTTCTCTTTTTCATGTTTTTTTTTTTTTCTAGCTTTCATTGGGACTTTTCAGCAAGAATGACAGTGTATTTTCAAACATTCTATATGCCATCCTGATCTAGGCTTTTTCCTGATTATATCAATGTTTGGTTCCAAATATCATCCCCACTTTTTGGGGATAGAAGCAAATGGTTCCCATGATTTAGAAAAGCATTACCGTAAGGAAACAGTAATGATCTTGTCTCTCAGCCTCTCCACTTCTTACTTATCCCTCTGAGAGAGTCATTTCCTAGGCAGGTTGATAAGGAGTCTAGGGGTCCCCAAGGAGAGAGGGGTCTGGAATTCTCAAGGAGGAAGAAAGGACAAACTTTTTTTTTCCTTCTCTACATTACTTAGGATTATATAACAATAACGTATCCTGCCTGAAGACAGTCTCTAGATTAAGGACAGTCTCTGGATTAAACCTTCTGTTACCTTAAAATGTAAATTATGGGAGTAGACCTGGTCTTTACAAGGATGTATCCTGCCTGACAACAGTCTCTGGATTAAACCTTCTGGCTAATTCTGTTATTTAAAATGTAAATTATGGGAGTAGGTCTGGTGAGGTCTTTACAACCTCCGGACATTCTTTGGATTCATTGGAGAGTATATAACTTCATTGCTAACACTAGCAAGCGGGTGCTCTTTCTGCCCCCTTCTGATGCCTATGTCAGAAGCTTTCTCTATCTCCTTTATACTTTAATAAAACTTTATTACACAAAAACCCTGAGCGATCAAGCCTAGTCTCTGGCCCTGGATTGAATTCTTCTCCTCCGGGGGCCAAGAATCCCGGTGTCTTCACGTGATTCAACAACCTTTCATCTCTTCACCCATGGAAGACAGGGTTGCCTTTGCTGGTGTTCTAGCCTTCCGTGCTTCAGAGGAGCAGCCTTTTCACATTTTAGGAGTATTGTCTTGTGTGGGGAGAGGGGAATCACTGCTAAAATCCCCTCCAATGATCATCTGGAAGGGCTTCTTCTCAGCTTTTAAATTTTTCGTGGGCATAAGTAGCACTAGGGGGAGCCAGTTATAAATGTGGAACCCCAGATTCCTCTCCTAGACAATGGAGAACTACCTTGGAATCTATATTTTGTAGACAGCCTCATGTCAAATGCCAGCCTCAAATGAATAATGCAGAATGGATTATAATATATTGAATAAAAAAAGAATCCATCCATCTATATTGATATGAACACAATATCTTTTAAGGGAGATAAGGACAGTTCTTCATAAAAGAATAACAATTAGTCAATGTAGTAGGAATGATAGAAATGGGAAAATCATTTTATAAGCATTATAGTAATAATTGAGTCAGACAGGAATCATTAATGAAAGATTAAAAACCATTCCAATGAAAAAGTTTGGAAAAAGATATTCAAAATGTCTGAAAGTGTTTCCCTAAGGATACTTAGTAATTTCAGAGAGGAAAAGGTCCCATTACCAAAGAGAGATCTGGTAGTCTCCATCTTGACCAAGGGATTGCATCATTAATGTGACAAGCTGACAAATGGGATACACTGAGATGGATACAATATCACTTAATACTTCTATAAAAAATCTGAATCCAGATATATTTTTAATAAAATCAAATGAAATCAAGACCCTGTGTATTATGATATCACAGTGCTTTTAAACACAATGTCTAATTTAATGAATATGATCATTAAATAAGTAATTACATTAAATTCATGATCATTAAATAAGTAATTTGAAATTTTTGGTTCCCTTCTACCATAGCTTCCTTTATGTTCTGGAAATGAACAGGGAAGACTCTTGTGTAATCCTCTCAGAATCTTCCATTCTTCCACTGTAAGTGTTACCAGCCAGGGCTCTGTTGTATAAAAGGAATGAGCATAGTCTCTGCTCCATTTTTTATATCTTTGTGAAATGTATCCAATGCCAAGTTCACTCTGTGTTGAAACTGATGAAATGTACCTTGAAGCCACTTTCTTACATGATGATCATAAAATGAATACTTTATACTTGCAGCATCTCACCAAGATTTTTTTTTTCTCTTCTCACCAAGATTTTATGTGATGACCACTCAGTTTTCATTCTCTGTTCCTGTCTCCCTAGGACTGAGGAAAGACTCTATGGGCACTTGGCAGAGGAAAGTGGATTGTGTTTCAGGCTTGCTCTGAGGCACAGGTTTTTCCTTCCACCTACCCCTCCCCAGTCATCCAGCTCACCCTAGAGCTCTCTCACTAGCTCACCTTACATGTTAGAGTAGCATAACAAGGAATTGTTCCACAGAAGGACAAAGACCTGTGGATGGAAAGGCTGCCAAAGCAGAAGAACAGAAGGTGAGATACTCAGTGGGCAGCAGCCTCCTTTTACCCTCATTTCTCTCTGTTTCCCTGGGACCGTTATAAACAGACCTTTCTGAAAATTCCCTATTACCTTAAGTTATCAAAACTACAACCTCCCTCTTTTGTTTACATTAGATCAGATCAGATCAGATCAGTCGTTCAGTCGTGTCCAACTCTTTGCAACCCCATGAACTGCAGCATGCCAGGCCTCCCTGTCCATCACCAACTCCCGGAGGTCACTCAGACTCACATTCATCGAGTCAGTGATGCCATCCAGCCATCTCATCCTCTGTCGTCCCCTTCTCCTCCTGCCCCCAATCCCTCCCAGCATCAGAGTCTTCTCCAATGAGTCAACTCTTCGCATGAGGTGGCCAAAATACTGGAGTTTCAGCTTTAGCATCATTCCTTCCAAAGAAATCCCAGGGCTCATCTCCTTCAGAATGGACTGGTTGGATCTTATTGCAGTCCGAGGGACTCTCAAGAGTCTTCTCCAACACCACAGTTCAAAAGCATCAATTCTTTGGCGCTCAGCCTTCTTCACAGTCCAGCTCTCACATCCATACGTGACCACAGGAAAGACCATAGTCTTGACTAGGCGAACCTTTGTTGGCAAAGTGATGTCTCTGCTTTTGAATATGCTATCTAGGTTGGTCATAACTTTCCTTCCAAGGAGTAAGCGTCTTTTAATTTCATGGCTGCAGTCACCATCTGCAGTGATTTTGGAGCCCAGAAAAATAAGGTGTGACACTGTTTCCACTGTTTCTCCATCTATTTCCCATGTAGTGATGGGACCATATGCCATGATCTTCGTTTTCTGAACGTTGAGCTTTAAGCCAACCTTTTCACTCTCCACTTTCACTTTCATCAAGAGGCTTTTTAGTTCTTCTTTACTTTCTGCCATAAGGGTGGTGTCATCTAATGATAGCACAATAGGCATTTGGTTCTCTATCTCAATTGTTTCATTTAATGATGTACTTTGAAGGTCATTGCATATCACCTGTCATCTTCACTATCATTATTCTGATTTTTTTTTTTTTCAGGGAAGTTGCCAATCTCCATTTCATTTAGTTGTTTTTCTGAGGTTTTATCTTGTTCCTTTATCTGGGACATGACTTTCTGCTTTTTCATCCTGATTAACTTTCTGTAATGTGGGTTTTGTTTTAGCTTCTGTGACACTGTGATTCTTCTTACTGCTTCTGTCTGCCCTCTGATGGAGGAGGCTGAGGCTTGAGTAAGCTTCCTGATGGGAGGGACTGAATGGGAAAAAGTAACTTGCTCTGGTGGGTAGGGCCTCAGTAAACTTTTAATTCAATTATCTACTAATGCTTATATCTTTCCTTTTCTCCTTTGTTTTTTTTGCTTCTCTTCTTTTCACAGCTATTTGTAAGGCCTCCCAAGACAGCCATTTTGCTTTTTTGCATTTCTTTTCCATGGGGATGGTCTTGATCCCTGTCTCCTGTACAATGTCACGAACCTCATTCCATAGTTCATCAGGCACTCTATCTATCAGATCTAGGCCCTTAAATCTATTTCTCACTTCCACTGTATAATCATAAGGGATTTGATTTAGGTCATACCTGAATGGTCTAGTGGTTTTCCCTACTTTCTTCAATTTAAGTCTGAATTTGGCAATAAGGAGTTCATGGTCTGAGCCACAGTCAGCTCCTGGTCTTGTTTTTGCTGATTGTATAGAGCTTCTCCATCTTTGGCTGCAAAGAATATAATCGATCTGATTACGGTGTTGACCATCTGGTAATGTCCATGTATAAAGTCTTCTCTTGTGTTGTTGGAAGAGGGTGTTTGTTATGACTAGTGCATTTTCTTGGCAAAACTCTGTTAGTCTTTGCCCTGCTTCATTCCGTATTCCAAGGCCAAATTTGCCTGTTACTCCAGGTGTTTCTTGACTTCCTACTTTTGCATTCCAGTCCCCTATAATGAAAAGGACATCTTTTTGGGTGTTAGTTCTAAAAGGTCTTGTAGGTCTTCATAGAACCGTTCAACTTCAGCTTCTTCAGCGTTACTGGTTGGGGCATAGACTTGGATTACTGTGACATTGAATGGTTTGCCTTGGAAATGAATAAAGATCATTCTGTCATTTTTGAGATTGCATCCAAGTACTGCATTTCAGACTCTTTTGTTGACCATGATGGCCACTCCATTTCTTCTGAGGGATTCCTGCCCACAGTAGTAGATATAATGGTCATCTGGGTTAAATTCACCCATTCCAGTCCATTTGAGTTCACTGATTCCTAGAATGTCGGCATTCACTCTTGCCTCTCTTGTTTGACCGCTTCCAATTTGCCTTGATTCATGGACCTGACATTCCAGGTTCCTATGCAATATTGCTCTTTACAGCATCGGACCTTGCTTCTATCACCAGTCACATCCACAGCTGGGTATTCTTTTTGCTTTGGCTCCATCCCTTCATTCTTTCTGGAGTTATTTCTCCACTTATAGCATATTGGGCACCAGTAGTATATTGGGCACCTACTGACCTGGGAGTTTCTCTTTCAGTATCTTATCATTTTGCCTTTTCATACTGTTCATGGGGTTCTCAAGGCAAGAAGAGATAAGAAAGCCTTCTTCAGTGATCAGTGTAAAGAAATAGAGGAAAACAACAGAATGGGAAAGACTAGGGATCTCTTCGGAGAAGGCAGTGGCACCCCACTCCAGTAATCTTGCCTGGAAAATCCCATGGACGGAGCAACCTGGAAGGCTGCAGTCCATGGGGTCCCTGAGGGTCGGACACGACTGAGCGACTTCCCTTTCACTTTTCACTTTCATGCATTGGAGAAGGAAATGGCAACCCACTCCACTGTTCTTGCCTGGAGAATCCCAGGGACGGGGGAGCCTGGTGGGCTGCCGTGGATGGGGTCACACAGAGTCAGACACGACTGAAGCGACTTAGCAGCAGCAGCAGCAGCAGCAGGGATCTCTTCAAGAAAATCAGAGATACCAAAGGAACATTTCACGCAAAGATGGGCTCGATAAAGGACAGAAATGGTATGGCCCTAACAGAAACAGAAGATATTAAGAAGAGGTGGCAAGACTACACAGAAGAACTGTACAAAAAAGATCTTCACGACCCAGACAATCACGATGGTGTGATCACTGAACTAGAGCCAGACATCCTGGAATGTGAAGTCAAGTGGGCCTTAGAAAGCATCACTACGAACAAAGCTAGTGGAGGTGATGGAATTCCAGTTGAGCTATTCCAAATCCTCAAAGATGATGCTGTGAAAGTGCTGCACTCAATATGCCAGCAAATTTGGAAAACTCAGCAGTGGCCACAGGACTGGAAAAGGTCCATTTTCATTCCAATCCCAAAGAAAGGCAATGCCAAAGGATGCTCAAACTACCACACAATTGCACTCATCTCACACACTAGTAAAGGAATGCTCAAAATTCCCCAAGCCAGGCTTCAGCAATATGTGAACCGTGAACTTCCTAATGTTCAAGCTGGGTTTAGAAAAGGCAGAGGAACCAGAGATCAAATTGCCAACATCCTCTGGATCATGGAAAAAGCAAGAGAGTTCCAGAAAAACATCTATTTCTGCTTTATTGACTATGCCAAAGCCTTTGACTGTGTGGATCACAATAAACTGTGGAAAATTCTGAAAGAGATGGGAATCCCAGACCACCTGATCTGCCTCTTGAGAAATTTGTATGCAGGTCAGGAAGCAACAGTTAGAACTGGACATGGAACAACAGACTGGTTCCAAATAGGAAAAGAAGTACGTCAAGGCTGTATATTGTCACCCTGCTTATTTAACTTCTATGCAGAGTACATCATTAAAAACGCTGGGCTGGAAGAAGCACAAGCTGGAATCAAGATTGCCAGGAGAAATATCAATCACCTCAGATATGCAGATGATACCACCCTAATGGCAGAAAGTGAAGAGGAACTAAAAAGCCTCTTGATGAAAGTGAAAGAGAGAGTGAAAAAGTTGGTTTAAACTTCAACATTCAGAAAACAAAGATCATGGCATCTGGTCCCATCACTTCATGGGAAATAGATGGGGAAACAGTGGAAACAGT
Organism: Tragelaphus eurycerus; assembly: GCA_935064755.1. Classification (NCBI taxonomy): domain Eukaryota; kingdom Metazoa; phylum Chordata; class Mammalia; order Artiodactyla; family Bovidae; genus Tragelaphus; species Tragelaphus eurycerus. Next base: position 13,305 of record CAKXYN010000282.1, on the reverse strand, counting down.
GCCAGACTTTATTTTTGGGGCTCCAAAATCACTGCAGATTGTGACTGCAGCCATGAAATTAAAAGACGCTTACTCCTTGGAAGGAAAGTTATGACCAACCTAGATAGCATATTCAAAAGCAGAGACATTACTTTGCCAACAAAGGTCTGTCTAGTCAAGGCTATGGTTTTTCCAGTGGTCATGTATGGATGTGAGAGCTGGACTGTGAAGAAGGCTGAGCGCCAAAGAATTGATGCTTTTGAACTGTGGTGTTGGAGAAGACTCTTGAGAGTCCCTTGGACTGCAAGGAGATCCAAGCAGTCCATTCTGAAGGAGATCAGCCCTGGGATTTCTTTGGAAGAAATGATGCTAAAGCTGAAACTCCAGTGCTTTGGCCACCTCATGTGAAGAGTTGACTCACTGGAGAAGACTCTGATGCTGGGAGGGATTGGGGGCAGGAGGAGAAGGGGACGACAGAGGATGAGATGGCTGGATGGCATCACTTACTTGATGGATGTGAGTCTCAGTGAACTGTGGGAGTTGGTCATGGACAGGGAGGCCTGGCGTGCTGCGATTCATGGGGTCACAAAGAGTCAGACACAACTGAGCGACTGATCTGATCTGATCTAAGATGAATCAATTAATATCTGCTTAATTGAATTGGGACTTGCTTGGTGATCCAGTGGTTGAGAGTCCACCTGCCAATGCAGAAGTCATGGGTTTGATCCCTGGTCTGGGCAAATTCCAAATTCCATGGGGTAACTAAGCCTGTGTGCCACAACTACTGAGCCTGTGCTCTGGAGCTCACGCTGCAACACCTCTAGAGCCCATTCTCCACCGTAAGAGAAACCATTGTAGTGAGAAGCCTGAGCACTGCAAAACTAGAGAGTAGCTCCCCCTTGCTGCAATTTGAAAAAAGCCATGTGTAGCAAAACCCACTGCGGCCAAAAAAAAAAAAAAAAAAGAGAGAGAGAGAGAATTTTGATAGGAACTGATGTTATATTTTATCAAATACCTTTTTAACATTTATGAATATGATCAGATACTTTTTCTTCTTTTTGCTACCAGCACAATGAATTATATTAATACATTTCCTAAATTTAATCATCTTTATATTTCATAAGCTTGTTTGTAGTGTGTAATTCTTTGATTTGTGGCTGGTTATTTTTTTTTTAAAAGATTAATTTATTTATTTGGTCATGGTGGATTTTTGTTGCTGCATGTGGACTTTCTCTAGTTGCAGTGAGGGGTCTACTCTTCATTAGGGTATGTGGTCTTTTCATCATGGTGGCTTCTTTTGTTGTGGAGCACAGGTTGTAGGCACCCGGGCATCAGTAGTTGCAGTATGTGGGCTCAGTAGTTGTGGCTTGCTGACTCAGAGTGCATGAGCTTAGTTGCTCCTCAACTAAGGGATCTTCCTGGACCAGAGATTGAACTGGTGTTTCCTGCCTTGCAAGGTAGATTCTTAACCACTGGACCACCAGAGAAGCCCTGTGGCTGGCTATTTTAACCAATATTTTTTATTGTGATAAAATATACATAAAATTCACCATTTTTTATGGCAAATTGGTTCATATGAATGTACTTAATTACAGCTCAGTGGAATTAAGTATATTCATATTGTTGTACAACCACCACCATCATCCATTTCAAGGACATTTTCACTTTCCCAAATGAAGTTCCATAATTAAAAAGTCTCCATTTCCTTCTCCCCAGGTTGTTGTTGAATGGCAAACAACATTCCACTTTCTATTTATAAATTTGACTCCTCAAGGTACCTCATATAAATGGAATCATACAGTATTTATCCTTTTTGGACTGAATTATTTCACTTAGTATCAGTTCAGTTCAGTTAAGTTCAGTCGCTCAGTTGTGTCTGACTCTTTGCGACCCTATGAATCCCAGCACACCAGGCCTCCCAGTCCATCACCATCTCCCAGAGTTCACTCAAACTCACGTCCACTGAGTCGGTGATGCCATCCAGCCATCTCATCCTCTGTTGTCTCCTTCTCTTCTTGCCCCCAAATCCCTCCTAGCATCAGAGTCTTTTCTAATGAGTCAACTCTTCACATAAGGTGGCCAAAGTACTGGAGTTTCAGCTTTAGCATCATTTCTTCCAAAGAAATCCCAGGGCTGATCTCCTTCAGAATGGCCTGGTTGGATCTCCCTGCAGTCCAAGGGACTCTCAAGAGTCTTCTCCAACACCACAGTTCAAAAGCATCAATTCTTCGGCGCTCAGCTTTCTTCACAGTTCAACTCTCACATCCATACATGACCACTGGAAAAACTATAGCCTTGACTAGACAGACCTTTGTTGGCAAAGTAATGTCTCTGCTTTTGAATATGCTATCTAGGTTGGTCATAACTTTCCTTCCAAGGAGTAAGCGTCTTTTAATTTCATGGCTGCAGTCACACATCTGCAGTGATTTTGGAGCCCAAAAAATAAAGTCTGACACTGTTTCCACTGTTTCCCCATCTATTTCCCATGAAGTAATGGGACCAGATGCCATGATCTTTGTTTTCTGAATGTTGAGCTTTAAGCCAACTTTTTCACTCTCCTCTTTCACTTTCATCAAGAGGCTTTTTAGTTCCTCTTCACTTTCTGCCATAAGGGTGGTATCATCTGCATATCTGAGGTGTTTGATATTTCTCCCGGCAATCTTGATTCCAGCTTGTGCTTCTTCCAGCCCAGCGTTTCTCATGATGTACTCTGCATAGAAGTTAAATAAGCAGGGTGACAATATACAGCCTTGACGTACTCCTTTTCCTATTTGGAACCAGTCTGTTGTTCCATGTCCAGTTCTAACTGTTGCTTCCTGACCTGCATATAGGTTTCTCAAGAGGCAGGTCAGGTGGTCTGGTATTCCCATCTCTTTCAGAATTTTCCACAGTTTATTGTGATCCACATAGTCAAAGGCTTTGGCATAGTCAATAAAGCAGAAATAGATGTTTTTCTGGAATTCTCTTGCTTTTTCCATGATCCAGAGAATGTTGGCAATTTGATCTCTGGTTCCTCTGCCTTTTCTAAACCCAGCTTGAACATCTGGAAGTTCATTTTTCATATATTGCTGAAGCCTGGCTTGGAGAATTTTGAGCATTACCTTACTATCGTGTGAGATGAGTGCAATTGTGTGGTAGTTTGAGCATTCTTTGGCATTGCCTTTCTTTGGGATTGGAATGAAAACTGATCTTTTCCAGTCCTGTGGCCACTGCTGAGTTTTCCAAATTTGCTGGCATAGTGTAATGCTCTCAAAATTCATCCATAGTGTAGCATGTGCCAGAATTTCCATCCTATTTAAAGCTGAATAATATTCCACTGTATGTATAAGGACCTTTTCCTGCAGTCCAAAGTATTTATGTCATAGGTTGGGTTCTCTGGAATCAGGGTGCAAGATATTCATTATGGAAAAGAATGGAATAGAAGCCAGACTGGGCAGAGGAAGAAATCAAACAATGATGCAGGCCCAGTGGAGCCTAGCCAATCTGGCAGGGAGTTTTTAAGTGAGTATTGCCTATTAAAACATTCCACATTAGACCAAAATAGCCAGACCTTTATGCCTCCACCTGACCAAATCATTGAACATAAGCTGTCTTGGAAAAGGCATGACCTTGAAAGGGATGTTTTTCTCCAGCTAAGACAGACCCCGAAGCAGCCAACAACTGGAGGCTGGCTGCTAACATGGTCTCTGCAACTGGGCAGCCAGTCCTTGAAGGAGGATCTGAGCAACACATTTCCATGTCCACCACAATTCATCCATCCTGGTGGGGTGCTGGTGAAGATTTGATTTGTTTCAGGGCATGCTGCTGCTGCTGCTCTGGTCGCTCAGTCGTGTCCGCTCTGTGCAACCCCACAGACAGGCCCACCAGGCTCCCCCTCCCTGGGATTCTCCAGGCAGAATACTGGAGTGGGTTGCCATTTCCTTCTCCAATGTTTCAGGGCATAAACAAAGATAATTTTTCTCAAATTTGAACAATAGAGTTTTGCTATATGTAGAGTTTTGCTATTTATCAATCAATAGGCTCCAAAGTGGGGCATTGTCAAGAGGGAAATAATTTTCTAAATTCTTTTAGCTCCATTTGACATATATCAATAGCTATCAGATTTGAGCATATCTTCCGTAGTGTGCTCTCATAAACTTAGGCCTTGGCCTAATGGTATCATGGAGAAGGAAAAAAATGGAGAGGCTACAGAGAGAGTATATAGAATGGTTGGGCCTTAGTCTTTCTGTTCTAGACTTCAGCCTGGAGAAAGACAGTTCAAGAATTCAGCTATGCTTCAAGGGCAGGAGGAATCACTCCATTCCATATTTGGGGTTCAGGGAAGAGGCCACCATGTAGAAGAGCAATGCTTTAACCTGCTAGAACCTGGTGAAGAGCAATGTGCACAGTGGTTGCAAAGGGATACAGATTTTGGGGGATCCTGTTATGACTCCCATGATCCTTGGGTGGAAACAAATGCTAGGTGGGAGCCTGTGGGTCTGTCAGGAGGCAGCAGGGGCTGATGGGTGGACTGAAAACCATGGACAGGGACAGAGGGGACAGGACAAGGGCTCAGAGTTGTCCAAAGAGCAAGTAAAACCCAGCGAGAGGCTAAAGACACCAGACACAGCTCAAACTGAGAAAGAATGGATCTTATCAACTGTAAGTGTCAGCAGGTAGGAGATGGACACATAAGTCCATCTCCCTTTGGTCATACAGATGTCTTCTTGGAAAATAAGATGGGTTCAAAAAGCTAAGAATTTGAGCATTTCTTTCTTAAAAAATACTCTTAGTCCATACTCCTGCTATTCAACAAACAATCCCAAATCACAATGACTTTTTTTTTATGTATTGCATTTTATTTTATTTTTTAACTTTACAATATTGTATTGGTTTTGCCATATATCAACAATGACTTTTAACAACAAGCTTTCATTCCTTACTTATAGGTCTGAGGTTCTGTTGGGCTCTTAATTGGGATGAGCTGGCCTTGGCTCCAGGCCGTGAGTAGGATTCAAGTTTGTTCCACAAGTCTCCTCATTTTGGGACCAGTGCCTACTGTAACATTCTCTTCTCAAGACAGCGGTAAGGGGATTGCAAAAGGCCAAGCCAAACCATACTCACCATCTTAAATACTCTATTCACATCACATCCATTAACATTCCACTAGCTAGGGTAACCTCATGCGAAGAGTTGACTCATTGGAAAAGATTCTGATGCTGGGAGGGATTGGGGGCAGGAGGAGAAGGGGACAACAGAGGATGAGATGGCTGGATGGCATCACTGACTCGATGGATGTGAGTCTGAGTGAACTCTGGGAGTTGGTGATGGACAGGGAGGCCTGGCGTGCTGCGATTCATGGGGTCGCAAAGAGTCGGACACGACTCAGCGACTGAACTGAACTGAACTGAGCTGAGCTAGGGTAAATGTTATAGTCAAGTCTGAAGTCAATGCGCCAGGAAGCATAATGTATGTTAGGGAGGGAGAGAATAATTGGGAACAATACTTCAATCTGCTGCAGGGACTAGGTATTACCTAAAAGAACCAACAAAATTATTACATTACACTAAGGTTTCTGGACAGGGCAGAAACAATTTTTCCCTCTACCTAGTAGATGGGGATTTGTCTTGAGTCAAGTTCACTAGAAGGAGAGCCTGAGATGGGGATTCTTGTGCACATAATAAAAGATGTATATCAGGGAGAGAGTGATGAATATGGTCTCACCTGGAGTCTAGTCTCAGCCTGATCCCACAGGGGAGTTCTTGAGTTAGAATTGTACCACATAATTATTCACCATGAAGCAAGAGTTGGGGTTTTTTACCCCATGTCAGTAATCTTGTCATCAGTTGTCTCTCTCTCCCCTTTGGGATAGGTATAACCTCCCACATACTTCTTTGTGAGGTAGCAGCTGTAGGTCAAAGACAATTCTCTGAAGAAGGTAGCAGTTGTGATCTGAGGTCAATAATAAGAAACTTCAAATTATATCAATATCAGATCAATCGGGTGACTCGAGAGCTGGTGATGGATAGGGAGGCTCTTTGCGTGCTGCAGTTCATGAACTGCAAGGTCGACTCACAGGCCTCCCTGTCCATCACAAATATGCTGATAAGAACAAGGAAGGTTAATATAAAAGACTCCCTGGGCACCCACCAATCACCCAAATGAACAAATGTTGATATCCTGTCATATTTGATTCAAATTTACTTTTAAAGAAATAAAACATTGTAGATGAAGGTGTATTCACCAAGTTTACCTTCCCAAGTCTCAGAAACAACTATCATGTTTTCATACTTTTGCTGCAGTATGCATGGTAGTGTACTTACTTTAATTTACATTATCTGTGTTGTGGTGGTTAACTCTGTGCAATTTGCCCAGGTCACAGTGTATCCAGGTAATTGGTTAAATAATCTTTCTGTTTGTCTGTGGGGATGTTTTGAGATTGAAATTATTATTTGAATCAGTCTACTGAGTAAAGCAAATTGACCTCCCCAAGGTGGGTGGGAATCATCCAATTTGTTAAGGGCCTGAATAGAAAAAAATGTGGAGAAAGGGAGAATTCACTCTCTCTGCCTAACTGCTTTAGTTTAAATGTCAATCTTCTGCTCTCTGCCTGGAATTTTCATACCATTAGCATTCCTGGCTCTCAGGCTGTTGGAGTCATACTGGAACTATACTACTGGCTTTCCTGAGACTTCAGTTTGCAGGCAGCAAATTGTGGGACTTCTCAGCCTCTGTAATTTCAAGAGCCAATTGCTTATAATAATACATATAGGGGACTTCTGGGGACTTCCCTGGTGGCCCAGTGGCTAAGATTCAGTGCTCCCAAGGCAGGGGGCCCAGGTTTGATCTCTAGTCCCACATGCTGCAAGCAAGTGTTCACATGCTGCAACTAAATGATCCCACGTGCCACAACTAAAGAACCTGCATGCAGCAATAAAGATCGAAGATCCCGCATGCCACAACAAAGACCCAGCACAGTCAATAAATATTAAATATATATACATACATATATATATATATATATAAAACTTGTTTAGTTTCTCTGGAGAAAGAAGACTATTGTAGGTGTCATATTGTAAATATTCTTTTGTAGCTTATTGAACTCTGTGTTTTTGAGATTTATCCATATTCATTTAACTGTTGTATAACATTGAATGAATATTCTACATTTGATCCATATTTCACAATTGATCCCCTATTGATGAATAGCAAATCTCCTCTCCCAAATTTTACCATTACAAACAACGTGCCATAAACATCTATGGACTTACTTCATATGTTCCTCCATGAAAAATTTGTTTGAAAGTGGAATTGCTGAGTTATAGAGACTTGTAAGCATCTTTACTAAGTATTACCAAATTGTGGTACAAAGTGGTTATATGAATTTATACTCCCACCAGAAGCATACAAGAGGTCTCATTTTCCAAGTTTTTTTCCCCAAATTAATAGGTGTAATAGTATCTCATTATTTTAATTTTCTTTTCCCTCATTACTAATAATGTTGAGCATATACCATTAGCATTATATAATAATGTTGAGCATAAATATATACATTTATTAAATTTCCTCATCTTTGAAATGCTAATCTAATTCTTTATGCATTTTTATCTTGGGTTGTTTGTCATTTTTATTGGTTTACAGAATTCAATATAATCTGTCAATAATTTTCATTACAAATGTCCTCTCCAAATGTGTGGTTTACCTTTTAAAAAAAGTTTTATTGAGAAATAATTCACATACCATAAAATTCATCCATTTAAAGTATACAATCCACTGGGCTTTAGTTATAGTTGCAAAGTTGTGTGAGCATCACTACAATCTAATTTTAGAGTATGTTCATCTTCCCCCAAAGAAATCCTGTACTTACTAGCAGTCACTCTCCATTCCCTCCTCTCTAAGCCCCTGGCAAATAGTCTACTTTCTGTCTCTATGGATTTGCTTATTTTAGATCTTTCATTAAAATGGAATCAAATAATATGTGGTCTTCTACAACTGACTTCTTTCATTTTGCATAATACTTTCGAGTTTCATTCATGTTATAACATGGATGATTAACTTGGTTATACGATATATTGTACATGTTTTGAATTTTGATTTGATCAGATGTATCAGCCTGTTTTTTAGACTTCTGATTTTTCTGTATTACTTAAGAAATCCTCCCTTTTCTCTGATTATAAAGAAAAATATATTTTTTCTTTAAAAAATATATTTAAAAATATATTCTTTAATAATTTCAAGCTTCATTTTTCATATTTAAACTATCTGCAGTTTATTTTGTATATGTCACATAAATATTTCATTCTTTTACACATTGGTAGTCAATTGTCCAGCACTACTTATTGAGTAATCTATTAATTCCTTCATTGTTTTGTAATGCCTCTTTTATTACACAGTAAGTTGTCATGCATGTTTAGGACTGTTTACCTCTCCTTGTGCCATTTTGATAGATTTATAGTAAATCTTAAGATGGAAAAGGCATTCAGTTTGGTAGGGTGTGTCCTCTCCTTTTTCTTCTTTTTTGCAACTAATTTTGTTGTCAGTGACCATACGATCTGCTTTTTAAGTTCCATTAAAAATATTCTGCTAGAGTTTTGTTTGAAATTTCACTTAATTCACAGAGTAATTTGGGAAGAATCAACATATTAATATGTATTTGAATAAACATTGGCCATGCATGCTAAGTTGGTTAAGTTGTATCTGACTCGTGCAACCCCATAGACAGCAGCCCATCGGGCTCCTCTATCCCTGTGATTCTCCAGGCAAGAATACTGGAGTGGATTGCCATTTCCCTCTCCAACATTGGCCATATTACCTCTCATTCCATCTGTTGTACTTTGTAGTCCTCCCTTTCCCCTGCTCTGAAGTAGATCTTGAAATAAGAATTTGAGTTGCAAGTACAATAGTCCCCCTTATCCTCATTTTTTTTTTTCAAGGTTTAAGTTACCTGTAGTCAACCTCAGTCTGAAACTATGGAATGGAAAATTCTGGAATAAACAATTCATAAGTTTTAGATTGTGTGCCATTCTGAGTACTGTGATGAAATATGCTGCCCCACTCTGTCCTGCCCAGGATGTGAATCATTTCTTTGTCCAGCTTGTTCTGCCCAACAGTCTTAGTTATCAGATTGACTGTCAATGACATTGCAGGGCAGTGTTCAAGTAATCACTACTTTACTTAATAATGGCCCTAATAAGCAAAAGTAGTGATGCTGGCAAATCAGATATATCAAAGAGAAGTTATAGAATGCTTCCTTTAAGTAAAAAAGTGAATCTTCTCAATTTAATATGGAAAGAAAAAAAGTCAGATGCTGGGGTTGCTAAGACATACAGTGAAAACAAAACTTCTGTCTGTGAAATTGTGAAGGAAAAAGAAATTTGTGCTAGTTTTTTTTTGTGTGTGTGTCACACCTCATTCACCTACAGCCACAGTGCATAACAAGTGCTTGGTTAAGATGGAAAAGATATTAAATTTGTACAGGAAGGTATTTTGAGAGAGAGACCAGATTCATATAATTTTTACTATAGTATATTGTTATAATAGTTCTATTTTAGTATTAGTTATTGTTGTTAATCTGCTATGTACCTAATTTATAAATTAAACTTTATAATAGGCATGTGTGTATAGGGAAAATATAGTATATATAGAGTTTGGTATTATCCTCACCAAGAGGAGCTTGGCAGGCTACAGTCCAAAGGGTCACAAATGGCCAGACCTGACTGAGCACACAGCACACTCAGTTACAGGTATCCAACTGGGGATCTTGGAACATATCCCCCAGGGAAAAGTGGGGACAATTGTATGTTGTTTGTGAGGTAATCACAGTAAAAACCATCTGGAGACTAGAGAAGAGACTCAGGGAAGGGAAAGCAGTTGATGGAGCATCCATTTTCAAGCATGTTATGACTATGGGCAATTAGAGCTTAATCTTGGGGAACCCTGAGAAATTCTGTGGGACACATGTCTCTGAGTCATCCCACCTGATGAGTAAGAAGCTGGGCAACGACTTACGCAACAACTCCCTTCACTCACTGAGGGCTTCCAGTGGACATTAATTCCCTAATACTTCCAGCCTGCTGACACGGATGGTGGCCAGCATGCAAGGAAATGGTAGTCAATGAGGAACACCAGGATCTGCTAAATCATCAAAAAGTCTTTTGAAAAGTTTGAATATAGCATGTTTAAAAAAATTTTTTTTTTCTGTAGAGGAATCCAAAATTGTTGATGTAACTTATAACATACAGGTTTCTATACACCAGATACCAGCTCCTTTCCCAAGAAGTTTGATCTCTAGCTATACTGAACCACAGTCCAACTATTCCCTTGGAAGCAGCTGAATCCTGCCAAACCCTGAGTTCTTTGCATTTGTTATTTTCTCTGCCTATAATGCTCTTCTCTTACTCTCTTCCTAGGAAACCCTTTGGAGGCAGAGTGGTTAGGAATATGGGTCTTGTAGAGAGAGTTAGAATCAAAACTTAGTTCTAATAGTGCTAGTATTTGCTTAGTGGGAAATGCATGATGACAGATTATAGAGAAGAGAGTGTAAAATTGAGCGGCCTTGGGTTTTTTAAAAGAAGGTGCAACATTAGAAAACAAATTAAAAGAGGTTCAAGAAAGCCTGAGGATATTTGTTATCTAAGTTGTGATGTTACCCTTTAATGTTTCTTCATTAAAGTGTAAAAGAAATATAATTAAATCGTCAAAGGAAAAATATCTACTCTGATACTTGAGCAACTTATTTGAGCAAGTTCCTTAACCTTTCTGAAGTTGGGTTTCTTTAGCTGGAAAATGGAGAGAACTATACAAAGGCCTGAAATATAGGAAGTGAGGATCATTGGGGGCCATCTTGGTGGTTGGCTACAACAAAGAATGACATGAAAGGTGCTTAGAATGTAGTAGTATTTTAAAAATAGCTTTTTATTATTACTCATCATTTAGACCCTCCTACACAAGCATCACTTCTAGTGAGAAGCCTCCCAAATCACCACAGGTAGCTATGCAACAGCTTTGCCCAAAGAATCAAAATTGAATCTGTTCAGGCTTTTATTATTTTTCATGTTCAAGATTGTGATTAGTGGCTCTGAGGGTAGGGGAATCAATATTTCAGGGAAGGACTCATAGTTGGTCCAGGTCTTCATACTTCTTCCTGTTCCTACAGCCCCAACACTTTCTAAATAAATGAAAAAATAAAAATAAATTAGACTCATGAAAATTAAAACATTCTGTTGCATAAAAGATATCCCTTAAGAAAATAAAAATGAAACCCTCAGAGCTGGGAGAAAAAGTTCCCAATGCATATATATGGAAAACAAATTATATTCAAAATACTTTTAAAAATTCCTTTCACACAGTAATAAAATTTATACAACTTAATTTAAAAAAGAGAACAAAATACTTAAAAGTCACTTCACAATAGAAGATATTCAGATGGTAAATAAGAACATGAAATGGTGCCCAACAGCATTATCATTTGTTGTTGTTCAGTCGCCAAGTCCTGTCTGACTTTTTGCAACCCCACGAACAGCAGCACACCAGGCTTCCCTGTCCTTCACTATTTCCCGGAGTTTGCCCAAGTTCATGTGCTTTGAATAGGTGATGCCATCCAACCATCTCATGCTCTGTAGTCCCCTTCTCCTGCCTTCAATCTTACCCAGCAGCAGGGTCTTTTCCAATGACTCAACTGTTCAGGTAGCCAAAGTATTGGAGCTTCACCTTCAGCATCAGTCCTTCCAAAGAGTATTCAGGGTTGATTTTCTTTAGGATTGACTGGTTTGAGCTCCTTGCTTTCCAAGGGACTCTCAAGACTCTTCTCCAGCACCCCAGCTTGAAAGCATCAATTCTTTGGCCCTCTGCCTTCTTTATGTCTGGCTCTCACATCCATATACAACTTCCGGAAAGACCATAGCCTTGACTATATGGACCTCTGTCAGCAAAGTGATGTCTTTGCTTTTCATACTGTTGAGGTTTGCCATAGCTTTCCTGCCAAGAAGCAATCGTCTTTTATTTCATGGCTGCAGTCACTGACTATGCTAAAACCTTTTACTGTGTGGATCCTAACAAACTGTAGACAACTCTTAAAGAGATAGGAACACCAGACCATCTTACCTGTCTCCTGAGAAACCTGTATGCAGGTCAAGAAGCAACAATCAGAACCTTTTATGGAACGATTGACTGGCTCAGGATTGAGAAAGGAGTACAACAAGGCTGTTTATTGTCACTCTGTTTATTTAATTTACATGCAGAGCACATCATGTGAAATGCTGGGCTAAATGAATTACAAGCTGGAGTTGATGTTACTGCAAGAAATATCAACAACCTCAGATATGTGGATGATACCACTCTAATGGCACAAAGTGAAGAGGAACTAAATAGCCTCTTGATGAGGGTAAAGGAGGAGAGTGAAAAGATCCGCTTAAAACTCAATATTAAAAAAAACTAAGATCATGGCATCTGGTCCCATCACTTTATGGCAAATAGAAGGGGAAAAGGGGGAAGCAGTGACAGAGTTCATTTTCTTGAGCATTATCATTAGGGAAATACAAATTAAAACTATACTGGGATCCCACTGTATATCCAGGAGAATGAAAATCAAGATTGACACCACCAAGTGTTGGTGAGGATATGGAACAACTGGAATTCTCCTGCACTGCAAGTAGGAATGTAAAATGAAAACAATTTGGAAAACTGGTTGATAGTTTCTTATGAAGCTAAATGTACATGTACCATATGACTTAGAACTGAAAATATATGGTCATGCAAAGACTTATACACAAATGTTTACAGGACTTCAAACATACTAGCTTCAAACTGGAAACAACTCAAATGCCCATCTACCAGTAAATGGATACACAAATAATGTTTTGTCCAACCTATGGAAAACTACTCATTGGTAAAAAGGAACAAACTACTGATATGTATAACAAAATGAATAAATCCCCAAATCATTACACTGATTTCATTTATATAAATTTGAAGAGTAGACAAAACTAATCTATGGCCATTAAAATCAAATCAATAATTGTTTGGGGCCAAGATGGGGGATTTGACTGCAAAGAGGCCTCAGGGAACTTTCCTATGGTCATGGAAATGTCTGATATCCTAGTTGGGGGGGCAATAATTCTAGAACTGTAAACATTTGTCAAAACTTATTGAACTATACAGTATTTTATTACCCATTTTATTGTAAAAAATATTTTTGGAGAAAAACTTTTAAGAAGACCCTCTTAAGTGGATAACATATATTGTCTCAGATCATTTATGAGTAGGGTTGCCAGATTTAGCAAGTAAAAAACAGGTTGTCCAGTTAAATTTGAATTATATCTAATTGCTTATGCATATGTGCTGCTGCTG